>JALIRH010000115.1:0-600000 GCA_023055505.1 Callipepla californica brunnescens | reverse complement strand
CTATTTCTGAACACCACTTCCCCTCAAAACCACATGTGTTAGAACTGGAATCTGATGCTTGGATAGATCAGCATTCAGACACTGTGAACCGTTTCTGGGAACAATTGACCTTCGGATTCTGAACACACACTCCAAACAAACAGAGTGAAGCACAATATCTCAATATCTCACTGTAAATCCAACCGTGCCATATGTTACTCCTTTTTTAGTACAAACACATAGTCATTCTTATCATCGTTAGAAGTGATGTACAGGTTATTGTGCCACTAAAAAAAAAAAAAAAAAAACACAGAAAAAACACAATAGCGATTACTCTTCAGTAATATCAGAGCATGAAAGTGACTTATGGTTTATTTGCTTAAGTTTTATGCATGGCAAACAATAATTGCAATGGAAAGGGAAAATGCCCTGTCATGGCATTTTCCCAAGTGGCTCTTATAATATTAGGATACTGCTGTACTGTAAGACAGGACAAATATTGAAGTGTAAAATCACTGTAGTTCAGAAATCAAAAGACCTCTGTAGAGTGGCACCAGCTACAGGAGCTGGTATTGTAGCTGTTATTATTCATTACGATAGGTATAAAGAAGGAATCGCTAAAGCACACCTTGGCTGCTGTAACTACTATGGATTCACAAAACTCAGAAGAGTTAAGGTGGGAACATCTCACAAGAGCTGCCATGAATACTGAAACTGAAAACTAAAAGAAAGGAGAGAAAGAAACAAAATTTGTATCTTCTCTACTAAAGATACAGTTTATTAGAATGTATGTACCTGAAATGAAATGTACCTGACTAGTCTGAGTAGAGAATAAAGTCCTTCGGCCTGTCATCAGGGGAAATTTAGGCAACATGATGCTCCATTCTGGCTTTGGGGTCTCTGAGAAATGTCTATTCAGTTAGATAGCTCTTGGGTGAAGTCCAGGAGGACAGTGGTGTCTCATCAGCTCATTTATTATAATACTTCGGAAGAAGCAATCTGTAGCTTTTTGCAGAGATATACCTAACATGACAATTTCAGACGTATAATTTTTGGCACGTGAATTTTTGAAGGTCAAGTTCTATGGACATAGTAGATGTTCAGACTTCTGAAACATTTCTTTTTTCATAGTTCCACAGAGGTTTTGAAGAAGGGGCAGTTGCTAAGACTCAGCAGACTCTCTGACTACAGAGTTTTGCTGATCCTGCCAAAAAAACTTCAGCAGTCAGCAACTGTTTTATAAATACACTATTTCTTCCTCTACTACTTCTTTATGATCATCCCAGGGAAATGGCAAACAAAACTTTTAGTCAATTAGTAGAATCATGGAATCATTTGAGTTGGAAGGGACCTTTAAAGGTCTTTTGGTCACAGCAATGAACAGGAACACCTACAGCTCCATGGTGCTCAGAGCCTGGTTCAGCCTGACCTTGAATGCCTGCAGGGATGTTTTTTAGATACCTCTGTAACAATGAATGAAAGTAGGTGTTCACTACTTACTAACAAAGTTCAGCCAGCTGTAAATACTAAGAAATGCATTGCATCCTGATAAATATAATTTTCACTAGAAGGGTGGAGGAAGAATTAGAGCTCCTTCTTTAATACAGTTTGTACTGAAAACATTTTGCACTCTTCAGATAGAAGAATACCACCCGGGAAACTTCGCTCATTATTTAAGAGGATGGGTCAGATGCTCAGATGATGCAATTCAAAACAGCTTTGTTGATATTGGCTATTCTCTAAGGTTTCCATATAGAGATCTGACCTGTACAACTATCTGTATATTAATACTACACTATCTTTTTATGCTTTCACAACAAATAGGCTTAATAAACAGCCATCTTTTTTCAGTGCTCACGCTATGAAACATAACAGAATTATGGTCTGCAATAATGCCAAGGTCAACAAGTACTGCAAAGAAACAGAGGAATGCTTCACCACAGTGGAAAGAACACTAAATATTTTAAGAATCTGCTGCTTAAAATAAAATAAACTTCACTTGCATTAAATATACATTTATTGATCCTATTCAAGATTAAACCGAAGATGACTTCTAATGAAAGAAAACTTAAAAGGATTTGTCTGCCGCCAACATGGGTAGGTATGTAGGACTGTCATTGGTAAATGAGGCAGAATATGAAATACTCTTCAGAAGAAGGTTTGGTGCCCTCTTTTCTATTAAATATTTAAGTATTGACAGCGTAAGGAGAAAATTTAAAGAGCAAGCTTAGAAGAGAAAAGGTGCATCACTTAAGATGAGCATAACAGGCATTCTAGCTAACTTATGCAGATGGGACTGTTAAACAAAAAAATTAAAAAGACCCACCACTAACAGAAATGGAAATCATCATATTATCTCTCCATCTATTCTTTTTATCTTTTTTCTCTTTCTGTGAGTGAATATGAGTCAGAAATCACCACTGGCAGACCAACCTTTGAAAAATTTTCAAATCCCAGAGAAATAAAATGTAATTTTTAAAGGTAACTTGGGCTCTGAAAAAAATTGCTCTCATCCCTTCCTCAAAAAAGAAGCACCCCAAGACATGGTATGCTGTCCTTCCTCAGCACATCCCATCTATACTGTTTTTGTCATCTCCTGTTTTCTTTGCAGTTCTGGGTTTTAACTTGAACATTCCATTGGGAAGAAACAACTGTGTTTGGGGAATAATGAACAATTCTAATTTTGGTACAATTGAAAAAAAAAGAAAAAATAAAACTAAACAGGCACAGAAACTGCACTAGAAATAAGATCTTTCTGTGAACATTTTGTCTGTACCCATCAATAACTGTCCAGGTTGGAAGAGTTTATAGAACTATTTTTATCACCAAGGTCTGGGTTTATAGAACTATTTTCATCAACAAGGTCTGGGTTGGAAGAGTTTACAGAACTACTTTCATCAGCAAGGCCTGATGTGACTTTGGAACATATTTGGCCTGAAATGACTGTTGGTGATAGACCAAATACATCATGACTTAACTCAAGATGTGAAAATGCTATTCTAAAATGTACCACCACAATTTCTAACAGCAAGCAGCCCTTTGCAGTTCTCTCTACACTCTGAGAGCAACAAAGACTCCAGATTTTAATCTCAAAGGGTGGATGGGAGGTTATGAACTTTGATTTTTGCTTAGTGCACTTCTACAGAATAGCCTTCAGGGCCTTTAAAGGCCATGCCAGTACATATTCTGTATTTATGTTCCTCATCTTGTCTTTGTTTATCTGTGCATGTCCCTCAGAAAATGGACGGGCACATATAATCTGAAATAGATTTGCACTCCAAATGATCTGTAAAAGCTGACTTCTCTTTATTAAAGCTATCAGATCAAGGGCACTGCAGATGATGTGATCACAGGCTGCAGAGTCAAGACTCATTGGCAAATATGCGAATAAGAGAAGGTGAAAGAAGTTCTTGACACACAACAGTGGAAACCAGGTTGGGCTCCCCTTTCAAAGGAGCACCTTATTTAATCTGCTGAAGGCACTGAGTAACAGGAAAGATACTTTTGAAATCTGAGATGTAAGGTCTCCTGTTGATCCATATACTTGGATCAATTGCCCCAACCATGAGGCGTGATAGACACAGTTCCTTAGTACAGTACAAAACAACTAATGAAATATTTTTTTTTAATTTAACAAAATTATTTCTTTTGGTGAAACTACACAAGTATTGTGTCACCTTATCAATG
This sequence comes from Callipepla californica brunnescens, assembly GCA_023055505.1. Classification (NCBI taxonomy): domain Eukaryota; kingdom Metazoa; phylum Chordata; class Aves; order Galliformes; family Odontophoridae; genus Callipepla; species Callipepla californica. Next base: position 596,334 of record JALIRH010000115.1, on the reverse strand, counting down.
GAAGAGGGCAGAAAAAACAAAATGCAAAAACTTGTTAGCTTGAAAGTGGTTACTACAGTAAAACTACATCACTCTCTTTTATTGGTGGAAAAATACTCCATGAAGTAGGGCTTTCAGCTGGGAAAAATATATAATGCGGTATGGCCCACGAGTTTGGGAGGATTTTTACAATGCCAGCAGAATAACTTTTTACCATTTGCACTTCTCCCAGTGTTCTGTAGGGGTACAAATCAACTGTAAATATTTGTTGTATGGGAAGAGGGAATAGAGATGTGTTATTTAAGCCTTATGGGACTGAATTCAGACTAGTATAAATTTGCTGATGTTGCCACAAGGAATAATGAGCCAGAACCTCAGTGACCCTGAAGTGTATTTTCTATGGACGCAGAGAGTTACATTGATTTACTTCCTACTACAAATCTATCTGAATTCAAATTACCAACTTTAGTTTTTTAATGCTAGTTATCCTGAACTTAGAACTGTTTCTGGGTGTGAGGAACAGCATTCCAAACACAAGTACATGAATTATTAATTCTTTGGAAAAGAAATAAACCCCTCAGAGTACCCATGTACTGTTAACATTATTGTTTCTCTTAAACTGGGACACAATTTTCTTGTGTTGAAGAAAACATTCATATCATATAGGTAATGATAAAGAATAAATGACAAAGATTGCTTTTAAACAATCTGTGTCTGACTCATTTTTTTTCTATTTTACTCAGTAACTACTAAAGATATATTTGTCATTCTGACTGAGAATCTCTGAGGATTGAAAGTACTTAAATGTAAGAGAAAATGAGTCTTTAATACCATTAACTTATTAGTCAGTAAATAATCACTCACCTTTTCAACATCCACGCTTACACTTTTTCTGCTGTCGTATTTGATATCACTATCAGTAGCTTATGAAAAACATGCAGCTCTCATTAGTGTAAAATGGCATAAACTTCATTGTGTCTAAATATCAGTTTATTAAAACTGACTTGTTAACACCACTAAATGTCTATTACTTTGTTTTGTACAGTTGTAAGCTTAAATAATTTGTAAAGTGCTAAATCCTACTAAACCTAATAAATACGGTTAAGGTATAACTTCAGAAATGAAATTGCTAAATAATTCTATAATGATCTTAAAAATTCCTGTTATAATTGCCTTGTCAATAGCATCAGTCCTACAAGCCTGTTAGTATTCTACATATTTTGTCAAGCATTGACAACTGCAGTAGAAGACATAAAATACTGCCCAAACAGTGCCTCCTCTGGAAGAACACAGAGACAGAAATCACAGAGAAGTCCAGGAAAGTGAATACCTTTAAATATTTATTACGCACCTTTCTCTTGACTTCATTCAGTGCATCACAGAGCAGACAATAGATTTTTGCGCTGGCGTCCATCGAACTCATGAGGTAAATGAAAACAGTGATGTTTCTCAGCACCAGCAGGGGAAGCCCACTGGGGAAACATTACTGATATTGGAGACAGTGTGCAAAATGCTTCTGAACTTCAAAGAGACCAAGATTTCCATTTTGATTTGAAGTCTTTCAGCGTCTCTGGAGAAGTTGCCCATAATAAGCCAACACAAGAGCTTGCTATTATAAAGCCTGCCATTTGTCACTCACAGTAAAACTACTCCCCTCTACATAAGGTTTTGATCAGTGTTGACTCCATTAAAATCACCACATTAACCCAGGGTAGTGAATGCACATCCCAGTATATCATGCTTTCCTTCTCCACAGTCTACTCTGCCTCACACATTGCTAAAATTCATCTAATTATAGCAAATAGCCACCATCTGCTTCCTCTGCTTATGTGGATGGAAAGAGAAAGAAGAACGGATTGAATTTAAGTGAATTAAAATTAAATGAATGCAGTCACAGCAATTTAAGTGACAGTAGGTGGTCTGGCTATCACTTTTTACAGATTCTGACTGGAAGTTTGCAAATTCCCCTCTAAGGCTGTGTTCCATTTTTAAGTAGATTTTTCTAAAGCTATTTACTAACAGAGGGAAAGGAAAATGAAAGTCACTGCTATGTGTCCATGGGAAAGGAGTTGCAAAAGCATTCAGAAATGAACAAACTTTAATCCTATTTAGTGTGCTGGTGATAACATCACCGGTTTAAAGAAGAGCAATGCAAAATAGCAGAAAATTGTGTGATGAAGTACTGAATAGTTATTTGCCAGTTCTGTTTGTTGGTTGGTTTTACTTTCCTATCATGCTCCCCGTTGTCTTTCTCCTTCAAAAAGCCTTGAAAAAAATCAGAGTTTACAAAGAAAACTCAAATGTATCTTGGGATCATCAGAAGAGACAGAACGATTCCTGTATCAGCAACATTATTTTTATAAGGCTCAACATAAGAGTTACAAAATATCTCAGATACACAAATGGAAGGGTCAGTGGGGACATCCCATGGAGATCTCAGGGGCATGATTTAATGGTGGGGGTATGTTGTTACGAGTTAGGGTGGTAGGATTAGGTTGAGGTTGGACTTGATGATCTTGAAGGTCTTCTCCAACCTGAGAGATTCTATGATTCTGTTGTTCAAATAAGAATCTTTTGAATCTGATTGAAGTTAACACAGATACAATCACTATCTAAACTTTATCGCCACCTTAATCATGAAATAAAGCAGCAGAAAACTGGATATAGTAATTGCTTTCCAACTAATAATGACTTCTGTAGGGGGAATAAAGCTGACAAAGGTAGCTCCATCAACCTGTATCCCTTGGGGTTTGGTATTAGATTCACCTGACCCTCACCCGAACTGGGGACCATGGCTGTGGGTAACCTATGGTGGAAAAGGAACATCCTTGAGGGATTATGCTACCTGCACAGAGCTCTCTGAAATGCCAGACATAATGAAACCAAAGAACAACTTCTCCATGAAATACTTCCATCTTCTACCATCCACTTTCAGATATATCTACAAAAAGTACAGTGGAGCCCTGCACTCCAAATTAATCTGGATTATTCTCAAAAGCACTGGCTCAGTACAAGTGTTCAAGTCTGAATCTAAGCCAAGAGAGAAAAATTTATTTCAAATAACCAATTTTATATTCCCCTTTCTACCTGAGGAATCAAGCAGAGTTTGCCCAGGCATGAGGAAGACAAGGTACAACAGTGATGTTAATACTTACTGTCCTCTGAAAGCTATCTGTTATGGATGTAGAACTGCAGATTGACTGAAGTAGAAGGAGAAAATCTTCTGCGTGCCTGAAGACAAAGAAGTGGTTGATTCACTGGGATGAAACTTTGGTGCACCAATACCCCCTTCCCCTCAAAAAAAAAAGACCAAACCAAACCAAACAAACAAAATAAATACTGTTAGGGTCAAATACATTGAAAAAAAAAGTTTATATTTCTATCACTCAAAATTTAACATCGCGAAAATCATTAATTTTGAAGTTCTACTTAATAGTACGAATAGTAGAAGCACAAAAAAAGTCACTTAGGCAATCTTATTCATTTAACCAGCAAGGGAACAGAAAGATAGATATTGCATCTGCACAACCATGTTAGCAGCTTGGGACAAGATATCAAGTTTCTATTTATGACTTCCTTCAAACATTTACTGTTCAAATCCTGTGCTTTAAGCATGTAGCTAGAAAATATCTCTTGATAAGATCTTCAGGATGAATAGATGCAATCAGAAAAATGTAGCGAGAAGCAACACGAAAGCTATTCCAGATTGAAAACAAACATTTGTTCAGTAACTGCGGTTGGGAATGGTATTCAGCAGGATAATGAGAGGGAAAAACTGCAGTTTGGCAAATGAGGGTAACTTAAATAATGGTAAACAACACGAGAACAAATAAACAAAAAAACAAGAGAAGACATAACACACTTGAGAATGGGACAAAGACGACAGTGGATGTTATTAAAATGATCTAAACTCATTTCTAAGGAAATTAGAAATTTTATCATTATTTCTAAGTTAGTAATATATGCAATAAGAATAGGTAAAGACAATCCACTACAGCCTCCTCTGGACAGATATTTATCAAAACCTAAAAGTACCTTCACTTTAAGCTCCTGCTCTTAGCTGAGCTAAACAATGAAAATTACAGCACATTATATTGTCTGATTAATAATATAATCCATCCACGTGCTCCTTCCATTTGCCTCTCACTTTTAACAAACTTCTCTGCTACTGGAAAGGTTACAAAGCAGAATTCAAACTATTTTGCATAAAAATCATATAAATTATTATGCATTTATAAGTTTACATTGTTCCTGCAGAGTCAGTGTAGTAATGACCTGGAGTCTTTTGGCATGTGAAGATCACTCCAGCTCATGAGTAACTGATTACCTGGCACTGTACTGAACTTAGCAATAATTTCCCCTGTTCATTTAGGTATTTTCCTTGGCAAAGATTTCTGATACACAGTGCTGATAGATAGGTCAAATTTGGATCTTCACTCTAATTCCATCATCCTATTCTTGTTGTAACAGATAAAGAGCCCTCTGGCTTACACTGTGCCAGTGTCAGTGCTAACAATGGAAGGCTTTCAGAGGTGCATTTTTCTAAGTCTATTTCTGGACTGTGGTAGGCTATACAGGTTCTGAATGCCTTTTTTGTTTGAAAGGGTAAACAAAAGTGCTCTCTATCTGGGGCTGTATAAATATTCCTTGCACAAAGGACAAAATAGACCTCAGATTTATGAACGCTGCTTCAGGAAAATTCTCTCTGTGCTTTGTCCTCAATTGGCTGGAATATAAAGTGAAACAAAAGAAAGAATAAAAATCTTAGCAAATTCCATGAGATAGACAGTACTCAGCAAAAATTAAGAGCAATCACGGTGTTTCTCTCATTTATGGCACATAGGAGCAGAACACTGGAAACTGTTTCCTAGTTGCCAGCACTCTGAAATATCACTGTACTATTTAAAATTGTATTGCATAAAAATTTAACAGGAGAAACAGTATTTACATAAAGTTCTACTGAATAAAAAAATTGTAATACAATTTTCTTAATTATATTTACATCTGCCTGAAGAGGAAAAGTCTAATACAAATCCCAGTGTTTTGAACCTATGGCAACAAAGCAACTTGGAAAACTCAGAGGAAAAATAAACAGAGAACAACAACAACAAAATCTTCATAAGTGAGTATAATGGAAAGAAAATGAAACAATTAGCAGTATCTTCAAAATATTTTCTACTGGTACATGCTATATTATGACTTGTGTGGCTTTTGCTCGCTCAGTTAAAACAGCTGGGTAAACAAACATCGCTTCAACAGATAAGTAGAAAATGCATAAGTAGAAAATACCAAAGAAAAATAAAACACAACAATTCAGTGTTACTTTGAATAAATGGATGTTACTAAAGAAGGAGCAATTTTAGCATAGTATTTCATTACCTATGATAAAATCTTCAGAAAACTACTGCAACTACTCTTTCTTTTAGCTTCAGCTATAAATACAGTGGATTAGGATTCACCTAGAAGTAATTTTGTTGAGTAAAACTGTAGTATTATCAGATGCAGACAGGAAAGACAATATAGAATTGTCATTTCACTGTTTGCAGTACAATCATCTTCAATTGTTAATTGTTCTGTATCAGCAGACCAGCTCTAGCGATTCTCTTTTTTAATATTCCTTTGCTTTTAAATTTGAGAATAAATATTTCAATTTAAAGAACTTCATCAGTTAAGATAGAGAATTTCCCGAGACATAACACAGAGCATGGTATTTGTGTGTGCTACTCCACAATGTTAAACTCTGAACTGGGAAAAATACTTCAGCCCATGATGGCACCAATCTAGGAAGCTGGAAAGGAATACATGAAGCAGTAGCTCCTTCATTCCACATAATCCTTGGGTCGGGTAAGAGAACAGACTCTGCTGTTCCCATGCTCCACTGTCCCAAGGCAACAATTGGCTCAAAACGCCCTCTGATCTGAAAATGCTTCCTCCTCAAAGCTGATGGAAAAGAAGCATTTAAAGGGATCAGGCTATAGATGTTGTAAGATGAAGACCACACTGGGTTCACAACCTTAACCTAGTTTCACAAAACACAGGTAAAAACAAACAAATGAACAAACAAAAAACCCACAACGTTCTCTGGGAAGAATTTCAAATGTTATTAATTATAATGCATTTTGAGTAAATTTCTGCAAGATCATACAACTGCAAAGGTACAATGAAAGTAAAAGAAATTACTGCATCTGTGTTGATGCCAAAAAAATCTTAGATTTATTAATAATACACCTATTTTGAATACAGGGCAGACGACTTAGCTAAAGGCTTTCTAACTTGAAACAAAATTTCTTTTAATAATTTCTTCATCGTAAGTATAAAAACATTACAGCTCAAAATGACTTGTTGCTGTCAGGAATACCTTTATCTGGGAAATAAATGTACTGACATGCTTACATGTTAGGTGAGCTTTTAAAACTGATAAGATTTCTGTATCTTTGTTAAAAAAAAAAAAAAGCCAAAAAAACAAACTTTCCTGACTATTAGATATATTGCATTGTTTCCATATAAGTATTTAGTAAGAACTCTGTCCTTGGAGATACGGAGACCTGTAGGGAATAATAAATGTACCATCCAAAATTCCGCTAATGATATCTAGAAAGTAATTTGTGGGGAGTTTATTTCTACTGTAAAGTTGAGTGCTGAAGGTGTGTGTTACATTCCTGAGAGGGCATAACTTATTATTTCCTGAAACTGGTGGATTTAAGTGATGAAACTTCAATTAAATAGCGTCCTAACTGGGTTCTTCTGTTCGACCTTACTCAGTTTCATTGACTTATTTTACACAAGGGAGTTTACCACTAGTACACTCACTTGGAATCTCATATTTTTTCACACTGTTATAATGCTTTCTTAAAGAAATCTGGTCTTTGCACAATACCATCTGGTATCTTTCTGCTGTATTGCGGATTTACTTGTACAGAGACAACTTGTTGCAGGAGGAGCATTTAGTCTCTCACAAATACATCATTATATTTCTTTTACTTTTCCATGAGCTAAGTTCTTGCAGATAAAGGTGTTCTTCGAATACAGAAAATATGTTTTACCTCAACACTCCTCTTGATGAAAAAACAGACTATTAATTTCAACTCTGTGAAATCAAAAAACCCACCACACAATGTTTTTTTAAGAACACACCATAAGAGAAATACAGAATAAAAAGAATTGCTTGGTCAGGACTATCCTACAAATGGTGCACTACAGGAACAAAGTATAAACTAGAATTAATAAATCAAGCTAGAAACAAGTATAAGAGCTTAAAATGCTTACCAGGAGAAAAAAAAATTGGATAAAGATTTGAAAAAAGACATCATTATAGGCCAAAATATGTTGAATATTGTCCTTCCAAAAATCAACCTCCAACTTCATATTTTTAGCAGTTAAAAATAATATTTCGAGACTTGAAATTACATTCTGAACTAGAAGAAAGACTCTTCCCACCCCTTGATGGAAGTATATGAACTGAGATCATTAAAAACATCTCTCTTGACAGGTTATTTTAAGCGCTACAATTATGCTTCATCTTGGTATAGTACATTATGTTAATTTTAAACAGTTTACAGACTGTTTATTCTGACAGGTTTCTCTCTTCTTTGAAAGTGCACTTCACTCCTATCTTAGCTAAGTCATAATTTTATATACGAATAGGCTTCATTTCTTTTTTTTCTTCTCATATTTCAAAGAACTACTTAATGGACACCATGTACTTACACTTGTGAAGTCTAGAAGACATTTTACGTAGTGCACTTAGCGTTACTATGAGAAGAGACATCCAGACTGTTTCAAAATATTTTTTAGAAAGATCATCTCTTTTCTTGGAGAGCAGCGAGAAAAATCATACAGCGCTCTTGGCAAGAAGAACCCACAGTTGGAATTAAACATATGGAGTGTGCTGCAACACCTCTTCACATGAATATGTGCAAGAAATACATTTTTCCAAAGAGGATTTGAAGATGTAAAAACAAACTTTGTTGATGGAGGGGTCAGACCTAACTCATCACCTAAAAGAGTAGTTTCAGATAGAAATAAAATATAAGCCTCACCACCACCACTGTCCTCTGCTCTTTACTGTTACTGACAGTTCAAAAGAGCAGAATTCTGACTTACTTGTACTTTTTCAGGACCATAGGAGAAAATCCTAAACCCTATGAATTTTTCTTTCACTGAAAAAAAACAAGCCATAGAGAACTGTACTGAAAATAGTTGATAAAGAAAATAATAATAATAATAAAAATGCAGTGTAAACTTTGAAACAGTACTCTGTCCATTAATAAAAGATCATATTATATATCACATTGCACGTTCTGTCTGAATACTGCCAGGTCAATCAAGACATCAACTTGACTGTCAAGGACTAAAACAGGAAGGCTTTTACATTATATATATATATAATGTATAATTTATATTTATAATTTATATTTCTTCACCATGAGTAAATATCCTTGAGTCTCACATTAATATTGTAAACTAATTTTCCAGATTAAAAAAAAATAAATATATCCAATTAAAGAAGTGCACTAAATTGATCAAGACTTTCCTAGGAATATATTGATAAATGTTTTTAATGTTGGTAATAAGCTTTGGTCAGCTACAACTATGGGCATAACTTATATGAGATTTAGTATGTAAAAAAGATTCCAAATTTCACAATCCATGAAAAATGTATCACCTTCACCACAAGGAAGCATCTAGAGACCAAAGCTAGTGCTGAAATACTTCAATCCACCGAGAGTGAATGTTTTCTTCTGGTAGCATGGAGTTCTCCTGTGCACACTCAGTTTCAGAGCACAGTTTTCTTTCAGTATACCAGGACAATGAAATGATCCAACATTAACTCTAAAATATTGCATTTGTTTACATCTGACCTGAAGAAAAACTTCTGCAGTGTGTGCAGTCTGTGGGATATTGTCCAATTTAGAGACTGAAGCATTTTAGAACATATTGTCTCAATTATCCGATGATACAAAGGGTGTTGTTGACAAGGTGTCTGGCAAATACACCACACCACTGCTACTGGCATGCTTGCCTAACAGATGTTTAAAATGAAAAGCTGACAGTTTTTGTGTGATAATTAAGTGCCTTTAGTTGACAACTGCAATTTAATTTAATTTTAATTAAGAGTAATAACCAACCATAATTGCTATTATGGTGATTCTCCATTTTTATCTAGGGCCTGGAGCAAAACTGAGATAATATTTTGCCTGTAGGGGTTCACAGAAAATCTTTCTGATCTGAGATTTTCACAAATCTGTGAAAATTATTATACAAAAGGAAAGGGAGTGTGTGTTTTAAGACATGATGAGGAAATATAAATCCCACTTCATTTATCTTGCTAGGGAACGTAAAGAATGCTTTATGTTAAGGTGATTTATTCAGTCACTCACCAACCTGACACAAAGGCACATGACATTGGTGTTTTCTGAAGTTTCTAAGAAATGAATTCAGGTATGACCCCATTTAGGGTTCGCACAGGTTTACCCCATGGCATGTCAGTCTACTCTCTCTTCCAGGGCAAGAGCTGGAACACCAATTGCTTCCTTACACTCTAAAAGCCATATAAAGTAAGGTTCCTAGCGTAATTTCTCACACTTCTTTGCCCCCACTTACAGCCAGGTTTTTGATAGCTGGTCTAGCTGTAGTGGTCATCACTGCCCGTCACAGAACTGATATCTCTTGTAACACAAAAATGCACATGAAACATGTTATCAAGAGCAAGTATATTGCAAACCATATCAGACAACTCCTGCCTGATCTTAACCAAGGGTGTGTTCATTTTTTTTTCAAGACCAGCTAACAGAGGCCAAAGCAACGATCTGCTCCTGAGTAATTTTTCCCGTGTGAACTTTCAGTTGGATTGCATGCAAAAGAAGCCAAGTCTGCCTCCAACAGATGAAGACCAGTACTGATGCTAGCTAATCTTCCCTCCTGAAATGACAAAGTAACTTCTGATTGTGTAATTGCCATAGTTGGACAAGAAAAACCCTCAACTTCCTAAGGAACTAGCATAGTTCAATTTCCAAAAATTCTTGATTGAAATTGATCACATAAGTTCTAACATATGTGATACACTATAGACTATAACACGTCAGTAAAAGGTTTCACAAAAGCTCTTTACCATCAGGATGTAACAACCTAAGACAGGCACTTGACATTAAATTCAATTTTTCACATAACTATGAATGAAAACAGTAATTTCTCCTTATTTAAAGTTTTGGGGAAAAAAAAATATATCCTGGCTTCTCCAGAAGAGCAGATGATCAAAATAAAAATAAAAAAGCAATGACAGCAACAATAACAATAACCCAGCCACAGTTTCTAATTTTCAAGGATTTTGTATGGAATATTTATAACATTAAAAAGCTTCTCCCATAAGCAGGTAAATAATTCAAGTGAGCATCTTAGAACAAGATCTTTATAATTGGTACCCTTGCGACAGTTAGATTCTTTTTTTTTTTTGTATGCTTCACGCACTAATTTTACACATTGGTCCACGTGTGAAGATATACTTATTGTCCTTTCAATTCAAAAGACATAATTAGAAACTTTCCAAAATGGGGAATATCAGTATGAGAATATGAGTTCTAAACTATTAAAACTATGAATATACCACAGAGATCTGGGAAAGCTGACTGTGGATGAAGTGTGAAATAAGAAAACAGAAGCATTGCTGAAAGCACCAAGTGCTCTAGCATTTCAGTGCTAGGTGTAATGAAAGCAGAGAAATGGTGACAATTGGAAAGCTGAGTAATAGTTCTTTGGCTCTATTACTTTAATGTTTGTCTTTGTCTGACTGCTACTGAATGTGAGATGTAGGCTTAAAACTCATTATAGATTTAAAACAGCCCTGTGAAACAGAGCCCAGACCAAGAGTTTTGCCTTGATCTCATTCCAAGCTTCACACATGTCCTGTACAATATGGCTGTTCTGGCACGTCAAATAATTCAGAGCATCATGGCCAAAATATCTTCAAACAGCACTGGCAGAATATTTTCTTTGAGAAAGAGTTGATTGAGTAATTCTGAACCATACTAAAGCACAAAACTTTCAAATGAGTTTATATCCAGAAATGTTTCCTTGGCTCCTAGCGTACAAAGTCTGCTGAAAACTGGAAGGAGAGATGTTTTGCTTTGCACGAAGTCAAAGCAGCTACCAGGGACGTGAAGCACCAATAGCCACATCTTTGGCCAGAAGGAAGCAGGGCTGAAATCCAGATGGAAAGTCAACCATACAAAATCTGTCCCTGTTAAAGACTGCAAAATGAAATGTGGTTTCCTAAACAAATTGGGAAGGTCACATATAAGTGGAAGAAGGGGGCTAAAAATGAGTACTCAGCCATCGCAATGCTTATCTTGCACACAACCATTACTGACACCACCTTGACACAATGGTTCAGGCACAGGAATCTTCAGCAATGACTGCAGTGTGGTGATATTACCAGAAACATTCCTTCACTGGGAGAAAGTTGAACTTCCAGGAAAACCTGATGTTCTAATAAAGCAGAAATGTTTGAAGACAATCTGAATTTTCAGGCTGTGAAAATTAGTAAAATTAGCTAACAGTCAAGAATGCAAACTGAAAAATCTGAACTCACCATGACAGCATAAGCAATCACATCCCTCCCTAAGTCCAGCTGAGGAAGCACACTGGGAGACAGTATAGATTTTCAGTACTCTAAAGCAAAGCTAAAGAATTTTCAGGGAAATGAGACAAGAAAGGTGGCTTCAAGGGACAGCACACTTCAGATTCTCATTGATAGGTTCTGAGCAAAACATCACTAAAAAGAAATATTTCTGGCACTGTTGAGCACAAAGGCACAACAATGAACCGTAAGTCTCATACCTCTCTGGAAAAATTGAAATAAATTGCAGAAACCTTTCCTTATTATGCTACAGACTTCAGATACTAATAACTAAGCTTTTTCTATAAACCTTAATGGGAAACTGCATTTGCTCTTTTCTCATTCAAATGGCATCAGAGAGAATGAAGTTAAAAGAACATTTTATTTCTTTCTGAACACAAAACCCATTTACAATGGGATGTATTTATCACTTAATTAAAGAAGTGAATATCTCAGGCATTCTCTTTGCCTGAGATATCTTGAAACTCTTGAAGATTTTTAATTTATCATGCAGGTAGAAAATACTGCCATATCTAACAATCACTAATCAGTGTGCCAGTAAGGTTATACTTTATGTTTGATCTTTTGACAAACACAATAGGTGTTAGTACCTTTACAGGTAGATAACTTCAAAAAGCTGTTCCAGTTCTCAGCTTAGAGTTCCTGTTCATTTCTTCTACAAGGATGTATAGCATCACCGTAATAGATCACTGGGGCTGCTTTACTCTGATGTATTGTTGCAATACATCATAAGAACTGTCTCTGGCAGGAACATGAATCTCAGACATGGGCCTATTTTATATGTTTTATTTGAGGACACTCTTAAGGAAAATCAATGTAGACTTCAAGAGTTGGCACTGGAATTTGAGAAATTCAGCACAGTCTTAAAATGCTGGAGGCGTCACAAAAGTTTAAGAAACTATGAACACAGGACTAGATAGGCTACCCACAGCTGTTCCTTTGGTGAATGAAATACCTAAATAACTGTTAATATGAATTCATCTAACCTCTAGTCCATCTATGGGATTCACTCTGGGGCATTTCAGACTCCTCAGATACTTAAGAGTCTTATTGCTTCCTTCCCCAAAATGGTGTAAAAGTACCTAGATTAAATTGCTACTAATGAGCCAGACAAGCTTCTCTATGCTTCAGATGGGCAATCATACCCACACTATGCAAGTTTGTAACACTTGCCTAATTTACAAAGAAATAATATAAAATAGAATAGAAATTATTATGTAGCAGCGAATAATAACTATCAGCCCCTGCTGCATCACACCCTGAGAAATCTCCATTAAAGAAGAATTTGAAAGGGACAAAAATAGACTTGGCTTCAATTCCATGCTCAGTACCAGCCCTAATAATTAAATGATATTGACCCAGAAGTATGATAATCAACATATCAGGATTTAACAGAAGTCTGCCATACAAGTAGGGCAGACTATAAAATAAGGAGTTGATGCAACAGTATATTTTACTTCACACAAATATCTACTGGCATATTTCTGCTCAGAAAGTAAAGTCATATAATTATTTTCATTAACAAATGAGCCCAGTAACCACTCCCCTGCCCATGGTCTTGAAATGGGTCTTCCATTATTCAGGGTGAGTTTCCTAAGATGAGCAAATGTCAGGATGTGAATATTCCAGCCATCCAGCTGTTACAGTGTTAGCCACTCTATTTGCACTGACAACATTTTATCAATAGCAGCATCCAGAGGCTGAAGTCAACTCTTTCTTAATTCGGTCTACATGGATTTTTTCTGTCGATTCATAAACTTCAAGGCCAGAAAACTGTGATCAGATTCAATCTTCAGTATATCATAGGCTATTACATTCAGCTACTCCTCTACTAAGCTCAAAAAAAGTCATAACCACCCCTTTCCTAAAGCACCACTCTTCATTTGCAGAATCAAGGGGATAGAAAATCTGCTAGCTTTCCTGGTAATTTTCTATACTCTGCAGGTTAATCATGGTCTCACTTAAACCTTATGCACAACTTGTTTGAATTTTGCTAGATCATCTTCTAGGCATGACTCTAATCTTACATTTCTTAGTGAGATTAAAGGTTTTTTTGATACCTAATATTTTCTCCACACAAAAATTCTTACATATGGCTATCAGATCATCTTCAGTATTCTGGAGACACTAAACAGATTTGAGATTTTAACCCTTTCATAACACCACATCTTTTCAGGTCCTGAAATCATTTCTGCACTTCAGCACTTTATAAAATAAGTTGATATAAGAAACATAAACGGTATTGCTTCATCTGTCTCAGCTATGATGGATAATCAAGTAAAAATAATCTCTTAAATCCATTTATTATACTACTTTTTCCATTGCCAAATTTAACCCATATCTTTTATTTGTGTATATGCATTTATTCCTATTGCATGGAATGATGTGGCGTAAAAATTTCATGTTGAATTGCTTCTCAAATCTGACTGCTATAATTACACACTCAAAACTGGAGTCTGTTTTCCTTTAGCATGAGCCAAATGAAAAAAATCTATTGCAGAGCATCTTAGTGTTTTCTTTTTCTATTTAAAGATGTATTAGCAAAACCACACAGCTCTTCAAGACTAGGTGTTTAGGTTGGATTTTAGGAACTACTTCTGCCCAGAAAGAGTGTTGAGGCACTGCCCAGGGGAGGTGGTAGAGTCACCCTCCCTGGAGGTGGCTCAAGAACCATGGAGATGTGGCATTGAGGAACATGGTTAGTGGGCATGATGGTGACTGGCTGATGGCTGGATCAGATACTCTTAGAGATCTTTTCCAGCCTTAGTGATTCTATGATCTTCATCCTTTGCACAGATCAGTCCGCTTTGTTTTGGACATATTCATGGATTTGCAGGAGACAGGACAAACAAATTTTGCCCATGTTTACTCAATATTCTGCTGAAATTAACTCCCCTCTTCTCTATCTCATCCTTTTCAGGCTTTGCCTCTCAGTAAGTTGAGTATGAAGGAGGTGATACTGTCTGAAGTAAAGCAGTACAGTCTGGGGAGGACCCTGAAGAAAGCTCAAGGACTCAATTTAATGCCATGATCCCATTTCTGACTGATTTCTCATTTCATCTCATATTGCTTTCAGCTGCACTTGAGTTCACTCTGAAGTGCATGTGTGTGTGTACACACAGACATATATATATAAATGCAAAAAAATCTCAGATTTCTATACCTCTGAATTTTTGCAAAGCTCTGGTGTCTGAAAAGGAAGAAGAGGATCTGAACCTGTAGCCTTACAACTGTCACCATGATCTTTTTGCAGCAAACCCTCTGAAAAGGAAGGTGATGAGAATAATCAGGAGAAAATAGCTGTTCTCCTATTTGAATAGCCAAGACTTCTCCGCTGCAGCAGTTATCATTAGGCCTTTTCTCTGCCAGCAGTCTGTTCAAGCTCTGTGCAGTGACTTCACACAGTCTCAAGAAGCTGCCTTTCACTTGCTGAATAATCCTATTTTCACATAACATGATGATGCAAATACAGCTGCTGATTACTGAGAGACCTGAGAACTGACATGGGGGTTCGATTCTTCACACCATGGGAGGTGCAGATGGAAAAAGGATGACTTGTACTTTCAGAAGCACAGATAACACATGAGTGTCTTTACCATTAGATGGCAAAAATTACACAAAACTCTCAATTGGTATAATTAACTCAGCATTTAATCTCCATGTTTAAAGAATTATTTCTTTTTTTTAATTTTCTGCTGGTGAACATTGCCTTTTATCAAAGGAAAACAAGACTGTTATGAACAAGATGTCCATAGTCTCCCTACCATTCCCAGCTGAGTCAGTTATCAATGCAGCAATGTGTCAGCAGGGACTTCTTTATCAGAAGGGAGCTTATTCTGGTCCCATTCTACTCCATCACTGAGCTTTGGATAGCTCAGATCTCTGAATAGCTTCAGCAGCAGCTTGGAGTTTCATTTCTCTCCCTGTCCAACGCTAACAAATCATCATCCAAAAAAACTTAAACCGAAATCTCAACCATTTGGTATAAGGATTAGCAGAAGGAAAAAAAAAAAAAAACACTGCCTTTCGTACAATATCCTATTTCTCTTTTGCCCTGTAATCTGTACTGAATAGTAGAATTCAAGCAGCTTGTCCAGAATTCAATAGACTGTCACCAAAGCAACAGAGTATTGCCTTGAAAAACAACCATTTCACACACATTCCTGGTGTTATTCTCCTGACCGTTCACACTCAAATTGACTGTACCAGATTAATGATATAATTCATCATACCACAATGAATAGAGGATGTTTCTATATTAAACCGTTTCAAAAATCAGTCAGTGTTACAAGACTGTGAGCTAGGCAGTGGGAAAAAATGAACCCCTGACTGTAGAGCCAGATGCAGCTTCCAAGGAGATGAGTATGTTCCTACTGACCTCTGAAAAGATGCCTTATTCCTCTCTATAATACATTCTAAATGAAGCAGAATGCATACCATGCTCCCCAAAATACAGCACTGTCAGAGATAATGAAAAATTTTAATTTCATGGATGAGGAAATTAAAATCAATGCAGGCACTTGAGGGGGTTGCATGATATCTTCAGATGGAGAGGGAAGAAGGTGACTAAAATGTGGGAAGCCAGCAATTTTCCTATGTGGCCATCTAGTTGTCACCAAAAGCCATAAATAAGGGAGGAAAAAACGAAAATATTAGTTCATCAGTAACTAGAAACCACTTCATACAATGTTTCTATCAGTAGCTTTCTAAAACGCAAACCACTGATGAGCAGCTAACATCTATAGACAATATTTGACACCAAAACTTCAAAAAGACCATCTCCTGATGTTCTGCACTCACTGGTACCTTCAAATGTTTTTTCTCCTACATTCTAACTATGTAATAGGAGGTAAGGGAAGGAGTTATAACTCCCACCCTTTACAGTTAGATTTTGGGGGCAGTGTTTGTTTATTCTATTCTAAGCCTTGTGGACTGAAACAGGTGGAGAAAATTACCTTCAGAAATTTGGATCATGTATTAAAGAGAAATCTGTTTTCTAATATCAACCAGTTAAAAAAAATAGAAGCAAAAATAAATAAGGAACTAACGCAGTTCTCAAAGTCCAAATCCTCTAAACAGTTATTTACAGCTGAGAATCTGTATCCTGTTAAGTACTTAAACACTTGAGCACAGAGATAGATGCTTAGGCTTCAACATTTGATAAGAAATAGAATCCAAAGGGGTGAAACAAAACCAAAATAGGGAATTCAAAGCTGAACCCAAGTCTAATAACTGAATTTTCTGAACGTAATAGCTAGAAATATTAAGGCTGAGATGATGTTCTAAAACAACTTCTCTCTCCTATCCCCCAAGTTTCAGTGAAAACTTCACGGTCCTTTTCCCTCGCTACAAATGCAAAAGCTATTTCCTCTGTAACTAATATTCTATGTGTTTACTTAAAAATGCATAAAACACAGCATTAATTTTGTTAATTACCTCCTGTTGTCAGCAGGATTACTTGAGATAGGCATTAAAATTACTGCATTTCTCTCCTCTCCTTTCCTTCACACAGTAGAGAACATTACCTCCAAAAACTGGCACTGGAAAATGGTAAGTACATCTACTGACAGATACAGTGACAAAGATTGTACGCTTTTCTGTCATCTACCAATAGGTGACAGGGGAATTAGAATAAAATGCGTATTATATATACATGAACAAGAATCTTGTGTGGACCCAGTGCAGATCTGGAGAAAAATAAGCAAAGAGCATCCATACCATTACCAAATAGATGTTCAGTAACTAAGTAGAGAAAACACGTAATATGATTAGATATGTCTTTTTCTATATATAATATGATCATTATTCAGGTACATCAAATATATTAGGGTATTTCCATCTCCTCAATAGGCTAAAAGAATGAGGTAGATGTATTTTATGAAATTACACGAAGGATATTGCGTTTTCTATTCCTTGATAGTGATTCTGTGGGGGGGGGAGCGAGGACATTCATGTGATGTGTTCAAACTTAAGACACTTCCCTGTCATTAATATGCTAGCAGCATTTTGCTGTTCATTGGTGGCAAGACCTTTGACTCTAAAATTGCACAGGGATATCACTCAGAAGGGTCTCTGTCCATAAATCAATTTTAAATGTAATATTACATCCCAGAAAATTCTGCTTTCTTAATCTAGCTGTACATGAAGCTGAACTTCAACAGAAACACCACACGCAGACTTCATCCAAATCCAGCTATTTTATATCTAAAATGTAATTCCTTGGAAAAGACTTCCAAGATCATCATAATCCAACCATTCACCTATCATCAATATTTCCCTACTAAACCATGTCCCTTAGTACAACATCTAAACATTTCCTGAACACCTCCAGAGATGGTGATTTAACCACATCCATGGACAGTCCCTTCCAGTGCCTGACCACTCTTCCAGACAAGTACTTTGGCACTGCTAGAAAAGCTTTCTTAAACAAGATATGCTATCTCAATTTCCCTACACCTTGTTTTGATCTATAGAAGTGCCTGACCACAAATACCAGACAGTTCAACCACTGTGTCTTGTTACAGAGAGGCACAGAGGAAAAAATGCTGAAATTGGTTTAATTTATAATTAATGTATCCCTGCAAACACAAAACAGAGATGGCCTTTTCAATGTCACTAGGATGGCTCGGTCTAGGCAGCTTTCTTTGTTTCATATCCATTTAGTTTGAGGATCAACTTGAATCAGAAACATTCAGTCTTTTCACTTCCTTGCAACTCCAATCAGATGTTCATAGTCTCATCCTAGACAGCCCCAAGGGAAAGACCTCACTTCTTCATGCACCTAGGACAAGATTCTGATCAAAGAGAAATTAAAGGGAGGACTTTTCCAGTCTAAGTTTTCCAAAAGTGGGCTTTAGAAAACACTTGCAGGCAAAAAGAAAACAGTTTACAAATAGAAACATAGAATCATTAAGGTTGTGGGCCACTAAGGTCACCTAGTCTAACCATCAACACATCACCACCATGACCACTAAAGCACTTCCCTCCATGACACATTTACATGTTTCTTCAACGCCTCCACAAAATGGGTAGATGTAACACTGAATGACATGGTAGACTCAACCAGACTAAGCCTTCATCCTCCAACCCAGGAACACCTACTAATATGGCAAAGTTGATGTGCTTTCCC
Source organism: Callipepla californica brunnescens (assembly GCA_023055505.1). NCBI lineage: Eukaryota > Metazoa > Chordata > Aves > Galliformes > Odontophoridae > Callipepla > Callipepla californica. The sequence goes on along the minus strand of JALIRH010000115.1, from coordinate 577,591 downwards.
CTTTCCCCAGTCTTTAAGCAACTCTAAGCCAGAGGTGTTCCAGCCCAAGTACTGAATGGACCATGCACAGGAATATGCTGTAGCTGTAAGGTACAACTGGAAGCAGCCTGGACATCTCATAAACCAACTATTGTGTAGAATGAAAACTCTTACTTTTGAAAGGATGTATGCACTCAATATACACAAAGAAATTCTGCTTTTGCTGCTACCTGAGAAAAAAAAGCATATCAGCAAGTTTAAAGCTGGCAAGGAAAAGATTTTCATCATTGAAGTTCAGAGGCCATAGCATAAATAATTTTCTTTTATCCATAGGACTTAGAGGTCCTTCCTTTGGCCAATAATCATAGGCACTCACTGCCATCCTGGCAGTAACCTAGAACTGTATGTCAGATTTAAGTTAGCAAAAGTTCTGGTACTTTATAAAATAAAATAAGAGAACCAGAGTTCTTGTTATTTTCTTTTTTTTTACTCTTCTTTATGGATGAGTAAAAGTAATCAGATTTATTTTACCTTATCCTTGTATGTTGTGAAGCTTTTCAAAGTCATACATCAACAGGAAATGAAGCAAAAGGATTAAACAACCCCAGACATAAGAATAAATAGGACATTGCTTTGACAAAGTTGAGGTGATAACTCAGTCCTCTCACTAATCGAGCTTTGTATTACCATGGTGTTAGGAAAAACAGGTAGCTACTAACAGTAGAATAATTAAGGGGCTGTTATTTTAAAATGTCTCTGAGTTAGTCTATTTCCTTTTCATCCCACATTTCCAAATTACATAAATTGCTACAACACCCATAATCCCTATCTCTAAAATCTTTGAGTCACGGCCTGCCAGAGGTATAAATTGGGTGTGAAAGGCATCTGTAGATCCGCCTGCATGTCAAATCACAGCCAACCCCAGGGGAAAATTCTGATTCCTGCATTGGCAACACGTAGATACTGAGTCAGGGCACCATGACAGCTCACAGGTCTGCTGCTGCTGGAGAAGGAGGGACCATGGTCACAGCCTTGGACCCTTAAGCTACCCAAAGGGAAGGGGCAGTATCAAACTGGCTACATATATTGTTATCAATACGGCTTTCTGCATACAGAGGGTACTTATATACATAGCATAGTAAGTTGGTACATGATATATTGACAAGCTATATATAAACACACTTATACTATATTGTCTGTTCTGTAATACATTGTAAACATCAGACTAAACTTTTATATACACCAGCATCACTATAGTAAAGAACAGAGAACATACTCCAAGACAACTCAATCAGAAATCCCCTGAAGACAAAAGGACCTTCCCTTGGCCAAGAGATGTGACTGCTTACTGAAGGCTCTTATACCTTCCCCCCATACTGGAAAGATGAAGAGCTACTGGCCCAGGACACTTTTAGTGACATTTTTTCTACTGATTTTAGTTTTATCATGCAGCAGAGGACAAAGCACTGAACACCTCCAGATTTCACATGAACTTCATGAGCATTTCTATACTGCTGTAAATGTTCCTTTCCAGAGTTCCAGCTTATGTTTTTTTTTTTTGTTTTGTTTTTTTCTCACCTATTTTTCTGTCAAAGCACTTTCATCATCATATCATGGCTTTTTGCTTTAGGTACAAACAATCTTTCTTTTCTGCAGTTTCATTTCATATTTTCAAATAACACATGACAGGCATTTCAGCTTTAGTTATTATTTCTTTTTTTTAAATGTAGCCTAATTCTTAAAATAAGATACAGTTTTAGTGTCAAGATAATTAAATTTTCCTAAGAGATACTGTCTTCCTTTTTGCTGCCATCAGCTCTCCCGAACCTTTAGCAATCCGCCACTATGCTACCCAAATAAAATCAATAGGTGAAGTCTAGCATAGAGGAATTTTTCCATTAATAAAATAATTTGCTAACCCCAAGAACCATAAATTGCTGAAACACCTTTCATTAAAATTGCTTCATCTGCATAAGAACTAACTGCAGTATTTTAAAGTGGCTGTACTGGCTGTAAAGTTTGTGGCTATAAAGTTTACTGTTTGTAAACTGGATACATACACACAAAACAATGTATTCGAAAAACTCTGCTATATATTTTGCACTAGTTAAGCATTTCTTCTTGTTTCAGCTGTTGTTTTTGTTTTTGTTTTTAAGAGCATGCCTAAGCAATGTCAGCTTAACAGACTAAAAAGATGAATGATTTCCCCTGCGTTTATGTTTTCTATATATATACACATATATTTCAAATTGGTAAAGCTTTCTGGTGTATCTCAGATATCTGCTGGTGTTAGCTCGTATTTGGGACCTCAATATAAAGAGGAGGTGAAGCAGTTTGACATTCTATTTATAAATGTTAGCTTTATTCTTTCTGGATATACAATTTCACTACTGAATCAAATTTCTTGAAGAAACAAACTATTCAGTTTCTAATTGCTCCTTGGCTTATGTTCAGAAAGATAAAAAAAAAAAAAAAAAGGAAAAATAGAAAATACAAAGGATTTTGTTTGCTTTCATCTCTCTGGCCCAGATAAGGAATCAAATTCTGCCAGTGGTTAAGAAAGCAATTTTATAATGATAAAACCAGGGCATGCTCATTGGGCCAATGTTTATCATGTTGCTGTTTCTATTTTTAGTGGCTTTCATTCCAGAAGGACCCTGAAGCGAGGTACATAAAAACTGCTATTTGTTGCTGTGTTGCTTACCAGCTCTTTTTTGAAAAGCTACTATTGGTTTCAATATAGGTTGGTTCTGATGGCTAGAATTAGGCAATTTTTGTACTTCAGAAGAGAAAATAGAAGAACTGTTTCCTGGTTATTCTCATATTACTGAGTCAGACCTTCAATTGTTGATGACTTTGGGTTGTAACAGATTTCTACTTAGGAAAGGAGCTTTACCTTTATGATTTGTCATCACCCTTCTTTCTTCCCCCCATGGTAAGTAGGAAAGCGATGTTTTCCAGTTGGATGTGAATAGCTACTGACTGTGTCTCCAAAGTCTGAGTTCTACTATTGCTTTAACAAGTACAGGTGATCATCTTTTTCTTATCCTAGAATGACTCTCTGAAGCCTACACATTCTCACAAGCTACCTGCTGTCCTACCTGGTTCTGAGGGGTTGTTTTTAAAGTGCAAATACTGAGTCAAGGTATGCATTTTAAACAGCAGGCTATGATGCTATAATCAAAAGAAGCCAGATAAAACTTTCATCTGAAATTTCAGGTTCTCTTTGAAATAAAGAGAATTTTTCTTAGTTCTTTTTTTTTCATCTTTGCTATATTTCTCTCTTTTTTTTCCTCTCCATTTTTTTTTCCTTTTTTCTTGCTTCCAGTTTCTATGGGATGAGAGGGTTAGCTTGAATAGTTCATATCCTAATCTAACCTCAACACTACAGATTACAATGGAATTTATACAGGGGGAAGCAAAAGCCCTTAATCTAACAAAGACCTGATATATTTCCTATAATTAAACATTCATCTAAACCAAAACTCTAAGCTTGAGGTGAGAATGAGAAGAACTCAGTAAAACACTTGTCAACGGTAAAATATGATCTTCAAGATGTTTCCAAACCTGATGGTTTGTACTTAATCGGTGTAATGAAAACATGAGTAAAACAGAAAAGCATTGTATTTTACAGATTCTTTAAAAGGTCTTCTACCCTGTTTTTAAGGGGCAAGTACTTCAAGCAAAGATCAACTGCCCTTTCTGAGATACATACCTTTCTAGTAAAGTAATAAAAACATAAAATTGTAAGAAATATGGAAAGGAGCATAAACTTAAACATGATTCAAATACACCGATTTATACAGTAGCTTGTGAGGCTAGAACTTAACAGAAAGAATTTAAATTCTAATCTCCAACAACCAAAGGACCTAAGACCAGCATTAAGTTACTTACTCCCCACAGACTTTGAGTTTCACAAAAATTATATAAATGTCAAATATTTCGGGCACAGTGGGCTATTAAAACAGTGAGAGAATTCAGATAGGCAAACATATTCCTTCAGTAGGAAACAAGAACACAACAATCTGTAAACTGACATTAAACCGACAGGCCAACAGCTTAAAGCTTACATGCTTAGCCTCTGCAAAGTGTTGCCCTGCTCAGTGTTTTAGTGCTCTTGGATTTCTTAGCATTTATGCAAATAAAACCTTGAAGACAAGCTCACTTGGTTGTCAGTAGGAACAGCCTTTACTCTGACAGAATTCTCTGTCTACAGTTGCTCCTAAACTTCAACGTCAAAGATTCATTTTTACATATGCTGTATATCTTGAAGCAATGGGTTCTGTTCCATACCTCACTGTATATTAAACATGCAACATCCAATGTGGATTATCTTTCACAGATAAGAAGTATCATCTTTTCAAATTTTAACAAGACATTGAAATTAAACTGATTCATAGATCTGTCTTCCAGTTCTCAATGTGCACAAAAACATGTTGTTCTCAGCATGAGTTTTCACTGCAACTCTTCAGTGAAAAATGAAAACATACAAATTATTCCCCTAGACAAAAATTATAAAATAGATGTAATACCACAGTCAAACTATATTAAACAGAAATACACTTCTCACACGATTAATCACAGGTATTCAGCCAAACTACTGCCTTAAAATAGGCAATATTAAAAAAGAATTAGGAATGATCAAGAAGGAAGCTATTACTCATCATCCTAAAGGAACTCACGAAAAAGATGAAGAGTTAGTTTAAATAGTCATAAACAAGACAAAAAAATAAAGTACCGACATCAGTAGAAGTTCTGAAGATCTATGCATGCCACCAGCACAAGGTGACAAGCAATGCAGTAGATGAATTCTAGAACATATATTTGCCAACGTGTAGTACATGATGCTACTAATGGAAATAATAAATGCAAATAATGAATAATTCTAAAAAAAAAAGTCTGTGATAGTACTGCACCCTAGGCAGTCCCCAAGCAGCAATACTTATTTAGAGATTCAACCTCTCTCTGTAAGCTTGATGCAAACTACAGTAGAATAAAGAACATTTCTAAAGGTAAGATTTAACTATTTTTTTCCTTTTTAAACATTGAGGAGACTTTCACAGAAAGACTGCTTTTCTCGTATCCACAGTCACAATGAAATAGAGGAACAGAGGCACTTCAGCACAGGCAGTGTCTCCTGCGATATCTAGAGGACTTTTCTGACACTGACAATTCACTGGGAAAGCAATGCTAGGAATAAACCAAACAATACAATTTTCAAATAGAAATATAGTACACAGTTCATTGGCAATCAAGAGTGACTTCACTATCAAATTATTGACATTTCTCCACAACACCAATCATGACTTGCCACTGATTCATCTTAGATCTGACAGAATTGCACTGACCCCTCTATCTGGGGATATAACGACCCAGAGGATTCCAGACGTTATTTAGGATGTAAAGGACATACAGGATATTCAGGACTTCTCTTGAGATCTGACCCTTTTTCAAGGCTCTCTGAAGGTTGTATGAGAACAGCTTTCTGCATAACTGATTGCACAGGTCAGCTGGTCCTACAAAACCAGAAAAGAAGTCTGCATATTCTTGAGCACCATCTACTGGTCCCTCTTCTGCTAATAATTGCATAGTTCCTATAGAGCCCCCCAGTAAAAGGCTGAGCGCTTGCTAATTCTCCTCTCATAGACATCTCATTAAAGATATTGAAAATAATTAATATTAATTGCCTGAACCCTAGGTCAAACCCATTGTTCTGGCCATTGGGTAAAAGGAAACTATTTTTGTAATTCTTTTTACCTCTCTTTGAAAAACTCTTCAGATTTCAGAAATCTGTCTCTTTCAATTTCAGCTCTTCAGCACAGCTTTCTTAATGCATTCTCATTAGTGCTGTATTAATTCATCTAAGACTGTTTAATCTTGGCATTTCTATGCATCTATTATTTGCTAAATATAAATCAGATCAGAAGCTCTTTATAGTTGCAGCATCTTTCCATCTGTCTATGAGTTCAGGATGAGAACCTCATTCATCAATTCTTAAGTGAATGAGTAAACAGAAAAATGCATCCCAGAGCCTGTATTTGTAAGACTCCTGAAACATACCTGGAGCTTCTACCAGTGGAGAATACATCTAGGAGAGAGACTTGTTCTTGGTTGTTGTACCTAACACGTGCTCCAGGTACAATACCAAATACTCATTTGACAGTTTTTCTGAGCCATGATGTATTTGGCTATTTCAGAGGAAAATCTCACCAACCACTGAAGCCATTCTGATTCTAGTTAAGAATTACTGTGTTTAGAAGCATCAGCATACACGTATCTATTTGGGAGCACCCAAGATCTTGCTAATGGAGCAGACATCTTATTACACTCAGAGAAGGTAAGAATAAACAGCATAAAGCTTTGTGTTGGGATTTTGTTTGTTTGTTTCCCAAATTGCCTGACATTACAAAAATTGACCCCTAAAGTCACTAGTCGATGTTTTGTCTTTATATTACTATTAATATTGTTCAGCCCTATCCAAGATATTGCCTTTTATCTTTCAAAAGTATAGGAGAGTGGGAAGGAGAAGAGCATTATTTATATCACTGAGGAATTCACATAAAATATTAAATTTCAGAAACAGAGTTGCTACTGAAAAAGAATATCAACAGATGAGCATTCTTTAAATATCAATTAAAGATCGGTTATCCCTCAGCAACCGTAATAAAGCAAGGAATTGATTTCATGAAGGATATATATATAGCTTATGATGCTAAAAATGAACTAAAATTTGTTCTTTACAAAATCAAAAATGGTTTTAAGACATTAACATCAAATATTAAAATGCTGTAGCAAAGCATAAAATGAAAAAGCATTTTTAAATCAAAATAGAACATAAAGTGTAGTTCCAGAAATGTAGATGCATCAAGTATCTTTATTATCAAGATTCTTGCTTTCTACACAAGACATAAGACACACATGAAAGGAAAGAAAAATGAGGGATAAACATTGGTATTTTTAAAATTACATCCCACCAGAAATGTAAAATCTGAAAATGTGCATACCACGAAAGTAAATCACTCATTCTTGCCACGTAATTGTTCATTGAAGTATGTGAGAAAAAATACTGTGTTAAAAGATATTTGGGCTTTCCAGAATTCCTCTGACTAAATCCTGTTGGGAAATGGGAGATATCTATATTCACATATAATGTATCTGTGAATATAAAACATATTGACAAATTAAATTCAGTTGTAGTAATAAGGAAGCCTTTTACAAAACACAAAGCTATTCGAATATGTGAAGTACAGAGTAAGTAAAAACAGAAGTATTTTTTCAGATTTGCAAAGTAATTTTGTTTTCTAATCCAGATTCAGCACTTCATTTTCTCTGCATGGTCTGTGCTCCCTGGTTCACTTCCCCAGACACAGATGGGTGCACCAGTATGCCACAGCAGCACACCATCTGTCATCTATTTTGGCAGGGGAACCTGCCCCTGGGGGGAAGGGATCATGAAAGACTGCAGCCACATGGGCAGATGGTTTAAGGAGTCTAAACCGCTTCAGACTTTTCAGATGATGAGAAGGACAGATAAAGAGATAAAGGAATCTTTCGGGAATGAGCTGTGTGCCAGAATGCTCATGCTGTCATCTCCAGGCTAACGAGACACATCTCCTTTCTGAACTGCTTAAGGTCATCTCTAATAGGCTTTAAATCTTGCACTTAACTTTCTGAGACCAAATGACAGCATTTTCACCCCATCAGTGGGGCCCTGAGCCATGCTCTGCTGTGACCAACCACAGTTCTGATTTTTCCATATTCATGGTTCTCCTCAGTCAGTACACTAATTAGGACTCAACAGACAACCATAAAAAGCAAAGAACACTAATTCAACATCAAAACATTTAAATTAAAATAGAATTTAATGCCATAGATAAAAATTCTTGTTTCCAAGATCCCCAGCTAATAGATTTGATTTAACATCTTGCACCTTTTCCCATGTTTGTGTTCTTGGGCAACTGCTGGCTACCAACATTTCTGCAGTTATCTCTTCAGTCAGAAGAGTTCAAGTCTTACGTCTTCTGAAGTGATGATAATAGACTCCTGGAGGCAAGTCACTTCCCTACTGTCATACATGAATTTATCAATGCACACTAATGTGGAATTTCCTGCACAGGCCCCATCAAGGGAGCTTTCACTCATGGAAAACCTCATACTGCTTCTTTCCTTCTTTGCCCTCATCAGAAGCAGTACAGTACTGAGAAAGAGGACCACATGGTAAATTCTTGCATTTCACAGCATTTCCATACCTTCTCAAAGATGTATCCCATGGGAGAAAGAACATTATTATTTTTAATCAGTCCTACATTTGACCAAAAATCTGTTGCAATGTTTTACATTCTAAAACGTGTATGAGAAGCATTCTCAGATATAAATAACTTTGAAATTCCTTTAAAATACTCTCGTCAACAAACCTAATCCTGATTCCCTGCCTACTGCCATCCATAATAAAATCTAAACCATCACTGTGACTTTCAGACAAAAACAATCAAAACTACAGCATGCCGAAAGAGTTCAGGGGCTGGAAATCAAACACAATAAGAGCACCAATATAAAGAAAGATTAAAATTTAATTAAAGTGCACAAAACAAGATTAGTGAGAAAATCGGGGATGATTTTAAACACCTGTGTTTCTAGTGGCCAATTTGAAAACTTGAAAACTTTTACTTTGGAAAATGCTGAGTTTCAGAATGAAAAGTGCTGTAGTGTAAGCTTCTAGTTTCCCGTGTCTGGACACCTATCTGTGCGACCTATAGTAGAGTACCTGCTTTAGCAGGGAGGCTGGACTCAATGATTTGTCTCTTGAAGTCCCTTCCAACCCCTGCAATTCTCTGATGATTCAGGAGACATTATGCAACAGAGGGCTTTAGCCTTGCTGGATTTTGTGCAGCAATGAAGACAATGCAGCACATAAATCACAGTACAGTCTTGCCAACATGCTGTCTCTGTATCTATAGATTATAAATATTAAACGAACTGCTGTATATTTTTAATAGGAAAAAGCAATTTGAATATAAATAAAATGCTTAATAAATATAGTGGAGCAGATGAAGGTATGAAGAGGCTACAATTAAAAGATATTTTGCAGAAAATTACTGAATGGCCTTAGTTCCTTCTCTAGAAGGAGGAGAAGATACAGACACTATCATATTCTGCTTTCTTCAAATACAGGTGAAAGAAGTGAGTCCATTCATATCAAGAAACAGAAGACTTCAGGCAATAGCACTATTTCAGATGTGCACAAGTTCTCTCTACTGAAAAAATATATTTTGTTGTCAAAGTTTTCTCCACAGTACCTTTTTGAGAGGTCAGTGAATCTTCCTCCATATCCTTTGGGTGAAACTCTATTTAAGCCTGATTCTCAGATTGTGAGTTCTTGTCACAAAAGAGGAAGAGTTTTTTCCTCAGATCCTCACGAGCCATGATGTCTCTCTCCTTTCATCGCACATTTTTGATGACCAAAATACATGTTACAAATGTCATCGTTGTTACTACTATCCAGAGTTAAGTTAGCAGGTAACTTAACTTTCCATAATAGGTTTTCAAGATGGTCGTAAATGATACAGAATTTAATTGATCCATATTCTGAAAACTATTCTGTATACAAGGCTATGTACGATTTATTACAAAAACATCTAAGGAAAGTAAATCTTTCTTTTGTAAATATGCTTATTTAATGCCATCTTCCAAAAAAGATTCACAGAAAGGCTATCTAACAAATAGCAGGCTATAACAGAATGTCACATCATTGCTCTTGTGCTTATTTTCTATATGACTTTTACAGAAGAATAATTTCTTATTGCTTTACCACAGGAATGATTAAATAGATCATAGAAAGACTTAACTGACAAGAGGCTGCCAGTTTCTAGACTGAAAATATTACAATAGCTTTTTAGATTCTGGGGCAAAGAATTAGCTATAGCATTTTCAACTCTGATCTTTTTCTATTACTAGTTATGAAAACCTATCTTTGATAGCCATCAATTGGGTATAGTGAGGTGGGTTTTTTTTCTTTTTTTTTGTTTTTTTTTTTCCTAACAAAATGATCTCTATTCTTTCTTTTCTTGTCAGAGGGAATGGATAAATGGCACAATATATGGCATTTCTGAGCTAGTGCTTCACAGTACCTTGTCTGCTTGTAATGCAAAGTTTTTTTGTTGACATTCCGTTTCCATAGATAAGTACCATACATCACTGAAAAACTAAATGGTCCAAATGAAAAAGGAAATATGGGAGGAATCAATGCAACTTTTCAGAAGACTAACATTAGTAATTCAAACTTCATGCCCTCTCTCCTTGGTGATTAAAGTAGGACACTTCACAGTTAAGCCTTCTGGAAGATAAGTCTTACATGGACAAATCATTAAGATAAATACTTTCAAAAGACATCAGAAAGAGAAAGTCTTGAGAAAATATTTCTCTCTTTAATAAAGAAGAAAATAAATGAACTATATACTCAATGCAGATAGAGTTAATGTACCAGACTTTATCCCATCCCCTGTCATAAAGCTGTCATCAAATCTATTTGTCCCTTTCTTCTAAGAGTGTTCCATAATAGGGTTGAGACTTTGTTTCTTCCACCTGTGCTGTAACTCCTCAGTGACCACAGTGGCCCTAACAAGGGAGGGAACATACCAACTGCTCTTCATTCATTCCCTTTTATCCGTGTCCATAAAGCCTGACATGTCTAAACCTTTAATCCTTTATGAAGTTTCTGCTTACCAAAAGCTGTAGGTCAGTTCAGTAACAAGTGAATGCTCTGATATGAGTGTTCTCTGAAAATGTACATACAATCTATAGCAGCAACACAGCTCTGTCACTCTGGTGTGAACTTCTGCCTGAAATGGATTCCATGTGTGCTTTATCAGCCCTTGAGTCAGTATGTGCTGAGCAACTGCTGTCTGATTCACAGGTGTCAGATTCAGACGAAAGATAAAAATATATGGAAACCTGAACTTGTTTTGGGCAACAAAGAGGGAAAGGCTTAAAGAAAGATAAATAAGGCACCAGAACAGCCACATCTCTGGAGGTATACCCCAAATTCTGAACATCCAGTTATCGATTAATATTCTAAAAAGATATTCTAAAAACTGAGGTCACACAGCTCTCTTCCATGCTGCTGTCCCAATATGATTTGCAGTATATATTGGCCAGTATTCAACAGGTATTGATCTCATTAGTCAAAACCAAGGAAGACAAATGCAGAGAAGTTGAAAAGAAAGGAAAAGAAAGAGCAAGCATATTCCCTTCTAAAGTAGAAATTTGTCTGTGGCAGCCACATCACCTTTTCTTCTCATTTATTCTTTAGTTCAGGGAGAACGCTCAAAATATCAGCTAGAACTTTCCCAAATTCAGGAACCCAAGATCAGAAGAAGAGCAACGCATTTAGCAAGAATGTCTGGCTCTTTCATCAATGGCACTATCCTTCAGTTTGAACCACATGAAAGCAAAGGACATCATGCAAATCTATTCCAAGAAACACACTTTGTTGTTCAGAGCATTTAGAAAATATTTTCTTCTTGTTGAAGAATGGACTACTAAATTTTGATTTTTTTTTCCCATAAAACTATAGAAGAAAGTGTTCTGAAGCTGGGTAAGAGTCTGCAGTGTTATTCTGCCTCTAAAACGAAAAGTAATAACCCTAAAGGTTTCTCAGGTTTAGTTAATTAAATAGTCATTTATTTATTCAAGTTATGATTCCTCCCTTTGAACCAATGCAGATAAAATGCCAGTGCTTGTGTTCTTTCTCCCTGAGGGCAATTGATCAACTAGATTAAGATGTTGCCACTTCATGCAGGAGAAACAAAATCAAGATTGCAACACATTTGTGCCAGCTATTTTGGAGGCTAACAGACCAGATAGGAAGATAAATTCTCAAAGACACCAAATGCCTCTTGAGCGCATCAGCTATCCAAGGTTTTGTGGAGAAATTTCATCGCTTTTCATGTGACTGCTTGCAGTAGGAGTGGGAAATATTCTGCCCCAGTACTCCAATAATAAGGCCATGTGAATGATGCTTCAAAACATTTAAATAAAATGACTGTGAGATGTCCCGTGTCATTATGATTATAAGATTTAAATGAGAGTAAAATGAGGCAGGATACAAATTGCTTTTATGTAAGACATCAAAGACTAAACATACAGGTAACACATAGTAATAGAGCATAAAAGCTCTGCAATGCTGTTGAATGGACTGGACTAACTACCAAATGCACAGGAAAGTGAATAGTAATGATCACAGGCTGTCTTGTACAAAATGTAACTAACTGACATTTCCACAAATAGCACTGCTCCTAGGAGTTAGAGAAAAGGGAAGAGAAAAACTGAAAAATGTTTATGGATCAAAACACAAAGCAACAGGTGGTTTTTCCCCTCCCTGTTAAACTCCACCCAAAAAACATAATCAGCTTTAAGGCATCTGCTGTAATCAGAAAAAGCAGCAGCAGGACTGTGCAGTGGACCACCAGAAACTGAAGTGCTCTTCTGCTAATCCAACAAGTTACATCCTTAGCCCAATTATCAGAGGCAGCAACAAGCCCTTTGAGCACTGCTCTGAGATAGAATTATAAAGGTTGGAAAAGATCACTAAGATCATCTAGTCCAACAGTCCATCCACGCCCAACATTCCCACTAATCATGTCCCTCAGTGCCACAGCCTGGACAGCAACAGAAGAAAAGCACATCTTGTTTCCAGGAATAGCACTTCTTTGCGTGCATACATTTATCTCAAAATTACATTTTAGAACAGTGAAACACTAGAACTCAGTTCAATAAAGGAATCACTCTTCATCAATCTATCTGAGTCACAACAAATTGAGTTTGTTTTTGTCTTTTTTTTTTTTTTTTTGTAAGGTCGGTTTATAAAAGCACTTTTTAATCACCCTTGGCAGCTAATTAGGTTATTCAAAATGTTGCAACGTTTCTGTTTATTATAGAACCTGAAAAACTTAAAAAGAAGCTGTTTATTCTGGAAAAGTCATCAATTCTGCTAAGGTCTAATTTTGTGTTTTTTCTCTAACTTGATACAAATTATTTTTTTATCCTTTTTAACCCACATCAAATGCATATGTTTTTTACATGGTTGAGTGAGTTCTTTCAGATATTGAGTTAACTCAAAACTGTCCTTTAATCTGTTTTTTAAACAGACAGGTAGGACATTTTAAAAACTTTAGACTTACTGGTTACCATTAACACAAAATCCCCCCTCTATCTGCAAAACTTCTTGGCTAAAGAACGCTTCATTAGTGGAAGACATGTGAAAACACTGCCCAATTTCAAATAAATAAACCGAGTAGTGTGCATACCTGAGCAGTGCCACATGCACTGGGGCAAATGGATGGAAAGCACCTCTCTGCACCTTAATTTGCAGAACCAGCGTGGTGGCAATTTCAATCCTAGCAGGAAGGTGGTGGTTGGCACAAATGGAGAAAGTACAGGAACAATAGCAGAAAAGCAGCTATATAAAGGCTCAGAATTATCAGGTCTTCCAGATCCCAGCACTCAGTCCCATGGCATGAGAAACACCTCTCTGAATTTGTCTGAAATGAATGTTCATTCATTTTGAGGTGAATAGTACTAAGAACACACATTACAGGCCCTTGGGAGGGCCAATCAGTGTTTGCTCTCCAGTTACAAAAACAAGAGAATCCTGTAGGTCTTTAGTGTTTTGCCTACATCTTGAAAAAGATAAAGTGGACAGTCAACTCATAAATAATAGCCCTTCAGATCTTTCTCACGAATCTTAAGTGCAGCTTCCAAGAGCTTTTCAGACAAATATACTGCAGAAACAGATTCAGACATGAGTTGTGTATAGTTCAAAGCACTACATTTTAGGGGTCTGTTACCAAAAAGCACTGCAAATAAAATTAGTTAGAGCTTACTTGTGCCAATATAAAACTTAATTTAGCATAGCCAAATAACCATTATAGTTGACTAGAGCCAAACAGTTGTACACATGCACTTTTGGGGATGCACTTTGATAACACTGTTCTTTATATCAACAAGTAACCATTTTAACTTTTTTTTTTTTGGCTTAATACCTGCAAGTTTCCAAGTGCTTTTCAATACTTATGGGTTTATCTGTTCCTCTTTCACTGAATGGAAGAAGAGAGAAACTGAGTTATTACCATTACAAAGAAAATACCCAAGATATTTTAATTCCCGCTCTTCCTCTCCAAACAGTGACCACTACAGAGCCCATGCCATAGGGCCTTTCATATAATTGATAAAAAAATGAATTGTTCAGAAAAGCAAATTGCTTAAGAAAACCCCAAAGATTCAGACTGACTTCTGATGAAATTTTGAGCACTGTCAGCTTCAAATAGTTGTGAAGGTAAAATGCTGAATTTCCAGGAATATCTCTGCTACACTGTTCTCCTAAACTCCATAACTGTTAGTTAACAAAGATTTAATTGAAGCGGAGTCAAGGTAGTGGAATTGTTGCTGACTATTGAGTAGGATAATATTTTTCTGATAGCTCAATTAAAGTCTGGCACAGAAGACAATTATTTCAGTTAATTCCTATCCTGACTTTGTGTGTTTTTGCCATTTCAACGAAAGCTACTTTTTATGGAATAACTCTGTTCATATAAATATTAGCTGTCAACAGCATTCTGAGAAAGTAAATCTTTTTGAAGCATCAAGGGTAAAATGGGTCAATTTCAGCAAGGTCTGATTTGTTTCTTTGGCTTCAGAGGGTGTTGGATCAGATCAGCACAGAGTATGTTGTCAGTGCAATCCACTTCCAAACAAACTTACAGTGCACATCTAAAGAAAAATCTTTACCTGAACAAATATATTGTATTTTACACCTGGGATTTTAAAAATAAATAAATAAAACCAACTAAAGTGAGTCTGAAACTGTGGGAAACTTTTAAGTTTATTAACTTTTAATCTTTGCTGCTGTGTATGTTAAGAATGCCCTTTTTTTGTCAACATGGGATAGACAAACTGTCTGCTAAAATACCAGTGCAGTAAATTATTTTCTTTTTCTTCAAGTGCATGAGAGCAAAAGCTTAAATCCTACAGTCCTCTGGCCTACTTGGAGTGCAAGCCTGGTCAAGAAGACTGATATTTCACATATGACTTCCTTCCAGGGGAAAAGGATGTGTTAGCAGAGCCTCCATCAGAATTTGATATCAGTTAACGCTGCATATTTTGATATTGTTTTGCCTGTGTCTTTTTAGAGTTACAGATGTGACTGTGCAGCCTGTTGTAAATACAACTACAGATTTACATTTGTGTTTAACGTGAAATCTACAGCAGCTGTGATCCAAAAGACCATTACACATGGAGTTAAAAGAATACTATGAAATGCATGGAGCTCAGTCTCCATCTCCAGAGCCACCACTCCATTCAGACAGCCTAAGGCAAGTCCCTTAGGCTCTCCCTGTGTTAGCTGGATTGGAGTATGTGCTTCAAAGAAAGTAGACTTCAAATTTCACAGTGTCACACCCAAACCATCACTGCAGCTACCTGCAGCAATGTACCAGGACATTACCAGCTTTGCACAATACTAATCTATGCTATTTCCCTGAGAGACTTGGAATTTAACAGAAAGTGAAGGAAACTTTAACAGAAGAAACTCTCATATATTGCTTAGCTGCATATTGGTATTGGTGACATTTTCATAAACATCTCTGAGAGAGGAATTTAACTAAGCACCTGATATTCTGGTGACCTTTAGGACCACGACTGAACTCAAACACTGGCTGCAAAGGCATTTGTTCAAAGAAATGTCGACAACGCTGATCAGATATTTTTAAAACAATGCCTTCCTTTCAGATAAACTATAGACTGAAAAATTAAATTGAAGAAAAACCTGAACAGAATTCATGACTTCCTTGCACTTTTTTCACTCAAGATAAAAGAAAAAAACCCAACCAACCAACCAACAAACAAACAAACAAAAACAGGAGAATTAACTACCATGTGTTTTCACAGAATGACAGAATCATAATACTGAAATATTTTTATCAGCTATTTTTAGTAAAATGTGTGTGAAGTAAAATCTGGAGACCATACACTGTGACACCGTATACATGATTCTTCAAATAATTAATGTCAGTAGGATACCATGTAAAGACTATTTCCACATTCGTTACTCACATTCGCTAATGACATAATTTAAAAATCAAAAGATCCTCTTCATCTTACTAAAGCCCCTAAACTATAAAGAGTATGCTAATATAGATGCAGATCTCACCTCCAGTCCTAGAAAGTTTTCATTATGCAACAGAGCTGGCAGAAGCACAGGTCATGCCGTGTCAATGTGCGACTCTATTATTGATGGCAGTCATGCCTTCCTCTCTACTCTATCAGGAATATTTTAGGACCCTCATTTATAATAAATCCATTAGTGTCTTCCATACAAATGTGTTGGGAACTTCAACTGCTAACTACATTTTCTTGAGTTAGTGTAAGTCAAGCAACCATATTTTAAGACAAAGTGTTCCAGTATGGTCAACTACATTTATTTATTTTGTATTTCAAAATTGCCACTTTTTTTTTCTATTAAATAATTTGCATTTGTCTGTTTATTTAAAAGTAGCTTAGAAGAGTTTGAAGAAATTTGACAGCACCTACTTAAAAAGCAGCCTCTCTGTTTCTCTACTGTTTTGCAGCAGTTCTGCAGAAATTTTTCTTTCATGGGGTTCCTCACAGAACTAGAAGAAACAATAGTTAAAAGTTCTCACAGGCTGAAGAAAGCACTTTGCCTTGAAGCACAAGGTCTCTCCTTTCCCCAGGCACAGTTCTCTTGTCACTGCACAATACTGTAATTCTGCATTTACTCATAATATCCACCATTAACCAATGCCTCTGACACCATGGAGTCTTGTGGGTCCTTTTTCCTCAGCAAATCAACCAGTGTGTGAACGAAGGTCACAGCAGCTCACTGCACTATGCTCTGCAGGACCTTGCTATTATAAATGTGGTAGAGAAAAGGAATTTAGAGTTTAGAAATCAGTCTCTGTAGCTAAAAGAAGGAATTAAAAACTGAATTCCTATCATGCCCTCAAGTAATTGCCTTTTCATTTATGGTCCTTATCATCACAGTGCCATGTTAATATGCATTCAGACATTAGGAGCAGAAATAGCAGTAAATTAAGTTTCTTTGCAGTTGTGGCCATCTCTAAAAAGAAAATGATTACTCAACTCTGCTCTGCTTTTACGTTTCCAACTACAATACAGCTATTTATTTATATAGACCATAATTTTCATCATTTGTCATCTAAACCATTTAGAGGAAATAAAACCGTAGTAGAGTTTGTAGTTTCAGAAAATTAGTTAGTTTACTTCCCTCCAGTTTCTGAATGCAAGGAAAGCACTTTTTCCCCAAGCATTTAGATTAGGCAATATTTTATTTTAGGTTTATCACCTTCGGTTCCGTAAATCTGCAAAACTATTGTGGTTATTTTCTACAAAACTATCAACGAATAGAAAGCACAAATCATCATACTGCTATTGACTTTGAAATGGCACCATAAATTTATTTCATCTGCATCCTTAATTTGTTGAAAAGAATAATCCAGACATTGCAATTACTATAGACTGCTATTACAAATTCAATTTTGTCAATGGGATTAAAAGATGGACCTAATCCAACGAAAATCAGTAGGAGCTTTACAGCTGTATTTCTTAATTTGCTGTTTTAGCTATCCCAAGGACAAAGCATTTATCTACCACAGAGCTGTCGCAAGTTTACTAGTTACATCAGAACTTCAACTTTCAACAGAACTTTCTTAGAGTGCAAGAAAGACACAAGGAATTTTTTGAAGGTAATCCAAAACAACATTCCCATACATGTAACTCATCCAAAGATTTCCTAGAAAACAGAAACAGAAAACAAGTCTGGCAAAGATGTACTAGCCACACATCTCCATGAGCCTTGGAACTAATGCCAGCAAAAATCTCCAGAGGAGATTTCTCTGGGGCTGAGCACCAGGAAAGGAGTCCAAGTCTGGGAATCTGTTTCTTGGCTTTCAGTTGCTCCTTCACAAGGATCTTCCTATAGTATCTCCATAGCAATTTCCTCAGCACTATAACTGGTAGCTGTTCCAGTTTTCCCATGCAAAATAAACATTTCCATTTTCTTGCCTAGCTAAATTGAAACAGAAGTTACTAAATCCTGATTTCATATTAAAATAATTAAAACCTTTACTTTTCAGTTTTACTTGCGATTTTTTAGTCAGTTGCACTTTCAAAGGCTATAACAAACATGTTCAACTTAAACATCTACATTTTAAGGTCTATAAATTTGTCTTAATTGTTAGATTTTCTTACCAGGTCTGCTGAAACTGCTAATTGTAATTGTCACTTTACTCTTGATAAAAATCTCTCTTGTTGAAAATCTACATATTACCCTCAAGCATTGATTACATTCCTTAGCTCTTTAAATAACATTTAAGGTAGATACTTCTCTAAATTCCCATTCTTTACATGAATATGGAAATATATGGAATATACATTCCACTGGGATTATATTTGTGAGAAAAAAATCTGTAACTGATAACCGAAATCTTAGCCTGCAAATCTATTTAGCCAGTGAAAGAACATAGAAGAAGATCCAACTGTCAGCTTCGTGATTAACATGAAGACTTAAATGTATGCAAATAGATTTTTACGACACACTACAGAGAAGCACCTAATGTAGTTTAACACAATCTGCTCACTTGAACCCTGCATAAGAACAAAAGAAAGCAGTATATTCTTATGTTACCTTTCCTCTTCCAACAAGCATACATATTTCAAGCTCAAAATCATACAAGAATTAGGTTCGTGGCTGCAGAGAATTTAAGACAGTTTAGTGTTTAAGAATAAATCCATAAGCCTCGTTAATTCTACTTGCAACTTACATTCCATGTCCATTTTCCAAACAATCACCCTGGTCTTGCAGAACAGACTTTCCCCGCCATGTTTTTATAACAGTATGAAAGATTCTGCTCCATCATGCTACTGCTAATTAACAAAGCTGTTGTAGAAGAAAAACTAAAATAATACAAAATTACTTAAAATAATCTATAATTTTCAAAACATAGACTTTAATAAATAATAACCCCTTTTATTCCAGTCTGAAAAATAAAATGAGCAGTAGCTGCTGCTCGAGAAGAAAAAATAAGTAGTACTGAGTATGTGTCAGTAGACTTCAAGCAGAAGCCTCTGCCAAGTATTGTATTGTCTCAAAATCAGAGACTTTGGTTAGCTGGTTGCTTTCCTCAGGAGGGAGAGAAACATGGGAAAAATAATAGAATACCTCTATTCCCTACAAAGCACAGAAGATGGCTATGCTGTATTTAGGTTTGGAGGTCTGATCACTGGACACTGAAACTGTGCCTATCAAACAGGTACCCAACTGTCATGAAAACTGGGATCAGATAATCATTTCATCATAACCTCTACTACTTTGTCAGCTCCTAAAATGAGATTAAAAGTTACTGAGTTATTTCATGTATGGAAAAAAAGTTCTAAGAGATCTCATAAGTTCATCCTGCCAGGAATAACTACTTTCTAAGAGATCTGATAAAATTGGTAAATACATTAAAAAAAAATACCCAAGAAAATAAATGAAGCAGGACAGGGTCTGTCTTCTCTATTCCTGAAAGCCCATACCACAGAACGCACCTTGAGATGGTGTGTTCTCCTCTCTGCCCTCCTCCTTTGCCTTGGCTGTTATGCCCAAGGCCTTGCTCAAACCGATAACACAGTCTTTACAAATACTATGACGGTGAGTCAATCATCTTGCTGCATCAAGAGAGAGCAGCCCAAGAGCTCCTTAAGATCTAACCCTCTCAGCAAGACTTCAGGTAATCTCTCAAATTCCTTCAAAATTTTGAAAAGCTTGGTAAAAAAAAACTCTCAGGGGGGATTGTATGGAAGGATTATTGGAAGTGACTTACTGAGATATCAACCTCTTAAGAGAAGGTACAGCGCTGTGGAAACCCCCAGGGCAGAATGAGGTGAATATGCAAGGAGTCTGCTCCATAATAGTTCCTTAAGAAACATAAGACCATTCAAATTTGATCAGAACTGTAGCACCAACTGGGTATTTAGCCATTAACAAAACAGCTCTTCCACATCAAAGTGATAAGCTTACCCACCGTAGGGTGTGTAAACTTATCAATGGCTTTAAACAAGTATTCAATGGTGGAAATAATTTAATTCTTATGATATTACACTACTTGAGTGAGCAGAATAGGCACATAGATTTTAAAGTCCTTGAAGTATAATGAAAATCAGGGATGAAAGAGTCTGCTACTGGGCAGCAGTAGGTGAAATACCTCTCCAAATAGGAAAAAGCCTTAAGAGCAGCCAGTGTTCACATGGAACTGCCTAAAGAACAAAGTATTATTGTTAAAGTGCAGGCAGCTGGGATCAATTTAAAATCTAGAGAGTTGTTGTAAGGAAAAAAAAAAAAGTATTCAGCAAGGTATTTTAAATGCATGAAACCTTGATACAGGCCATAAATCAGGGAAAAGATGTTAAAAACAAAAATCTACTGCTTGTCCATTGGGAGCACCTAAAAAATTTATAGGGGTTGACGCCTGAATGATTCAGGTTTCAACACTGTGTTAGGTCTTTAGCAGTGTCATGTGGCAAGCCTGGTATGCAGTTCATGCTGTGTTCTTCAGCCATCACTCAGAACCAAGGACACTGACAGGTCTGCTCTCTTCCCTGTGAGGATCTTAACAGATCAGCAGAGCCTGACAGCACAGTGCTTCTCTCCATCCTTGCCTGCCAAAGCCTCTTTAGAGGACTCTTTCCTGTATCTCCCTTCCCCAGGTACACACCAGCATGAACACACTATTTCAGGGCTTTGAAGCAGTCCGACAGCACAGAGCAGCAAGGAGTATTTGTTAAGCTGTGTGGTGCAGTGCAGGTCTCATGGTTTCCCAGTCCTATCTCCTGGATCCAAACAGTACTGCCTGGCATTTGGGTCTGACATGGAAGGATCAGATTTTTCCTGGATGAGAGCTCAAGTTCTACAACAATACAAGGGTGGATAATTAACTTCTGCATTTCCTGATAGATATAATACTGCCTAGATACAAGATGGTTTGGGATACGCAAGCCATCTAGGATCCCAGCTAGGAGAATTAGACACAGAATCAGCATCCAAGGCACCAACAAAAGAATCAGGTCAAAGACACAAGCAACCAGTATCAGGAGCTGAACTGGGCATTCAGCTTACAATTTTGGAATCTTTTATCTACATTCTGCTTAAATTCTGTCTTAGGCACTGAAGTCCTTTCCTGATCCAACTCTAAGAATTTGTGAAGAGTACATGATCTTGAGCCTGATTTAGTGGTTGGCAGCCCTGCCCACAGCATGAAATTGGAAACAGATGAGCTTTAAGGTCCCTTTCAACCCATGCAATTCTATGACTCCATTGCATAAACTAATAAGCACCACATATAATCTCAATCATGCTACTCCATTCTCATACCTGATCAGATTTACAGCTGATATAGGGCAGAAAAAGATCAGAATCTGATCCAGACAATAAATAGAAGTGTCAATGCGGGTCATACATATAAACCTCCACTATGTGATATACCCAGTAAATCACATCTGAGAGGAAGTCTGAAGTTACTCGTTCTAAAATATATATCATCTTCCCATTTAGAGATAGTTCTAAACCTCACTTTCATCTCTGAATAGCCCTGACCTCTGGCGAGTTTCAGAGTCCAAATTTAGATAAGTGTCTGAATTTTGCAGCTGGTCTCTCCATTCATAATGAGCCAACTCAAAACTGAATAAATCCAAATTAGAGGGGAGTATCAAACTGTGGACTCACATCAGAGTTGCATAGCAGAAGCCTCTTTCTAATGCTTATCGTTTATGCACAACCATAATCCCCAATTATTCACAAAAAATCATACTGATCTTTTTTTTCACAGTAAACTCATGTTATCCTGCTTCAATCATTTACTGATGATAATGAGCATAAGATGTCACACATATTAGCAACATTAATGCAAATTAATCAGTCTAGGAATCTGGCATACCAGACACATTTGATTCAGACATTCTGTGATTCTGTGTGGAGATTAGATATACGTGCCAATAAGATCCATGGCAAGTGAATAAAAAAACAAAAAGTTTTCTCCAGGAGTTTATATTTCTCTCCATTGATTCAATGTAAAAAAATAAAAAAAGACTACATAAAAAGAGAGAAAAAAATCCAAAGTTCAGTTGCTCCTCCCATTTCTATCTGGAGCTTTCTTCTAATATCAACATCATCTGTCTCCCACAGGAACTTAATGTCTTTTAAATTGTCTATTTAATCATTCGTAGGTTTGTCCCCTTGTTTGGCTGTACTCTGCCCTTCATTTGTCAGCTTCAGTCTTCACAACATGCATTCTCCCTCCCCCACCCCCAGAATTTTTCCTCCTTTTCAGAATACTGTATTTCGTCAGGTCACTATTCTGTTTTCTTGAGATCGCCTTGTTTCCACCCAATATGACCCATCTCTGCTTTGGAGGTATTACCTTTGCTAGCATATACATTCCATCTCTCACTCTATTCCCATCTTTACACAGCATCCTGCTGACTCTCATCTGCTTTCTGCAGTGCCCTTACAGCCTGCTCCCCATTCTACTGGCATCTTTATGTTTATTTAAAAAAGGCTTTTTCTTTATTTTTTTCCCCTGATTTCTTACCTGGATTAGATCATGTCAGATTAGAATAAGTTTCTTTGCTAGGAGCAGCAATTTGTCTAGCACAGCACTGTTGCTACACAGTAATTTACTTGAATATTGAAGAATCATTCTACATTATTCACTACTCTATCCAAAAATAAAGGATAACCAAGAAGTCCATACTCAAACTGTTTCCTCACCTCTATGCAGTATCATTGTAGGTGAATACTAGCACTTATATGCACAAAAGAGATGAATGCTGTATGTAGATTCTGAACAAATACATTCCAACTCTAATATTTCCAGGGTAACATATAAACATTCAGTAGAATTGCAGATCCTAGTGGCTTAACCCTTGACATCTCTGACTACTACAACAGACTACCCATGATGCCATATTTTCCAGGTACTGCGGAGAAAAATCAACAAAGCTTTATCCTAAACAATCTATCTTCCTTTTATTTTCACTACCTACTTCATCTTCCTCAGCCTGCACATTCAGTTCAGTGTATTTCTACTTCAGGAGAAAGCAGCGTTGCTATTAATAGGCAATTAGATATGTCAGTCATATTTTGAAACACATACTGCTTTGCTCTGGAGAAATTCCCTCCAGACTCCCAACTAGATTGAGGTTTTTACAAAAGTGAGAATCTGTGTCCCTGGAGAATTTAACCCAGGTTTCATTATGTATCAATCTGAGCATGGAGCACCCTGGGACATGATTTGAGAATTTTATTCAGATATACTAAGTAAAGGCCAGGTACATTTTGCTCTACTTCTATGTAAACAGACAGGGGATGTTGCCCTCCCATGGCCAGACTCAAGGAAGATAATAAAGCAACCAAAAATACAACTGTAGTCATTCTTTCTCCAGATAATCTTTGAGGATTTTATGTACCTGGAGGTTTCCCCAGAAATATTTACGTGCTGTCCAATTGGTATACGTCAGGGGCACTTGTTATGTTTTGGAGCCTCCAAAGGTAAGTTTCATAAGAAGCACTGATTCAAAGCATTTCTACTCGTTTGAGGCATAATATTTACCTGCTTCATTAAATTAATTTTGCCATTGCCAATCAGAGGGAGAAGAAACAACAGTATTTGACTTCTGAAATCCCCCAGGGGCCACTCTAGTACAAGGGGGGAGAGAATGAAAAAGCTGTACTTATAGAACTGTCTGTGCCTCTTCATTTGTGTTATCTTACTGCACGTCAAGATTTCTACATATTTGTACATAATCACAACACATTTATTTCACTTAATGGAGAAATAAAACTAAAATTTATAAAATAAGCAATCCCCAGAATTTAGTCATAATTTCTTGCCTTCAATCTTAATAAAATTTAAATATATATACATGGAAATCCTTAGTGTAAGTTGTTACCATAGAAAAGGTGAAATGTACTCATTTGTAGTCCATCATCTCTGCGTTTTACTGTCACCAGCAGAATTAAAAACATAATGGTCTGAGCACATAGAAGACTCACATTTCTCAGAAAACTTCATGATATCTATAATCTCAAGTTCCACCATCAAACAACCTGTTTCACAGATCAGTTATTCAAGGAGCTGAGTTCCCACAGGCAGTCTTCATGGCTAGACAACAGTACTGAGAATCCAGCATACTGAACTCTATGTGAGACACGCTTTTAAATTCCCACATAGAAGACTTCAGAGCTTCCCATCTACAGTCAGATAGCTGCCTCATTCTGACAGCTTCACACATGCCTTTGGTCACCTACCAGAGTCGCAAGCATAAGCTTGTTGGCTGTTTCCTGACTCAGATCATGAGCTGTATTCACTCTACTGCAAGTAAAAACATTCCAGAGGAGGTTTATTCTAAACCGAAATAATTGCTCAGTGTGACCTTCTTGCATGCTTGCTTTTCAAATCTGTCTGCCCTTGACTAATTACAGTGTACCTAACTTGGCAATCTTTTCCTATAAAAGACTTGCTTTCTGATATGCATCATCCCCAGTAACACACTGTTATTACAGAATCAATTGCAGTTTAACCGTAGATATAAAAGGTAATTAGTCAACGGACTACAGCAATTAGAGGATCTCTGCCTTTCCTTTCTAAAAGTCATTTGAAAAAACTGTTTATTCATTGCCCTTGTTTAAAATACATATCTGAAGGCTAAAAATATGACAATTCAAATTCACAGTATTCCCACGGGTTTTATTCGGTGACTATAGACAACCAAATAAAAATAAATGAATTTTTTAAAAAATGAAACGACATGTAGTTATCTCTTATTAGTTGATAGCATATTTTTTGAGGAGCTATAGAATGATATGTACAAGGCAGACAACATGAGCCTTTCAGCACAGGAAGAAGAAACAGGATAAATTATTCAATTTGATACAAGAAAAAAAAATGCCAAAATATTTTTAATATTCACATGCAAAAGTTTTGCCTTGCTGACTTTTCATGAAGACTTCAATACAAAGCATCAATAATTAATTGTGCCTGACTGATCAAAATGCAGATCAGGAACCAGATCAAAGAAGTGTAGACTGTAAAAGTCTTGTAGAGTGTACACATCTCAGGGATGATATTTACCCTTCCAAAGAGAGAACATGTCATTTTGGTTACGTCTAATCACTACTTTGAGAGAGTGGGACTGATATTTTGTACACGCATGACCACCATGGAACTGGTATGTTTCAAGCTGTAATAATGGATGTCAAATCATCTGCTCTCAGCAGCCTTTGTATTCACGTTCCTAAGGAGTCTCCCCAGCAAGTTTTAGTGCAGGTGATGCTTAAGGACTGTGATTGATGTAGGGCACTGCAACAGACAGGGCATATGCACAAATCATGGGCAAATTAGAGGTGAAGATAAAAATCATTCAATGACTTGAAAACATTAGGTGTGAAAGAAGGTAGAAATAGCTAGTACTTGTCATTCTAAGAGAAGACAGCTGAATACAGGCTGTGCCAAATTCCTTAAGTACAAAAAGGCTGGTATAAAGAGGAAATGAATAGTCTATGTCATAAAATGCAGTTTGGAAGATATGAGTGAAGAACAAATAAGAGTAGAGCAGCAAAATATATAAGAGGGTGTCAAGCCTCTATCTGGGAGGTTCACAAATACCTGTGAGATATTCCAAATGTAATTGAACAGACAGGGAAAAACAGTTAAAAGGTCCCCTTTGATTAAATCAGGAAAACAAAGGCAGAAGTCTGGGCCTTGCCTCCATAATATTACCCTGTTACACTTCCATCTGATAGCACTGAAAGTGAAATACACGTGAAACGCAGCTGATGACTAAACATGCTAAATACATTTTGCTTTGGCTAAGAAATGCTTCAATTACATCTATCAAAAATCATAATAACATGACAGCTGAGACCAAACAATGGAAGATTACGTAGTTCAATTATAATAACAAAAATCTGAAAGCTGTATCTTTCAAGAAACAATTGATAAAAATTCTATTAAACTAGAATTTGAATAGACAAGCAAGATTTTTACTTTAGTAGCAGATACTGAAGTATAGAATAAGCAAGTTATAGGCTTGTATAAAGTCTATAGCTGTCAAAATATGCCTTCACATTTATTGTTAGGGCTGGCAGATTTCTGATAACCATCTGTCTCTAAGTCTCTAAGGATCGCTGCCAATTCAGGGAGATAAGAGTTCCTCTAGGGAATTAGCACTAAACTGGATTGAAGGTTATGTGGAGAATCAATGTTTTAGAATGTTTCTCAGTTTTGGAGAACTATACTGTGCCACAAATTTGGGTTTCTAAAGCCATCTAATCTGTTGGCATGTTTTGAAACTAATGAAAAGGGAAAAGCTATGTAGCCAGGTGAAGCAGCAAGGGAAACATGTTCCTTCTTTGAAGCTCCAAAGAGACAGTAAGAGTTCTCAACGGTAACACAGATCACTGAGCGCATTTCATAGGCATCAAACACAATCTTACTTGACTCCAGAAGAGTGAGCCAAAGGCATCTCCACAGTTAGTGAAATTCCCAAAGAGCAGACCAAGTCAGAGAGAATAACCTGGCATATCCCTTCACTTCATTAGTTTCACATTACTAATTTACTAATGAAGAGAACATTCTCATGCATTTGAAAAGCGTGACAGCGCTTAAACAACAAGAAAGAGCATCTTCCATCCTCACAACTGGTTAGGTCATCTGATCCTAAAGCATCTTCAGGCAACAACTGCAGTTGTTATTTTTTATTCACGTGGTGAAAGGGACAGACACAACCTTGTGCTATTCTGAGCTGAAAAAAAGTTCTGAAAGTTTCCTCAAATTCAGAGGCACTAACCAGCTCCAGAGCAGCAGGCTAACATGAGAAACTGGCATCAGACAGACTTTGTGGCATAAATAGCTACTCATCACAAAAAGAAAACAATGCATCTTTGTCCTTCCTGCCTGATGTCTCAGTAACATCTAATCAGCAAAAGTAATCATCAGCAAAGAATCTGCTGAGACCTGTGCAATCAGTGCCTCTGACACAGCTGTAAGTCTGTGGCATCTTCCCAAAATCTAGATGTGTAGAGATGCAGCAGACTGGTGTGATTCAGTAGCAATGTGTATACCCCTAGAGAAATGCCCAAAATACAACAAAAGGCAAGCCTATTTTCTCTCAGAATCTCTGCAGAGCAGCTGGACAGGTAAATAGTTGGCTGACAGTCCCACACCTGATGAATAAGCAAAGAAATGATGCAGCCCTCCTCAAAGACATGACTCTTCAAAAGTTACCAGAGGTCTCTTTCTAAACTGCCTTCTGAGTGCATTGAATTTGGGGCCATCCTGCCTTCAATCAGTATCATTTTTTCCTCAGAAAAATAAACCTATTCAACTTATAAATCTGCTGTGTTTCTCCCATTCTCCCCCCAAAAATTATTCCTTTCAGAGAATCAAGTGATAAATCTATTATTCATTTCCATGGCAACAAAAAGGGATGCTGTAAAGTGTTTTAATTCAAGCATAAAGTAGAAGAGAAATGTTACATTTTTAAAGACAGAATTCTTACTCAAAGACAAATACTAAAGATAACGACAATTACTTCCTAAGTTAATTTTCTTTTATATATGTAGTAGCTTGCTTCTCTTCAAAAAGGACAGCCTCTCCTTGAAATGCTGAGTGCTCAGAATAAAGTTTACGGGTAGAGGTGTTTTAATATGCTAATATTTACCTCATTTTCCTTGATTACATTACATGCACCTTTTTCTTACCAGGCAGTAAGCTAGTTTATATTAAAATATGAGGAGAAGATGTTATGCTTGATTATTCTTGGTGGCATCTGCATATTTCAGTATTCCGTGTGGCAACAACTGACGTGAGCAGAAAACAGCCACACTTATGACTTCCATCATGATGGATTCCACAGCCTCTTACAAAACCAACCTTGATCCTAAGGCCAGTTAAATTCTTGTTGAGTATCATCCATCTGCTTACAGTCTAATTATAGAGGGGGAAAAGAGGAAAATGAAACGTTATTTGAAATCATTTACTCTACCTGCTATTTCTGGGACCAGCTCCTCTTCCTCCCTCTTATAACAGATGATTTTTTCAGGTATCTCACTACATTTTTGGTTTTAATCTTTCAGGGTTCTGAAGGAATACTGGCAGTCATGGAGATCATTTGTTTCAGGGCTGTGAAATTCACCTTAAAATCTAGATTCTTCTTGAAGTACCAGAGAGATAATCCTGACAGCATCGACTGGGACGTGAACAAAAGAAATGCAACCCTTCATGTCTGTCTTTCTTAAAATACAGTGAGTCTTAAATACATCCAGCTCTTACTGTGGATGTGGACATGATTAAATTGGAATATAGCAGGGTTTTATCACTAGCAAAAAGTTAGTGCAAAAGTAGTAGCAAAAAGGACAAACAAAGACCAGATGTGTGGGTTGCAGACCTATGCAGGTGTTAGTCTGTGCATGAATGACACACTCTGAGTGTTTGTTTGCCCCAAAATGAATAAACCTAAAGAAGGAAACAACCATCCCATCCCTTCAGTTAATTTTTTCCTGTAATATTACTAGCATCTTGCATTCTGTTGTAACCTAGCGCATATGGATTTAGCAGTCAATGCACAGAACTGAAACGTAACCCTTAGAAAATAAAACACAAATAGTATCTTTTCCTAAACATTCAAAATCAGGCAGTGACTGCAGATATAGCTTATTCAGAACACATACTCTAACTGCAGCTTAAAAACTTCTGCCAAGATAATGTCTACTAGAACAAGTAAATAAAATGATGATTGAAGCCCAGAAACAACATTAAGATGACATTAATGTTGTGACACAAGCTGAGAAAGGTGATAAAAGAAATAGGCTAAAAATGTGCATTAGACAGTATCATTTTCTGTAGCTCAGGCACAACAAGATGCCTACTTAATTCTTAAACTCATTCTTAATGTGCCCTGATTCTCATCAAAGAGCATATAGCTGTGTTCTGCCCCACTGCACTCTTCCTTTCATGGTGCGTTATACCTCAGCCTTCATTTCCTTCTAAAAATAGGCTTTGTACTTCCACATTCATCTTTCTACAAACATGACGAAACAAAGGAAAAGTAAAGTAGAACTGAGTGACTGTTCAAGGTAAGATTTGTACCTATTTTTGAAGTTTTGAGGGAATTAAATGGAACTGATAGATGATTCTTAAGGAAGCTCATCAGAAACTGTTTAACTGGAAAATAACTAGCACTTCATGCCACCATGTTAAATAGCCTACTAGACAAAACTTGTCTAGTCACAGCGTCTCAACACTGAGCAATAAAAGCAGAAATGACAACTGTATGAAATTATATCACATGGAGTAGTTTGATCTCTGATTAGGAATTCATTTTTATGCTCTTTTTGAAGAATTTCATCTTCAAAGTAACACACACATTTAAAATATTCTCTTTTATTATATACTACAACTGCTGCAAAATGAAATGATTTACAAATAACTTCACACACTTGCACATTTGCCTTATTATAAGCCACACAGGCATTTCAAAATTATCAGAAGTATGAGAAATAAGAAAATGATAACATTTAATATTTTATTGACTGTTATTATTATCATAATCTCGTTTTTTAAAAATAATATATTTTTTCCTCATTTAAATCCTATTTCCGTTGGACAATTTACCCACAGTATTTTAGTCAGGTGATTCTTTCCACGTTTATTACTAAATAGGTAAACAAATATTTGTAGGAATTGAATGAGAATCATACGTGTCAGGAGCAAAACCATCCAGAGGAAGATGTGCTCCTTTCCTTCACAGTGAGCCCTACATTCTTTTGTAGTACCACATTTTTATTGAGTTACCTAGAATTGTTTTGTGGATTTTTGTTCTATAACTTCTAAAATGTCTAAAACAAATCAGGCAGTATATCCCAACGATATGTTTACTCAGAAAATAAATGTATTCTAATATTTTTCAACAGTTGGAGAACACATATTTCACATGTATTGTCCAAATGACTTTTTTGCATTTACATTGGTTGCTTTTTTAATCATTCATAGCCTGATAGGAGGAAAAGAAAAAAGTACTCTATTATATACTATGAGATATATTAACATCAGATCTATCATGCCCTTCACACTGAAGAAGTTACATCATTTCTTCACATAGAGTTAAGGCATTTAAAGAATACTACACTAGTTTTCATTTGGATTCCACTGTTGCAAACACAAAACCCTTCTACCTAAATCATGGCTTAGTTCACTCCTGCTTCATACCTGAGTGTCTGTGTAATAGGCGAACTGAAATCTACGAACATCACATGAACTTTTTTTTTTTTTTCAGTTTTTGGAGATAAAGAGCAAAAAACTTCTCCAAGTATTCTTACCAGGGAGCTCTATCTAGTTACTAAGCCTGAAGCAAATGATAATGTGACCAGTTGCTTTCTTAGATGGCACACTGTGAAAAATCTGACATATCTTGACCATAATACCCAGTCTGGTTGCTTAACTTTCATCTTTCTTCAAGTAGATCAATAAGTCACTAAAGAAAAAAACAACAATACTGTCATTGCTTAAGGCCAAAACAGTTCAAGGCTTGGCACGTGACTACATAGAAAAGCTGGAGAACATTGGCCTCAGTTTGACATCAAAAATCATGACACTGTAACCTCTTTTTGCCTAATAGTCACTCATTTGCAATTGGAAAACAAGATATGGTCTTTAGGGCTGGACTAATGCCTTTCTGCAGGAGGTACAAGAACCTACTGAACAAACACAAACAGATTTCAAAAGGATCTTGATCAGAGAAGGGGATAGGAAGAAGCAACTTGTCCATTGTCCGCTCAGCAGCCCGTTTAGTATTAACATCAACAAGGACACTGCTGTATTATCTGATCTACATTCCAAGCCCTTTATAGCAGTCAGACAAGAATCAGTACCAACAACAGGCAAAACCAACGTTTGGTATGAAATTTACAGATGTAAAAATGTACGTGAACTGCAGAATTTTTTTTCTTTCTTTGAAGAAGATTAGTTGCATTGACATTCAAAGTAACAAAAATGACATTAAAAATAAATGAGCATATGTCTTTAAATATCATTCATATTTTAATAGACTATAAATAAATAGGCTATGAATAAATCTCCTCAAGACCTAACGAGATTGAACATCTTGTCCAAGAAGCATAGATTATCTCTTAAAATCAAATCAGGTTATGTTATCGAAGAGGTAGATCAAAATATTCATAGTCTCATGGCTTGTAAGTTACTTTTAGTCTATTGCTCTCACTGTATTGGTGTTGCCTGATTGTGCAGAGTAAAGCAAGATGATGCTTCATAGGCATACATTTCATTACCAAATATACTTGTCTATTAAATTATTTGCAGTACGAGAAACAATGCTTTGACAGTCATTCTCTTCTAAAAAGCTTCAAATTGCAGCTTTTACAAAAGATTCAGAATCAACTTTCTCAATAATTTTAACGTTTGCATCTGAATTGTACATGTAAAACCCAAGACTATTTTGTAATCTCAGCCTATTTTACCAAAAGGCATGTCTTCAATAACATAACAATGCAATATGATTTGGATATTTAATAATCCCATCTTTCTAAAGTTATGTTAATACAGAATATCAAAGAAAATGCAACAATACTCCATTATTTGGTATGGAAGAATAGGGTAAGAACACACTGTCAATGATTTGTCACATTGCAGAACAGCAGAAAAGACTTGATGATTTCTATTTAAAGGTAATTATTTAAAGAGGCCAGAAGGGTCACTGAATAATTACACCTGTGATTATTTATTTTTTTGTAGTCATTATTGAATAATTCATTACCTTAAAAATCAGTCTCCAGTTTACTTTTTGTTCTCTCTGTATTCAACTGCTCCCACTTTCTCTTTAATATTAAACTTTCCTAAAACTTCTCTACACATAGATTAGCAAGAAAACCTAACCTAATTAGCAGCATCTAAATTGGAAATACATATGTTTAAGTTTCAACAGGTGGTCAGCGCAAACATTGAAGTAACTGAGTTATTCAGATCCAGCCTCAGTCAATGTAACCCTTTAGAGACTCTTTTAAAACAAAATAGAATAGAAAAGGTAGGGGGAAAATATGGTTTGGGCGATTTTGAAACATCAGAATAAATGATAAATACAATTATCATTACGCAACATTTTCAGCAAAAACTGATTAAATCTTTTTACTCCAGTTACTTCTAAAAATTATTTGAGGATAGAACTCAGCAAGCTTTTAAAATAAAGAGAGGATTTCATGCCTAAGAAACTACAGGAAGTAATTAATACTTGAAACATCCCACTAAATTAGCCTATAAAAAAAGCTTATTAACACTCCATAAATATAAGTACTGGAGATACAGATGGGACACATTAAATTTACAGAGATAAACGTATGTTTTCTGAAAAGAACTCATACATATTTTATCTCAAGGACCTTTACTCTGCGGCAAAATGAGCAGCTAACTGTGCACCTCTACCAGATGATACATAGCTACCTGGAGCCCTGCCAGTAGGAAAATATTGGACATGTACCCAGTTGTGTAAATGGACTGAATTCCTCTAAATCAGAAACTTAAGTTACAGAATTGGTATATTTGCATGTACACTGCTCCTGGGACTGGCATGAAAACAAGAGGAAAGAGGATTGAGCTGATGTGCAATTTGGAAGATGAATTTAATGCTATGTGCAAGTAAGCACCTCGTATCCTTTATCATATTTTCATGATTACTAAAACTTAGCTACAAAGAGCTCAATTATATATATATCACTTAAATAAGGTAAAGATTTTCATAGCTGTACCAGTAGAATTATAGGCTTATTTGTATTCACAGCTCACCAAAGCCTTCACTCTTCTTTGGACACGTTCCACTGTGGAAACTCCTCCCAGGGGCACTGATGATTCCCATCAACAGTGATTTGCACAGGGCGTGCTCTCTGCAATTCAACAGCCCCAGCCTGAGGGAATGCACCCACGGGGTCAGAAATACGGAAAATGTATCACAGTGAAATGTATTCTGCTTATAGGTTTCTAAAGACATAGCACTGGGTAATATCTTGTCCAAATAAGAGAGGAAAAAAAATCCACTCTGGATTTGATTCTTACTCCCCTTAAGTCTTCCTACACCATGCTGCCAGCACACAGAACTCACTAAACCATGCTTACGTTCATTTGAAGACCCTCAGACCACATGTAGAGTACAAAGTCACAAGTGCTACCTCTACAGTGTGATTGTATGA
The DNA here is from genome assembly GCA_023055505.1 of Callipepla californica brunnescens. Lineage (NCBI taxonomy): Eukaryota > Metazoa > Chordata > Aves > Galliformes > Odontophoridae > Callipepla > Callipepla californica. The sequence goes on along the minus strand of JALIRH010000115.1, from coordinate 544,290 downwards.
CCACATTCTCCACTTGCACAGGCATACAGTGCAAGTGTACACAAGCATACAGTGACAACGGCAGAGCCATGCCCTTGTTACTGCAGTTATTATCACTTATGGGCTCTGGCTTTGCAAAGGCCGGGAATTCTCCGCCTTGACAGGAAAGCTATGTCAATGTCAGGGTGCCTCATTGTTATATTTGCTATTCCCATGCAAAGAAAATAATCCCATATTCAAAGCTGAAGCTGCTGTATGTGATAGATGTTTTAGAAATAAATACGTTAGGCTGCCCGAATTTGTGATTTCTTGTATTCGTGTATCCTATAACTTCTTTCCAGAATATTTGTTCACTATAACTCTATAAGATCCAGATAAGTTATTCACAGCATTGTCAGCAAACAGGGATATTTCAACAAGAAGGCAGGGAAAAAGGAATTAACAAGGAGAAATTGAAATTAACTATTTTTTGGGAGAGGAGTTTTATCAAAATATCTTTTATATGTTCTGTTATAAAAGTCACACGGCACTCTTCAAAACATTCCACTAAGCTTTTCAGTTTCTTTACTGCATTTGAGAAAGTCAATATACCTCTCTAAACTGGAACTGAGTAGCATGTATCCATTCTCAAGAGCATTACTCTGCATCCTGGACCTCAGCTGCCAAGCTCATTCTGAGAACGTGAGTATGAATAAACTAGTCAAGCACATATTGAAAAACAAGCTGAGAACACTTAGGGAAAAAAACAACAAAAGCAAGCATGCATCACAGCCAGCAGAAAATGTCAATGTTTCCAAGACCTTGGGCCCAGAAAGCTGCTGAAATATGAGATAACATTCAGCAGGAGATCCCTGCAATGGGATCACATCCTGAATGTGGCTTTCACTGTTGCTTATTTTTCATCAAAGAGATGGGCATAAGGTCAATGGAGTGACAGTGTCACAAAGACAAAGTATGCCTTGGCTCAAATACTAGACTGGATGCTAAAAGTACACGAAAGTCTAAAATCATCCAAAGAGGGCTACAGGTGGTACAGGAACTAAAGAACATGAAAGCAGAAGAACCATTTTTAAATTCACTCCTGTGGCTGAAAAATGAAAGAAAAAAAATCCACAGATCAGCTTCTTCAGCATCACATTCTCTGCTAAAAGCAATCAAATGAACTTAAAATCCATACCATTGCTGTAATTGCATGCAGAATCCGTGCTTCAAAGCATCACATCACTTCCCTGAACTGTTTGCCATAAATACAGACAAATTACGTTGAGGATATAATGGGTCCAAGGCTCTGACAGGAGGACAATTGAGAATAATGTATGAGAAAAAGCACATAAGGTTTGTCTCAGAGAGAGTTACCTGCCTACCAGACACTTGTGTATGTATGTATTTCCTCTGCTTCTGTTTTTACAGATACCTTCGAAACAGTTAATCAAGGATTTACCAAGCTCCCTACCAGCACTGCAGTCCTGAGACTTTCAGTCCCTCCCTTCTCATGACCAATAGGTTTACATTTAGGAAAATGTGTCCTGTGTGTTCAGGGACATTTGTAAGACTGGCCCACTCGATCTGAATTCTTTTGTTCTGGTTCAATTCTTGACCAAAAATCAAAAATGTTACCCTTCTACATCAGTGACAAGCTAAAAATGAGGTTCTATTTATACTTATCTTTTAAATTCTAAGCACAGACACAGAACTGTCTGACATTCTAACCACTATACAAAACATTTATTTTAGTCTTGTATGTTCTCAGCCTTACTTCACTTACTTTCTTCCATCAATTCTTTCCATCCTGTAATACATTCATGAGAGCTACTGTATATTTTAGCAAAGCAAATCACACAAGAAAGCCTTGTTCATTATTTGGCACTGCAGTTCTAGTATAATGTAAAAGAAAAACAAGAAAAAACTAATACTAACTAATAAAAATAACAATAAAATATTGCCAGTAGAAAAAGAAACATGCAAGAAAAACAAAGCATCCATCCCTGACTACACAAATACAAAATTAATGTGCAAATGCATTCATAAATTAAAGTATTGAGTTCTGATTGCGTTATTTGTGCAGCTGTATTATTCATTGTTTGCTATGATGTACTGAATTATGTTGAAGTCTTGAGTGAATTTCCTGACAGCTATGAAAAACTGTTCATCTATCTTGCAAGTTTCATGAGTTACCACAAGTAATCATTTGTACCAAAACTGTACTGCACCGTATTTGTTATACAGCACAGATTTTTCTTGCCCCCTAAGAAATTTTATAATTGGAATGGAAATACAAATAATAATAATAATAATAATAATAATAATAATAATAATAATAATAATATAGATCCAATTATATGTTTAGTAAAAAAAAAAAAAAAAGGGCAAAATAGTTTATAATCATACCCTCAACTGAAATCACTTGACAAGTCTTTATGACTGACTAATAGAATTAAGGAAAATGAGGAACTCAGCATGACCAATTTCTGGAGTGTAATAGAGATACATTCACCAGGGAAAATTTTAGGCAGAAGAAATCAACCACAGCCTTATTGGGACTAACTGATCTCTGACAACTTCACCTGCTGAAAGTCTACTTTGTGAATAATAACAAAAAAAAATCTTTACTCTTATGCTAACCATCCTGGTTTATAAACTTAAATTGTAGCCCATGTTAGATATGGAAGACTCCCACTCCACACACAGATGGAACTGGAAATGCCAAGGCTATCATGTGCCGCACTCTTTACCAACCTAATATTTCACAAACACCTGTGCTTAATTCTACATATAACCCCAGTGAAGAGCACTGTGAAGAGCTCAAGCCCACAGTTTCCATTCGTTTCATACAGGTGAACATTACTGCTTTACAAAATCTGAGCAGCCACCAGTGGAAAGGCAAACAGCTGGGTCGTGAATATGAAGCACATCATGCTACTGAGAGCATGAAGCGACCCAGTAAACCATGAAGTGTCATCAGCAGAAATAACTCAGCTTTAAAGGGCAAGGGATTATACTATCAAGTTGAAGGAAATATTTGCTTTAGAAAAGGAAAAAGAGACCAGAATCACAGTTAACTGCTTGCATAGTAGGCTATTAAGTGACCTGCAGATCCTCAGCAAGTGTGTACTGGTATAAATAAACAGTGAATCATTTTCATGAATGAAAAGTAAAAAGCTCCATCAGCGAGAAGAGATGAAAAACTGAGGTAAAACTAAAAAGGATCATCACACTTATCTGTAAGAGTTAGGACACAAAAGAATTGAAAAATAGGACCAAGCATACATTTCAGATTCTCAAGAAATGCTGGAGTACTGGTGTGGAAATGTATATACAGCTTTAAAATTTATGTGAAAACACCCACAAATACTAATGTGAATACACTCGTTCAGAATTTACATGATAGAAAAAAATATATTGCACTAATGTTTGTGTCCATGTGATGTTACAGCCCCATAATTAGGCATGAGAAAAGTCCCACCTGACTCATGCAACCAGACCTGAAGGGTGATGAGGGGAGATTCGGAAGAGTCATTAGAATGTAAACTGACATGCCGAAGGCAGAAACAGAAGTAAAACCTGACAGGTTTTGAAGGAAAAATTGGTAACCAATGTGACCTATATTACAGGGACTGTTTTTTATACTTCCAGAAATATCCAGGGATATTTCATGCAACTGTTTATTGACATAAGTATGCTCATTTTTTCCACTTTCTATCAATTGGTAACCAGCCAGCTATGATCTCTGACTACAAAAGAGCCTAATGTTGGACCTTTAACTTACAGAATTAACACAAGATGTTTATCCTGCTGAAACATTCACTGGCCCGCATGGAACAAAAGTTATCACGTGGATCACTGAAGGGGAAGAAAAAAGACCAAAAGGATGAGGCCAATTAAGAGGCCCCGTGCCTGGTGCAGTTAAAAAAAATAGAAAAGCATTTTCAACAAGTTTTAAGTTAGACAAGATGAAATCAAGAAAATTAGAAAACAAAGTATGATACAAGCTGGCTAATTCCAGAAGGTAAATTTTACGGATGATTTGGAAGACAAGAAAGAATTTAGGCTGAGGGAAAGAAGTTTAAAAATAACACAGAATGAGATAATATCTGTTGTGAAGTACTGTCATTACATTTTCTGAGTTATCATCAGTAAAAATTCTATCCCAGAGCTGGAAAAAGTTCACTGGCTAGAAGAGAGCGGAATGACTGACAAAGATGGAGGAGAAGAGAAATGTGGGAGAAATAATTATTGAAGAACATGGTATTATTTGATGCTCCAAATTAAATTTAAGCAAGAAACACAGATCTCTAGAATGACAAAAGAACATCATAAAGTATAATAAAGATAATTGAAGCACCAAGAAATGCCTTCACAGCACATAGTGCAGCCTCTCCTCCAGCAAGTTTTGAAGATGATTTGTCACTTCTTATAAATGTCAACAAAATCTAGTTTTGTCTGCAGGATCTTCAGATTTATTGCCAAAACTGTCACCAACACTGCACTTGCAGTTTTATCCGAAGGTCACTGAAGTCAGAGGGAAGAGCCCCACTTTTTCATGGGATTCTGGAAAAAATGAAGATACCCTGTCATACTTCAGTATTGCATAAATAAAACTCAACAGACAAAAATGGAGAAACGACAAAGAACCATCTGCTCTGAAGCTAGAGTCACCACATATTTCCTCTCTATCATTATAACTGTTTGTTTCAGAAGAAAAGGGAAGAGCAAACTCCCTTTCAGCCTACTTAAAAATAGCAAGGACTGCGTTCTCCTCTGTCCCTCCTTTATTAAACAGCCTTGCTTTGAGCTACTGAGTTCTGTGCCTCTCTTGGGATGGTCTAGACCATGTAATTGGCTCCACTTCATATGGGGAAAAGAGCCTGTTAACCAGCAGTTGCAAGAGCAGATGCTCAATTCCCTTGTAAAAATAAAAATAGAAAGTTCCCATCATTCATTTAAACTATAAACATAACTGGCTAGATAGACTTCCTCCAGCTTTCTTGTGCATGTAGTCACATGCTCTCCCTTTCTGAACCAGTGCTCAGACATTAAAAAAAAGTAATTAATTCCCTTCAAACTGTTAGTGAGAATTGCTACAGCCATCCCTGCCAGCCTTCGGGAGGTCCTTAAACAATACGTCACAGAAATAATTGTATCTCAGTACAGATTAGAACAATGAATCATCCAAACGTGAGCTTTTGATGATGTATTGAGGAACACGAGACCGTTCAGAAAGAAGAGATGTGTTCAGAAGGCAGACAGGTTTTTTTTTCTGATTATGCGAAGTGGAAAAGGACTTCCAGAGAGGGAAGGAAGTTAAAGAGGTCACATCACTCCTGTGACAGATAGAAGTGACCTCAGTGAAGTAGGGTAAAATTGTATTCCTGCTGAAAGACTACTACCCTCTGCACAAGTAAATCTGTTTCTTTCCTTGCAGCACATTCTTTGTAGATGCTACTCGTCTGACTATGGGTGTCCAAGACACCATATTTCTGCTAATTATCAATGTTTAGTTTTTTTTTTTTCTTTTTAATGCCATTTTCTTCCCCTCTTATTAACCCACATTGTAAATAATACGTGGAATTAAATACATTAATAAAGTGATTGTTATGTTACTTAAATAGACACCATCCTACAGCAGCATATCCTCCCTCAGGACTACCTGTACCACTGCATTGCAGTGTCCAACACCCAACAGTTCAGCTGAGCCCCATCTGTGCAGCACAGTCCTGACACAAGCATTTGCTAAAGAGCTAGTTCTCACAGGCAGTCGTATTCATAACTACAAATCCCTGTAGCTAAGAAGCTGATAGGATTGAAGTAATTCCTAACTGGAAACTTTGCTTGCTGTATTTCAGGAAAAACGTGTGCAAACAATCTTAAAAAGTGAAGGAATTAGTTTAATTTTTAGAGACTTTATATTTCCTAATTCCAGTTGATGAGGGACTCCATTTCACCACATTGCAAAAGACTGAGATTTCATAGCCAGAGCTTTCTCTCCTGCATACCAGTATGATTCTAGCTGCTTTGCCTTTTGGCCTTTAGGCACAGGGAAAACAAATGGGGCAACAATGAGATTTTCTTGAAATAGCTTGTTCCCTTGGTGCTATGCAATGCCAGCACAAGACTGCAGGCAACATAAGCAACCACCAAGGGATAGCATAAAATCAAAGCAAATTCAGCGTTAGTGTCTAAGCTGCAAAATTCAACTAATGTAGCAAAATGGAAGCACTAAACTTAAGATTTTTTTATAGCATTCAGATGATTTTAAAGTCATTTAGAAAAGTAGGTGTTTTACCAAACTACTATAGATCAAGAAGGCTTTTTTTCGTTGTTCATTTTTTAACATTGGTATAAGGTAGGTAGGAGGAGTATTTTTTCCCAGAAAATGCAGACTTTGTATCAGAACAAGAGAATAAATCAAATATTAACTTTCTATCTTGTTCTCCTATACAGAAAGGAGTTAAATTGGTCTTTTCAGCCTGATTTCGTCCTTCCATTTCATGAAATCACACAGTAACATCTTACGTTTCAGAACTAACCTAAACAGAGTGAAGGGAGCACGAGATTTGTGAGTGACAGACAAGAGTTCACCCTCCCAGTTCTCCCTTCTTGCTTAGAGTAGGGCTAAACCCCTTGGGATAATATTGAAAAAATGAACATATTTGAATTATATAATAGAGGAACATCTAAATCTGGAACAACACAGTTCCAGATAGAAACACTACAGTTGGAAAAGACCACTAAGATCAAGTCCATCCATCAACCCATCCCCCAACTTGTCTCTCAGTGCCACAACTCCATGGTTCTTGAGCACCACTGGGGACAGGGACTTCACCCCCCATACTCCCCAGAAGCAGCCTGTGCCAATGTCTCAACACTTTCTGAGAACAGTGTTGGACATTTCCTAATATCCAACCTGAACCACCCCTGACGCAACTCCAGGCCATTGCCTCTTATCCTTAGCAGCCAGGAGCTAAGACTGTCCTGGCAGTTTTCCTAGCCATGCCACCTCATTCCCCTACTCCACATCACAGCTCACATATGGTGGGAGTCCTTGGTGAGTAGGCACACACACAGATTGAGGTCACTTTATGAGGTGGGGTAGCCTGCCCGAGAGCGCTGTGCAAAGCTGAGGAGAAACTCTGCTCTGGAGGTGACATTATTCATATTCAACAGATTAGGCAATGGAGTAGTGATGCTTCTGACTGATTTTTTATCACTTCCCAGAAACTATCACACAAAGAACAAGTCTAGCAAATGCAGAAGGCAGTTCTGTACTAAATAATCACAGAACATTCTTGGATAGACATTGGAAATTCTGCTGTGAGAGACTGACATGAAACAAATGCAAAACACTGTTCTTTCCCTCCGTAATGCCTGTTTTACCTACCAAGTTCACTGCTCAATCTATTTCTGTCCACCAGCCAAATAACAGGAGACTCAAAAGCATAAATAATCATAAATCAACTGGCTATTCCCCAAATACCCCAATTTATGCCTTTGTTTTTCAACAGTAAGAATAATGAGACTAAGAAACATACACTCAATTACAAAGCTTTTTCCTGCCAAGAGGAGGGTGTTCTGCTTGCAGGATTTAGCAAAACATCACTAGAGAAATTAAATGCAGAGAGTTTTTTTAACGATACCTTGCTTCCTATTTACTGAGAAATATACAAATGTATCCAGAAAAGAAGCCAACAACATGAATTTGACTGGCAAAACATGAAAAGCACATCATTGTTAGTCCAACGAAGTCCAGGTGTGCTTTTTGCCAGCAGTACACAAGTCCCAGAGCGACTAAAACATGTCAAAAGTACAGAGGTGCAGCAAAAAATAAAAAAGCAAAGTGTAGGGAAAGGACTGTCTGGCCAACCAAAAAGCAAGACTGCACCACACATGCCTGATCTTTTACTGCAAGAAGAATTTTTATAGGTGTTTCAACCACATAAATACCCTGTGGAAAATTAGTTATTCTACAGATCCTCTCTCACATCATGAAGTAGAATTTTAAATAAGTAGAAACAATAAATATTTAATAATACATATTAAGAAATGAGCAATGATATTACTAAGTATTCATGCCACTTCTATTTGGGTTTCTGAATGGATTTATAGGCTGCAACATCTAACAATAGACAAGGTAAATAAAAATACTTTTTTTTTTTTTTTTTTTTTTTACACAGCTTCACTCTGGGTTTGCTGAATTACTTAAAAAGAAGCTGCAGTTATAAAGAACCTGAATTTTTTTTTAAACCGCAACCCTATGCTGAAATGAATCGTTCTTTGATTGAGAAATTTTCTTTAGGATCCAGATTCCAGTACCGTTTCACATAATGAACAGTCATCTTCTGCAGGAAAATTTCCATTAGAGGATAGGTCTCAGCTAGGATACTTAAAATGCTCATATCTTCTTCAACTAAGATATTATTTTGAAAAGAATTGGTCATAATTTCTTAATGTTCACTCTCAAAGGCTATTTTGTTGAGAAGTAAAAGAGCATAGCTATAAGCAGCAGCTCATTTTTATCTTCCACCACTAACCTGCTTCACAGACAGAGCTACAAGAAAGAACAAATTCTTGCTCCAGTTTTCAGTGTACTCAGTGTGGGAATCACTGCTGACATGGTGGTCCAAGCCTGAAACAACATGGCTCTCCCCAGAAAAACAGAACTCTGCTCACCACCCCAACATGAATGCTCATCATCTGGAGCATTCTTTAGAAACTTTCACTTCATGGCACTGTTTTGAACTTCAGTGATTAATTCTGAAGCTTCTATATGGCACGCTTTTGCAGGTTTTGGTGGTGACTACAATGGGTTCACAATAAAGAACTCTGATTATACAGCAGTGATGTAATAAAATGCTCTACACACAGGGGCAGGCACAGGTCCTAGAAGTAATTCATCGAGGCACCGCAAATGGAATTAGAATCCATTAAAATATTTTCCAGCGATGTTTCTTATCTCATTTCTTTGTAAGAGACATCTTTCTCGCAATAAGAATTACCAGGGAATAATATATCTTTATTAGTTCTTTTTTGAATCAAGCCACAACATGTTTTGAACTCATCACAGAGTGTCTCTCTCACAAACAACTCCACAGTCAAACTCACAACTTTATTCAAAAACCTAGTAACTCAAAAATACATGAAATAAAACCACACTGAATCCCTACATAAAAATATTTATTGATATATCCCTACATTAAAATATTTATCAATTAAGCTATTGATAATGTAAACAATCCAAATAATTATAAGTATCCCCACCCTCTCACAAACACAAGTATTTTCATGAAATTTAGATAAGGAAGTTCTACTGCTGCACGTTGTCAGATTTGGAGAAATTGGAAGAACAATAATTCAAAATAAATGGCAATTCAAATATTCACTGACAATTGGTAGGTTGTATATTTTAGATTCACATGCATGGAAATCTTCCACTGTATGTCTGGGTTTTGCTTTACTGGTGGTTATTGGTTGACTTACTTTTTTTAATCAGAGTTAACATCACTGGATTTGGTGCAAGTTGTTTCACCTCAGTGACCAAGCAGGAGAGTATAAATCATACTGCTGTAAAGTAAATCTATGTCTTGTTTTAGCATCTAGTAAAACATAAGTTCTACTGAAGTTGGCTGGTTGAGGATGAAGGCTTAAACTCTGCAAGGGTACCTGCATATTTTTCAACTATGTAAGTGTTAGCAGGAGACCACCAAGGACCCAGCCAACACGCAAGGTATCCTAATGTCTTCAGAAGCACTAATTTGTGCCTAATAAACCCACAGCATCTTTGTTACAGATGCATGAAAGATTCAACTTTAACTCTACATTTCCTAGCTTTTTATAGTATCTTTCATTTTCTCCCTATTGTTTCTGTGTCATCATATTTATGGTGCAGTGGTTACTTTGTTACACAATGCAAATCAAAGCCAGTATTAAAACAGAGAAGAATAATAAATCCTGGAAAGGAGAACTGATGGAAAGCTTGATATTATCTTCCAGCCTAAAGAAGAAGATCTAGTCAGCAACTCCAGCATACTTTACAAATTTTGCTACTGTGAGAAAAAAAGATTTCTGATTTTAGCCTTTACACCATCCTCAGGGGTTGTAAAAATAAACGATTTACAAAAACCATGAAACCTTGTAAGGGTCTTTAGTTTACCCACAAACCCAAACAAAGGATAAATAAACCATAAAATTACATAATAAAATAAGTTAGTTGTTCGGTTAGCTGACTGATTTTGTACGTTCCATAGGAAAGAGTGCGCTAGAAATAAATAAATAAATAGATAGATAAAAGCTGAGTTCCCTGCTACCACGGACAATTGAAAGTGGCAATATCATAGCTAAGTTTATATTGTTAAATCTGTTTTTAATACTTGTCTTTGGTTTTCAGTTCAACACAGAGATTACATCCCTTACATCTTCCAAGGTGTTAGAAGTTAATAGAGTGGGTAAGCATCACTATGGGTTATATCAATGTATTTTAAGCTCAACTTAAAAGTACCTATTAGGAGTGTTTTTGTTAGCTTTTACTGCACTACATTATGCAGGATACTTTACATATAAAGAAAATGAGAAAGTGAGGAATCAAAATCATCTATGTCATGCTGTGCTCTAAAGCAGAATTCTCAGCATGAATTCTAATATTGAGTCTAAAAAGCTCTCCTTTTGCTCAGTCCCCACCACACAACAGTTTTACATATAAAGCCTCTGATCACAGAATCACCAAAGTTGGAAATGACCTGCAAGACCATCCAATCCAACTGTCCACCTATCACTAATAGCTGTCATTAAACCACACTCATCTACACAACGTCCAAATGTTCCTTAAATACCTCCATGGTCAGTGATTCCACCATCTCCCTGGGCAGCCCATTCCAGTGCCTGACCACTCTTTCAGAGCACTATTTCCTAACATCCAGTCTGAATCTCCCCAGTATAGATGCCTGCTTGCCAACAGACCATCTTTCAAAAACTGCAGCAGATAGGAACTGATGGGGGGGGGGGGGGGGGGACAAAGAAAATAAGCAATTTTAGAAGGCTTCTGAATGCTGAAAAATATTTTTCAGAGGTTATTTCATGAAAAAGAAAAAATTTTTCAGTCACTATTAGATCCAAGAATGATTCCCCCCCAAAAAAGATATGAAAAATTGTTCCAGTTACTTAAAACACATAAATGCTGTAAAGATGTTATTTACCTGAACTGTTCCACGCATAAAACTCCGATTATCTGCTTCCTTCAACCACATAAAGTAAACACAGACTATTTCAACCATATACTTAAATATATTTAAACTGAATTTACTTTTATCTGTCAACATAGAAAACGTGATTCGATTCTCTAAATGCTCTTGGCATTTTATCCCAGTTAGAAGGTTCTTATGTCTACTAAAAGAAAACATGAGCATTCCACTAAAACAAATAGCATAGATATGATGTCATAAGGCAAATTTTTATTCAATTATGCAACTAAGCAACAAAACTATCAGTTCCCACATGCCCAGTTTGGTTCTGGAATATGAGGGAGCTTTGCCTATGTGGTTGAAATTATCGTCATAATTGCTGAAGGCAGTCCATCAGCACTGCATTCTTTCTCATTCCCTATCAGAAATAGAAGGATTAAAACTTTAGAGGAAAATTAAAGCCCTGGAAGCATTTGGTGAGATTGAAAGCCAGTAAGTCACCTGAATGCTGGTGAAGCATAACAGTATAGACCAAGCAGTTAGGAAATGTAACACAATAAACAAACTCAAAAAAGAAAATGCCATGTATATGAATGATAAGATGCTCTATGAATACTGAGAAGATGCACATATTAAACTGACCATGAATGGAAAGCACCAGAACATATATTCAGAGAAATATCCAATTCTAGTAGTCATTAATGCAAAAGCAACTTTATGTTCCTAAGTCAATTGCCACTGATAATTCTAGGAATTCTCTCTTAAAAACATTTTGTGCTGAATAAAGAAAAATGGGAGCATATAAACAGATAACAGTATCACATTAAAATTCATTAGGATACGAACCTGTAGGTGCACAAGGAAGCACTTGCTATGCATCTTATTTGTCATGTACAAGAGAGGAAACAAAGAGATGGCTTTTGCCTTCAGGAATGGCATAATGTGCAATCCAAAATGAATCCTGCATACTTCATTTATAATCCTCCCTAGAAGTACTTTTACACCTCGTGTTCTTGACAGCATCTACTCATTTAGTGATTACTCCTGTTCAGCACCCTCACCTTTAGCATAATCTTCAGATTAAATTATTTTTAGTAGAAGCTGACCACTTTTGGAGCTGTCCTTGATTCAGAGCTTCAAGGGGAAGTACTTAAATGTAATAGAAGCCATGGCCTGCAAACAATGCCTAGAGCAAAGATGAGTTCATATACCCCGAGTAACACCATAAATGGAATCCTCTGTCTATGAGAGAGGATGGCTTCTGGAAAAGACTAGGCCTCATATTAAAAGAAAGCTTCATTCAGTTCTGAGAAAGGGGGCCACTGTTCTGTCACATCGTATCAGCAATCCACTTACGTTTAGGCAAATAAACTGACCTTGAAAAGTCTAACCATAAAACATTATGTTCCTGTTTATTTTTGAAATCATTATCAATTTATTTTCTGGGAAAGGAAGGATGGCTCTATAATCAGAAATAGTTTCAAGTCTCACTCACAGTTTTCCTTTATAGCTAGATGGCAAGATTTGTTGTCACAGTTATCTCTGTCCATGAAAGAGATTTCTGTGAGCATCTCATCCTGTTCATTCACACCACTAAGGCAGAAATTGCTTCTTTCCATGAACTTGCCATGCATCCCCTATTTTAGAGAGAAGTATTATCCTAAAAATCACTCCAAAGCCTTTGGTAATAATGGCCTATTGAAGGAACCTATGACAGTTGCTCTCATCAATTGAAAGAAAAAAAAAGCCAAGAAAGACTGTCTTCGAATGAAAATCAATGTCCCAATCAAAGGGACGCAGACTTCCAAGTCACAGTCAAATTCAAACTACCCCCTTAACAGGCATGGCTCATCCACATAAATCTCTCTATGCTGTGAGACTCTCTTTGGGAAATAACCACCATTCCAAAGTTCAGACTCCACACACTGTGTGTGAAAAGCAGATATACAACTATCAACTCCAGTTCCTGGGGAAAAGCAGGATGTTATGCTATTTCAGAAGTCAGCTGGGCAGCTGGACAGGCAAACGAATGGTACACCTTCATAAGCTGTTTCCCCGGTCACAGCTACATTCCTACTGCTGCCAATGACTGAGGCAACAGATTTCAGCCTCATTTCAACCTTGTCAGAGTTTCCCTAATGTATAAAGATTAGAAAAAATAATTACCATATAATTTTAACAAGAACAAATGCATTGCTTATAGGAATATGCAATCACATCTTAATGTAAGTATATTAAATTATAAATAGTAATTACACTGTAAGTATGTTATAATGCTATATGCTGTTTTTATTATGATTACAGTAAACTATTCATGCCAGGGATGGTAATGAATGTTTACTTTCAAGTAAATAAAACTTGATAGAATATCCAGCTGTCTGATTGATGCTCACATTCTTCCAGTCCACTCCCCATTAAAAGAAATAAATCCCATAGGCTGAATTGATATATAATCACATGTAACACGAGTACTACATGGAAAGATTTACTGTTAAACACCATGAACATTCAATTCACCTTTTGTAATGACATCAGTGTGATCAATGTTTCTACCCAGACTACTCAGTTAATACATCAGCTGAGGATGACCCTTAATGAAGATGAAGGTTTTTCCACTGTTGAAGGAATACCATACATATAAAGTATTTTTGCTTGTAATCCAGCGTTAATCACTTGGCAGCCAATGGCCCAGATCTCATCCACAGAATGACTGCCGTTGTCACATACTGTCTGGCAGTGAGGCTCTACTTGAAACTGCTAAATGAGACTCAGATTTCTATTTCTGTAAGCTCTGGTGATAACAGTGCTCACCACTCACTCAGCTATTGTCTTGGGATCATTGAAATTTTGAGAGCGTTTTGGAACAATGAACTAAATACACACTGTCTTTCAAATGGGAGTTTGAATCCCCTTAATGTTAGTCAGATGTTCATAAGTTATATTTTCAGTGTAATTATGGAACTGAAAAAAATTGTTAGCTGACCACGCTGAATTCCAGTCATAAAAAAATAAATTAAAACATATTTACAGTACCTTAAGGAAATTGTAGTAGTAACAAGTCGCTTTCAGTGGCAAACAAAGGACAACTGTCAACAAAGTGAGTAAATTTTATAGCCATTCTTTCTAATGAGCTCTCTCTCAAAGCATTAAAAACATTGATTTAGAAGTGGGAGCAGTAGACAGGAATTTATAAGAAAGCAGGAAATAGGGTATGACTTTGAATATCAATGCAACTGGCAAACAGAGGGAGAGAAAACATCAAGAAACACTACCGCAAAAAGTAGTCCAGAGTTTGACAACGTGTGAACTTCAGTGGAAAAATATTGCATAAAGTAGCAGCATACCAGGTTTTTAAATAAATCACAAATCTCTTGTATACCTCACTAGGGCAGGCAGGGGCACACTTATCAAAACCTCTGTGTGTTGGCAATTTTATAGATAGTATATATCCCAACCCTACACAAGGAACTATGAGCACAGATTTGCTGATGATGGTGCTTAAAGAAATGCTCAATTGTTTTTGCCAGTAGCAAAATAAATTGTAAAATGTGCCCCAACAAGAATTACTTTGAACTTCAATATCATCTGTCATGTGTTTCAGATAAATGCTTTCCTTTTCTTTGTAAAACAATAAATGTTTTATCCTGGAATTCAAAATTGCTATAAAATATCCAATAAAAACAATTATTTCTAGCCATTAAATTCATAATCTAAACAGTCATTAGCATTGCCAAACAGTTTAACAGAGGTAGAGAATAAGAATTCAATTTCCTCTAAATCCAGGGTATTCATGCAGTCCAAAAACTGTACACACGCTATGCAATATTCAAGCAAAATGGAAAAATATGGGGGGGTTTACAGATAGCCTTCTATACCACTGCTAGACAATGTTTTGCAGTATAACAAAAAAAGAAAATTCACATATTCAGAATGCATAGCATCTAATTTCGCTTAGGCATTTCAGTATATTATGATCTCAGTTCATGGTCAGACACCAACTCTTTTTCTCGTTGCCCTTTTCCTGTTATTAAACATCAGAAAGCAATAGCTCTTGTGATCCTCCTACTTAAAAACAACCTTTTCCTTCATCACCTTTGTCTTTTCTCTCTCTCTTCTCATTACTGCTTGGGAAGGAAAAAGTTTCGATATTTGACACGTATGTCCTCCTTTGGAAAGAGCACAGAAACCAAGAGCTGAACTTGGCATAGCTAATGTTAGACACAGTCACAGAAATTCCTCTGTGCAGAACAGAAAAAGAAAAAAAAGCAACAATGATTATGCCAGATGCACCTAGCACAATTCTTCTTACAACATCCTTATTCGGCTGAATTTTGGCCTGCAGTGCTGGGCTTTCATTCTACAGTTCCAAATACGATGTTGGACTGCGTGTGCCATCTTTAGGCACTGCAACATGCTGTATGAATGCCCAAGTGCTCTCAGATCCAAGCATTTGATCAAAGCTATCATTCTGCTGTTACAGATTCACCCTGGAATGCTGCAGACAGGGAAAGTGCAGGATGAGGCTCTTGTTTTTATAAAACAAAAATCCAAAATAAGACCAAATAGATTTTTAATCTGCAAAGTGAGAACTTCATAGTAAGTGCGAAACTTTGGGAATTTATTATAAATTAATAGATAATTCAGGTTTCCTGTATTATATGCTACCTTTCTGGCCCGAATTGTTACTTGGACAATATGCACAACACTTGCACAGGCAAAAGCTTGATCTTATTGCTTAATTATTCTCCCACTTCCTCGCATAATAGTAGGAATTCTTCAAACCTCACCCTTCCTGCAAAGTATTGCACATGAGGATCAGCACTGTAAAAAAAAAAGGTGTTTAAATTTTGAGTTCTCTCTCTCAGAAAAAAAAACCCAAAAACTACACACAATTGGACAAAAATAAAAGCAGAAAGGGCATTACTGTTTAGGTGAAGCACTTCAGTGTGTTTTTAAAGTGCAATATGGTTTAATCTTAAAATATCTGTGAGATGGACTAAACTATTGGCTGGTGTAAATCAGCATACTCCCACTCCCTCATTTTCTTCCATAGCTGACAGCCTGTTCCTGCCCTTTATAAATATAGCTGCAGAAAACATTCAGTAATAATAAGGTTCAGAGTTCGCCATTTAGTTTTTCCTACAGTCTGAGTGAGAGTGCCAGCTACCTGCAGATTCGCTTAAGCCCTTGTGTTTGAAGGTGCCAGATCCAAATCTAATCTATTCAACCCATCTTTGATAATTACTGCATTGGGATTTAGTAGGACATTTCTCATTATTTCAATCCAGCATTTCAGTACGCCACATCCCTAGTGACTAAATGTCTTTTTTTCCCCCACTCTCTTATCTTTATCTCTCTCTAGTATTTCTTCTGACTAAAGCCTTCAAATCATATTAACTGGCTGCTATATTTATTAGGCGTCCTCAATACATTAAAACATTGCTCCCTGTGAAATGTGCTATTAAGTATTACCTTGGTTAGTAATTTAATTTAATAGGATAGTGACAATACACTGACATTGTACAGGTTTGTGACCTAATGATTTATGAGACTAGTTACATTTGCAGACACATTGATTTTGGTAACTGCAATGAGCAAAAGTGAAGAACACTATTTATTTTTTTTTTAAAGGTCTTTCTTTCCTCATTTCCCAGTATTACTCTATTCATAAAGTGCCCCTTTTAAAGCCATCTGACAGTTTGAAAGAAGTTTTGGGTCATGGCATTACTTTCTGAAAGATGCTTTGAGCTTTTGTACACTGGAGAAGTTCTGTGCATCCTAACAAATGCCAATTACCGTGTTCCAGATCAGCAGGTCTTTAGAAGTTGTATGATGAAACACGCTGACTATAGTAATACAGTTTAAACGACTGCGATAACTCTGTGCCTTGACACTTAGATGAAATAAGGAGGACAAGCACTATAACAGTCCCATCACATGGAGAGTAGTTTCCTGCATCAATTGGCAAGCGTGTCTGGCCATGTGCAGGAGAACCGGCTCTGCTCTCTCAGACTAAATTTACTGGGAGAAGTTGAGTGGAAATCATGATCCTTCACTTTTTCCTAGGAGAAATGCTTTGTTGTGTCATCGCTTGCCACACCAGTCCTACTCAAATCTCACCAGGAAAAGATTAGTCAGAGAATGCTATGAGAGAGAACATTCTACTAGCCACAGAGTTGTTAAATATTGCCTTTCTTTTTTCCTCCTCTAGCAAATTCATCTACAGCTAGAAATGGTGCAGAGGTCAATTAGCACTCAAAGAGTCCATGAAATAATGAATGTCTCCTTCTTTTACTCCTGTTTGAAAAAGATTACATGCTAATTACAAAGATCCATAATGTAAAGCTAAAATTCACAGAATACTACATAATGGGGGTAAAGACACAATGCTGCTATAGGTATCTGAAATTTGGTTCTCTTTTCTTTGAAAATTTATTCCAGTTTAAATTTTCATGATTGTTTCATGTCAAAATGGAAGTTTTCCCTTTTTTCTTCTCCCAGCTCATTCTCATCCTGATACCCCCCAAGTGTGCCACTAAGCAAGTAATGTTCACCTGCTGTTAGCAGCTCTGTTCTATCACTCAGTTCAATCTCCAATTTGTCACATAACATCACATCTATACTCACTACTCAATTATTTAAGCTATGTTCTCTTCCTCACTAAATATTTCTCTAGCTTCAGACTGACTTGGATGTACTATATCCATGGCACCAATTCAGTAAGATACTAAATACAACTTTGCGTACTCTGTAAACCATCATATTGCCTGAATCCTTATCTTTTTCATTTCTTCTGATGGTTTCTTGTTCTTATTCTAAAATAAGAAAAAAGAGGAGCTCAAATTTGTTGAGCTTTGTTGTGAATTTTCTTTGTTTGCTTGCTCTTTAGAATCGTATTTTTATGCATTTTGTACAATAGCTGCATCTTTCTTGCACAGTATTATTAATAGGATTTCTACTTGGCTCAGTACTGCATCAATCTAAAATGCCAGAGCTGGCTCTGCAAGAATCCTAATGAGAAGCAGAATACAACAGATGACACCCAGTAAGTATTGTTGTATGTGCCATCAATTGAGCTAGCTCATTCAGAACTATCGTGAGTATCTTTAAACAATGCTACATCATCCTATGTAAGCATACCATGAAAGATGTTTAAATGTCAGTGTGTGAGACAGAAGTGATGATGGAGAAGATTTAAGAGAAAAACAGAATTTCTACTGCACAAATAAGGGAACTTAACAGTTTTGCAGAAAGATCAATTTTCCACCATCACCAACATGAACTAGAAACTGGGTTTATAAGCTTAAGTTCAGTTGGCTAAAGAATAACAGCTTATGCAAAACTTACCTTTTGACTGCCTCAAGTTAATGCTCGTGTCCTTCTATCGTGAAAATTGACATTAAAATATAATAATGGTTAGGTTTCTGTGAAGTTATTGATGGACTGACATGCATGTGGCTCTGTGATGCACATGCCTCTATGAAAGGGATCATTATCCACATTAGAAGAGATCTGCAGAGGCTACGAGTGTTAAAAGCTGCTATTCAGTTAAGACTGTTTCAGCAAAAAATAATTTAAATCAATTTTTTTCAATGCTAAATTAATCCAAAATGAACAAAAGCCGTTGCTTTTTAAGTTCCAGCTCTATCAGATGCCATCACCTTTCTCTGCTGTGAGTGCTAGTTGAAAGTTACCAACATATAGTACAAGAAGATACATTTGAAATACAACTTAAGAAGAAAAAATTATAGAGAAAGCCCCACATTTGACAAGAAAAAATAACTGCACAAATTTTATTCCAAGGGCCATAAGTTCCCATCACATTTATACGGACAATATATTAAATGTATTTGTAGAGAAACAGCCAGATGCACTCATCCACCATTGTAATTATAGGCAAAAAAGCAGATGGTGTGGGAAATGTGTATTCCATACAATAGACCCTTTCTAAGCCAGGCACAATTCTTAAATGTGTGCTACCTTTCTGGTACTCTGGTTATCAATGCAATGTAAGCAATAACATAAGGAAAATAAGAAATCAGAACATCTTCACTTATGGTTATTTCAGCCTGAAATCATCTACTCACTTCAGGAAAATCTAATTTTCAGACTTGTCAGTTCTATTGAAAATCTCCCAACGTCCTCGAAAAAAAAACAACAGCCTCTAATTATGTCCCACTTGCAAGGCATCATGAACATCACAGGAGTCTTCTCATTTACCATCATTGCTTTTCACATCACTAAGTGGCTAGAAGATCCTCACAAAAAATGAAAGTAAATGGTATGACGAAATGTATACATATAGAATCAACAGAGAAGTTTATACTAGTTCTGGGAAGAACCTACTTTTCTTATACTATAGCTAAGTAAATCCAACTTATTTTTTTTTTTAACTATTTCCTAAGCTAGCATCACTTCAGCTTCTTGTTGGAATTTTTCATTCTATTAATTTTTATTTTTTTTTTAATTTTGGAATCAAACTTTTTCAGAATCTCCACAGTACTGTCATCTACAGACACTGCATTGCAGATATACCATTAGAAGAATAGCACTGAATCTTATTCCACAGCTATTTATTGATCTATTGGTTACAAAACTTCTAATTACAGTTGCACTGAGTTCACACTGCACTTAAGAACCACTCATTGTTAGTACTATTTATTTTTTCGCATACTGATGTACAAGCTGCCCTTGTCAAAGGGGCAGAATTTTGTAGGCGCACATGCACGGCACAAAGCTGCTATCTACACACAGCCCTTTACAATGTCTAGGTTTTATACCTATCATTTCCAGTTTAGTTAAACAAAGAGATGCAATATTAAATACAGTACAGGAAAATTCAGGGATTTCCCCAACATTGCTACTCATGGCATCTTCAGTAGATGAACCCAGGTCTCAGTTTCCGTTCAGTGTCACAGTGACATGACCACCTATTTAAAACCTATCAAATCTGATCAAAGAATCACACAATCAGCAAGGTTGGAAAAACATCCAGCCCAACTGTCCACCTATCATTGATAGCTCTCACAAAACCACATTCCTCATCACAATGTTTAAATGTTCCTTCCTTGAACACCTCCAGGGTTGGTGACTCCACCACCTCCTTGGGACATTTCTAGCCACCATACGAGCCCTCTGCAGGAGGTTAGTCCAGATCTTTATGAATTTCTAAGTTCATATCTTTTGTTTAAGAGAATCACAAAAAAAGTATATTAAATAATAACATTTCTCTCCATAGTCAAGTACTCAATCTATCAAGTGTATTGCTGGAATAGACTAGGAAAATATTACATATCAAGAACATCTTCCAATTCTAATGATTTTATAATAATGTTTTCAGAGCATAAAAATGGCTACTTTGAGTTTTAAGAGGAAATCTGTGCACTGCACAGCATACCTGAAAATAAACTTTTTGAAATATATTAGGAAAAACAATACTTCAAATTTCCTCTAACAAGACTTGTCCATGAGTTCATTTATATAAAAAAATTATCTTATTAATTAATATTCACCATTTCATGTCTCCCCCAGTAGCTGTCAATACAAGCAAAGATATTCTATCTCAGCCACCAGGCCAGGGAATGTAAGAGGGCCACAGCACTGCAAAGTCACATATAAGCACAGAATATTTCACAAAGAAACAAGAAGTTAGGACCCCTTCTTGTGCTGCAAGATCTCAGATGAACTCATATGTTGGGACTACTGAAAGATGACAATTTTAAGACAAACATGCGATTCGTGGTACAGTAGTAGGAGTAATTAAAAGCAGTTTGATTTGCTGCAGATGCACAGTAATAAAGGTAGTCATAATTCAGTAAAGTGATAGATGAGATTCTCAAATATATACTCTAGAATTACAGGTTGAGAATCTTATCTCGAATTATATCCCCAATAGGTGAGCATTATAAAACTGCAACTAAAATTACTACACAATAACTGTAACACCAAAGATTACATTTTGGAAACAGATGGAAAAAATAATTATGGAACATGTTCCTCTTAGAAGTTTGATCTAGCCCAGTGAAAAAGTGAGCATAAAAGAAGATGCAAAACAAATCAATTACAAATCAAATATTCTAAAATGGAAATGACTAATTCCTGCAGATTGCACAAAGTAATTGAAAGACATGGTCTTTCAATTTACCTGAAAGTCTATAAACAACATTCTTCAACATTTTCATTGCAGAAGCGTATTTAGTTTTTTTGTCTCATTGACTGACAACAAATTAAGATGATCCCATCTATTCTTTATGCCTCTTTGTCATGAATTATCAGCTGACAGATGGATTCGTGGTATTTGGAGGAGAACTTCAAAGTTTTTTCAAAAAATATTTCAAAACAGTATCAAGCACCTTCATATTTATTCTCCCTATATATGTTACTGTCTCCACCTAACCAGTTGTCTGAGAAACAGCTATGCTCCCGAACACAAATGTTTGAACCTACATACATCATAAGTCACACATGACATGGCTTATCAGCAATATTTTTTAGACCTTGTTGATCACTAGTTTATGCTGAGATTTATTCAGATATTCAGAAGAGATTCCCAGAACATCTGGATTGTAGAAGAGTGTCCATTTCCATGCCACAGCAACTTCCCAGTACGATTTCTCAGCCCTGTTACAGTGACAACAAAGCTGCTCAGGAGGCTCATGAAGATCTTGTCACTATTGTTCCCTGAGAGATGTATTACAAAGTACCACAGTGTGTCCTCTGACACCTAAGAAGCACAGGATGTTTCAGCAAGAGCCACTGTTGTGTTGCAATTGCTAAATCTGTGTCTTTCAAACAAGGTATAACCTCATGATATGTCTCAGAAACAATGAGAACTGGATATACTCTTATTCTTTCCTTTGTCTTGTTCTTGATTTTTTGTTGCCACACCAAAAGAGTGCTGGACTTTCATAAAGGACATTCAATCAGTCAGCAAGCAACTTCTACAGCTTTTAAATTATTATTCTTTGTCTTAGTTCATCTGCTGTTTCTTTGGTTCTCTGATAGCACTGAAGCATAGATTCCAAAAGCACAAATTAGAAATCACAGAATAAAGTTTACGTAGCACAGCAGGAAGATCTGATAGCTTTTCACCCAGCAGCCTTGAATCAAATCCTTAATTCAGAGCAACCATTCAGTAGTATGGTAGGTGTCTGGGACTGACATCTCATTAGGGTACTACATAGTTCAGCATATCGAAATTCCTGTAAGCAGCCATAGGTTTTGATAGATTTCTAAAGAAAGGCACAGTGTTTATCACCAGAAATGTAATAGTTTCTAAGTACTCTGCTCTCCTAAATTAAACAGAAGTTGTAATATTTCACAGCATTGCAGCAGCCAGTAAAAGCCAAAGGATGAAGGTAAGTCTGTTAGGAAAACCTCCTGTAACATGAGTCAGACTCATGTTCCTTCCGTGCATTTCTTTCCTTTCATAAGCATCTCAATTATCCTCAGCTTTGAAACTACACCTATGTCTCTTCTCAGAAGATTTTTGCAATAGATTTCAAGGCAGAGCTGACATTCAGTTACACTCAGCATTCACTTCTCGGAGCACCTATGCAGAGGCACCTACAGATCAACCAACACAGCAGTGTTTCTAAACAGGTTTTTCTTCATTCTGGGACAAACAAACATGAGATAGGAGACTCTGTACATGCAGAGAGGAATTTCAGTAGTAAAAGAATTTCCTATCAAAGATGTAAGTAAATGCCATAATTATATGTACATAACATTATTTGTAAGGGATGTGTAAAATGCACATTTTAGCCTGCCTGGTTGATGCGGGTTATTACACACCCATCGATCTGATTATTTTAGGTATTTACACAAGCCTCAAATTGTTAGAGTGATTCATACTCTTCTATGAATATACTCTCAGAAGACCTTAATAGTAAGGGTACTGTTATTGCCTCAGTTTTAACAGCATAAATTGAAAGCAATGCTGATGCACTATCTTGCTTTAATCTGTGTCTCAAATGTTGAGCATCTGCAGATACAACTAAATTCCACTGGCATTGTTATAAACCCACTGATTCTGAAAATTAGGCTTTTACTTGTCTACCACCATGGTGATGATGATTATTATTAAAGGAGAGTAGTGAAGAGCTGCTAAATAAAACACACAGCGATGTTCCCGATCACTCACTCACTTCTTCCTTCTAGCAGCCAATACTATTGCCAAGAAAAAAAATAAAATACCACAATTGTTCATAAAATTATAACATTCAATTAGCTTTCAAGACAACACTACATGGTACACTAGATGGTAATGAAATTCTGAAAGTCCGCCATATTTTAATTTCAATTTTCATTAGCTATTAGAGAGAAAAATTGGGAGCTATGAACTCAAGATGCAGTCTCAATATTTCATGAAGACTTACTAGAAGAAAAGGAAGCCAAGTGACATTATTGAGAGTGCAATTAGTAGTTTAAATACCACCAATAAAAATAATAATTAAAAAAAACAACAAATAATAAACCATAAACAGCTTATTAATCAAATTAAAGCTACTATGACAGCTGTCAGCACCACCGGTAAATCCTGTGAAGATAAAACACAGCATCTAGTGAGAAACCGTTGATAGTCTGGAGCTAGCCTAGGAAGTGCTCACAGAAGATGATGTATAACTCATTTGATGAAAACTGTGTGAAGATCTGCAAACAGGGAGTCATGATGAAAGGATTAAGCTAGAAAATTATCTATTTAAAATCCTTTAAAGCTACCAGTGTAAAGCTCTAAGTCTCTCTTTCTGTCCAAATGTAAAGCCTCTCTCCAAGGGCTGAGTTCAAAGCCAATCAAAGACACCAAAGAGACATAAATTCTGAATTAGGCCTTTATGATCATCCCGAGGATGTCCATAATTACTGTTATTGCACTGCCCTTTTAGAGGGCAGGCAAAAGCAGCTCTCTCACATGCCCAGGGCACAGAGCTAGAAACTGAGCCATGTCACACCTCGTCCCAAGGAGACCCGGCTGCTGAAGGTAATGGAGACTCTACTCATCCCCACACGTGTTTGGAAAACTCTAATGTGGTGTTTCTGGTCTTACTAATAGAAAGACCCATAGAATAAGTTTTCTGATGACCTCACTTGATGTCAAGTAAGGCCACATGGTTGAATGACTGTGTGGCTGCAGCATTAGGCAGCTGGTAATCAGGAGCAGTCACAATTGGCCTTCTCACAACTGCTGGTGGTACAACTACAGCAGCTGCTTAGTGATTTTGAGTACGTAGAAACTGCAGTTCTACCCAGAGTGAATGTAAATGGAAGCAATTAAGAATTAGTCTTTGAAAATGTGACACTTTAACCACTAGGACAGCATTTTACAAGAAACAGACATTTTTGTTGCCACATTGCATAGCAGCATACAGATTTATTAATATTTCTTTATCACAGTCAGAAACCTCTCCTTATTATTAAAAAAAAAAATCAAAACAAAGGGTAATTATAATAATGTTTAACAGGAATCCTCTGTACCACTTCATCTATTCCCCTTGATATTGCAGAAACTAGTTCAGTAAATATTTTTAAAGACTGAAGTACTGCAGTGACTGAATTGATGCTCAGCAGTACAATTATTGTTTCTCATCAGTGTTTGGAAACAGCCAGTTTCAAGCTCTTTGAATTAACCAGCAAAAGCAGGAGCTTGTTCAATGGCTACTGTCAAGAATGTTATAGTGGACAATAAGATTACCACAGTGACTGGGATGACTCCCAGTTCTCCACAGAATGCTTAATAGTTGTTACACATACTGCATAATAAAATATGCTTATTTTTCATGCATAAATGGAACATAAAAATTCATTTAAGAGCTTTAGTTGAAAGTGAATGAGCATAAAAATGAGCAAAATGGATGAGATACAGTTTTATTAACATAATGAAAACTAAACCGAGCAAATTCTCTCTCATTTTAAAATTAGCAGGTGAGTCTGTCTAGGTTATTATTACACAGTTCTTTTCCCTTTCCTCTCAGTGTGCTGATTTTTCTTTTCTACTAATGAACTAGGCACTTTGACAGATGTAAAGATGCCAATGTCCAGTAATCTCAATACACAAGCCTACTAGGAAGCATTCTCAGCAACATTCCACAGCAGCCACAAAATGCTTGTTTTACTAGTCATCATTAACATCCACTGAATAAACGTATATAATTGTGCAAGTGCTCTCTAGGCCACTGGACAAACTGAAGAACTTGGAAAATTATTCGACTTATGCCAAGCTCACATCCTCAGTATGTGTTGGAAATGTGCCAGAGGAGAAAGTACCCAGCAGATGTAAGTAATGCATTAGAACACGCTGCACGATCCACTTTGCACATGATTTTAGGTATTCCAGTTACACAAAGACAAGGACAAGCTTCCCGGACAGCTTTTTTCAAAGAGGGAAGAAAAAAAAAACAAAAAACTTTGGAACTAAAAACCAACAACAGTTTGTGTATTTGAATTCTAAAATCAGGTCTGCTAATTCCTCCACACCAGGCCTGCATGAGCACCAAAAATGTATTTTAAGCCCAGATGCAGAGTTTGAGCCAGGAAATCACTTCATCTCACAATTCAACTTTGCTGTTGTTGTTTTAGAAAGTTTAGTTTAAATCTGTCTGATTTACATTCCCTTCTTCCCACATAAAGCATTCATCTTGTCCAGGCTGTCAGTTCTTCAGATGCTTTGTTTTTCAAAACACTTTTCTCTCCATGTTTAAACAAGGTATGCATAACGGGGACCCTGATCTGAGTTTGGATACCATTTTGATTTCTCACCTACATTATCCTTTGAAAGACTCTAAATAAACAGACTGAAAAATCTGAAAACTAATATTTTATGTTTAGATACTTCTTTTCTAAGCCTGATTTTGATTGCTAGGCAAGCCTAAAATTAAGAAGGGAGACATTTTCCAGAGTTGTTCATTTTTTAAGAAAATGATATACACTTCTTGCAGAGACTGCTATCTAAATATAATTAGATATTTTACAAAACATGTTTATATACATAAATTTCTTTCCTTCAATGGAAATCAAATTTTAAAGTTGAGTGTGTTACTTTTAAGCAGAATCAAAGGAGCTCATCTACACAAGTCTTTTACTGTCTGACAGGCATGAAATTTTCCTCTGAGTAGGGACTGATTTGATCCCATCTTACTGCAATTAGGAAGTAATTAGCATTATTTCAAAGTGAAGATCAGAAGAAAAGCCTAAGATTGTCTCCGACTCTTAGTAGGTGCTGATGGAATCTTGAAACTGCTGGCTATACTGTAAATCATTTAACTCTAACGCCAAGCCCAAGAAGTACAAAACAGAGACCTTTTTAATTAGGGAGCACATTATAGTTTGACTCCTATAAAAAAGCATGCTAGTAGGTTTTCCCAATTAGTTACATACCTTCACCACCTTTTAAGATGCTGCACCACTGGCTTATTGACTAAGGCTCAACTGTCTTATGCATTAGGGATGCTAACGGTACAGAGAAGACAAGTCCAAAGAGCTCATATTTTTTTATGTTCTGCTGTAATGTTTTTTTCATCTTTCTGCAGCTCTTCATCCATTTCAGCCCCTCTTCAATGTTATGTGGCAGCATAACTTCAACAAGTGCCAAAAGACTTCTGCACCTTCATAAAATAGCATGAATTTTTAAAAGCACCTTCCTGAAATAGTTCTTATACAAAAGCCAACCTTACATTTCAGCATGAGCTAGTACTGCATCCGACTGCAGTAGATGAAAATACTCTGCTTATGCCATCAGCAGTTCCTATTATTTTCTTAATTGGCTTGCTGTCACAAAGCTTACTGGGAGGTAAGGGAACTGAAAACGTAGAAACATTTGAAGTCTTCAAGAAAAGCCACTCCATACTGAAAACAAAGAAAAATGCAAACTGGAGATCTCTCATCTATCTTTCATTGAAAGCTTTGTATTTTTATGACTAAGCCAGGAAAGAATGGAGGGATGAAAAGACAGAGTCTATGACTCTGCATTAAAAGAAGCAGACTGCCTTTTCTCTCATCATCACCTTCCAGGTACATGAGGGTAAAGACTGAGTGTTACAGAAGACGACTTAGAAGGATGTAATCTATATGTAGGTCAGAATCAAGAAAAATGAAGCAAATTTTTCTCTTTCCCAACGTTCCACAGTAGTGACGCCAGTAAACAGGATTTCACTGGAAATAAGCATGTACTACACACTCATAATTAATCACAATATTTAAAATGACTCACAAATAGCAGAAATGGATAGAAAAGCTCTGTTAAAAGGGAAAAAAAAAGTTTACACAGATTTTAGATTTTTAAGTCTACTTTAATGCTGAGCAGCAGCCAAAGTAAATTCTGACCAAAGATATAAATGCATGTGTTTCTCTTTCTTAGCACAGATGTACAAGTTTCAGTTTCTGGTCTCTAACAACTGAAAGAAGAAATAATTTAGATATTAGAAAAGCATTTTTTGCTTTTGTCAAAATACTACTTAAAAAATAACAAAAAAAAAAAAAAAAACACAAGACATAAGAAGTGGGAGTTTTAACAAGTCCCGTGCCAGAAATATGCTTGCTCCTACAGATTGAATGAACAGCAAACTGAATGTTAATATAAATGAGTTTTAGTGTAGTTTCCATTACTGAAACCCCACTTAAACAGCAAATACAACCGCCTTCAGTCTGAAGGCTGGTAGTCTGACAAGACACAAAAAAAACCCCAACAAAATCCTATTATTATTATTATTTTGGAATACATACTTAAAAAAGATGATAAAAGCTGCTTTAACCATTTTTGGAAGTAAAAAAATCTGTGATCTGCCATGATTAACACTGCAATTGCAGAGTGACAAATCTTTAGAGTAGTTTTGAGAACTGCGCATGGATCCCAAAGAGAAGCAGAAAAGTAAGCTAAGGACTAACTAAGCTAATGAGTCAGCGCATAAAAAAGGAAAGTCAGTATTACACCCTCAGGCTCATCCTACATCTCGGACAGCTGTAGTAGAGCTCTGGACAGAGCACAGGACACTGTTCTTAATGAAGAAGAAAAATAAAACCTTAAGAACACTGTTTATAAAGTCACATCAAGATGAGCTTTCTGGCCAAAAACATAGTCAGGATTTATATCTCCACTGAAGTTAATGACTTTGCCCTTCAAGGGTGACAAGCAGCTTGGTAAACAATTACATGTAACCATAAAACAAATTAATGCTAAAGCTTCAGCTATCCCTCACTGTCACAGCAACATACAGCAAGCTCAGCAGCTCCCCACACAAGTACTCTCTGAGAAGAGTTCTGGTAGAAAATGCATCTAAAACTGTCAGGAGAAGAATGCAAAGAGTCTTCTAGCTTTGCAGTGAAACTGTGAACCAAAGTCTGGAGGTTACCATAAATTTAATAAGAATAACACGTTTGTATTTGTATGGATAATTTATTATTAGAACATGCTACATAAAAGTAAACTAAAAAAACCCACTTCAAATTTATGACATCTTGCTGGCTAGACCTATCAAGGAGATAAGCTTTGGTGAACTGAAGGTAACAGGTTCAATGCAAGATAATAATCCTATGGTCTCTTTTACACATGGTCAGAGTTCCAGTTTGGCCCTAAAAACCTATGGTTCCATAATAAGAACCATTGCTGAAGCAAAGGAATAAAGGAAATGCAGATTTTCTACGCCAATGAATGGAAAAGTCTTCTTTTCCAATACTTACAGTCATCAAAGACATTTCTCTTTTAAAATAACCTTCACATAAACACACATGGCCATTTCAGTGTCTCCTCCTGTCCTGATAAAGTAACAATTAGACAGCTAGGAATAAATGTACCAGAACTAATTACTTAAAACAAACAAACCAAATTACTGAACATTTTTGTTGTAATTGATGGGATAGCTACTTATTTTCACGTGTTCTTTTCAAGGAATCTCGTTGCCACAATGAAAAGCTCACTTTTGCTGACATATTATGCGAATGCAGCAAACTAGGTTCACTTATGAACGTTTTATACTATTTTACTGAGCTTGCACACAGCTTTAAAATGAAAACAAAAAGGTGGACCTTCCTAGGATAAATGACTATGGATAATTTTCTTAGTAACACAAAACTGCTTTGTTTTAAGGAGAAAGTTTGCAACTTCATCTGGAGTAGCTCATTCTTTTTTCTTTAATTATCTAAGCAATTTAAAGGGGAGATCGTCTTGTTTTCACAGTCTCTGATGTTACCAAAGGGACTGTTGACAGCAGTCTCTCTTGGTCTCTCATCCTCACTAAATTTTAATTCCAAACTCATCCAAGCTTTCTCCACTCTCAAATTTATCCACTTATGAGGGGTGAGACAAAGCCTTCCTGAGGCGTTTAAATCCACATCGACCCTCAAAATAGAACATTAACGGTGCATTGGCACCAATCTCCCTTCGGCAAATCAGCCATCCAAACACCACCTATTTCTCAAACAGCATTTTTGTATGGTGCTGCCTTGGGTCAGAGCTCTGCCAGCTTCTAGCAGCATTTTGCAGACCTCAGAACTGCTCTTGAGCTAAAACCAGAGGAACACTGAGAAAGAGGTGAGCCTGGAGCCTGTGTCAAACCGTGGGTTTTTGTAGTCTTTTCCTGAATATTGATACAGTCTGAATCTAGGTTGAAAGCAGAAGCTTTTGGGCATAGGTATGACAGAAGCTTAGGGGTTAAGTATGGTTTTGTAAGTGGACAAGAACTACAGGGGGTTAATACATCTCTTGTTCAACTCTTGCTTTCAGAAGAACAGGAAGTTTTGCATATGTTTTCAACAGAACCTAGAGGACCCAGAGGTTCTGACTAATTGTCTATATCAAATGGAGTCCAGGGATAACACAGCTGTAAGTTTAAGCTGAAATAATTGGTTATATCAATGAGACTAGCATCTCTGGATGTCCCTGAGATCACCGTTTCTTTTGCAATAAAACAATCAGATGAGATATAGCCAGCACTTTGAATGTATATTAAAGATATGGTGCATTGTGCTTCCACAACGCGCTGGATGTGTGTAACAGTGCTGTATGCATTATTCATGCTACGCAAGACCAAAATAACTCCTTGCTTCAGTCTTATGGATTCATAATTTAAGAAGAAGAGGCAGTCCCTCTCTTACAAAACCTGTTTATTTTGCTCATATTTAGGTCCCTGAGTCTTGTGCAGACACAAAGCAGAGAATACGACCTAACAAATCCATCAGCATGAGAATTAGTCAGCAGCAGTTAGTCTGATAAACTCAGAGTAAAAAAAAAAGCAACGATAGTCTCCTTCTCATGCAAAACACCATGCGTTAAAGGTAACGGATGAAAAATGTCATTATATAAGCTAGCAGGTTGATAAATTTGGAGTGGGAGCACAAAGCAGGAGTGTAGGAGTCTGGTGCCTATTATTTCCCACTGCTGTTCTTTTGTCTCCTACAGATCTAAATTTGGAAACACAGTAGCTGAAACTGTTCTTAGCAGCTAGGAGAACATCAAACATGCCTGAGAATGGAGCTTCAGCCAGGTCATTGTGACTGCTGAACACTGAGGTTAATGAGGGAGTGTTTGCAGATCCCTACCTATGGCAGTGCTAAAATACCACTGGAAATGTCATGTTTGTCTAGCTCCATTTCAACAGTTCTCATCTCCCAACTGGCTGAAGGGATGACAACTCCCACCTTAACAGCTTTCCTGATTTTTCTATTTTTCTTTTTTTTTATTTAATATAGGATGCTGAAAAACAGATTTCAGTAAAATCTGTATTGAAATACTGTTAGTGTACTAGAAAAATATATTGGTTTATATTCTTCTTGAACTCTACAGAACAGTAAATAAATATTTTTGTCAGATATTTGCTGATCTACTATTTTCAAATTCAGGTTTGGATCGAGCCAACTATTCAGGAATTCATAGAGGAAATGCCTAAAGCGTGCAGGTGAAAACAAAAACTTCAGAGACAAGGTGAGAAATATTGAAATAATTCATACTGTCGCTTTCATATAAACTTGAGTTCTTACCCCCAAATACACTTTTTATTTTATTTTATTTTATTTTTTGCGGGGGGGGGGGGGGGGGGGGGGGGGGAAGGGGGAGGGGCAGAATATAACCTCTGAAAGCAGAAACAGTTTATTTCATTTTGGACAGGAAAGTATTAAAAATCAAATTTTTATCAGCCCAAAACAACTCAGTCAGAAAACTGCAGCAATAATAAAACACAGCCTATTTAATATCTAGCCACTAGTTCACATGCAAGCACAAAAAAATCTCTCCAGTGCAGATCTACTAGCTCCTGAACATGACAGCCCTTCCCTTGCCCTGCAGGAGCCTGTGTCCTTCCAGCCCATGACCCTGCTAGCAGCTAAGAGCTCTGCGTTGCCACAGTTGCTTTTTAACAACAGGCAAAAATTGAAAAAATACCTTCTTTTACATTCATGCTCTACAGTTATTTGTTTCCCAGTCATATCCCCCTTCTTTTTCAGGGAGGATTTTTAAGAACAGGGCAGTTTTAAACAATCAAAGGGATTCTTAGTGCAGCTAAGGTATATACACCTCTCTTCGTCTCAGCACTCTGGCATACCAACATTGCACCGTGCAATTACCTACACTGTTGTGATTTCAGGAGGCATAGTCAGATGCCAGTTTAAAATCTTTGTGAACAAACAACCCCAATATCACACTTTAATGTGTGCCATATATAGCTCTCTCCCCAGACTACTAAAATTTACTTTTTAAGCATCCAGTTTGGCAGATGTTTTGACGTATAAATCATGCCCATAAATTATGTCTGAAACTGCTTTGGTGTCTGACAACAAGCAGAGACTGAGGATACCACTTATCTGGAAAAAGTGATGAAAAATGACACAAAAGAAGACCTTGTCTGTCCTTGAACAAAGTACGGCACACTTAGAAAAATGACTGCCCTGCGTGATGCAGAGTGAAAATATCTGCCCTGACTTGACCAAGGCTGCTGAGCTCTGTGTCCAGCTGAGCCCATCACCAGTCCCATACTGTCACAGGCTTGCTGCTTACAAGCCACTTCACATTCCTTTTTTAAAAGGTGCATCCAAACATACT
This sequence comes from Callipepla californica brunnescens, assembly GCA_023055505.1. NCBI lineage: Eukaryota > Metazoa > Chordata > Aves > Galliformes > Odontophoridae > Callipepla > Callipepla californica. The sequence goes on along the minus strand of JALIRH010000115.1, from coordinate 512,118 downwards.
ACAATTTTGTTACCATTAAACAGAGTTCACTGCGCGTATCTATTCACATAACATTGCTGCTATGCTCATTAAATGCCAAGTCTACATCAGGGAAAAAATTTGAAAGTCCTTTGTATTACAATAGCCAGAATACATCTGCTCCATACTTTTAGTTTATTTCACAGTTTAATCAATTTTTAGAGCAAAGCACTGGCATTACTCCAAGTTGAAACCTAATTAGTATTTTCATTTTACGAATTGCAGAGTACAAAGATTTATTGGTGTGGGTCTATGTAAAACTGTTTATTTGATCATTTTTCTAGGAATGAACAATGTGTCACAGTTTTAGGAATCACAAAATTTGATTTCATTTTCATCTGTTATTAGCGATTCAATAGAGGAACAAAAGAGTACATTTATTCCTTTGAGCTGAAACTAAATAAATGAGCTTCTCACCCAAGCCAACACACTGTGCCCAGCAAGTAGTGAGCTCAATGAGCTTATGGTGCCAAGGCTGCCAGAGGGTAATAAGGATCCCACTTAAATAGCTCAGATAGAAAGACATTTCAACTTTGTGAGCAGGGGAACAATCAGGCAAATAGCATAATGTCTGAAAGAAAAGAGAGGGCAAATTCATGAATTCTCAAGTGAAACCTATCACGGAACGATGGCAGAGCACAGCATTTTTTGTGGCAGTGTACAACTGGTCTGCATTCTACAATGGGGCTTAAATAGACATGAAAGAACCAGCACTACCTGAGAAAACTATTTATTCATGCGTGTTTGGGATTTTTTGCCTATGAGCATTTCTAAGAAGTCAAAAAGTTTTATCTTATCCTCTCTTGAAATTCATTTTCTTAAACAGGAGATCTGCTTTAACCACTAAGATGAACCATCTCCCCAACTCTACAGGACAATGGGAAAATCTCATCTGTGGATTTGACCAAGATAGTTGCCTATGGTAAATGTTCAATCCCACTCAGATCCACAGTAGAGGAGAGCATTTTTGCAGTTCATGTCTAAGAAATGAACCCTCACTTTTAGAAAAGCTGACAATGTGTTAGAAATTTTCAAAATGAAGAGCTAAGTGCTGGTACAGAAAAATCTGGTAGAAGCTGTATGTAATTTTGATATATGATTTCACATACACAAAAAAAATTTGCTCAGTATTTGGAAAAAGGAAAAACAAACAAACAACACCATCCTGAGGGTGACTGTATTCCATAACATCCTTTCAGATAAATCAGGAACTACAGTCTGCCCATGGGCAGCAAAACTCTTGCCTCAGCATCATCTGCGTGGTTGGAAAACACTTTGTCACATATGCTCTTTAAGTGTGAAGTCATTCAGATGAAAGGAAAGACAGTCTGGTGTAGCTCATTCATTAATTTTCACAGCAGTTGGTGCCCTGTTGGCATTTCAAATTAATGTAAGGAAAAGTTCAAGAGATTTCATTTCATTTCAAATCATGTCTGCTATGATTTTCAAGAAATGATACAAATAGATTCTGTTGCATCAGTAAAAGGTAATTGCAGAGCAAGTAAGAAGAATATTAATGCTAAGTAACAAACTAATTCCAAAGTAACGTAATTTTGACAGATGAATCACTTCCTATGTGAAAGGCAGAACTCAAAGAGCTGTGGTGGTGATGATGCACCATGCTGCAGTCCCAAAAGATAGAGGTTACAAATGTTAAATGGTAAATGGAAGTGGAAGAGTTTTTGAGTTTACATACAGCTCCAGGCCCTTCAGTTTTGCCAACATTTGGATCCAGTGTCTAAATAAACCTTCAGAGGCCTACAGTTCCTACTCTTGTAATGAACTTTTTAAAGCTATTGAAAAGCTCTAAAGACCTTTAAGACCATACAAGAGCTCTTATGATGGAAGTAGAACTTCCTGACAAAATTCCCAGTAACATTTTTGGAAGGAACTCTCTTTAATTATCAGATAAGAAATTTACACTGAGAACCTGTGATCTGAAGTGTAATTATGGTTCAGTGTTCATTTCTGCAGAGGTTTCACTACCTCTCCACGCTGTTGAGCTACCTTAATAGCTCAAACAGAAGACTGAGTGCAGCGCCCACCAGCTCTATGAAGAGGTGACAGGTACCTCATCCAGTTCATGTACCAGCAGTGCAGAAGGCTGTGTTTAAGCATTTCCTTTCTATTAATGTAGAAAAATAGACTATGTTGTGATTTATCTTCCCCCTGTGAAGATAGAAGCACTGCCAACTTTTCTTCATTACCTGTTTTTTTTCCCTTTGTCCATAGCCTAGATAATCTTCAAAGCTAGGTGGGTTAAATTATCCTCCCTGGTGTATGTATGCTGCTGAGAACCTGAAATGTGGCACTGGCAGCCTCAAGAGGTTACACTGAAGGGATATTTATGAGGTGTGAAGAAAGGATGAAATCCATCAAGTTTCCAAAGAGAAGTTACCTAAGGGCAGGACCTGCACAGCAGTGACTACACAGCAGTTGAGTGTATCTATGTATGTGTTGACAAATAAACAAATTCCCAAAGGAATAAAACTTTTCATTTTTTCTGACCTTATTTTTCCTCTAAACAAGCCTGACTACATGCTGAAACAGCAGCAAGAGCTGCAGTTTCTGTGATCAGGTGAATTCAGAACTGAGCTAGCTGCAGAAACAATAAATACCCCATGGCACTCCACAAATATTTCATGCTGCAGGAGTGGGAGAAAGCATTCATAAGGAAGCCATTTTATGCTTATTATATTCAAAGCAGGGGAAGAACACTGTGAGTACATTTCTAAGCACAGTACACACAGATATGCTGCTCTGGTTTGTTTTCAAAGTAGAAGCTATATATACAGGATCATTGTAACAAGCTCAGTATTTGCAAAGACTGCAGACTCAAAAAATGAAGTATTATGTTAAAAAAAAAAAAAAGAAAAGAAAAGGAAAGAATAGGAAGCATATAGTACTGTATAAATAAGCTGAAGAGAAAGGCTAGGAAACAGTGGGAAAAATACATTTAAACTTCAGTGGCATTAAAACATTAACGTCCATTCATATGTAAGGCAATTTCATGGCCAGCTCTTAACTAGACTGAACCACAGCAGATGCTCTTTTCTTTCTGTAATATAACACACAGCCTGCTCCCCATCTACCTGCACATGCCCACTTCCTCGGTGTGGCATGAAGATGGTTTCTGTGACAAGGCACAATTCTTTGTGACTGGAAAACCTTGAGGAATGCAGTCTGTTGACCACTGTCTTTTCTTGAGGGCTTCAGAGTAAAAAACAAAACAAAACAAAAAACAAAAACCAAGAAGCAGAGAGCAGAAGGGCCAGGAGAAGAGAACAGAATGGCTGTTCTTGATTCCCTATATTAAAAGCCAGCCAAGCAAAAGTCTAAGTTCCTGGAGCAGCTCAGAAGGAAAGGCTGAAGGATCGGTTACGGGGTCAACACTTGAGGGTAAAGATCTATTCTTCTGGGTCTGAATTGGTCCTAAGGTTCAGCACTCATGTGATATAAGTCTTACATGCTGAAGTTATTTGTTATTCAAACCTGAGTAAAAAAACAACTTTTCCCTTCCAGATATGCCGTCTCAGACCAAAGGAACAAGCTCTAGTTGGAACTTTCTGTAAATACACAGGGATGGGTTAAAGGCAGTTCTGTTCCCCTGCCCTCCCCTCCTAGGCCCTTCAAGATGCTTTTACATAAATTCCACCTGTTTCTTCCTGACATGCATTATGTGAGTACACTCCTTCATTCACCCCTTCACCAGTGCTCACCTAAAGTTATCAAGGCACAAAAATACATCCCCATAGAAATTCTATTCAAATTTTCTACAAATCAGTATGGACAAACTTGAGCGATAACTTATGCTTGAACTCAGCTAAATCAACACAGTCCAAGCCCCAAACCTATAGCATAGCATAGCATATAAAATTAAAACAATATACACACTGGAATCTAAGTGTCCTTGAAATGCAAATACAAAGAATTTCTTTTAATATGGGACGACATGCTGTGAGAGGCTTTGACCACCTTTCAAATAAACAGGAAAAATAAAGCAACAAGGGACTGTAATGAAACCATCATCTCAAGCTGTTATCTCATCAATCTAAACACAGCAAGCAGAATGATGCTAAATGAAAGGCTAGGACTGAGGATCTCCAATTGCTGTCCGACATTTCAGCATCACTGTTAAAAGTCTGCTCCTTTGGAGCAGTGTCAGTATTTTTTCAAATTAAGCTCTGGGAATATTTTTCAGTTATTTTTCAGAAGGTTACAAAGAAATAAATGAGTATAAATATCAGAATAAATGTTTCTTGAAAATATAATATCTGATTTCAATACATGCATAATGTATGAAATATATTACATATATAATACTGAAAGAGAGAGTGTTGCTGTCAATGACTTTGTCCCAGATCAGACAAGGGACTTAAGAATTATCATATCCAAAGAGGAAGAGACAGAGGATCGTGCATCCAGCAAGATTTACCAGAGCAATCGAAAAATGCTGAATGAAAAAATACAGCAGAGATCAATGGTTTCTCTAACTGCGATTGTCTACAAATGAATCAGGCATTTTGGCAATTTCAGTAGCAATGGCACAGTCTCGGAATAAAATTGTGCTTTTTGTATCTCACATGGTCTGTTTTAAAGAGCATTTCACCAGAAAACAAACTTTTTAACACCTAAGCAATCCATGGGAGCACATTCATTCTAACATTCTCAACAGTAAGTTGGGGTGAGGATGGAATTTCTGGAGAGGTCACAGCATCCTGAGATTACTACTACCCTGCTACCATTCAAACTCTGTGCTGTAATGTTTAGTGGAGCAACACAAAAATACCTTCAAAACCCAGACCTAGGACTTCGAATCTTATTAATCAGACTTTTTAATGATGCAGACATCCTATTCTGCACAACACAATCCTTCACAAGCAAATTGCTATATTTTATTGCAATTGGAGTCTCTAAGGAAACCCAGTATTTGTAATATAGCTCGCAGGCCTGAAATTCCTCTTTTCCCTGGAGAATGCCCGTCAGCCAACACAAGGAGAAATTTAAAAGGACAATGCTTAATTTTTCATGATATAAGTAGAGATCTACTTGCTCTCAAAGACAAAAATGAGATGTAATGGTTGCAAACCCTTACATACACAATCCTAAGCACTAAGTCAGATCCACAACTTCAATGGAAAAAAAACAAAACCAAGAAAATCTGTCACAAAATCTATACAGAACATTACACATTTCATTCAGTTACTATCATAATTACTATGAATGCAGAATTTAACAGAAGAGCAGTGGGTATACTCTGGAAGCTTCAATAAAACAATGTGATAATATGAAACATCACAGATCTTTATGTTGTAGGAAGTGAACTTTGAAACAAAATGTAGGCTTGGAAAAAAATGAACTGTCTACTATACAGACATAAGAAATGAAGCCATCATTTGAAAAGTTTTTTCTCAGTTATAACTGAATCCTCCGCACATGCAAAACACAGGCAGAAAACTTATAAGCTCATCCACAAAAGTAGCCTCCTGCAATTTCAGACCACAACTTTATGCTGTTAGAGTATGCAGCACAGTAGGTTATACACAGTGTTGTTCTAACCAAGCCAGACCCACCATTCCTCATTAGTTCTCTGCATAACAGAAATCACTGCACCTGTTCATAAAATTATGGCTTCTTATGACTCACACAGTCTACTTTAAATAGTAAGGGGAGATATACTGTGGTTCAGATTACTATTTTTGTAACCTCCTTTTATTTCTATTTTGCCATGGAATAAACAGGAAAGGATGCAATAATTCCTTGTGCCTGTTCTCCCCACCCCTTCCACCTCTTCCAACTCTTCTGCCCTCTTCCTAAAAAACTGCCCCTAGATGTACACACACAAACATGTTCTCATTGTCTTGGATCCAACCTGTAGCATTTTCAGCTCTCCCCCACATTTCCAATAAGTTCACAGCTTCAATGCACTTGCTCTTCACACAGATAGTGGCTTAAAGCTGCTGTTGACCCCACAGGTTGCCTCCTTGTGAAAGGAATGGTAATTAGTACCTTCTCAACTTGCTCTTAAGGTTTGATTTTAAGTTCAGAAAAATCTGATGTTTTTGTAGAACTCTGAAAGATAGATGAAGTTTCCATTGTTGAGAGAAGCAGCACTTCAAAGCTGCTTCATGTCGGTATTATTGGTCATAGGAACACCTTCAAGTCAATATAATGCTGGAAAAATATGCAGCCTATATAAGCTCTTTAAACCACCCAGCAGTGTGACACTAATTTCAATTCAAGTACACAGAAAAGCTCTGACCAAGTTCAAGGTAAGCCAGCACAAAAATGAAATTTGCTTGTGAAAATTTAATCTTCTACTTTTCCAAGGATAGCTAGAATCTTTTCCTATCTACTTTCTCATTCTTTGTGGTATGCAAGAAATGTTGCCATAATCATACAGATCAGCAAGGCTTATATTTATTGCTTAATTATGAAAAAGTAATAATAAAAATGAAAAATGGTGATACAGATTTTCACTCATATAATTCCAATGTCCCACTTTGCTAAAATGATGTAAAACACCTCTCCTTATTAGCCAGGAAAATGCTGAGACAGCATTAAAGATGACAAAACCCACAGTCACACAGTAGGCAAAAATGTTACAGACATGTTTTACAGAGTTCCCTATTCATTATTCCACTGCAAATAAGGTACCAAAACTACAGATTTTTATCTCTATAACATTATACACAAAGAAGTATCTCAGATCAGCACTTGCTATATAGCATTCACATTATGGTTGTACTTTGCGATGGACAACTTACGTCCAGGCAAAAAGTGCATTTGTTTTGTTCTTACATTTTCGTTACAACTTCTTCTGTGGTTAAGGAGTACAATTTCTCACCTACCCACACAAAATATGATTGACATGAACCAAGAATAGCCATGCTGGCAGCTGCCATTGCTGACTGCCATAATACTGGGGGTAAACAGCAGCCTGCATGGGCAGGCATTGGAAGGTCAAGAGCAGTTTCATGCAGACCTGGAAATCACAGCACAAGTGGGCCAGGGAGATGAGATTATTAGGAACAGGGAGTAAAATGGCTTCGCAAACCTTGTTATTACTGTGACTGTTGATGGCAGGTGCTCTCAGCAGTCATATCTCCAGCACCTCAACTCTTCATTTATTTTGAGTACATTTGCATTCCATCAGTGCCCCCATCTACTCACAGGAAAATAGCTGCCAGAAAAAAGACCCGTTTCTAAGATACCTTATCACAGATCTCATCCTTCTCAAGAGGTATTTCATGCTAAGAGGTGTTTCTGAAGGCTGCAGATCCTTCACATTGCAGGATTTTAATGAGAAACATCCATGGGAGGGGAGAGGGTGAATTTAGATAAGGGACAAGACCGGTAGGTAATAAGAATTCCCAAATCACTCTACTGAGCCACAGAGATGTCATTAAAAGGGTGTTAATTATAGCATACACACATATTCTCCAAAAAAAATTTGGAGTCCCTTCTGATTCTACTATCAAGATTTAGATCAATGCTCTGGTTCTAACCAAGCCTAATTTTTCTCACATCTTTTTCTATATTTCAGCTTCAGAAGATCATTAACAGTGTGCCTCAGGCACCAGTAAGTTCTCAGGAAAGAAGTCATAAGCTTTGTTCACAGACAGCAGAAGATTATGGAGCTCAGCTGGCAAGGTGATAGCTTAATCTCTACAAAAACCAACAGCTGTAAGGATTTCAAAAGCACACAACACCCTTTGGGCTATTTGTTGATACCAGGATCCTTCCCCCTCAACATATGGCAGCTGGAGCTGCTCGTGTCTGAAGTCAACCCAGCGTATGAACCCATGAGGACTACATGTAGAATTTCACCAACAGCTGCTAACTAGCTGGATAAATTTTTCCAGCTCCAGAAACCGCTGTTTCTTCTGTTCCTACCATATGTTTTCTTGTGAGATAGATGGCACTGAGGCTGTTGCGTCTGCATATATCTACCCTGGAACCGATCATACAGCTGCAACTCATACAAGTAGCTTTAAAACACCCTAATTTGGTACTGATGGTAACGTGTTCACAGAGGTCACTGTGGATAGATGCTTACACATTATACACCTCAAATCCTGCAAAATTTCCCCAGGTCCTCTGCAGTACCCACTGCTTGCTGTACCTAAGCCAGCTGCTTTGAACTCTACTCTGATATTGCACTCCTACTGCAATGCAGACAGACTCCTGATGCCCTGCATCTGGCAGACACCCTTTGCTTGTAAGGGCTAGAAGTGCTTTTCCTGTTTTTGTAGAGACAACTATTGTAGTTCAGAAGCTGATTGCCAGGAAAGTACCTCTTTTATAAGTCATTACAGTTCACAAAGGTCTATCTTTCATCAGATGGTCTACAGAAATGTTAATAAGGAACAGAAGGGGGGAAAAAGGGGAAAAAAGGCTTTTTTCTTATTCTTTCTCCACTAAAGCCAAAGAGGACTACTTAATAAGGTGGACACATTGGACAGGAGGCATTTAGAATCAGTTCTTCTTTGACCACAAAGATCAGAACAACTTCTGCTTTACTCATGGAAATGTAATCACGAACAGCACTCTTAGAGAAGGCTAACAGACAGCAGGATAATTTATTTACTGATACACATGTGACTAAACTGTCTGTGGTTACAGATGAGTTCTTTGAAAGTATATGCTAATCTACCTACAATTTTTACCATTTGTACCACCTGAAAAACAATGTTCACATTTGATATTTAAGGTTCCTTATCACTGTGATGCTAACAGGAGCACACACTGCATGAATGTCTGGGAAATTTATTGCTTGCATTCATTTCCCTATTTACTCTTTTTAAGTTTAATTTAGAAGCAGAGATGGCTTATCAGTGATTTAGACTCATAGACTACACAGAAAATGAATGGAGATTTGAGCAAATAGATGTTGCAAGCTGCATACTGTAAGTCAGTGACAGATACACCTCAATGTTCTACTGCACAAACACAAATTATGGACAGAAGAAGGCCAACCTCAGGCTGCGTGATGGAACAACTCGGGTTTTAATTTAACTTCTCATTCTATGCTTTCCAGATTTATACAAAAAAAAAACAAAACCAAAAAGTAAAAAGCTGCACTGCATCATGCAAAGGCACAATTCAATCCAAAGCATTCATTCACCGGGAAATCAATTTGACCTAATGCATACATATGTAAAATCAGAAAAGTCTCAATGGCATTAAATAAAAAAAAAAAAAAAAAAAACAGGAGAAAAAAAACCAAACAGGCAAGCGCATCAGAAATTAGCACCTCTAGAAATCATTTAATTTTAGAATGTCATAAATTCTTATTAGAAGCTCCAGTGAAAACAGTGATGAGGAAAGCAACAGAATCACAAGCTTTTCTTTCAGTCTCCCTCACTGTCAAGGTGGGTGGCTTTGACACAGGGTTGGATCACCTAGGGCTGCTATTTTCTGGTGAGGTATAGCCACCCTGAAAGCCTGCTGTGCTTTAGTCTATCCCTTAAAAGAACCTAATGAGCCAAGCAAAGAATCATGGCATTTAAAGAATGGTATTTAAAACAGTGCCCTTTCAAAAGTGAAAGGAGGGGTTAAGCAGTATTCCACTTTGCTATCAAGTAGAAGAAGGTGTGGAAAAATTTTACTACAATCTGGATTCCTTGGGCCCATCAATGTTCCAAGCCAAAACCACAGCTCTCCATGGGGCGTTTCCTTCATTTTGAGGCAAATTGGTTCCGGGCTGCACTTCCCTATGTTGTGGACATCAGCTTCACCTAACCACTACTGTCTCCCACCTTGATAGTTTCTCAACTGCAAACAGCTGTCATTTTTACCTCCAATGCATTTTCAAGCCTCATACTGACTTTTTAATTAAGAAAAAGAATGAGGAATCGGACTGTTCTTCCAATTGAACCATGCAGAGTCAGAAGTCCCACTAACAGAACTCCCCAAAGTCAAAAATGTATTAATTCCAGGATGATTCCCTACCTCCACTTCAAGTGTCTGAATTATTTTACTCACAGGTGCTGTCAGTCTAGTATCTCCCCTGAACATTAAATTTTCTACAGTCATTTAAATAAAAAAGATATGATTTCAAAGTCACCTCTGAGATGAATATTACAAGAAAATGGAATGATGAGCACAAGACATCAAGGGCATCCATGTGCCATGTCTAACTGTATTACAGCTTTTATATCTCAGTTACCCATAGTCTAAGATCAGGCTTCCACATTACCATGCTATAGAAATATGGATGGTAGGGCAAGGGGAGGCACAGTTAGCTAGAAGACATCTCAAGCCTCCTGGACAGTCCATTACTGAACCAGGAATGGGGCCAAGATGTTGTGCATACTGTGCCTACCTCCCAGCGCTTCATGTCTCTTTTTAGCTTTTATTACCCTTGCATTTGGTTCGAATCTTCCACATAACTTAATGATGGGCTCTTTAATCCATTATCATCATAACCTCTAAAGTATTTTAGAATTATTATACCCAGTTTTGAGTTTCCTCTAGGCTTTTTTATTTTTTCCAACAAATGCTGACAAAGTAAAGTCAGATGCAAAGTACACGCTCCTTTCAAAGTACACAAAGTACTTCTAAATATATGAGAATAAATCATAATTCTATAAATTTTAATGTAATAAAACATGAGGTGCCATCTATTTTTATGCAACTTCACAACTACAATAAATGTAGAATTTAAATATTTCCTTAGAAGCTCATGTAAAGTATGACTTCACTTAAAATTATGAGTGGCCAGCTATATCCCGCTGTTTAAAAACTAGGCCAAATCTTGAGTTCATAGTTAACCACTGTTCACTTCCAAAAACTACAGCAATTTCCTTTTCAGACAGACACCTACACCACATATATTTCCATTCCAGCCAGATTTTTAATCTTTCTACATTTAACAAGTCCTGTTAAGTACTTCAAAGGAATAACCAAACTCTGAGCAACCTGATCTTGCTGTGGATGGCCCTGTTCATGGCAGGGGAGTTGGACTGGATGACCTTTGCAGGCTCCTTCCAACTCTAGGGATTCTATGAACACCTATGGTTGATTCATTTTGTCCCTGGAATTGGAGTGAAAGTGGATACAGTGGTAAAGTGATAACAATGCAAACATTTAGGTGATTTTTTATTTGGTACATGCATACATGCAGAGATCTTTAAAATCTTACGATCTCTTTTTACTTGACACAAAAGAAACACACAAGCTGCAATCCAAGGACAATTTTAGACAGAAGAATATTGAAATTAAGGGTTTTTTTTAAGCCTCATTGCTGTACTTATCCCTGAACTATGACCATTATGAGAAACAACTCAGCTGTAGTACATACAAAAGAATGAGAGTTTATCTCCCCTCTATATTCCACTTCAGTTACCTTTAGATAACACTATCTTTGGACACATCTGTGATTTCAGAAGAACTTTCTCTTGTACATCACATTGTTTTTTCTTGCCCATGCTCTCCTTCAATACTTATACTGAAAAAAAAAATGAAGTACTGTAAGTTCTTGCTCTCTCCAAATCCAACAGGAGCTCTTGGGACATAAGACCAATACAAATACTTACTAATCCTCACTTTTCATGGTTATTGTGCCTTTTTACCAATATACTAACCAAATCTGAAAGGGACCGAACTGAAGATATTTTGAAAACATGCAGAGAGGGAAAGTATTAAAAGTAATAATCTAAGTTTCTAGAGCTATTTATGAACTGTTGGAGCACTGTAATTAGAAAAGGTGAAGGTTTGTCTTTTTCTTCCATAGATGGAATTCAGAGAAATTGGGGTATATCAAACTTTGAATCTTTCAAAGATTCCGCACACAAATATAACAAGCATTTGTTTTGACAATACCCACAGAGAGGTTCACACAGTAGGATCTTTGCATTGGATCCCTTTAATACTGGGATCTGTGCAACCTCTGTTCAAGGTTTCAGGCTTGCACATGAATAGAAAAGAGTGCATAAACAATCTGGCTAAAGTGAGGAAAACCACTGTCATTACATGACTACTTTTTTTCCTTAGGGATGCACTAGCAGCATAAGGTTAATTATGGTTCAGCTGCCCACTGCACAATGCCCTCATAGCAGCAGGAATGTTTAGCAATACACTTTGTCTGTTACGCTGTGCTTTGACTTTCCCTGAGCTCTTCCTTGCCCAGAAAGCACCAGCAGCCCTCAAGTCTAACGTCAGTGTTAACAAACACTACAGTTCTCTACCAATGACTACTTCATCACTCTCATATACAGAAATGATGAACTTTTAGATTTGTATTAGAGAAAAAGTGATATTAATCACCATCCCAGCACTTGGTTATTAGATTATATATTATTAATATCTTTTATTACAATAATAATCACATAGTAACTGGGTAGCATTAGAATTTAATATATTTACATTTTTCAGCAATGAGATCTAAATAATCTAAAGTATAGCAACTCCTCTTCAATAATTTATCTGATTTTTGTACTTTCCTTTAAACACCTCTGTTATATACTCTGCATAATTTCACCAAATCACATATTGAAGCTGTAATTTTAAGCTACATTTATTTTTCAGATAAGATTTGTAGCATGCAGGAATGAGATAGAGAAGGTCAGCAAGCACAAGCTATGCAAGATAAGGGGAAAAAGAAGTACACTAAAAACATCCTTCCTTTTATTATTGGTCAACTGTATTTCTTGGATGGATCTTTCATGCAGTAAATGTTATTGATGTCTAGATAACTTACCTCTTGCTAATAGCTTATTGTTACTATGTCTAGTCTCCTGTCTAGCAAAGCTTCTGATTTCATTCCTATGAAAGGCACATTTACATGCTTAGCTGAACCAACATCAATATATTTTGCATCTGCTCCTCCTCTCACAAAATCCTCCCCCTGATAGCATTATTATTTACAGACTCACTGACTGCGTATGAGATCCTAATCCAGCATGCTCCATCTCCAAATGCAAAACACCACAGGCAGTACCCCATCAGGCACAAGGGCGTTTGAGCTTAGTTTTCAGAAACATGAAGTATGTCACCAGCAACAACACATACTTTTTCGTACAGTTAATAAAGCAACAAAAGCTACCCAATGCATAAAAGAGTTTTCTGATGAAGTCCTTGGAAACAATGTTAACACAGTCCATGGGAGTGTCATACCTGGGGAATGTTTTTGTGCACACATTTGGTAATTTTGCCAGTCAGTGTCGTTCTTTGCATAAAGGTCACCTTCCAAAATAAAAGCAATGATAATGGTGATAACTTATTATTGTTTCTTCCTGCTCTCACTCAGAGACAAATTGAGCTATTTTTCTTGTAGTTACTTAAATCCTGCCTGCCTTAAGAATTACTTGTATAAAATTATATAAGGGAACTCTTGAAACAAAGACATATAGTTTAACTGATTCTTTTAATTGCTGCAAAGAACTGCAGAAATCCACACACAGTCACACAGGGAGAATGCAATTCCACAGCCCAGAGGGACTCAGTGCTGATGGTCACGTGCGAAGGCCATTGGGCCCATTGGTGAGCAACTGAGCCAACAGCAAGACAGACTCTCCTCAAAGATAAAAGCACTGTTGATGGTTTAGAAGATCACACAGAGGGTTTATCATGTTGTTAGTAAGCAGCTAAAAACACGATGTGTGAGTGTTAATTACTCAAGAACAGTCAATCAGGAGGCCAGGATGGAATCCTTACCTACACACCTACAACTTCTGGATAAGGGAGAAAAGCGCACCTCGTCTCCCAAGTTCCTGTAGGTGTTATACTGTTTAGGATACCACGTTCTTACTCGTGTATCTGCTTGTCAGATTCATCATATTGTTAACCTAAATTAACATTTCAATTTGACTTTAGGAAAACATGAAAGACATTCATGTTAATGCTTATTCTTTGAAAATTTGAGTTTTGTGACAAGCAACAAATAAAAGATTAGGTTAAATACATCTTGGTATTTTCTTTTTTTTTAATACCAAAATAAGTCTGTCATTAGTTTTTGAAAAGAAAAATTACTTGGGTACCATAGAAACCCATTCCTTTGGAAACACTGCCTATGTTAGCTTCAGAAATTCACTTTAGTTCTTTAACACGCTTGGGCACATTTGAAATAATTCCCCTTGATATAATACTAAATAAAAAAACCAAAAACACTTGGTGTTTTCAAGAAGCGGCCCTGTTGAAATCAAACTTCTGCCAATCTCTCAGTTTTGATGAAAAAGCTATTTTTCTCTGGGAATAAAATAAATCACATGACACTTTCCAACTGCTTGATTAAACGCAAGGATGGACTAGTACCCAGTCAAAAGTAGGTCTAGATAAGCATTATGTCTCAAGGTTTCCTATTTCAGAAGGTTGTTACACACCATCTTATCCATAAATATTATTCTCATTTAGTCATAATCATTCATTCATTTCATATGCCTAATTTAAAGAAGACTAAGAAATTAAGCAGCATTTATTGGGCATTAACAGATGCTGAGCAGAAGAATCCCACTCCATATGAAGAGGCTATTAAGTAATTGGCTACTTCTGTTTAAGATATTTGAATGATCTTTCTTTACAGTTATTACACTGTACTTACAGTTTACTTCTTTTTTTCCATACAATACAAGTAGAAGGCATTTTGGCACATTGGCAAATAATGTTCTAATTAGCAAAACCATTTTAAGCTAAGGACAAACTAAATGCAATTATTCATATAATCTTGTTACAATGAGTAATCTTTAGACAGAGTTCAGATAGGAACCAGTAGCTTCTGTATGTGAAACTAAATTTAATTACATGTAGACTGTTAAATAGGAAAACTTGGGCTATGCTGGGAGCCTGCAGATATTTTTTAAGCATCCAAAAGCTAACAGCTATTAATCCTATCTACCTGTGCTTCATGGTTAGGCATGGAGAACAACAAAAAAAGGTGATAGAAGAATGAGTATAAATTGTCCCTGCACCGCAATTACTCCTCCAAGAGTGGTCACATAACATGCCTGGGATGCAGGTCCAGAACGGTGTGTGTGTGTGTGTGTGTGTGTGTGTGTGTGTGTGTGTGTGTGTATACATGCATATTAAAAGACATATACTTCAATTAAAGAAATATATTGTTTAAGAAAATAATGTTTTGAGAATGTCTTTCTGCTATCCATACCTGTAGTTCTCCCATTAGTGAAAGAGCCACAGGCTGCACGCAGCTCTTGCAAAATTGCTGCCATTCTAACCACTGCCAAGTATATAAATTGATATCACATTCTGTGGGAGATCAGTCACTACAAAAATTAATCACCTTCCTTACCACCTTAAGCTTTTAGCTCATCACACCATCAACTAACTGCTTATAATGAGTAACTTAGAGGCTATTACTTCATATACAATTTACAGTAATTATGAGGTCACTGAAAATGAAATGACTTCGTAAAATTAATAGTGCATCTCTGTCCAGTTACTATTCTGTCTCCAGTTTAAAACATCAATAAAGCTGTTTACACGGAGAAAATTCATTTTCATTTATCCATAAGACTATGCATTTCAAAGGACAGAATCCCATTTTCACCTTAGTCACAGGAAAAAAATTATTTCTCATTCACTTCCAAGTTCATTAAAAACAAAGTGTTTTTAAAGTCAGAGGAAGATGGATTAAAAACATACAGTGCTGAAATTTAAACAGAGAATTTTACTTCCTTAGTCCAGTCTGAGGCCACATACCATTAAAAATTTAACACACATCTTTGAATTGCAGTTACTACGTTCATCAGCAAATCTATCCGGACTCCATGCAATTAATGCATTATGTGATAGACACGGACTATAAAGGTGGAGAGCATAAGCAACAGAGCGTGGACAAAGACAGCATCTTTCATGCATCCTCTGCCAAGAAAACCGGTTAATAGATTTGCTAATTAGAAATATAAATAAGACTCATTCAAAGTAACTGTTAACGTACTTCTCTCAATAATTTCTACAAACAGTCTCTTCAATACAACCAAATTTCACTTTTAGAACAATTTGTGGTGTTAAGCTTAACTGTTTCATTACAAATTTTATGTGGAAAAAATGCTTCCCATTATTCATTCTGAATCTGTGACTATTTTGTTCCTCAAAAAATGTTTGTAATTTAGGCATCTGCCACCTTTACACTTTCTCAGTCTGTGCTCCAACTCCTTACCAGGTCAACCTATAAAATCCTGACAGTGCCACACAAGGAATCTTCCTAAAGTTCCACAAGATTACTATAGTTGCCTTGTTATAAAAGTTTGAAGCTTGTTTTTAGAGATCTCATCATGAAAGCTACACCTAGGAACAAGTTCTGAAGTTTAGTCCCGAGGACATGAAGATGTGTCCATCAGCACTGCTAAAACAATACTCCCATAAAACACAACCAATGCAAAACTTAGGGTTTTTTTTTGTTTGTTTTTGTTTTGTCATGAGCTAGCTGATATCAAAAGAGAAGTCTTTAAATTCAGACAAACATAGATAATAAAATGGACAACAAGGCTAATGCCAGCAAATTAAGCGTAGGAAAAACAAAGTCAAAGCTTAGTACAAGCTCGCAACGCAAGACTTTTCAAAATGAACTTCCAGTAGAAGAAAAGCCAGCTGTTCTTTTATGAAGGAACATCCATCCTCATCACTATTTGTTTTTCAATAGTCAGAATGAAAACAAAATCCAATTATTATTCCCATTATGGTGGCACAGAAGACCCTGTATCAGGACTCTAATAATCTAGTCCTCCTCAAACACAAAGGGAAGAGATATCTTGCTTGGAGTTCTCACAAAAAAAGTTAGTGAGAGAGATGACATGAAGAATGAAAATGGAAAACAAGACTTTAATCCTTGGTTCTTTAGTTCTTCTCATCAATTTGGAAGCTGCATAATTTTTTTTTTAGGCCTGAGCAAATAATTGACAATTTTATACCTTGAAGTTTCTAAGTGCCAACTATTCCAATAAATACCCATTGTTAAAATAATAATATTAAAACAAAAGGCAGAAAAGCATATATATGGTTCAGTTCATGATTTCACTCTGCTCTACATATAATTCTTTTGAGTAGTAATGTTATGAAAGCTTGATCTGTCAACTCAGCAAGTGGTATTTTTTGACTGAGTGCCTATAAAGCCCTGGGAGACTCTGAATCTGAGAAGAGGGACCATACAAGGTCATGCTTCTGACCTTGTTCCCAGAGGATGCCCAGGAATACTTACATCCTGAATTCAAGCACACCGATTATGAGGTAGGATTCCTAACATAATTCCTAGATAATTTAAAAGCCTCAAACAGTTATCATCTAGTAATAGCAGTGTTTATGAAGGAAAAAAAAAAAAAAAGATTAAAACAGAAAGACGAAGTAAAATAGTCTAAGTATGTTACAATGAGTGTATATGGGTGCTGTAAAGCAGGACAAAAGTCAGAACCAACAAGGTGTTACACAGCTTTGTATTAAACTGTCATTTCAGAAAGACAACTTGTACTATTTCAGATGAAAAACAGTCAAGTGCTAAGCAAAGCCCCTTGCAAAACTGCAAAAGTACTTTGATTTTATTAGTCATTCTGATTCTTTAAGTGCTATCAAGTGACCTGGAAAAGGCAGGCAGAAAATATCATTGTAACTCTTTTATTCTCAGTTTGTCCATGAAGGCATACTCAAGGTTGTGGGTCCCCCATGAATCCACTCTGCTATTAACAAGTTACTGCAGTATTCGTGACAGAAGAGGAGCTTCAATTTCAGCAGTGAACAAATTGGCAAGGTAGCCTTTGAAGAAAATAGCTTCCACAACCCACTTTCAAAGCCCTGTTCAGCCTTTTTTTTTTTTTAAATCAACTTTGTAAAATATGATGCTATTTAGTACACTGTGATGCGCTTGTTTATGATTGTTCACATTGATTCCACCCTATTTAGCACCCCTTCAGAGAGGATAGACAAAAATATTTACACAAATACAATAGGCAATATCATAAAAAACAGATATAGATGGTTTCAATTTGCATCACTTACATCCATATCTTGCGACTCATTAATCAATATCGCTATGATAATTAAACAGAACAAAGTTTGGTAGCCAGTGGAAACTTGTAATTTTACTTGCCTGACTAATAACTGAAATTAGGGACCCTCCACTTCCCATTCTCTGATCTCCTGATAACATCTGACCAGCTCTGATAGAGCTCTTTGGCTCTATCTTCTAGTGATTTCCAATGTGAAATTGCAGTGCTTTCTAGGAGCCTTTACAGCACTAACAGAAAATTACAAACCAAGTGTTTGTAGACAGGAAAGTTTACACTGAGGACTTTCACATGGATTTCTGAAGTCCTCTTGGGAGAAGTAAAACAAAAGACACATTCATAAACCACTGAATAAATTATGGTTGTATACCAGATCCAATGCAGGACAGGCTGCCTCCTACGTGGGGCAGCAGACAAGCAATGGCAGCAAGCAAGACGTAGTCTGAAGTATGCCATGCTTATACCCAAGAACAAATCTCTACATTTTCTGTAAGATCTATAAATCAGTATATACAAATACTATAGGTTTTTTATTTGTATACTAATAATTTTCCTCAAATTTATTACCTGCTTACAAATTTGTTGTCTATTTTGACTTCAGCAAGGCTTTTGACACTGCCTCCAACAGCATCCTACTAAGTAAACCTAGGAGATGTGGGACTGATAAGTAGACAGCAAGGTGGACTGAGACCTGGCTTACTAGCAGAGCTCAGAGGGCTGTGATCAGCAACACAGAGTCTAGTTGTAACCCCTTAGCTAGTGGTATTCCCAAGGAACTAGCACTGTTTTCTGTGCTGTTAAATGATCCAGATGAAGGGTTATAGCATACCCTCAGCAAATTGGCTGATGATATGAAGCTGTGAAGAGCAGCTGACACACCAGAAGTCTATGCTGCCATTCAACAAGACCTGGACAAGCTAGAGAGTTGGGCAAAGAGGAATCTGTTCAGGTTCATGAAGGGCAAGTGCAGAATCTTACGCTCGGGGAGTAATAACCACATGCAGTAGTACAGAATATGGGCTGAGCTGCTTGAGAGGAGCCCTGAGAAGAAAGATCTGGTTGGTCATGAGCCAGCAGTGTACCCTTGTGACCAAGAATGTGGCCAGTGGTATCCTGGGGTGCATTAAAAAGTACATGGCCTTCTTTATCAGTCAAAGGAGGTTATCATCCCTCTCTACTCTACCCTGGTGAAGTCAGATCTGGAGTACTGTGTCCAGTTCTGGGCTCCCCAGTTCAAGAAAGACACAACTTCTGGAGAGTCCAGCACATGTTGACAGATGATTAGGAGGCTGGAGCACCTCCCTTAGGAGGAAAGACTGAGAGAGCTGGAACTCTTCAGTCTGGAAAAGAGAAGGCTTAGAGGTGATCTCATCACTGTTTATAAACATCCAAAGGGCAGGAGTCAAGCAGAGGGAGCCAGGTTCTTTTCAGTGGTGTGCAGCAGCACAGCAAGAGACAATGGGCACAAACTGGAACACACAAAGTTCCATATGAACACAGGAATTCTAGCACTAGAATGATGGACACTGTAACAAGCTGCTCAGACAGCTATCTCCTTCTCTGGAGATATTCAAGACCCATCAGAATGCCTACCTGTGCAACCTGCTGTAGAGAACCTGAGTTAGCAGGGGGGTCGAACTCCATCTCTAGAGGTCCCTTCCAACCCCTAAGATACTGTGATGTTGCTTTATTAGATAATTAATAAGGCTCACAGTTCTAAATTACAAATATCGGCTGAATGAACTTTACCAGGCAAGTTTCAAAGGTGAATTACATAACCTCTAATCAGCTATTTGATCAGAAAAAATTTGAAAGTTTGATAGGTTTTGATTTAAATATGGAACAGACTAATCAGAGGTCAAATTATATTTAATATTAATTTCTGTAACAACTAGATACCACAGTTTTCTGAATTATGTACAGGATTGAAGATTTGAGATAGATATATATATATATATATTTTTTTTTTTTTACGAGACTTGAAGATATTTGTTAGCTAGCTTGAGAGAACACAAATGCTTTGTAAAATCATTGCTAAAACCAGCTAATGTTCTTTCTAATGAAAGCACATTATGCCTGATGCAATTTTAATTACAGGATTAATGTGTGTTTCTATCACTGTGCATTTCTACAATACACTGACAAAATGCAGTATGCTATAGATTAGTTTTCCCTGCAAACAATTACACACTCGAGTAGGCTTCCTCTTCGAAGTCCCACTTTGATAGCTTTAATGAGGTTGTGAAAGCAAAATTTCTCTTACGTATACTAGAATTTTTCACTCCTTAACATTTAACCTTTCAGTTGTTTGTTTTTTTTTTTCTCCACTCCTCAATAGCTGTTTTATATTTGTATTTGCTTTATTCTGTGCTTTCACCCCCCCCAAGAATTCTTTCATTTCCTGAAACCTATTTTCAGGTAAATCTGTATAGACAGCAGATCTGTTTCAGGCAGTTTTCTTTTCATTGCCTTTTTTTCATTACCTTTACATTTGAAAATAATAACCCACATCACAATAAACCAAAATAAAATACATATTTTACTTAGAAAGAAACAGAAAAACTGAAGTCTATGAAATATGAGAACATTAAAATTTCATTTTTATAACAAAACCACATCTCTTCATAGAATTTCTCATTACTGAAAAAAAAAATCAGTGTTGAAATTCTCGCTTCTTCACAACTTTTATCAATAAGTGGTTTCTAGAAGGCTGAACAACCCTGTTTTAACTATTCAGGACAAGTTGATACACTCCTTTCCTCGTTGCCTTGGCATACAGCAAGTAGCCAAGCTCTGCAACTGCAAAAGCTACACTTTTTTTCCATTAACATATTTTACTGCAGTATACCAAGCGTCCAGCAAATGATGAAAAATCTCATTGTTAATCTGCACATACAGCAAAATAAATCTTGATGTTGACTGGAAATGATTAGCCATCATTCTTGAGCAAGTAAAGATCTATCAAGACACGGCCAGGGCATTTCTGCTCTTTCCTATCTTCCTAGAGTGTTATTAAAAAGATGCTGCAGGTTCACATCAGGTGGTTGTGGTTGTGACCACTTGGCACCCAGTTCAGCGAGGCCAGGTGAGTTTTGCCTCAGAAGACTTCTTCAGGATGAGCTAACTCAACCCTCTAAAAATAGTTCATGACATGGCTCATTAAGATCATTTTCAGATTGAACTGGAATATACTTCTCTTTAATCAAGTCACTCAAAGCTTACATGCAATCAGACTATGGATTGATCACTATTAGCTTTCCAAAAATCCTGGCATATCCCTATACATCTAGCGATATTCAGTAAAACTTGCATGCTTATGTCTGTAGAGGGTATGATATTTATATCCTAAATTCAACCTTTAGAACGTCATACTATTTATTTAGTGTTGCCCATAACTTTCACTGTTTTAAAGGCATCGTGTTCTTGCATTTCCAATGCCCTCTTTTCCGCTTATTTATGAAAATCACTTGTGCCATCAAGAATTCTGTTAATCTTTAATAAAAAGAGGCAGTAACTGAAATTACGACTACAAAGGAAAATCAGGCTTCCTGACCTTTGACAGAGAGCACTCACCAGGAAAATAAATACTCATTTTAAATTGTGTGTGTACACAATGCAAGCTAATATTTGTACACAGCCCTGTATATTTATCAGCTTGAATGAACTTGAGCAACACTTAAGGGCAGTTTATATTAGCCTGTGAGATGAAACACCTGGATTAGCATTGCCAGAGGAGCTGTAATACTGTGCAACGAGTACAATCAGGACCACAGTAGACATTGTGAAATAGCAGTATTCTCCTTTTTCTGTCTGCCCAAGATCAGAATCGATTCTGAGGGTTCAGAAAATGCCAGCTGCTGGGTGCACAAACAAAAAGCAGACCTGGAAAGAACAGAAACCAGAGCAGAAGCTTATACTTTCTCTGAACACATCACGTAGCAGCAAGGTGGGAAGATGAAGTCATTTTTCAAAACTTAATTGGCAGCAGTGGACAGGAGTAAGCCTGCAGGACATTACCCAAGTAAGTCACTGAAGAATCAGGTAATTAATAAAGCTCATAGCTATAAGCGAGAGGTGTTCAGCTAGCAGAAGAATTAGCAGCGCAGCAAGTTTGCAATTATTTTCCTCAATATCTCTTCACAGCAAAAGACAGCAACTAAGTGCTGGAGATAGAAATTGCACATGAGAATAAGGACTGAGATTAAAGCTAGAACTTCTAGCTATAGAATACCAATCCAATTTTTAGATGAAGAAAAAGCCTCAGGAAATATTACCAACCAGAAGAGGATAATCTGTGCTGCGGACTTTCTGGAGCAACAGGGAAGATTTTAAGCTAAAAGTACAAAGTGCAGCTAATAAGGACACAAATGAAGCACAGTGAAGTCCAAGATGCCACAAGTGAACTCAGCTAAATAAAGTAGATAGGAAAGACAAAAACTTCTGTTACCATGGCATGGATGACAGGAATTTGCAAAACAAAAAGAAAAATCATACAGTAACTGGAGGGAAGAAATTTCATATAATTAGCATTAGTGAAGCCAGATGGGATGGTTCATAGCATCACTGAAATGTTAAAAAGCCTGTTTTAAAGCCTGCTTAAGGGCAGCATGGGCAATAGAGGTGGAAGTGTATGTTAAAGACATCATTACTTGTTTCATGGTTATTGATTAGCAGAGAGTCAATGTCTGGGATGAATACATAGCAGTGTTTTCAGCAGCAACCTTCTGATTGAAGGCACTGTTACAGTACAGGGCTGGAGAATAGAACAAGCTTCTCCCTCAACATCTAGCCCACAAAGTGCTGAATTTGTTCTATCAGGAGTTTTCAGTTTTAGATGCCTGGCAAATATTTCACGTGCTTAGTTGTTTAAAATCTAGGCAAGTTACTAACAATTGTGTTTGAAGACTTAAAATGAAACCACCTTGAATTAGTTAACTCTGTATTGCCTCCTCTGATTAAAAAGAAAAGGAAAGTAGTATACTTCATCTTGGCACCAACATTTGAATTGACTGGGGGACAATCAATCACAAAACACAAAGCATGGTACAAGCCATCAGGGGAAAAAAAGGTTAATTATTCAAAGCTAGTCTTGAAAGCTGTTGAAATCTTGTTTGTGCACATTATCATCTCCAGAATGGAGTATCATCATTTCAGAAACTAGCTGATTCCTATGTGACATGCTTACAGTAACACACACAGGGAGAAATTGAATATATGGTAAGAGTTCTTTCTTTCTGGCTGCAGATGACTACAAAAAATATTGAAGTTCCTATACTAGTGTTAAATATGATTTTTACAGCACAGATGCTGATGTCATTTACCTTTGGGGTTCAAATAATCAAACTTTTTTGCCCCTAAATCGGGGGAAAACGTTGCAACTTGCATCTAAAAGACAAAACCATAGCTCCAGGGACAAGAAGTATCTTCAGACCCTCAGTAACAGGTAAGAGAATGTTTGTAACATTGTACTGTGATTTGCATATCTACCCATAACAGCAGAGGTTCTGCACTGCTTAGCTATCTAAACAAAGATATAGTACTTTGAAATTCTAAAGCAAGGATGAAATAGAGGGGAAAAGACACAGATCATCTGCACTACTTGATCTACAAGAAAGGTGTGAATCAACCATCACATCTGAGTTTTGTGTAGCAGATATGCTGTGTCGAGGAAGAGGACAAGGTATTTTCCTATCTAAGTCCCTAAAGAAAGCATGCTCCTCCCGCATTCATCCTTCCCCCACTCACTAGCGTAATCTCATCACGACAAACACTCCTATTATCATGTGAATACGATGCACAGACTCCCATGTTTTACTCATGGCCCATCTCAGAAACTAGTTTTAAAAGCAAAATTCATATTTGGGGATCTGACTTCAGAAAAACCCACTCCATTATTACCAAATTGCATAGTTTAGTTTCACCTGCTCATGCTAGAAAACTGGAAGCCTTATTTACCTAGCAGCTTGTTTTAATAAAGACTATGTAACCACAGGAGAATATCTATGTAGAATTTATCAGCACAAAGAGTAGCTGATAAGCAAAGCTGTAAGCTCTTACATATTGTCCTATAACGATGAGCTCCCTTGGGATGTCTAACGCTAAAACACTGCATTATGAATTATGCACCCAACATAGCACTCGCTTGTTGCATTTGAAATTACATTATCATCCCTGGAAATCCTAGCCTCACTAGGAAAGTGCAGTCCTTCAAACTTTCATGACATCTTCTTGCCAGGAAAAAAGTACTACCATTTTCCCTTTGCTTCAACATAAATCCCAGAGCAAAAAAAAAAAATTCAATGCTATTATACATCCTTAAACATTTTATCGTTGATTTCTTCCACCCAATAGAACAAACAGTTACAAAAATGACTCAACTAGAAACCACTGTGTTAAGGTCATTACTCAAATACACAAGGCTTTGCTAAGCAGCTATTAAAGCAAAACCTGAGTAGCTCTTCAGCATGTACCAGAAGCTGAATCTTTGTCTCATTTCTTAAATGTATTTCAGAACATTTTGGTGTTGTCTGTGTTATTTATTTGTCCCCACTAGGTTTGGATGAGTTATTTGAAATGAAAATTGCACCAAGGGGATTTCACCTCTTTCTGTCTGCTAATGACCCATGAACAAATTACAGAAACCTCCAGAGAATTTATTAGTCCATATATTGACAATTTTTTATATGAGTAATTAAACCGATTTGCAAAGTCACTTGCAAATATTTCACTGAAGTTGTACATTCTTGCTCTGCTAGCAAGCTTTAGATGTTGTATCACACCGCTTTTGCTGTTAGACTCAACACCTGACTGCAAAGCCATTTATTTTAATGGCTAGATGTGTAAGTTCTAAATTATGTACTTGAATACCCAAACTAAAATCCACTGTTCAGAAGTGGAGTTTTGTTTTGTTTTTACCATTTCAGATCATATTGCAGTATTTAAGCTCAATACCGTACTTCAGTTATTTTACACATTGCAAAATTTCCATGTCAGCTATCACAGGAATCAGCTCCCAAAATTACTGAATAGCAGCTATGACAAAGACACCTTAAAATCAGGATGACTATTTGCTATTTCTGCCTTGTGCTAGTAGTTCTCACCTTTGTTTTCAATGCCCAAGTAAGAAGGTGTTTTATATGTAATTTGCAACACTAAATTGCTTTTCTTCCTCTTAGATGACTAATGAGTAGTCTAAAAATGACACCATCTCATCTTAGAATCTTCAGAAAAAAGCCTAATGTTTCAGTTCTCATAGTGAAGGCAGTTTGATTTTTCTCAACACCTCAACCCTATTAAACATTTGCTAAATCAGGAAATTATTTTTCACACATCTTAATTCAACAAATTTCAAGTTGTAAGATTTATGAACAGCTGATCAATGAAGTTAACAATAAGATTTTTACATTTCCACATAGTTTCTTCATCAGACTCAAGTAAAAGTAACAACTAAAACTAAGAACCCAAGCAGCTATTCTAGCCAAAACAAAGAAGCGATTGCACATCTTAGTATAGCTGTTATATCCCACGATTATAGGCAAAAATGTGTCTTTCTACAAACAGAAAACATCCTGCTTCTCACACTCATTAAGAGGAACAATGTGTTGTGAAATCAAAATACATTTTTTCCTCTTCCAGAGTTATCCAGCTTCCTTCAAAGATACAGAGATTCATCATATCAAAATCGACACTTAAAATCTAAGTTTCATGCAAGTTGAGATAACATCAGGTAAAACATAACCTAGTTCTGCTTAACTTTTGGTACTTAAGTTAGGCCAATCAATCTATTTCTGAAACTGATTCATTTATTCATTTCCTAAATATGCTTGAAGTCCACTGAAGTCGCAATCTACTTTGCAAACAGCCTCTGTCCCACGGGACCAGCATACACCTCAGCATCCACAGCACTACAAACGCATTTACCAACATCCCTCCAATATCAAACACCACAGACAGAGTATTTTGGAGAAATATGCAGTGACTCTCAAAATATAACGATACAGGTTTTTCCTATTGCTTTTTAGTTACACAGAGAGTCTGAACTAGCAGGACCCTGATCTGTTAGATCAGACTTTAACATATGCCAGGCTATTTCTGAAAATTTATCTGAAGGAGCTAGAACAGGAATGGAAAAGTGGAAACAAATTAAGCCTGACTCAGAATAGGCCCACTGATAAATTTTGCACTTCAGAGGGCACATAGTAGATGAGAGAAATCATTTTACCAGCCATATAAATACTTTTAAAGGCACTGATATGTCTGGAAGCATTTCTTGCACATGATTGCAGGCAGTCTGGGGAGCCCATAAAAATAAAAGCTAGTCATGAATAATTTTCACAAATTGTACAGGGACTAAGAAGGTAGAGAATTAGATTTAATAAGAAATATTATGAGGTTCCTTCATAGAACAATACCTTCACATTATGAATGATAACATCTAATACCAGCAGAAATCATGAGAATCTAATTTCTCACACATTTTTATTCCTAACTGCAACGCAACCCCACAACATAAAACCGTACATTCTCTGCCATAGCTGCAGTACTGCATTTCTCCTTCTCCAGCCCATGTGCCCCTCAGCACCCCTTCTTTCATTCCATTAACAGGTCCCATTTGCCAATGGAGCAAGCACAAACCAGGCTGGGGTGTACATTAGAGACGCTACTGCACAGAAGCACAACTGGACCCTGACAAGAGCATCACAGCCCAAAGAGTACTCATTTCAAACAGACACTGAGTTTACAAAACCTGAGGGAACTTACCTGACTCTGAGACTCTCCCTGCTGTACCAAAGATGTCCTGGAGTTCCCTTCTTGCTGAGACAAAGAGTGTCTGGAGTTCAATTGTGCAGCCAGGAGAAAACAGATAGCGATGCAAGCCTCAGTCTCTTGAGAAACCCTATCAAATAAAAAGATAAAACCAGATGTTAGCATGTAATGAAAAGCTACCTATAATAGTACATTCAGTATCCTATACTACCAAAATCTAAAACATATAACAGAACACTGCAAGTATTAGAAGCACAGGGAAATGACAAATTTCAGAGCAAGAGAGTGAAAAAACAGAATCCACCAAAAATCAGAATAGCTTAATTGTGATAGAAGTCATCCCAAATCTTCATGTATTGAATACCTTACTGGGATTAAAATTGGTAAACACATAAGCACAGAGAAGGTGATGGCCTTAAGTTGAACCAAGGAAGGTTCAAGATGCATATATGGAAAAAAATTTTCTCAGAAATAGTGGTGAAGCCTTGGCTCATGCTGCCCAGGGAGGTAGTGGAGTCAAGAAAACAGTGGATGTGACACTGAGGGACATGCTGTAGAAAATTCAGAAGCGTGGGCTGATAGTTTGACTAGAAAAGAAATTATGATTGGAATCTCCAGTTCATATTTTAAAACACTGAATCAGTTATTATGAAAAAAATTCCAAGACCTGCTGTATCAGTAGATTCTCCACTTTCCAAATTACTGAAATAATCTGTAGATTACTTTCAAACAGATAACTTTTTACTCAGGAACAATGTCCTGACAGCTAATGTATTGATCATTTCTTGGTATTAAGTGCAACATGAACATGATGTGACCATGGTCTGGTCTTCCATCTTTGAAATGTGGAAATTTAATAAATGTGTTAATGCACATACAAAAAAATTTCATCCCTTCTAGAGGCCAAGAACAGTATCTGACACAAGATGCTCTTACTTTAAAGAATCAGAAGCCTTAGAAGGCAGACAAATAACGACATAGAAAACAATTAGAGCAACCTAGTCTAATTGATAGCCCTAAAGGAAACTCACAAGAATGCACAGCACGTGTGGAAAAGGACTGATATAGTTAAAGATGGTCAGGAGCATAGGACAACACTCAGAGGGGATTCCTGTGCCGATAGAGCGTGCAGGAAGAAAGTAAAACTACCTTCAGTTTTTACAAGTGTCACTTGTGAGAAAAAATCTACTACTGAAGGCATTCTCCCTGAAATCAGCAACAGAAGCAAGTTCACAATCCAGAGAAGAGCTGACCCAGTCCTGTGAAGTTCAAACCTATGTTACCAGCTCCTGGCAGAGCTAAAGGTTATTGATGGGGAAAAAAAAAAAAGACATCCAGACCTCTCATACAGAACTCCTCAATTATGATATTAAGCAGGGGCTGTATACTCCCCATCAAACCACAGTGTAAAAATGGAAGACGACTAATCAGGGAACATTATTTTGAACCCTTATATGTACCAAGAATTCACATCTCATGAGAGCCTCAGACACCCTGCTGTTTTCTTCCCAAACAGAGTTTTAGACACAAGCCAGAAGGCTTCTGTGAAAATAAGCATAAATTTGAATTTCCCCTCTGGACTTGGATTGATGTCTGTCCTTTGAAGATGACATTTGAAAATAACACCTGACCATTTAGTTTAGGACAAAACCAGCTTGATTTTATGCTATCCACACAATTGTCACAACCACTTAGAATAATCCATCTTGCTAAATAAATGGTGTTTTCTACAGATTTCATATTAATCAGATCTAGAATACTTGCACAAAAAAAAAAAAAAAAGAAAAAAAGAAATCATAAGAATAAAGCATAGGAAAACCAAGAAAGTGCCATTCCTATGAGTTAGGATTCGACACTTGACTAGTTTGTTCCTTCATATTTGTCTGCTTCATTCCTGTAGCAACTCTGTTGTAAAAACCTATATTCATCTACTGCAATTTTTATTCCTCCATGAGAATTTATACTAGATTGCTAAAGAATATAGTGCCTACATACAAATCCTGATACAATTTTCAAGAGCTTTTGTTGCCTTGTTTGTGTTTTCAGGTGTTCACTTCCTTACATGTTGATTTTTTTGCTAATAGGAAATTAGTCAAGGCTTAATTTTTTTCCTTTGTTTTCTACACGGTAATGTTAAATTGTAGGCTTGGCTGGAAATCCTGCAGAATAGAAGACAGCAAAACAGTGCAACAATGAAAGTAGGTAATACATAGTCTTCAGATAAAAAGGAAGCATCTTATTCAAAATGAATTGGTTAATAATTATGCCTTAATGCATTCCCAAAAAAATTCTTCACGGAAGATCTGAACCAATATTAAGGTTTGACAGCAACACTATAGACACTAGAACTAATGAGCAGCTTACAGATCTAGATAATTTTATAGACAATTCCTTTTTACATGTACTATAGCATGTTATTCCTGTTTCACTAGAAGCAGGAAATTAACTCTTGCAAGTGAAATGAAATTGTGAGGTAGTTAAATCATTGATCAAGATTTTTTTGTTGTTGTTTTGAAAGTGTACAGAAAGCTTATGTCAAGCAGTATGTTTAAAACCAGCTTGAAAATTCTGTCATCAGTTAAATAACTTTTTCATGATTTTCCCCCAATATGATTTTATAAAGACCCGAAAATACTATTTTTCACAAGATAAATGACACAGGAAAACAAAACCTGAAAAAAAACTGAACGATGCAGGCAGTGAAGATGCAAATTAGAACCCACAGTAATTAAAAGTAGGTACAGTATCAAGAGAGGTTTCAAAACTTTGCCACACAGTTTCCCAGTTTGGGCATTGAGTTCCAGCCAAGACATCAGTTCCTTCATCCATACTGGAAAATGAGAATTAATTTCTTTCTGCAGTAGGGCAGGCAAAAATAGGTATTTGCTCTAGACAGCGCAGAAAAAACATTTATACGTAAACAAATAAATGTGCATATATATGTT
The DNA here is from genome assembly GCA_023055505.1 of Callipepla californica brunnescens. Lineage (NCBI taxonomy): Eukaryota > Metazoa > Chordata > Aves > Galliformes > Odontophoridae > Callipepla > Callipepla californica. Next base: position 482,435 of record JALIRH010000115.1, on the reverse strand, counting down.
TACATATTAAGCAAGTGCTAGGAAAGCACTTCCAATGTTTTGACTACTCACTGTTTTGGAAAATACACCAAGGCAAGTTAACTTATCCCATCAAGTGCCAAGTAACACAAACTGCTACTAAAAATGCTATGTTTTAAAACATCACTGGATCTATTTTCCTGTCAGTTTGTGCATATTTTATTCCTTCAGACACTAGAAGATGTAGATCTCATTTCAAATCTGAGGGAAAATCCACTGAAATAAATCAAAACTAAATTAGAGTATTTGTTAATATTAACTGAATGAAATTAATAGCCAAGTTATATTCCATTAAAACACTTGGTTATTCATTAAAATTGTTTCCTTCTCAAGTCTTACATCACTTTTATCTTCAAGATTCTTATCTTAATAACTAGCTATTACTGCATATTACAGAGTTTTTTAAGACTATAGGAGAATTACAGTAATTAACTTTGTACCAATTACCAGGGTGCATATTAATATTCATACTCTTTTACAAAAAGAATGATCCTGAAATCTCTAAGCAGGGATGGTTAAAGTGATTCATTAATGTTCTGCACAGGTTTCTTTTCTAATTCATTAAGAAAATATTAGCACAATCATATGAAATTAATTTTCTTTAAAAGGTTGATATAAGCAAGGGATAAAGAGGACTGGTACTAATATAAGAAACATGGCTTTTATCATGCTCTTGGTCTCCAAAGGCTGACTGCCATATCTGAGGTATTACTTGCCACTGCACTTTGATAATGAAGAAGAAATCAGAGATGGATAGAGTCAGTTGAGTTGAGGATTTCATTTCCATATTTAAAAAAAAGAACAGGATGCATGAGCTTTATATTTATTTATATATTTATATCTATTTATATTTTTTTCCTTCTCTGTTTTGTAGGGATAAAGAATAAGCACATTACTCAACATGTACAAGAAGCTGAAAGGAAAATAATAATGTGAAGTGATAGGCTACAAATGAGAAAAGCATCCAGAGGATGGAACACCTAATTATAATAAAAGGTGAAGAGAATGTTCAGCCAAGGGAAGAAGTGTTCCAAATGAAAAAGATCAGAGAGTAAAAGGCAAATAGCTTACCAAGAAAAGTTTCAAGTAAAAAAGAAAAAGCAATCTCAATAACAGATGGCAGTGAAAGAATAATAGATCTCATTCATAGATTCACATAAAAAGGCATTTAAGGTAGAAGGACATTAAGATATCTTGTACTGTTAAATAAAGTGCCTCTTCATAAATACAGTCCTGGTATAACCAGGAAAACAAAACAAAAAAAAAAGTAAGGTAGGAAAGTTTGGAGCTTACACTGAGTTAGAATAATGTCACAGAAACAAACCCAGAATATAGGATGCGTGCTGTGAGTCAAGGCAAGGCCTTTTTGTCAGTACTACATTACATCTGGCACTGCACTTCCGTTTTTCTTATGGCAACAAGTCTTTCAAATTAGCACTGAGCTCCATAGCAAAACCAAGTTCAACTGCACTCAAGCATGATCCAAAGACAAAACTGACCAGCTGCTAAGGAAGGCCGTGAACACTTTTCAATTTTCTTTGTGAGGAAAGTATCAGATGAGTGGTTTGTAACGAAAGGATATTCAAGGAGCTCATTAGAAAGATAAGTAACTCTTCCCTTTCAGCCATGTCCCTGACATCAGGTTTTGGGTTGGAGTAGGCTCTAGTGGACTATGCAAGCTCTAGTGCACTTCATGGCAACTCCCCCCAGGGCAGGTGGTTTTGCACAAGGCGACACTTGAAAAGGAACATTACTTTGTCATTAGTAACTTCTAGCACTTGAGCTATCCCTCCTTCATTACTGCATACTCCTCACACAGTTTCCTCCTGGATAGCCTTAGACCTTCAGGAATAAGGGGAGATATGCTCCCAAGGATGTTGAGGAGACCATATTTCAGGGCTCACTTTCTTCAGAAGTAAAAACAAGTTTTCTTTCTGCAAATGATTTTTCACCTGGAAGTTACATAGCACTCAGACAGCTGAACCGAATAAGAAAGTGCACACAGACTTAACCCTGACTTCACTGTCCTGAAAATTATTGATGGTTTTAACATTCTTTTTCATCAGTGATGTAATAGTTAAAGCTTTGTACAACATTCCAGTCCGCTCTATTATTTATTACCATTGGAGTTATTTTCCTATGGCATATATAATTTACTTGAAAAGGTTGGACTCCATGCACATAAGGACCACTGATTTATGATGGACATCAGTTAGTTCCTACATGCTCTTGTATTATTCCGCCTATTCATGTCAAAGGGCTATACTCCATCAGAAGCAGCAAATCTGTATATTTAGGCAGGGAATATAGTAGTAGTATAGCAGGAACCCATAGGATGAGGGGATCATTTTGCTGACAAAAGGAAAAATGAAGAATGCTGTGTGATTCACTCCTTCTCCCATCTAATGGGATTTTTAAAATATTTTGTTGTTTTTTTTTCCTTAACATTACTTCAAGTCTAGATTTCCACTTCTAAAATTCATTTATTCCTCAATTTTAAAATTCGTTATTTGTTGAAATATCAACCTCATTACTCCTCATTATTTCAATCGTTAATGAGATTTTTCTTTACAAAGCATTAATTAAAAGCAGACAAAGAGTTGTAGGTTTTCAATTCATGGCTTGACAAATTATATTTTCTTTCTAGATCTCTCTATTGTGGTTAGACCAGCTGGTTGAGATAATTAAAATTCAACTATTCCAGGCTTTTTCTTTCTATAGCTTTCTTTACATATGACATAACATGAACAAGGGTAAAAAAAAAATTGGAAAAAATGGGGAAAAAAATGGATTACTTCCCCCTCATCCATTTTTTCCCAATTTATCTACTAAAAACAAATGCTGATATGGTTTTTATTTTTAATGGAAAAGAAAACCAATAAAAACACAAATCCTACATCTCATAACATTTTTTCCAAAGCACTTTTTCGTCCAACTAAAAGAAATTTACAGTAAAGTTAACTTTGAAGGGTTGGGATTTTTAACAAAGAGTTTTCTTCTTCCATTGATATTTCTATTATTAATGGTTTCTGAATGAGGACTGGGAATACACTCAGAACATACTCAGGGGCACTCTTCCTTTTTACTGACGCTAAAAATTTCTTCAGCAAAGGCATGAAAACCACTTTCTGAAAGACTGCAGATTATTACTGATGAAATGTTGCACAGATTATACTTTCTTATAAATCAAAATCAGAGAAATTTAGGAAGGTGTGTACCTTTCACTTTCTACACATATTTCACTACTACATATCTAATTTTACATCACTTTAAGTGATGGATATTTAATACTTCTTTCAATTCTACACTCTGAATTTCAGTGTCACAAAGCTTAGCCATGGCATTTGGCCCCACATTTTATTTTTCTTAATTTCAACCCATTATTCCATTATTCTCAGTCTTATTCCTTTGTTCCTCCCTATAGAATTCTTCACCATCACTGGTCTTCACTGAGCAAGTATTTCAAGATAGTTATCATGTCCTCTGCTCTATTTGCACATAGAGTCTAAATATATTACTTTCCTAATATTTCCTTATAAATCAGATCCCTCTCATCACTTAATCTTCCTGGTTGCTCTTCTGTTTCTTGTCTCAAAACCATGCACCTGCAAGACAGCAGCAGGAACAGGCAAAAGAAATTCAGTTACACTCTGAAAGAACTGGACATGTAACTTTAAGTTTGGCTTTTTTTTTTTACATTGTCTCACACCATATCCTTATCTTTAAATTTTAGAGAGAAGGATTTGAAGGCTGGACAATTAGGTGGACAGAGTTATTCATGTGTAAGTTCATTAATTCCACTTCAGTTGATTTAAACCATTTATTATATAATCAGACTCTAAAAGAAATAATCAGATTTACTCAGGTGAAAAAGCAGGGCATTACAGTCAGCAGATTATTAGGGTAGAAAAGAAAAACATGAACTTAACTGAAAAGAGGGGAGAAGGAAAAAAATGGAGAGGAAAAAAAAAGAAAAGAAAACCAGTGCACCAAGGCAGAAACTCTCAAGGAAACAAAGGAAATGTTATTTATCTTAGCATGGCAAAATTCACCATTTCCACATAGTCATGAAGATTTTTGTCAGGCACTACAGAGATTAATATAAAATATCTTAAAAACTGCCTTATAATCATTTATTGCCTAATTTCCCTAGACAGCTTTAAAGCCTCAGCCTGTACCTTGTTATACTTTACTAGTACAGGTACAAGACTTTCCATCTTGCCTTTTCAAACTCAAATACCATCATGTTCTCTTTGTGGTGTTGTTTTGGTTGTGTTGTGTTTTGTTTTTTTTTTTATCTTTCCCAATAGCATTAACTGAACTATCATGCCAGACACTTCTATTTACAAGTATGTACACAAGAGATTCCCAGTTTTCCTAGCTTCAACTTTTGGTTCCTAAGCTTGCCATAAATTCCTGCTTTTTCCTGTGTCCTCATTCAGGTATTTTGGGCAAAAAACAAGAAAATACTTTGGTTTCAACTCAGGCTAATCCCTGTCCTTATAAAGTTTTTAACTCTGATATCCGCAGATCTGATTTAAGTTAAACTAACCCCTCAAACTATGAAATACTTGTAAGGAATAACAAATAACAAAAAGAGAAAAAGGACAAAACTAATTGTAGATTTTCTTTTCATGTCTACAGAGTGTTCCTACTACACACCACACAGTTGATAACAATTTCTAGCAAAAATCTCTCATTTCCACAGCAGAACCCAACACACTATCTTGAGCAACAAGTTGGAATATTTAAGAGAGAAAAGGAGCAACTGTCAAAAATTGTAGGAACAAGTACTACATGGCACTCTATTAAAAGAAATAAGAACTTGGACTTGATCTCCATTTTTATTTCAAACTTTATTTTAAAAGACTGAGGATTTTCTTTCTCCTATATGCACTTAAAATGGAAGCAATACCTTGAGGAAAAAATGTCCTCTTGCCTGAAGAGGATACGCTGAGATGAATTTCAATTATGTCAATTTGGATCATTTCCACTTTAAATATGAAACCAAAACAAATGAATCCCTCTCACTTATTTTTAAGTACTGTCCATATCATCATGTACATTTGAAAACTGCAACTACCACCTGAGGGTGTTAGACAGCCTACTCCTTTATCTGCCCCAGGCGGATAAACAACACCATTTTGTCAAAGTCCAAAAATATCTGACAGCTTTTTAATGCTTTTGGTCTCTAAACAATAGTGATTGATTTTGTTTGGTCTGACAAACATAAATTATCTCAATCATTTTAGCCTGCCAGCCATGCTGACGTCGACTTGTTTGTGTTTTAAGAAGAAAATGCAGGATCGTAATGAAAAACATAAATGGCTGGAAGCAAATAAAAGACTTTTCTTCACTTTGAAAAGCACATCTACTTTAACTGTCTACACAGAATAGGCTTGGCTTTTTCTGTGAAAGCAAAAAGAATTTAAAGAAAAATAAAGGAGCACTTTCCTTTTAAATTTGCCTTGCAACTAGCCATGGTTTTATTTACTCATTTTTTAATTCTGTACAGCAGAAGAACATAATGACAGGGATGTTTCTTAGCACTTTTTTTTTTTTTTTTAATATAAAGTTATCTGAAGGAATGAAAAAAATAGAATCTGAAATTCACAGCTCCTGACCCTTTTAAGCAGCTTTGGTTGAGATAACACAACTAAGCAAAAGAAGCCAGGCTAGGGGGCAAGGTGGGCTCATAGCTGTACAAGCTTGAACAATTCTTGGGCAGCAGGCTCTTGTGCTTTGCTAATAGTCAGGTCTAATGACCAGGTCAGAACAGCAAGTGCCTGGCTTTTGAGCCTTATCATGGTCTGTTGTCTTTTCCTGAACTGTACCATTTTTTCATTCCTTACTGCAGTGAATTCCAGCGTTGCAGACCTGAATTCTCCGTATACTGTGCCTTCAGCATCTGAATGGAACAACTTCAGCCTACAGCATGCATGAGGACGTTGCCTACAAGCCTGTGGTGCTACAGAAGTGGTTCGTGGATGCCAGCAGCTGATGGGGCTGAGAAAAGGTGGGCAGAGTCCTGACCTGGGGAGGAACAAACCCAGGCACTGGGACATGCTGAGAGGAAGCTCAGTGCAAAAGGACCTGAGATCTGGGTGGACAACAAATTGAACATGAGTCAGCCATGTACTGTTGTCACTAAGGTATTCTATTTGCTCAGATAGGTGGCGTGCAAGTAGTTTTCTGCCTGATGTTAATGGAATAAAACTGTCAAAACAGTTTTAATTCTGACCTTCATCTCCAAACCCAGCCCGATTCCCTACTAGGGAAAAGGGAATTCACAATGTTCCTATTCAGTTGAACTAAAATCCCACTAGGATTTCAGTTATTTTACAATTCTCCTCTTTCCCACTACAAGACAACCCACACAGAACTTCTCCAAAACAACAAAAAGGATATATTTGCACTTAGTGTTGGTGATAAACCATATTTAAGACACTTTGTTCAAAAGAAAAGGGTGCCTTTTTACAGGGAATTACTGGATCTCAGAAGACCTCATAAGATGGAAGAAAGCAAAATTAAATACAATAAATCTTTTACATCAATATGAAACACACTGCTGTGGTCAACTGCATTTCTGAGGAATTTTAGGTGGTTTGGAAATAAAAAACATCTCATCAAGCAAGTCAGGAATTTTGAAGTGCTCTATTTGGGGAGATAACATTCAGCTATGGCTTATAAGATTCCTCTGAGGGTTTCAACCTGACAGCAATTCAGCAGCCACTTCAGCTTTGATGAGTCCAATCCAAACAGAACCCCTGAACTGTGCTCATTCCCTTGCTGAGCACTCTAATCCTGGACAGACAGAAAACAGACATACCTCCACTGGTGCATATTTTCCTGAGCACAGCACACAGTCTCTTGTTTATCACTGATGGAACTGCATGGCTAATTGTGGTGACTATGTTGAAAAACAGCACATCGTAGCTGAGAATTGACTCTATCAAATGGTGTTATTGTGCTCCTTTTATCTGCTGAAGTTCCCATGGCAAATAATAGGAGTCTACTTTCATAGTGACCTACGTATTCTGCTGAAATGAGTGGTTTTGCTGTAACATACTTGTGAGTTCTGGAGAGTCATAGCTAAAAAAAATCTGCTCCTTTAAGTATGCAAGAAGGCCTCTGAGGTATCAGGAAAGTTTTAAGAAACATCAAAAGAACAGATATACATCCAGTGGTCATGTTTTAATCAGTCCTCTGCCTTCACATCTATGAGGCATGGAAGTCACATATCAGAAGGCTCCAACTGGAATACATTAGGTGGGAGGAATCCAAGTGCATTTTAAAGTTCTGATACTGTACTGTGAATTTTCTTTTTATACTACAATAAGAAGATCAATGTCCAATTAGTCTTTCGTGAACATTATGTTTTGTCATTTCTTAAACCCAAACAATTTAGTGCTCCTTCAAATTGAGTTGCTTCAGTCTTCTGGTACAAAACCAAGTGAAAATTAGTTCAAAAATTCAACTGTATTATCATATATCAATTTCCTGTCCAACAATGAACATTTCAGAGACCAGGCTATCTATTTAAATTGATTCAGAGGCTGTAATAAATTTGACTCAGTGAAATACCAGAGGGGGGAAATAATAAAAGATTTTTCATGGTCTTTAGCCCTACCAACACCATTTTTCTTTCCTGGTTTGAGGACAAGGTGCCTCGAGGATGTTTATCCAGGATCAAGACCAAACACCACCCACAGACTGCAAAGCACCTAAACCTACATCCCAGGACTGCGGGGTCTTCTGCCTCCCAGGCTCCCTTACACACACACAGTCATGTATCTGACAAGATTAATCCATAGAAGACGGGAAGTCTTTCCTCTACTTCAGTTTAATGACATTTCACTATTTGACCCATTCTCAAATCTAAAAAGGAGAAACAAGTTGCTGTAACCACAACATTTTTAGCTGATCTCAGTTCCCACAGGTCAGGAGAAGAGAAAGCGGCAGAAGTAGCAAGCAAAGCCATTCCCAATTATTGCTGATACTGCAGGAAACACAAAGCCAAGTTTATTATATTTGTGATGTTATCCTGATAACTGCACAATACAATGCAGCAAGATACAGAGAAGGGACTAAACACCTCTATTTCATCTGAAACCGTACATGCATTTTAGTTACCTCTTGTAAGTACATTTTAGATACCTCAGCTGTTTACAGCATCCATTTCTCACTCCAGTTTCCTCAAATAATAGTAGGAAGCTATATCAGAGATAAGAGACCATCAAGAACTATTAAATACAAAAACAATACACTCTCCAGCTCCAAAAGTCCCTAAACTGCATATTGCCAGAAGCTAGAACAACACCTTACAGCTGCAGGTGTGAATTAGGTCTGTGACCTTCTCACAGACATCTGCTACTGACATCTGCTGAGCACTGAGATGGACAGAGCAATGTGCTGTCCTGGTGGGACTGCTCTCACATTCCTTCTCACCAAACCAGCTGAAGGCTGAGGTTTGCAAAGGTGTCCCCTACTCCTCAAAAATCAGCACAGGAAGGTGAGAAAGTAGCTAGAGATATTTTGATGAAATCAAGTGGATGGAGAAGAGAGCAGCTGTTAAACACAAAAAGAGAGAAGTATACCATAGAACAAGAAATACAGACTTGGAAATGAGACACAGGACTTTTAAGTAAAATCCTTATGTTCTTCCACAGCAAAGAGAACTGAACAAAATGTAATCCCTTCAAAATACAGAATATTTAAATGAAAATACCTGTGTGGGAGACACCAGGTGCATCTCCAACACAAGCCTATATTAATAACAACTGCTGTGACCCATGAGACCAACATAACATGAACCTCTTTCAGTAAAGCTCTTATAGCGCATGTAAATAGAAACAGATTTACTGTGATCCTCTGGTTGTTGTGGGCTCATAGAAGCATGCACCTCAAGTGTGCTGCTATTTATCCAACTCAGCAAGGCAGCTTGTGTAGGGATTGATTGTATTTCAGCACATTCTTCTTTGCATAAAGAAGAATTTATTCTGTGCAGAGTGAATAGCTAGGAAAAGCAACTTGTGCATGAAAGCTTGTCATAGCAAGGATGTGATAGACCGGAGTATTCAGTGCTCAACTTGGTTCCCTCTCTCACTACAAGCACTTTCAACAGAGCTCAATTTCAAGTCCAGGAAAATCCTCTCAACAGACTCAGAAAGAAAAAATGTCTTAAGGAAGAGGAGGGAAAGGGAAGCCAAGTCTCTTATTTCTAATTTCCAAACATCTCTTCAGGAGCATGGAGAACACAATGCATCAGTACTGTGATTGAAAGCTTCTCCAAGACCAGAGCTACCGAATGACCCTATGAGGGACAGAAATACAGATTTCTATTTCCATAAAGGTTTTATTCATTTCTGTTCTTGTTGCTTTTTGTTTGCTTTTATTTCTCTCAAATGCACTATTTTAAGATGTAGATGCTTCCATTAGGTGGAGACAAGAAACATATGCTTATCCCCTTCCAATGGTATACAGCCCCAGTACATGCCTGGAAAAAAGTTGCTGAACAAGTTTTCTGCTTAGTAACATTCCCATAGGACTATAAACACAAGAGACCTGAATTTTCATCTGGATTCCCATAACTCAGTGAGTGTTCATAATTAACTGCTGCCCTGAGTAACTGCCTTCAAGATTCTTTGCTGCTCTGAGCTAAGCAGAATCCATCTCAAAGAAAAAAAACACAACAATTAACTTTAAAGTAAATGGGATTAGAAGTATAAATATTGCCAGGAGTAGATACTTAAAAAAATCATTCTCTTCCTTTATTTCTCTTCCTTCCTGTAGCAGCAAGTATCAGTACACACATTAATGCATATTCTTGAAAATGTAATGGAAACAGATCATCATTCAAAGAGCAGTATAACCAGACAAAATCCAAGGTATTTCTATCACAGAACCTGATGTTGCTGGGTTTGGCCCCTCACACTGCAGCCAGCACTGGTCATTGGCTGCTATTGCAGAAATCCAATGAGTTCAGAAAAACACTAATGCTCACAATGCATAGGGAACTTTCTTGGTCAGCAAAGCCCTTACTAACCACACAATATCAAAGCAACTTCATACAGCCCTCAAGCTCATCCAGACAACATGGCTTGAGTACAACTCCCAGACAACAATCCTAGCTCAGGGATAAGCACAATGACTGCTTACATTTTGTAATTTAATTGATCACCTTGGGAAGATCAGACAAGAAAAGCCACAGGTACTTGAGTCAACCTTCACTGTGAACATCACCAAAAGGAATAAGACAAAACACAACATGGTTGAATCAGACAGGATTATTCCAGGTTAGTTAGGGAAAGCTACAGAATGCGAGATTAAAGAAATCAGCTGATAATGATGCCTGCACCCTCTTCACCCTCAACAAGTAGCAAAAAGCCAATACCATTTTGAAGGCAGATAAAGGAGAATCTCATCACTCAGTGCTTGAAGGAAAAAGCCTCTCAGCACCAAATTAATCCAATTAATGCTGAACCGTTACTGATCAAAGTGGCTGTGAAATTCTTCAAGCACAGTTATACTTCAGCCTTTTAAGAATAAATTCACCAGAGAAGTATAGCGAGGTATGGTCAACAGCTGGATCCTACAGTGATGTGCACAAGTACAGAGCCATCCTGAACAGAGTAGTCATAATCTTGAGAATTTAATTACTGCTTAATAAAGACACATCACTGGCTGGCTATAACAGGATGAAGCTTGCTGGTCTGGGTGTTATTTGGCACTTTTTTTCAAAACCAAAGGATCCTTTAAAACTTAAAAAGGTAGGTAGAAAATGAAAAGCATTCATGAACTGACTCAAATTTCAGTGGATCTTCACGTCCAGGAGGCTTGAATGATCTCTACAATTACAGTAACTCAGACATGTCAGTGATTACTCCCCAGTTCCCAGCATTTCAAAGTTAGCTTCTGAAGTTCCTCACATAGCACTAGCAGCTTGAGAAAGAGAGCTACTCCAGCACAGGTAGTGGGCCAACAGGGATTCAAACAGCAAAGAAAAAAAAAAAAAGTAGGCTAAGGAAAAGACTTTTTAATATGTACTGCAAATACAAGAGAAATATAAAGAAATACATCTAGGAAAGAACTAAGAAGATAAGCACACTCCAGAAAAAAAAGGAAGATGCTTCCTAATAGAACAGAGGGAAAAGGACTGACTTTAATCAAACTTATTTTTCACTTCTGCAGTACTTTTTCAGAACACTGCTGCAACTTACTTTTCTGTACCAAAGTAAAGGAAAAGTGGAACAAAAGTGCAAGTCATTTTTATCTGTGAAGTCAGGAGTCTTATAGCAAAGCTTCACTGATAACTGAAACCTGTCATTTCCTCAAGGGAACAACTGATGAAATTAGAAAACATTTAACTTCTTGATGTACAAAACGAACAGCATGTTTTCATGCAAAATGAAGTACCTTCACCACTTAAGTACAACAGAAGAGAGCAAAAGAACATAAAAAAGGTGCTTAGTGTATAAGACGTTATTTCTACCAGTTATTCTATTGTGGTTTATATCTGAAGAGCACAAAACATTGCCAAAAGAAATGCAAGGCCTGTTTCAGGTTTAATACTGTATGACTTATGGGGCCAGTGGAAAGACAGCAAACACTGGTGACAGTATGGGATTAAGTACAGTTTATGGTACAGATATCAGATACATCCATCTACAAAAAAGGACTGAAGTCACAAAATATGAACAGCTTCAGATAAAGTCTAATTTGAAAAAAAGAAGTTAAAGACAGAAATAACAAAGAACCATTAATGTAGAGCATCTGTCTGCATCACTGTATAATCAGGACAGGCTCACACTGCCAAAGCAGCCACAGGTAGTACAAACAGAGGAAGGAAACTAACCTACGGCTATTCAAAGATATGAAACCCATGTATTATCCCTCTTACATTCACTTTTCAAGCTGAACAGGAAAAATCTTTTTTCAGTAGTTCACCATATATGCAATTTTTGTTTTCCATTGATTTCCTGTTGTAACTACTTTATGTGAGTCAGCATAAAATAGAAAATACATATCCACATTTGGCTGCCCCAAATTAGATGTGCGCCATTTATTATTTCTTGCCATCATTACTTTTTTTTTTTTTTAAACCGTATCTGCTCTCAGTTTTCTTTTATGAAGGAGAGACTCATCCTTACACAGGAAAGCCAGCATATAACATAATCCCCATTAAAGCTGAAAGCTTTATTTGGAGCCAAGTTCACAGCACAGAGATGAATTTCACCCTCATTAAACACTGAGGATTTCTGGCCAAATAAAGGAGAACACAGCAGGCCAGCATGCAACATTTTCTTCAGAACAGAATTCATTCTTAATTTCCAAAATGATTCATGGCCAAATCCTGGCCACTCTGATTTTCAGTATCAGCTGAGCTTATTCTGAAACAGCAGAATAGCTGAGGTATGATGTCATATCTGTCAACCAACTGCTGCTGGAAAGTCAAAATACCAGCAGTGTAAGTGAAGCCCTCACGACAACCAGACCCTTTCTCAGCAACAGACAGCTGAATACCTCCAAACTCTTAAAAGGGATTGAAATACATTAGTGGACAAAGACATCCCTGGACATCCTATGTGCTGTCACACATGAAAGAAAAGGGCTCCCCACAGAAATTAACTTCTCGAAGTATTTCATTCCTCAAAGTATTAATGAATTCAGGAATCTGAAAAGTATCATAACAGGCAGTCTTAGAAATAAAACAGCACTTGCTTTTAATTTTATTAGAGCTAACTGCTCATTATCTGTTCTGGTTCACCTCCTTGCTCAAAACTCCTGCACAGATGTGAGGGCTTCCATACACAGTGCCGCCAGATATTACTGTTAGCATCTTCACAAGATGCCTCCCTACTCTGCAGCACTCCCCCAGTTCTGTTCCCTCTGTACAAACCCTCTAACTTCTCAAGGACTTGCACCCATTCTTACTTCACTCTGCTCTTCAATTGGGAAGTTTTCCCTTTAAAAAGGTTTGTTTTTGAACTATCCCGTGGTATTTTGGAAGCCTTTTTTTCCTTTTTCTTTTCAGTGAGAGGCAGCACCTCAATGGGTGACATGTTAATTATAAACAGGACCCGGTGTGACGAGCTTGCACTTCAGTCTGACTATCATCTATCTCCTGCCTCTTAAGGCAGTTACATTTGACCACCAACACATCTTTTTCAGGATTTTTTTTTTGTTTCATATATAGCTTTTCTCTGCTTTCTGACTATTTTAATTTAGCACATAGCTTGACATCTTTTGTTATTCCCTTGGACTAGTAGAGGTATCTATGGACTCGCAAACTGAAAACGAGTTTATTAAGCTCAGCAGGGAAAAGGCACCATGAGATTCATCATGGTTTTGTATCAGAGAGACTAATTGACAGCAGGCTAAAGGCATTACACTGTTCTGATTTCATGAATCCCACCACAGCTTTGAAACTCCTATTCTTTATTTCTTATAAAGCATAAAATAAGCATTAAAAGCAATACCAACTAGCCAGAGGAATGAAAGGTATGCATTTATATGAACCAACCTATTGCAAATATCTGTGCTAAATCACAGCAATTCCATGCAATGTGATAATTCAATTGCTAGAATAGGAAGATAGAAAGAAAGTGTTATTCAGTATCAGCAAAAGAATACCTGTTACTTAAATTTAAAAGTAACAGCACTCACAGGTCAGAATTTACCACCTGCATTCAACTGCTACTTCTAGTGGAATGAAAGACAGTGATATTTAACCTTAGACATTTGAGTACTGTTTCATCGGGCACAGTTTTATTGTGTTTTTTGTTGTTGTTGTTTTAAACCAATAAACAAAAAAGAAGAAACAAATTAACAGTATGCCTTTTTCTCCTCTGTCTGGCTAGGAAATGATGTCATCTTCCACAGACAAATGCACTGGTTCCCAAAAATCTGCCTTCTCTACATTCAATGCACACGCACAAAATCACCTAATACATAGTGATAGCTGCCAAATTCCTCGTTCATCACAAAACTGTGGGATACATCTTCTCTTTTATTGCTAGCTTTACCATCATAGTACTCAAGTACCCACAAATTCTGGATCATCTCCACTATCATCAGCTAGATAGAGCAGCCCTCCTCAGTCACTCAACCCATAACAACAGTTGGGCCAGGTTTCTTCCTCTCAGGTTCCACATAAGACATTGAAATCTCGAGCCTTACCTCTCTTCTATCATCCCCAAAATTCTCACTTGCATCATGTATTCCTACTATACTCTTCCTATGTATGAAAAATAGAACCCTCTGACTTAGACAGTTGTAGATGAACTCCCTCAAACAAAGAAACATTTTAATAAACAAAATTTTCCCATATATCAGTCTTCCCTAAGCTCTAATCTTATCTCTAGAACAAGCATTTCAAGTCACTAGCGTTAGGTTATGTATTCCAAGATCTTGCCTTGCTATGCACACAAACCAAGTGGTCAAAACTCACTAACTAGATATTTTGCAGTCAGTATTTAAAAAGAACAAAAACAACTTATTGACCAGGTTTTCTGTCGTCATTTACTTTAACAAAAAAAACTTTATCATAACAAAAAAATATTAACTTGTCAGTTTCCTGCAGAGATCAGGACATGGAGTGCATTCAGAGAATGGCAATAAAGCTGGGGAGGGGTCTGGAGTGCAAGTCTCATGAGGAGTAGCTGAGGGAGGTGAGATTGCTCAGTCTGGCGGAGAAGAGGCTCAGGAGTGATCTTACCACTCTCTACAGCTACCTGAAAGGAGGTTGTGGTCTGGACAGCCTCTTCTTCCATGTAACTAGCAACTATACTAGAGGGAATGGCTTCAAGTTATACCAGGAGAGATTCAGGTTGGACATTAGGAAATATTTCTCTCAGGTAGTGGTCAGGTGTGGAAAAGGGCTGCCCAGAGAGGTGGTTGAATCACTAATCCTAGAGATATTCAAGGAACATTTAGACATTGTACTGAGAGACATGGTTTAGTGGGAAATATTGGTGACAGGTGAACAGTTGGACTGGATCTTGGAGGTCTTTCCCAACCTTCATGATTCTATGATTTTGAACATAAACTCAATTTGCTTTGGAATTCTATAACTCAAAGAACGTGGAAGCAGTGAAGAGTGTAACACTGGGATGTGAACTCTAGGATAGTTATTGTCTTATTTTTCCAAGACGAGCTGTTGTTATTATGCCAACTTTGCATTCACATCAGTAAATCATGTAGTGACAGGTACCAAAGTCCCTTCTCCACAAAAAAAGAAATCATTCACACTGAATACAATAACTGCAAATCCGCTGCATCAATAATAAAAGGGAAACTAGAAGAAAAAGAAAGTAAATTCCATTGCATAGGACTTTGCTTCTTCAGTAATTTTGAGTCAACAGTGTGACTATAATGGGTATTTAATTTGCAATGTTTATTGTCCTGTGTTAACACCATGCTTCCAGGAATGCTAATGTGACAAATGTGAGATGGATATAAATACTTATAATACCATAGGAAATGCACAATACTATTTTCATCAAAATATACTGGGAGTAATGAAAGGTATTATGGAGAGGAAGGACAGCTCTTCCAAAAAAAGAACAGAAAAGCTACTTGGCAAGATGAAACAAGCAGAAATTAGACACTGCAAAGCCCAGCCTTCCACTACTGACACTTCTCCTGAATTGTTCAAATGAATTCTCACAGCCTACAGCAAGACCTTGCGCATCACAACTAACAATGCCATAGAGACAAGTATCAGAGCATAACAAAGAGCTCACAATGGTTCTGTTAAAAATGTTCCTCAAATAAAGCCACTTTGGCTGCAATCAGCAAGTTGTGAAACAAGCAATTTCTCACGCATCAAATGAGAAGTTGGTGCCACCCTCTTGAAGAGATTTGGTCACTGCCTGCCAGCCCAGTGCTAACTCACCCACCACAAATAACAGTCCTTCAGGGACAACATATTTAAAACAAGGAACATTTGCTGTCAGGAGATCAGAAAGAGTGACCAAAACCACATAACAGTCCTGTATTCTTTAACTGTTGAAAGCAGAAAGCATAGAAGAAATGTGCATATAAAAAAGAGAAAAAAAATTGCAGACCATATGGTTTTGACTCCAAAGCAAGAAATAGGGAATAAAAGGGCTAGGAAAGCTTCAAGATAAAAGAAGAGCACAAGAAGCGCATTGCTTTCAATTAATAATAGGTTTCTGAATGCTGAGAAGATATCCTGATTTCAAGCGATGCGAGTTACTGTGAGCTCCTTAATGAATTATACATAAACAATATATGAAGAGATCCTTTTGAAGACTGAAAGGTTCCACAGGATATGCAAAGTTTAGATTATAGGCTATTTCTGTTTATACAGAAACCAATATTTGCTGTTTTCGTGAAAGTTTTCCCATTAAACAGCCCTCCTGTTCTTCCAGGCAATGTCAAGACCTTCCAGACAAAACATAACCATACAGAACAGCAATGGTAATTACTTGTACTAGCTGATTAAAGGAACATCTGCTTGCCCCTTTGATTTGAGGGGGCCCAGAGCAAGGAGACAGACTAAATGATTTTTATGGTTCCTCCTGACCCATTCTATGACTATCTAAAAAAGAAACACAACTTGACCATCACATTAAAAAAAAAAATTACCATGTTCCTGATGTCACCGCTGTGACAAGTAAGATTTCTAAATGTACAAAAATTTCTTTGTTCACTTGTTAGAAGAAAATGGGATTTCACTTTCAGGCTCCTTTGCTAAGCCTTAATCATTACTTAATGGAACAATATGAACCAGAACATTAAGTTTTCTACTGTAGATTTGATGATAGTGCTTGAAGGAGAAAAGTCAATAAATTGATTAAACATTAGCTGTAAGAATTTGTCATTTTTTCCTCACTATATAAATGCTTTTAAGCATTACAGACTTCAGTGTAAACTTGTCCGACATCACTTCATTTGGAAGAACAATAATAGCAACGATACATGCAAAACAGACCAGTTCAGCATGTAGAAGTCTGGCAGAATAAACACTACTCCTAAAACAATACAGATTATTGCAGGTGTCACATAACAAACAACTTAATATTTCAAATCAGCATCTTTTCTGAATAGTTCAGCACTTGACACCAATGAGCAGTGGCATAAAAGGCCAAATGAAAATAATTTCTCTGAAAATCATTTTTCTGATCAGACATTGTTGGTCTAGTGTAGTGGTTCGGGTCAGATTGAGAAAAGCATCAAAGCATTTATCTATCTTCTAAAATATTATTTAATCCCAAGTTGAACCAAAGTCCATCCTTTTTTTTCCTCCCCCTGACTACCTGTGATTGCAATATGGGATAACACAACTGCAGGTGTTGATAAGTCTGTATGGTGTAAGTTGATTAGATGAGGCTTTTGCATACTCTGAACTTGAATAGTATCTCTTCAAAGATCTCTGCTCAGGCTATATAGCTATTAGTCATGGCTAAATGAGCAACAATTTCAAGTACAGAGAAGACAGATACACTCGAGTGATAGAAATTCTGCGTGTACAGTGCTCAACATCAAACACAAGCAGAGCTTACTCAGAGCCAGCAAAGCTTGGCTGGAGCTGTGGAAGGGCAGAGGGAGGCTGTTCTGCTCCAACCATGGCAGAGATGCTAAACAGCAATCTCACCATCCTGTGCCAGGCATTAGGATGTTATAGACAGCCCCTTGAGAAGCAAGCAGCAAGTTCTACAGTCACTCTCTGAACGCAAGTTTCCACACCACCGTGGTTATGAATATAAGATTTAACACACAGCATATATCCGCTGCAGCGATTTCTGGTCACAGAGCTTTATATTTACTCTTTGCTTCACTGATTTCTGAATATAATCATACTCCTGGTCTATAAATTTCAGAAATCGAGGTCCCAAAACATCTGTGCAACCTTTCTATCTGTGACCCCCTTATCAAGCTGATCTCCCAAGCATGATACTGAAGCTCCTCACTGTATATGAAATACCACAGAGCTTTTCTTGACAGTTACCATCACTGTGGTCTTCAGAGTTTTCATGGTCCAGTACCAAAAATCATAAAACCATGACAATAGAGCAGAAAGGATGAGTGAAGAGAAATAAATGTGATACACCAGCAGCAAAGAAAAAAAAGCCAAAAACACAACACTGAAAAATTAAGAACTACATCTCTCTTACAGAAAAGTTACAGATGTTACAGTGATTTACGTTCCACATAAATAAAAATAATTCCTCACAGTACATTCTAGAAACATAGAATTAAACACTACGGCTTAAGAGAGTGAACTTTTATTCCTTCCCCATCATAAAATACCAAGACATTCTGTCAAGCTGATAGTGTTTCAGGAAGAGATTAAATGCAGTTTAAGCAGCTAATTTTTTCCAGTGATTAACAGAGACAATCAGGTACATGGACACTCTGGTTGGCCCAGTCCTTACCTTCACTAGCTTTACTCACTTGAAAATGCTGATTATGAATTCATAATTAATGCAAAATTGAATTTTGCCTTCTTCCACCACACTACACATACAGGCTACAAAAAGAACAGCCAGCATTAAAGACCAGAAAAAAAAAATTAGCATTTGTCTGTGTAAGAATAAGCGAGGTGAATGCAGTAGAGTAGCTGAACACGAAGTCAGCACTGGCACAAGAAGAACTGAACCAACGTGCTGCAGGGTGGTTAATACTCAGATTTGATATTCTCAGTCACTTCCACTTGCAATTGTGGCTTGGGGAGGGTACTGGAGCGGTGGTTGCACTTGCATACCATGAGACAACTCAAAGCTCCAGCATAGATTTAAAGGTGCTTGAAAGGAGAGCAGAAGGTACAGAAATGAAGCTAGAGACCAAGAATTCCATGAGGTATGGGTTTTCCAGAAGTGTAGTGATGTATATTTAGAAAAACCTCAAGTGCCCTTTTACTGAAGTCTATTAAAAGCTCATCTGTGCACAGTAAGTCTTGACCAGAATTAGTCTTTGACATAGACTGTACAATATACATCTTAAGAGGATTCAGAGGAAAATGACAGTTTGTATCATGACAAAGTGGATGCTTTCTGATGTAATCTCTTTCCACTTGTGCCTTCCATATAAAGTAAATATGGAAAATATCTTTCCCACCATAGAAATTAAAAATTCTACTTCAATAAAAGCACATCTGGCTGCTCTGATGTTGAAGTAAGAGCTCATTTTTATTACTGCTGTTATTACCATAGTTCCCAAATGAAAAAAAAACCTTTCTTTTTGAAGGAGGCAGTTCTTAAAAGAGAAGGTAGTGTCATCCAAGTGATGTATTAAAAGATCATTACAAAGACAAGCTGAATCCAGAAAGATTCTGCTGAACAACAGAGAGATAAACAGGCATTTTATCCTTTCCTGATATTTTGACACAAATATAACTAGATGGCACAGACCAAAACAAGTAATCTTCAACAGATAACAACTTTCATGACAGAGGAAGCTTGAACAGGAGAGAGAATACAAGTAATTTGTTTCCTAGGCTGTCAAGCCCTTTGCCTAGATCCAACAACAAAAATATTGATCTACTTCAAAGCACAAAAGGAACAGTAACTGTCATGATGGTTTGACATTAACCAGATTTAAAAATAATCTTTCTCCTTTCCTCTTTTTGTTTATATTCTGACAACTGTGTGCTCTGGCATTCCTCCTCTTCCCATTACTTATATATATTATTGCATATAAGCACAAGGGAGAGGCAACATACCTGCCCCATGGGGCAGTGTCACTCAGGATATTGTGTTCCTTGAGGACTCTTGTCCCTACCTTCTGAAGGAGACTAGTGCTCAGAAAAACCAATAATGCCAAAACCAGGATCACTGATCATTTTCAGCACGTGAGGTGCAATACTTCAGCTTGAGTAAAGGTAAGGTTATATAAATGCCAATCTTCAGAAGCCCTTCAGGATGCCAAGAAGAGAGCAATGCAAGACAGATGGAGCAATCCAGAGAAGGATAGTGACAAAACATGAACCGAGTATCGCTCTAGGGATGCTTTACACTCTACATAGATGCATCAGCTTACTTATGGGAAGCAGTCTCCACAGCCAAAATTAACAGCATAAAAGCTTCCAATTGGCCCTTCCTTACCTAATTGTTTAGTAAATATTCAATAGATAAATCAGCCTAAAAACTACTTTAAGGAGGAATGCACTATTTTGCCCATTCAATTAATTCTTCATGCAGTATCAGAAATTACATGATTTTTTTTTTTTATTTTTATTTGACTGTTGCTATGGGTCTTGGGTTTGTTGAGTTGTTTTTGTTTTGTTGTTTTGGTTTTTTTTTTAAGCTATTAAGTTTTGGTACATAAGATACAATCATCTTGCTTGAAGCTACAAAAAAAAAAAAAAAAACCAACACAGAAGGTTGATCTAGCATTTCTTATTAATCATCTGGCATTTTAGTTTAAGCACTATATTACAGAGGGGAAAAAAAATAATCTGGAGGTTCATTCAGACTTCCTGAAAAATCTCTCTAGTTTCAGCCTGACATGGTTTTCCCTCCTTGATTACTGTTTTCTAAAAAACATTTCCCAGCTGTATTAATGAAATATTGGAATATTTTTTATTATTGTTATAGCACAGCTATAGAGATGCTAAATCAATACAAACCAAATTTTCTGAAAGTCAAATTCCCTAAAATAACAGAAAGGATGGATGAAAAAATATACCACACAAGACTCTGGGGTAACAGGGAAAATGTGTTCCTCCATATCAGTTAGAGCAGTGCTTTTCAGAAGATGAGCAGCTGTTCAATACCCAAACCATTCAGTGGTAAGCAGAGCATAAAAGACATGATTTAAAGGTGCTTTCTTGTTTGTTTGTTCTTATTATATATGACAATGTATAGGTCTGGACTGGCAGGTTGTGCATTCAATGGATTCTTGGCAGCTAAACCCTGGATTGAGTTTGTTGAACTGAGCATATTTTAAAGAGGATACCAAGGGGATACACAGGCAGTCCCAGAGACACAAGAACCATCCTACTGGATGAGCACAGGGTAGAGGAGTGGAAAATTCCTCTCAAGTCCTCACCTACTCTCTCTAAAAGAAAACACAGTCCTTCTTGCGGCTAATGAGTGGTAACACATCTGAAAACACACTTTGCCTGATCCTTTAGGACTATTGGTATTAATCATGTATTCGGGCTACAAAAAGCACCTGTTTTTTCCACACTTCAAACGCCTGTATGAGTCTCAAGCAGGTTTCTTCAATGAATGTTTTTCAAAAGAAGGCACAAGGGAGTAGAATTCCAGATAGTTTTGTTTCAGCTACAAAAAATGTTGCTCACCATTATCCTTCCTGCTTTCACAGACTATAATGTTTTTGTTTTAATTCATTTCATGAATTAACTGCACTTCATTGAAAAAGGCATGAGTGTACATGTTAAAATCCAGCTTGTGAAGACATGCTCCAAAGCACCAAGAAAACACATTTTCAAGTTTAGTTCTTAATACTCAGCTTAACTAAACATATCTTTAAATTTCTTCCAGTTGCAAAGAAAGAAGGACTCGTATAGAGGACTTAAGGAATACCGATGAGCAAGAGTCCCAGCATCCCTTTTAGACTGACATATGAACAGCATATTAATACATGAAGATCAGATGAGGGCACAGTTTTCATAGCACCAAAATAGGCAAAAAAAAAACACCACCAAATAACTACTGAGATGTCTTCAGAGTATTTCAACAAGCAGCATTTTCAAACTTTAACTACAGACAGTGAAAAGAACAGTAAACAAAATGGACGACTATTCTGAAGGAGAAATAACCTCTTTTCTTTCTGCAAGCAATTCATGCTAAGACATTTGTTTTTATCTATTCACAGTTTGAAAAAAAAAAAAACACAAATGAACTGCTGCTTCAGTAAAAAAAAAAAACAAGTCAGCTTTGAATATAAATCTCATTCATAGAAGGACACAATTTTCAAGCGTGGCTACTTGTGTGCTCTGTTTCACCAGTCTATGAGTAAAATCAATTTATTGCTTCTTTTATGGAAGAAGTCAAGTGTTACCTCCCTGTAGCTTTCAGTTTGGAAAGCTTCAAAGGAAAAAGTTTTTCCCACTTGGTTTAATTCTTAATCCATAGCAAACACAGCCTACTCATGCAAACAAATCTAGTCAGGGAACCTCACATTTCTGAACATCCTGTAATTAATTAAAATCCCAGTTGTTTTCCTATTAGGAAGGGATTCTGTATGTTCTTCAGAACTATTTTTCATGGTGATTGAATCTTTCCACCTATTTTCTTTCTTGCTACAGGAAGGTAACAGCTAGGGAGAGTGAGATTCTTCACTAATATCTCCAAAATTACTGATTCAACTCAGAAGCTCAATGAGTGCAGAAAACATAACTTGAAGTTCCCATTAAGGAAGACATGGCATTTTATTCTCTGTTCAGTTCTCTATCCAGAAGCAACGTCTCTATAAACCAGGGGAAAGACTCTGGATTGCTAGAGAAATATCTGACTTCAGATAACTTAATAGGAATAATAATCATATTGATAATAATCACCTTTAAATCAGTTGAAACTCAATGAAATTGACAGAGTGTCTTTCCAAATTTGAACTCAAAAAAAAGTTCAGCACTGACATTTAAAACACAATTAGTAACACTCAGTTGAGCAGGCTCGAGAAAGAAAAAACACCACACAACACTACAAGCCAAAGGCAAATATTCCAATAAAACAGTCCTCATTTTCAACCATTCATTAACAGCACCTATTCACCGTTGTAAGACCACACCAGCTTCAGAAATATCTCCCATTCTCAACTACAGCAGCTGCGAAGCCAGACACAAAATGGAATAAGGAATATATTTGATGGAAATACACCATTTTGCAGGCTCTCTCTGATTGAACAGTGTGAGACACAGGCAATCAAATAATACAGTCACATGACAAATAAAATGCATCACAAAAGATGAGATTATATTGCGCGTATTTAATAAACAGCTCTACACACCCACACTACATACAGCTGCCACAGAGTATTGCTCAGGAACAGACTAACAAGGGACACAAAGCAGGCTATAGCCAACCCCTCCTTTTATTCTTGGAGGTGTCATACAAGGTGGGAAAAGCCTGAAGTAAGTTTAAAAAATAAAAATCAGAAAGTGACTGTACTTAAAATGACTGTGATTCATCCAATGGCATTTCTACAACCCTCCATGTAATTGAATAGCTTTTCTTCCACCTGTCTCACAAAAAGCCCTTAACTGTAACACTAAAAGGAAATAAATTTCTGGCTGCTTTTACAAAATATATGTTATGTTGCAGCAATTCACTGCCATTTAACTCTGCAATACAGCTATAAAATGGTTGATTTGGTTTAGTGCCTTATTTCTGCAATACCTCACAAACTGCACACAGGACAGACCACGAGAGTGGTCCAGACTGCAGAAGGAAGGCAGTGTCTCAAATAAGCTCCCTGTAATTAGAAGCTTTGAGGCACTTTGCTGCTGTTATTTTGAGAAAAGGAGGCAAAGTCACTTTGCAAGCCCACAGAGAAATTTGTTTTTCATCAGTCTTAAGTGCAATCAGCATCACTTTGGCAAGCTATTAACACGCAAACTGGAAAATGATGAGATACTAGTGATATATTTTTATTATTTTTTTTTCCCCTCACCTCACTCTTTCCCAAAGGATGGTATTTCTTTCCACTTTTCACCCCAGGCACTACAACAAAGCAGTCAGAGCAAGGACATTCTTCCCATCACAGTTCAACCACACACACCTGGTGGGTTACGCTCTTCAGAAAGGCTCATCCCTGTCTCTCCCTTACCCACACTGTGCTCTGCAAACTGACCGTTGTCCTTCTCACAGAACATCCCACTTCAGCTACCCAACAACTGCAACAGGCTGGAGGATTCACCCTCACACCTCTCTCCTTACTGACTCACTCCATACAAGCCGGTGACCTGGATGCTCATTTACATTGAAGCCAATTAGTCTGAAATTTCATTTACTCTAAACCCACACTACCATCCTGGCAGCATAGAAAGGCTTTAAAACGTGTTACAGCCTAATTCATTCCTCCTTTACAATGCCAAAGGAGCTTAAAGCTGCCTAGGCGGAGGGAAGACCGCAGCCAAATGATTTCTGCCATTGATTACATCAGAGTAAAATTCAACTTGATTTTAGCATTTACTGAACTGAGCTTGAAATCCAACTCAGCTGTGCTGGCAGTGAAATTGCATTCAGCTCAGCTGGGAATGAATGCCAGTCTTATCCAAACATCTCCAGTTGCTTCATGCTAGGCATGCTAGGAGCTGACTCAGAAGGCAGACACTGAATGTGCTGCAATGATTCCCCATAAGATGGACACAAGGAGATAGCTCAAAGATGCTCAGTTGCTCTTGACTTAACTCCTCTGCAAATTTCCAGTTACTATTATTCCACAGTGTTAGGTAGCTAAGTATTCGTCTTGTCACAGTACTGTGTTATGGAATTGCACAGAAATGATAAGCACACACCGGCCAGATGCGTTTCTCTACATATAATGTCACTTATAATAGCATTTGTCTCTCAATTACTGTGGGTAGATTACAAATAGGTCACACAATGATTTAAGCGCATGGTAAAAACGAAGTTATCCTCAATATTTGCAATGCAGCATCTAAGAAACTGCTAGATAAATGACTTCTCAGGCATTTGTCACACAGACAGAAATGTCTAGGGTGGTGTTGTCTTCATTTTCAGCATGTATTAATATTTTTATTTCCTGCTCACCAATTACTGTTGACCGAAAACATGACATCACTGTTATTATCTCTTCACAGAATTAGTAGAATATGCACAACTTCTGGCTGGACTAGGATACAAGCTTTGGAAGACATTCAATTGATACCAAGCTCAACTTCATTAGAGGACACAAAACATTCTCAAACAATGTTTAGGTAAAGCTTGTACTACTGACACTGAAATCAGTGTCTGAAGTGGACATTCTTCTCTAACAGTCAGACAAAAATACTAAGGAAAAAGTCTGATATTTATATATATTCTAATATTTTTAAAACATAGATTTCTTCCAAGAAACAGGCTTGGGATATTTTGTAATCTAATTTCCAAAGGTAGAACTGTTCATTCATTGGGAATGATGTGTTCTACATAATATTTAAATGTTTGTTAAGAGAAAAACTTTTCAGCTTAAAAGGTTAACACTTCCCAAACAGTAGAAGAGCATAAAGGATTAGCAATAGAAGTAAATAAATGAGACTTCTCATATCTGTTCCATGTCTGAAGTCAGCACCAACCTAGATCCCTCTCCTTAGGAAAACCATTTTCGCCTTCAGCTTTCCTTCACTACAGTCATTTGGAATCAACATACATAGTTAATAGGGATTGAAGAGGCTAAAATGACTCAACGAAACACAAACTCCATGGGCCAGCTCACCTTGCTCCTGATATTACGGCCAGCATCACATAGACCTGTTTGAAACCTCTGGTTTTAGCTCCCTGTTCTCCTAATTGAAAACATTTCAAAAGCCATTTTTCTCAGCCTCATTTTAAAATCTGCCCACATATACTTCCAGCCATTTTAGAACTTCATTCAGTACTTAATCATTTCACATCCATTAATACTTTAGCCTTGTTCCTTAAGCAGTAGTGAAAATACATATCTAGGCACAAAAGAAACTGGCTTGGATACACTGCATGCTCAAAGATAATCTATGTATGTCCTTGTAGCAGCTTTATAGGTCATCAGGTACTAGTATATCTCCAAGGCACATGGAAACACCTATTCTAATTAATTACATCCACTTATATTTATCAGCATCCATCAGTGCCTACCATTGCTTGCACTTGAACTTCTAACTTAAAACAGCAATTTTTTCCTCTAATAACACAGTACATACTGCTTTGCATTTGGTATTGCTGAATTCAACCCCATTCTAAAGTAAGAATCCTCTCAGGACAATCATTTCTTCCATATGAGATCATAATCTTCACTTAATTCCTGCAACTTTTAATTCATCAGGAGGCTTTGTTAGGCCAAGCACCCTTTTTTGGTGCAAAGGTCATTTCATCAGACATGCTATGCAAATGAAGGGTTACTGCAATGTCTATTACAGTTTTGTACAAGAAACCTTTGAGCCTGTCTTACTGAGTTCATTTACAAAGTCACCTTAGCTCTGTTAGGATAGCACCTCTGAGTTGTACAGCATGCCATACAGGCCTTAAAAAGATCAAAGTGTGCACCACCTGCATATACATTTAGATAACTTAAAGAAAGGTTATAGCATGAAGGGCAAACCCAGTATCCAGGAATCAAAATAATTAGCAGCCTCCCATTAGCAGAGAAGTCATATATACAGAGTTAATAAAGGACAAATTACAAGGCATATTTTACATGCCCCATTACACTGGTAGGATTAAGTTTGCACAAAATGTAATTGCCTTTTGATGTGAATAAAGCAAGGAAAGTCCAATCAGATGAGACACAATTTAATTTATGACACGGCCCTAGAATTTTTTGGTGATTAGTGTCACAACATCACAAGTTTAATATATTACAATGTTAAGAGGTATACAGTCCTGTTGTAAATTATTTCCTTTTCTCTCCTGTACATCTGTGGTGACAGGACGAAGGTAAATTTCTCCCTGACTGTTTAGACAGCTCATTATTTCCCCAAAAGACTCCCATGCCATCATTAATCTCTGCATTGGGTCATCATTCATTTAAGATACCAAACCACTGCAACCAACGCTAAACAGAATATTTTGTTTCCTAGCTTTTCCAATATTTTCAAGGACAAATTTTCACCTGAATTCTCAAAAGGCTGACAAGTTGGAAGCTCTCCAAAATATGAGGGTAAGACCCTTCAATGGGGGGTTTCCTCAGATGGTGTAAGCTGGAATTGCTCCATTACAACACACACTACACTGGGATTGGGTTAGTTCTCATTAGAGTTGGGGGTCACAAGAAGTCATCCTTCACTGAGTGTAAGAAACTGTTGAGTTCTTCATAGAAGAGAAAAAAATAAACGTACTTGCTACTCCAAAGTTTAAGCCAAACAAACAATTTGCAAGATCAGCCTCCACTATCTGCAGCACAAGATCACTTCAAGAGGAAGGACAGACAGCATTGCCTCTGGATCTCTGTAGAGAGGACAAATGACACTGATAGTATTAAGTGAGCAATGCTCAAACATGAGGGCAGGTTTGAATGTCAGTATTGAAGAACAATACCAAGATCGCTGCATAAGTGAGTTGAGAAGAAAACAAAAACACAAGCTGAAAAAAATCAATACTGGTGCAGCTGCAATGGGATCCTGGGAAAGCTGCAACTCTATCTAAGAAAATGAATTGATTGGTTTCCATCGAGTCTACTTTTGGGGGGAACTAAAAGTACCACATGAAAAGACACAAGAAGGGTTTCCTGTGGCTTACTGCAGTAGTACAGGTGATAATATTTCTGCAGGGACACAAGCACATTTAGTATGCATTTTTATAAACAACAACTAATAATAAACTGTAGTTTTAATGAGACCAAGAAGTCAGAAAGAGAGAGAATAAATAATCAGGGTCAGAGCCGCTGAGACCTTACAGGAGTCCTGGGAAGTAGAAATGTTATGCAAGAGAAATACCAAATTGAATGTCTTCTAATAATCCTTATGTTAATTTAACTTAAAATATTAACACAAGAATACAGTCCTGCCTGGAAATTCTATCACTCCACACTGTCATATTGAATAGATGAAATAAAAAAACCCTAGCAGTACAATTGTTTCTGATGTGTTTGTCTAATAGGCTTCAGTTATTTCAGCCAGACAGAGATACCTGAAACCCTGACCAAATATATATATATATATATATATATATATATATATATATATATATATATATACATACATACATACACACACACGCAATGAAATCAGCCAGGTCAGGCTATAATTGATGGAGGCTGTCATTTGTTTTGACAATATAAGCATAACAGAGTAAGAAACAGCATAGAAACATACTTGAGGCTGAAATGCAATAGAGCTGGGTTAAGGAACAACTTTGTGGGGCAAACCCAATAGATCAGCACAGTGCCCAACAGAGGGAAGGATGTCTCTGCAACAACCTGTTACGTGTGGAAAAACTTCAAGTTGTTCAAGGGTGGACAAAATCTGGCCAAAAAAAGAGGTAAATAACGACAACCTCCAGACCCAAGCAAAACTTTCATAGTATCTATTTCAGGAGAAGAATGAATGAACTGCCAAGCTGGAAATAAGTGTGACATCTGTCACTAAGTTAATGCACAATTCAGTGCTTCATCAGGATGGTCAAGAAGATCTGAAGTAAAAGCAGAGGAAGGGTAATAAGGAGGATGTCTCAGAACTCACAACAAAAGAGACTTCCTAAACCTAAGTACACAAGTATTTTATTGCGCATTGAGTAAAGCATGGAGTCAAATGCAAAAGCTACACTCTCATTCAAGAGCAGCACTCTGGATTATTACGTTCTTTTGTCATCGCTTCAGATCAGCACTTTGATCTCATCCTGCATGTTTAGTTTCTTGATGCTAGAAACACTTCACGTGACAATTTCTGGCAATGAGACAAAGGTACACAGAAACATAAGGATGCTACTGTTGCATCTGAATTCAGCAATTAAAACGCTAAAATTCCGACCCCCATGCATTAATGAGTGTGGGGGAAAGTACTGTTTAAATAACGAGGTCACCACCAAAGCACTCTCAGAGTCATGCACTGTCATAGTTTTAAATACCAGCAACAACCACCAAAGACAGCTAAGCATATTTTCCCTTCTTCAGCCCATCCCTTAGAATCATATACCTGAACCACATAGATCTGGTATACATAAGGGTAACTTGGGGGCTTTTCCTGAAGTCTGCCTAATTCAGTGGAAGCTAGGGCAATCTGAACACCAGTGACAGTATCTCTTTCCATTTAAGAACATTTTTTCCTCTTCAGAACTCTACACAAAGAAATTCAATTTTAATCTTTCCTTTTCAATGAAGAGATATTAAAAAAAAATGCTGTCAGCTCACAAACACCAAACATCCCTGTTTCAGCACAGAACTTCACACAGTTGTTAGCCTTTGGTCAGCATGAGAGTTATGCCTTCTGACTGCTTTCAGATTGGATTCATAATTTCCCTGCAAGAGACATTGTATGTTTCCTCAGTAGTGGATATGGCAAACAAAGTGAAGGCATTTTATACAACTGACTTTTTTTTTTTTTTTTTTTACTGACACACAGTACAATCAGGCTGCTCACACACCAGACTGAACTTCCATTAGGCAGAGCATTGCAGACTTTCAGAAGACCTTCAGAAAAGAAAAGTGTTTATCAAGAACAGCAGTAACATACGTCTGCTCTAAGCCATAAAGCCCTAGAAGAGCTCAGCTGATACAGAGGCATATAGCACCACCTGCTAGACACTGCAGCAGTGCAGGATTCCTGCTCCAAGACCAGGCACTAAAGGATTCTTTGTGTAGTACCCAGCCTGGGTGTAGCACAGAAAAGGAGGACAGAATTCCAGCTTTTAAATATATTTCTGATCCTCATGTAAATTCAACCTAGATGCTTGTGTAGCAACTCCCACTCATCTAAAGTTACACGAGAGAGAGAGAGAGATTAATTTCAGCACTCATAGATTTTAATTCCTTACTGCAAATAAGCCATGAACAATGTCACTGGTGCTCCTAGTCAAATGAAGGGATAAGAGCACTCATCATGACCAAGCTACCAAAATCACGTCCTTAGATTTGCACAGGTTTAATTTGATTGACAGGGCACAGAATCAGGTTTCCTAATAGGGAACTAGCCACAGGGCTTAAATTCACTGGGATATAAAATCAAGCAAGTCAGATTTCAACAGGAATGCATTGTGTTTAAGCTGAAAAGAACAGTAAATCACAGCTGGAGGTGAAGAAAGCAGCCTGGGAAGCCCTAGGGCAGGGCTTGTAACAAGAAGCAATTGTTGACAAGCCCTAAGGAAAAGTAGCATCAATAAAGGTTTGATATTGCATCCTGGTAAAACCATCTCTTCTCTAAAGGCACTAGTTTACTAGTAGATCCAATTTCTCTTGGGTATTTTACTATATGGCAGCCATACAATCACATATATATATAGTCTTTAACCAAGCACACTGAGAAGTTAGAAATAAGTTTCCTCTGAAGGAAATATAGGTTCACTAGACATCAAAGCACAGTAGCAGCATTCCCAGACTGAAATATTAGACCCTTGTTCTGCCCAAATTAGTTTGCTCTGCATGAATAAGCGCAGAGTTCTTAAATTTTGTCAACGGAGTAGAAAGATAATCCCTTAAGATAACACTTGGAATTAAATTGATCTGTGCTTTTTATCTATGCTTCCAAGAGCAGTAAATACTTGATAACTTGCACACTACTGAAATTTTGTTCTGCAGCTTGACTTGCAAGAACAGAGCACTCCCCACAAGTCGCCACTGATAGCAATTAGCACTCCTGTGCTCAATTAATCTTCTGACACTTTAACAAAAGGGAAGGTGGGAGCATTCAAGGGGGAACAGCATTCAATGAAGGCTGTTCAGAAGAGGTTCTAGTCATTGCCAGATTTGACCCTCTTGTAAGCTACTACGGTAAGCAACAAAAGCTACTTCAGTTTTCATTCGTCTATGCCATAACTCTCAACAGCTCTTAAGCACACACAGTGAGATCTGGAAATATCACAAGACAATGTCTAGCTGGGTTGATTGTCTCGTGATACGTGGCCCTCACATAGAACCACAGAGTGCTTTGGATTACAAAGGACCTTTAAAGGTCATCAAATCCAACTCCCCATAAAAAGGGGTATCTAGAGCAAGATCAGATTACCCACACCCATGTCTAGCCTGGCCCTGAGAGCCTCCAGAGACAGGGCCTCCACCCTATCTATGCCCTTTTCTCCAAAGCCATACGGATGAAGACATCACAAATCACGTACTCAGATCAGTGGGGAAATTAGCCCCTGTGCTGACAGCTTATGGTACTAACACAGACTTGATTTAAACACAATCGCACACAAAGAAATTCAGCCTACGGCATTTACTCATTGTCAGTTAATGATCAGCTGAACAGGTAGCAGCTCAGGTCTGCAGTGTAAGAAATAGCATCAGAAATCGGAGCCAGACTTGACAACCCTTGCGGGTTCCTTCCAAATCAGGATATCCTACGATTCTATGCAGTGTCAGCCTACCTCTGCCATGACAACACCTTGCAAACTTGCTCCCTTTTGTTTGCATCCCTCTGAAGAGATGAAACTCAACACACCAGTTACAAGACAAGTTCTAGGAGCAGCCGCTCTGTGAAGCCCTAGAAGACCCTCAGCAACCTGCAGTACACAGGTGCCCAGAATGAACACAGGAACTGCAGAGAACCCAGCCCTAAACGCTTTGCCATGGCTTTGGCTAGAGACTTATCCCCTCAAACAGCATGGGACACAGTATGATTCCCTCCCCCTTTACCAGTGATGTTCAATTCCACATTACATCATATGTTGTCTTGTTTATTTGAAGAAGAACAGGGGTTCAAGTGAAATCACCTTAGAAGGGACTTTAATGAAAAAAAGCCCATAGTGAATTACATTAAAGTTGGGAGCTGTTTTAATGTGCTGCAGTGTTGAAAATTACACTTTTGGCAATAACTACACTGCAAGGAAAGATTAGATGTAATTTTAGGCAGGGGAAAGCTTTCATCATTAGCAATTTCTTGCACAATAACATCTCAGAAGATGTGGAAAAACCTCAACACAAGTCTCCACTTAAGTAAAGATAAGTGTTTAAAAAGAGAAGTAATCTAGCTTCAATTATTTTATAGTTTCTATCAATAGAATCAAGAAATCCTGTGGGAGGACAGAAAGCAATAAGTGATTTAAGAGATGTAACACCTCTTATTTCACCCAAGAAAAGCAGCTTATTAGTTTCACTATTGAGCAATTTTTAGAGGAGAAGGGAAAGAACCAGAAATGAACCAGCATAGTATTTTTAAAAGGAAAATCATGTTTAATAACAAGCAGACATAACGTATAACAGACAGAAGAAAAGCCTTCAAGACAATAGCTCTGCATCAGTTTTTGACAAAACAAGGTGGGAAGATTATATATTGCATTTTGCTTCTGTTTCTGTTAGGCGGCCGCAATGAAGTGTTATCCCCCCTTGCCTCTTTTCAGCGTGCCTCAAGATGGCTGCAATGTTTTTGCTCACTGCACTGTGCTATAAAGTAACGTTATAACAGAGGCAACAGGTACTCCTCTGTTACTTTTACTTAGCGCCCAGAGAGCTCAGTTTGAGACACCTCAAAGGTAAAAACTATTTGCACAAATGAGTTGTTTTTCCCCCATAAGATTTAATGCATTGTAATATGTTAGTAAGGTATTGCCACATACAAATAACACAGGAATCCACAAAAGTGCTCTCAAGTTCCATTAAATCAGATCTAGTCAAAAGGCTTTGAGACTTTTTCATCCTTCTTATCTAAACTCAGTCTGGCAGTCTGGGCCCCCACCATGCAGCCAGAGAGCCACCTACCACCAGAGCCTCTTAGCTCAGAGCCTTCACTCTCATGTTACTTGTTTAATATATGATTGCGCACCATTCTGGCATTCCTGATAAAGTACTTAACTTCCAGCATTGTAAGCTTTGTATCTCACACGTCCCTGCATGAGAGCTTTCGGCTTCCTTCAGATAAGCTCCGCACACTCTTAAAACTAAATCACTAACAAATACACAACGTACTTCCACCCCCTTCAAGGAGCAAAAATACAAATAAATACCAAGAAAGATATTTCACAAATAAACAAGGTACCTCAGTGTAAGCCTGCAACATCCAATAGAAGACTCATCCCTTCACCTTCGTGCAGCTCAGCAAATTTTAGATCCATAAAGTCAAGAGGAACATTGGAGGAGCACAAATCTTACAGAACACCTCATGTCTGACCCTTTTCATACTCCCAATGGCTCCTTCTGCATTAAACCTTCCCCACCTGCTCCACCCCACCCTCCCCGAGGTACAGGTGGCACCAATTATCCCAGAGCAATCAACAATTAGCCTAAACAGGTCTCAGCTGCCTCTGGGGCTTGCCCGAACAGCTTCACACATGTCCAAATCATGTTATAAATATAAAAAATCTACATTTATCTAGGAGTACTATGTATTCTATGCTTACCAAATATGTAAAGGAGCAGATGTAAGCAACAAGAATAAAATTTATCTACTTGCAAAAAAAAAAGTGTTCTTATAAGCATCATTGAAAGGCTACACTTGGTCAGCAAGTCTTAGCCAACTAAAGGGAAAACCTCTTGGCTTGTTAATGCTAAATGATCAAGACATATGGTTTACATGTTGTGTGATCAAAATTAAATGGTACACACACAGCCCTGGTTTGAGACTTTCTGCACAGAAAATAATAACAACTGCCTAAATCCTTCATAAAATATAAAATGATGTGGCACGAGCACCAGCCACTTGATGGGATGCCACAGGTGTTTCCCATAAGGGCAGAATACTGTGTGCGTGCAATCTGACGTACACAGTGAGCCAGCTGGGCTACACTTCACACTAAGAATCCCAAAGCTGCTGACCAATGTGAACCACAGAGCCAGCAACTCCATCCTTTTGCTGTTTTGAGGTTGTGTGCTGATTAGTACACTGTCAGGTAGCAAAGTGTCTCTGAACCTAACACACAGGAGGATTGAAAAATGTACTGATGTGATTAAAACAGAAGTTTAAATCCAACTTTTGCAACAGGTGAAGGGCAGCAACCCCTTCCTCTTTTTTCCTCTGTATGCTTGGAATTGATATCACTTAATTTCATCCACTTCAGGGACAAAAAAAGGTAATTAACAGTCTGGAGATGGTGTATTTTTTGAAGCTTGTAAAATGCCTAAAGACACTGCCCTGGCTATTCTTGTTGAACAAGCACTAACTCAGTTCTCCTGAGCAATGTGCCAGTATTGCTGGCCCAAAGGGTTCAACTAGACTGAGCTGGAAGTTCAAGACCATGAGATTTCAATTAAAAACTGCAATCTTTTACTCTCTGCTTTCTGGTTCTTATTTTCATCTTCATACTTTAGTCAATGCCTATTTTCAGGTTTCTTCTCCACAAACCCAAGAGCTCAGCAGAAGCTGAAATCCTTGTATAACTGCCAACAACTGGAAATGGAGACTTTAAGCAGAACATTAAATACTGTTACGAAGACAGAAGAAATTGTCAAGTGTGAGCAATTCAATCTTCCAAAACAAGATTATGTTTAGACTTTCAGAATACCTTAATGATTCAAAATTCATATCTCTCATAGGTGTCCCAGAGCTACCCCCAGGCTTCCTGCTCTATAAAGACTTTGAGATACGCACTTGATGTAACCAGGAACTCCTGCAGCATCTTCAGTGAATGTTAATTGACAGCAGAATCTCATCTCAAAGTTCAGCAGAAAGAGAGCCTAAGTTCAGCAATGCTTCTGTTCAAAGCTAGTAAGAAACCTGGAAGTGCTCATTTATAGCCATAAAGCTGTATCTAAATACACCTGCACCTTGATCCCAACTGTCTAGGAATTTCTGTGCTTCATTTGATAGTATCTGCACTTCAGCCTTTCTGGGTTCCTGCTCTGGTGACAAGCTTTTTCCTCTGATCTCTGCGTAAGAGTTTTCTCCAGCATGCTCTTTGCTCCCATCTTTTTCTGATGGTTCAGTTTCCAAGAACTGAACATTTTTAGTTCTCCCATTAGATTTTAGCTTTGGTGTACTTTGTTTTATTAGAGCTGGCAACAGGGTGCTATTTAAACACTGCTCCATCTGTCTGAGTCAAGTCCTGCAGGCAGGGTGTCATGTTTGATTTCATGTTATCATTTCTTGTGCAGTCAGAGCTAAAGAAAAAACTGTTTATTTTAAAAGCTACTTTTATACATTCCTTTGCAAGATCTTTTGCTGTTGCTGTGGGACTACTTGTGTATTTATGAGTCAGCCCATTTCTACACTGCCAGAAGGAAAATAATTGGGGTGCACAGAGCCTGGCCCTGGTCATGGCATTTCCCTCCTCCGCTGTTCACAGTGACTGCATGTCTAAAGGCTGACTGCATGTCAGCATTACAGTGAATTGAATATATCGTAGGCCTAAAATAATGCTGACCTTTTGGAGACTGAGTTTTCAGGTTTGGAAATGAATGTTGTACAGCGTGAGGCTTCATCTGACGCTGGGAGAAGAGAAATGCTGAACTATTACACCAGCATGATAACAGTTGTACTTCACAGACGGAGCCTCCCAGCCAAAAGGTGATAAAATGTGAAGCAATGCCTAATAAACAACATTTACAGGGGCCTTTCTGGTGAGCATATCAGATACTTGCAGATCTGCTGAACATAACTATTTCCTTCTCAGACAACATTTCTTTTTGTTCTCAAAAAGACATATCCTCTGAAAACCTCAGAATTATGATGCTGACAGTGGAATGGAGATATTCATGTCAACAAATATAGAAATACTTACAGACCATTAGAGCACTTGTCTTCTCTTGTTTCTCTCATGGGCAATATGCACATTTCACCTCATGGGTGTCACTGATTACATTTAATTGGGAAAAAAGATTACAGACATTTTATTTTTGTTTTATCTTTGACACTGCATCAACAGCTCTTTTATTCAGCCATCCAGAAACGGCTATTTCATACCTGAATATTTCCTGAATTTTTTCCCTCTCCCTTAGGTGGGGAAGCAGGCTCAGCTGGAGGGCTCAGAGTGCTGAGCCTCAGCCTTTTAGGGACCCTGGGAGCTGGCCATGCTCTGCAGTGTGGAAAGGCCACATCGTACACTGTCAGAGTTCCCCTGCTCAGCAAATGTAAGCCATAAATCTGAGGGCTGACAGTGACACCAGCACAGCTGACCAGTGCTAGACTGCTATCACGAGATCTGTGCTTTTAGTGCAAATATAGCACTATGTCAGGGTGAAGAATCAGTTAATTCCTCTGCTGTTAGCTGTGTTCTTACTGTAAGCACTTTCTGACTTTGTGCTGCTGGAAGCAGCTATTTCAATTCACTTAGGATTATTTCTAGGGATGTGGCCATATTCTCCCCTCCCAATGAAGCATACCCCACCAAAGCACCCAGAACACAGGGCATTATACACAACCACTCAATAATGGCTATATTGAACGTGAGGTTTGGAGAGTACTGGTGTGCTAGACAAAGAATTTACGTTCACAGTATAAAACAAGAAAAAACCACAAATGGACAGCTCACATCTTCACAAGAGAAAAGAGCTTGTGTTCCAGACTGAGCATCATTGCACCACAGCACAGGCTGTGCCCACGAGGGCAGCTGGGCTTCCTGAAACCACATTTTACGTCTAGGAAATTAATCCATAGCAGTCTTCCTTCAAAGGCAGTTAGCAGCTGCTCTGCACACACAGAAGGAATTGCAGACAGCCAGAAAGCCCTCACCCTGCAGTGAGCTACCAGAGCCACAACAGTCCTAGCCTGCAATCGCCCCATAGCCCAAGCCTGATCTGCAGCCCTTCCCACTTTACAAACAAGAAGAGATAGCAGCACTCTGGGTGTCATACAGTACATGCAACAAGCACTGTAGCTGACTGCACAACCATGGAATTAAAGCAATTCTTTGTTTGCCTTCCTCTCTTTCACAGCTGCAAATATCAAATGCTGACTCACACACGGACTGACATTTACCTATCAGGGTATGCTAAAACATCTGCTGCCTGAATAGAACCACTCTTTAGGGCCATGCATGGAAATCAATCCAACTGTTGTTTAGGCAAGGTGCTCCTCAGCTTGTCTTTCCCCAGGAGTTGTGTGTATCCTCCTCCAGCTTGGGGAGGGATGAAAAATGAAAGGTGACATCTGGCTGGGGTTGGTGTGATGACAGTAGAAACATAACTTGGTCTGAGACATTTGTCTGTAATGAATTGTGAACTGATGTGCCCAAAGTCACTGAAAATGCTGTAACAAACACAGAAATGGGCCCCAAATGGCCTGAGCATCCTTATCACAATGAGTGATTCTACGTACAGAGCTACATCTACAGACTGTGACTCTCACTGGGGAACTAATTCCCACTGGGGAGTGTACCACGTGCTAAAAGGGTTTCCTTCTAAGAATGCTTTCTGATCTTTACGTTTGCATTTCTTTTATTCAACCTTATCTT
Source organism: Callipepla californica brunnescens (assembly GCA_023055505.1). Taxonomy (NCBI): domain Eukaryota; kingdom Metazoa; phylum Chordata; class Aves; order Galliformes; family Odontophoridae; genus Callipepla; species Callipepla californica. The sequence continues at coordinate 445,314 of JALIRH010000115.1, read as the reverse complement.
CTAGTTTCAATTTTCCTGTAAGTCATTTTTCTCCATATTGGCACTTATAACTCTAGACACCTCTATTTCCAGACTGTGATGAGTGCCTTATCACAATCATACCTGCGAGCCAGCCCTTGTCTGTCTTCTCTTTTTCTGCTGCTTTTGCCACTGTGCTGTTTAACAAACTCAAAATTAAAATAGCTAGAGAAGTGCTGGTATTTTTAATAAGACAATTCTAGGAGATTTCTGGGTACCGGTGCCCAGTTATTCACACAAATTTTGAGCAGCAACTTCAGGCTTCTTCTATGGTTTTTGATCCAAAAGAAGACTCAAGGGGAGATCTGAGCCATGTACCAAATAACTAAGGAGTGGGAGGCAAAGAGAAGAGGTTGAACTCTTCTCAGAACCTTCTGTCCTAAGAATACTTTCCCCTTCCAAAGACAACTTGCACAGTTTCAGGTAGTACACGCTTTTTCAGATTTTCTTCCTTTAAACAAATGAGGCAGGTTTGAAGGAGGAGCAAAAGTGCTTTTTAAGAAATCAATTAACTGAAAAGAATCTTGAGCACCTTTAAATCCTATGCGGCATAATTCACAATCCAAATGGACAAGTATGCTGAAGAATTACAGAAAGAGCTTATTATTTCTAAACACAAAGAAAACAGAAACATAAGGTGCCTTGCCCGGTATAAATCTCCTGGGTAATCATCTCGTGGGCACCCTACTTGGAAGGTCACTCTAAGCTTTTTTGAATGCATTCCTCTTGTTTTCTCCCCCATTTAATAAACACTAGACAGCTGCTTGCATTCTCATCAGTGTGAATCTTTAATTCTTCTGTCACCAGTTTCAAACACCTGAGTATGATTTTGATGTGATAAAGTTCTGGAATTATAATATACAGATCTGTTTGCAATTCATAAATGCCAGTACATGTGGTACTCGGGCATTTGATTACTGAATGCCTTTAGCATACAAACGAATATTTTAAAACCTTGTCATAATTAGTTAATCTTAATGCTTCTAAAAACATTCCTCCCATGCAGGAGGGATTTATTTCAGGACTTTTAAAATATTCTTTCATACATTCTTTATATACAATATAAGAAACAAGAAGAAACATGAAACAAGTAGAAGTCTAAAAGTCTTCCCAAAAAAATCCCAGTCACAGTCATATACACCACTGAATCCAGCTCACACATCTTTGATATTAGATATTCAGGCTACAGTTGTGATGAAAAAAGAAAACTCTCTTGTTCACACCTGACAAAATTTGAAGTATTCACAAAAACACAACAAATATCATCTAGTCTCTGCCAGCAAAAGAACCCACTCTCTCCTCAGGTTACCCATTCTTGCTCATCTTGTCATTTGTTGGAGCCCTCTTCATTCTTCTTACTGAGGCTTTTCTTAGTGGAATTCACCTTTGCCTCTTTGCTGCTATCACTGAATGGCTTCTCTAGCAAACCTTTGTGGTTCAGTACAGGCAGAAAATAAACATCATCTTCAAATCCCCAAGCTTGCAATTCAAAGTAACCTCCATGCAATTTTAGCTCTTTCCTTTCTGTATATTAAAAAAAAAAAATGACACTTCCACAAAGAGTTGCAGAGCACTGCAAGTTTCATGCTCCATCCCACAGAGGTGCAACCTGGGAGGAACAGCTTGAGCACCTTCCCACACCTCCATGTGTTCCTATCCCTTCTCTTTTAATGTAGCTTGCACAGAAAAATATAAACACAGCTATGCACTATACTTTCAGGCAGGCTTGATTTGTCTTTTCTTGTCTCATTGGGACTATAGGATTAGAGTTGAATATTATTTTCCCCAAGGCTAACTCAGTAGTAGCACTGTAAAGATGAAAGCAGATCTTTTGTCACTAGATAACACAGCATCTCCAGTAAAACAGTCACTCTTGGATGAATGCAAAAGAATTATTTATCAAACCGATTAAAAAATGGAAAAAAGAAAAAATATCCTGTAATTCCCAGAAAGTATTTCATTTTTATTTGTGTTTTGTTTTTTCTTTTTCTTCCTTTGATCTTGAATTTTGAGTTTGAGCAGTAGCAAAGCATTCCCTTTTTCAACTGATCTGTAACTGACAGCATGACACCTCTCTGGAGAAACCTGGCAACAGAACATTCTCCTGAACTTTACTTTAAGAGATTTTTGAGATAACCAAACACATTACATTGCATTAACATTGTATAAATTTCTGCAATCCTGCCTCCTTGGAACCAAAAATATGAATAGTAACAGCTCAATAGTCAACAGTAACAAACTCATTTTCAATTAAGTGAAGATAAAAACTAGGAATGCTACAATTCTGCTATGGGATAGTGGAAGGCTTCCATGGTCAGTGTCATATGTAATTAGTGAAAACCATTACATTGGAGAACATTGTCAGCACCTTGCAGGGGAATTAGGTGTTCATAGCTGCTAGTATGCTTTATTTCTCATGTGCTGCTTGGAAAGTTTACACCACTGCAGCTTGAGAATGAACAAGAGTGAATTTACACGGGCATATATTCATTCTGTTTTTCTGATGGCATTGCAGCACAATGCAGCATTAATGGAAAAATCCATCTCTGTTTCTATACAATGGATATAACTTGCATTACATCCTCGGTCTCCAGGGCCCACTGAGCAATGCGGTATCCCCATGGCTACAATGATCTCTTCCTTATGAGAGAGGGAGAAAATGTTTCCTACCTAGCAAACAGATCTCTGAGTGCTGAGACCGCAGCACACTCAGACCTGACACTCTTGCTTATCTCCATCCTTGGCTGTCATAGCCAAGCTTGGACAAACAACAAGCTCAGACAAACCAGCTGTGAGCAGAATGAACAGCATGGGAAGCAGCGAAACAGTGAGGTGACTGATCAGAACATTCAAATGAAGCACCAAGAAGCCAGCTCATGAAAAAGGTGATGTTTCACTACTGCTACACGGATGCAATCTGGGCATGGTAAATCCAAGCTTTAGTTACTCGAATCTGGCTGGATGTGTTCAGCAGACAGCCTTGCTCCTTTTGTAAGGAACTACTGATTCTTTTATTTCCCATTTTTCTTTCTGATGCTAGAACAGCCATAGGACATATCCATGCTGGGATGAAATAACCACAAACTTTTTCTCTCAAATTCAGACAGATGACTTAAAAGAAAAAAAGAGAGCTATTTTCCATTATTAAAAAATAAAGACGATCAAAAGCAAAGAAACACTTTTGCACTTAATTATTACTTCCACGGTACCCATTTATGAATCAGTTGTCATTATATAAAGAAATGAATTGTTCAGCCTCACTAGTGAAATTCTACACTACTGCATCCTCTAATTGTGGCTACTTCAGATGAATAGCATCCAGATTCCTGGTTAATAACAATGTAACAACCACATCATTAGCATTTTCAATTAAAAGGAATACAGTTCAGGAACCTGATTAAGGCAGCAGCCCTCCCTGTTGTGCACATGTTCTATCTACGAGCTCATGTAATCACCTGTTAGACTGAAGAAGGAGTTACTGGGTAAGGAATTAGCTTCTGACCCCTGCCTCAGGTGTGCAATTGAAACTATGCACTGGACTCTCAGTGTGGAATCTTTAAAATTGCTGCAGATACATAATAAATGGATTCCTAGTTATTATAGGTTAATCTACACTCAGGACAAAAAAAATAAAACCCTCTCCAAACACCACACTGAAAACTCTCAGAAACTGAATGTCATTGGCCAACATTTTAAATCCCTTAAAATCCAGATAGCCTCATAGGGCTGGAACTGGTCAGTTGTATTATGGAATGACCACGATATCATCTGTTTCACGTTACATATTCTTTTGATTTTTTTGATGACATGCATGCCATAAACTTCTACTGGACTGTGGAAAGTCAGTTTGATGGCATCAGACATTTTTTTTTGTGAAAAGAAAAAGACATACTAACTCTGCTTCCTACACTAGACAGAGACTGTACTGAAAAAAAAAAAAATAGTGATTTCTGGCAGGACATCTAATCACAATGAGCTCATAGCTGTTGTTTTTTTTTAACCTTCATCTGTGATCTTTCTCTTTTTACTTCAGAACTTACTTACCCATTATTTGCACCAGCAGAACCAGAACAAGCAAGATGAAAGGAACATTTCAACATAAACATCAGGAACATTCATAGAGATACTGATCTTTGGTTTAGTCCTGCCCCCATGTGGTCTCTTGCATAGTTTTCTTTTAATAGAAGCAACACTCCCAAAATCTGCCAACTTCTATTCCAATTTTATTCTATAGTTTCAGGCTTGGTCTGACTACCAGATCCAGTCCTTTCCATTCCTCATTCTGTTTAATTCTGTCAAATACTACTTAGATACGTACAAATCTTTCTGCGAAATATGACTGAGGATATGACTGAGATTCAGGTTTATAGATAACACTATAATTCAACGCAAATCTATCACAGTCATAGCACGGGACTGGCACTAGGGGTGAGACAAATTCTCAGACACCCTCCTTCCCACTCCTCGTGGAAATGATGAGAGAAAGGTCTGATTGTACCAGTACTGATCAGGGAGTCCAAAGGATTCACAAAAGAGGAGAGAAATGCATGTAGTTCAGAAAGCACAAGTAAAAACAATTTTGCCTGTGCTACATTCCAACACACCTACATATCCTCCAATGAAAATCACTGTATTTTGTACTAAGATAGAACACTTACTGAACTATATGTAAATATATACACATATTTAAAACTGGAACTTGAGGTCAGACTATGCAATGATCGCTCTTCTAGTGGAATTTATGAAGTGAACATCTGCAGAAGACAAGAAAAGCAATGGGATAAGGCAATACTACTTATATAAGTCAGGAGACGTTGTATGTCATTGAAGTTCATCTACAGTTTTTTTAGATTAACCCCCAAGTACCATATGATGTAGTACTTCGGGGAAAAAAACATTGTTCACTGAAAAATAGTACTTTTTTAACTGCCAAGTTACAGACAGAAATCAATATCTGAAGATACTTTTTATCCCCTGCTGTCACACCAGATGTTTCCAGATGCTCATCCCCTCAACTGACTATAACTACAAATCTTGATGGCTTGCTTTTCAGAAGACACAATTTAAAATGAGTCTTTCCACATCTGTTTCAGCATGAAGCCCTCTATTACTGCATTCAGAAATAACTGCACGAGAGAAACTCCAAAGCTGCAGATATAACTCTCTGAAGGCTCAGACTGCCAGGAGCTCAGTGCTGGAGGGATTCCACCTTCACTGATTTAATTTTGTATATTTATAGAAAGATCCTATTGCCCATCTTCTTTCAGCTCCGTCACACTGGTCCATACCCAGAGGACACTAACGGCCAAAGATCTGTGGATATACTCAGAGTCCATTTCTTCGTACTATGAACAGAAAAACTTCATGATGTCTTGAAAGAAGTGAAGCAGAACATTTTCCCATCCAAAAAAGAGGTTATTGCTTTTCCCTTCAAGAAGCTGCTGATGTTATACCCCTAAGAAATCTTAATGCCAACCAGAACTAGTTATGAATAAGTACTTATAACTACAGATGCTGACTTCTGATGATAAATCATGATCTAATAGCTCTCTTACAGTCAGCTCTACCAGTGTCAGAGCCTGCTGGCTCAAGCTGCCCTATATGTCCTTGTGTTAATTACTTTGACTAACTACAGGAGAGACTCATTAAATTTACTGATTGCTGTGTCCATAAACCAATATTTTCTAATACTTCTACATCAATAACCAGAGTATTGGTCTCTTTAGCACCAATTATTTTTCACTGGCTTATACTGTCTTTGTGCAAACTCAGTAAAATTACCCTCTGTTTACAGGGCCAACTCAGGGCATACCAAGATTCAGTGGTTAAAGTGCCTGTCCACGTTTTATGGACCTCTCCAGGGAGTAGTTTTTCTTCCAACTTCAAAGTTTTAACATTCTGCCATCAGCAAAATAGGCAAATGTTAGATAGTTTTGATATCCAAATACATCGAACCAACAAAATATCTACCTCATTTCATTTATACATTGTTCCAACATCACTGAACTATTCTTACAACCCACATAGATGCTATAACACTTCAGACAGTATTAACAATACCATTTTTTATTACTGGGTATCAGTATCCCTCCTAAATCTGTCAACTTGAGAAAGAAAAACATTAGTGAATAAGTCAGATGTACCTTCAGTGTTAATAATTTTAATGCCAGTACACCTGTTAGTTGGCAGTTGTGTATTAGGAAACAAATTCTTTCAGTCTGCTTCTTTATTATATTTTCCATCTTCTGTCACTGATTAATTTCTAAAATTCCTGCTTTTCCTCCTCAATCAACCACAAGTTATTGCATCTTGGTCTTCTAACAGCACAACTTCAGATATCCTCTTTACTTTACTTATCTAAAAAACATACTCCAAATGTCATCCTTCCACCAGATGCAATAAACTTTGGTCTCTGAGGTCCAGAGTTAGTGAATGCTTTTCTCTACTTTTAATTACTGTGATCATTATGTGCTTCACCAGATACTGCTGGAAGAATCCAGAGAAAGGAGCTTTACAGCATTGCTTCCATTACCACAAGGAAACAAACCCAAGGTTTCACATTTATTGAAAGACAGTGTAACAGAACTCTGATTTCTGTGTCTATAATGCATTATTCTTTGTCATAGTTTTATGATTTTCATTCTCTGTACTCCACATCATAACTTCATGTGAAGCACTGGGAATTAAAGAGTTAATGCTCCATGGGCTGCCAAATTTCTGGGTATCTGGTTCACAGAAAAGAAGAATGCATACCCCAGAGAACTCTGCACTCCCATTTTCCGCTCATAGGGAAAGATAAAACTGCATTCAAGTCCCAAGACTTCCCTCTTTTTGCTAGTCATCTCAGCAGTGAACGTTCCCTAGCCATGTCACCTTCAGCTTTAGAGTAAGGCCTTCAGTTTCACACTCTTTATTTGATTTATTAGCTTCAATACCAATTATGTTGTATCATATTGTGTTATTTTGCATTCCAACATCTTATTCAGTAAAGTACTTTTCCTCCTAAGATTGTTGCTGCTGTTTTGTTTTTAGGCCCATCAACCTGCCCTTTCCCTTTTCCCCCTTCCAGGGGTGTGGGTCCATGGTCCCTCACCCAATTAGTCAGAGAACTGGGCCAAACCAGCCCATAAACCATTGACATTCCTCCAGTCATGTAATTCCCTATAGCTATTGAGAGAGAGTCAGTGCAGTAGCACAGCACAGACTGCTCAGTACAGGAGTATTAAGGGGTCATTAAATACATTGGTAGTCAGTTCTGGAGGGAACACACCATAATTAGGTTAAGGACCCAAGGCTTCCTAGGGTACATGAAGTTCCCCAGCCTGCTTTATAGCGTTGCAACCTTGCCTTGAATTTCAGCAGAGCTCCATCTCCATCCCTAACTACCTTTCACAGTTCAACTCCTTCTGTGCAGTACGCCACACTTTGCAAAGGATGTTTCAGAAACCAACACCTGCTTGCACCTGAACCAAGACAGCATTTCTGTGGCCAAATCCATAGAATCATTTACCTTTAAAATGTATTGTTTCACCAAACACTTCTCCAAATAGAAGATACTTTTACTGAAAATATTAGTAACACATTCCATTGTAGAAGAATACAATCAAAGAGCAAATTGCTATACTGCAGCTCTGTCATTGAACTGCTATTTCAGCAGGAGCAGTAATATGATAGTTACCCTGTATGTCATTACGTAACACAGAGTTTTGTTAGTCCCTAGTGTTTTGAAGTAAGCCAGGCAATAAAATAATGAGGGATTTGGACATGAGTCAGAAATAAATTATTCAGAATATTAAGAAGCAAAAGATAGTTGGTCAATTATATATACATACGTGTACATTTTTGTCATGTTGGAAAAAAAAAAAGCATGATGTCTTAGAAATGACCGATCATTTTCTTAATACCACAGCTAGAAAGATACTGAAGAACCAGAGTTTGATTACGACTTCCTGCATGTTACAGGGAATATACTTCATTTTGCAAAATGAAATGTTCCGAATTTCTTTCATATGATTTTTCCTTACAATTCTAGATTTCAATTCTGTACAAGACATTTGGAAATAAAAATAACTTTGAAATAAAATTAAGATGCTTAGCCAGCTTGTGGCAAGAGCAAAGACCACTGCTTCTTTATATTTCTATACAGCTCAACTGAACTTATTAATGATTATTTTTATGCATCCAATTAATACATCAGAGCAGAGTCTGAGGACTCCCAAAACACATGTGCAAGCAGATTTATAAGAAGCAGATTATGATTTGATCTTTGTAGTTTTTTTTCTTTTCCTTTAAAGAGAAATTCACCTTTTTAACAATCCACATATAAGATACTGAATTATATGTTATGGAAATTATTGCTTTCATATTCACTAAAGAAGCTCTTACTCAATTCAATTTCAAGAATTAGGAAAATCATTTTCTTAATGTAAGCCAGGAGAGGCTGACCAATGTCAGGACTACCTATGACAAAAAGCAGAAAAGCCACTCAGCACATACTTATCTAAAATATTACTTTAATAACAGCATATCTTTTTCATATTTGTTAATTTATTTCAAGGAGAGTTTAAATAAGATTATGTTTGGATTTTTCCCTGTTTGGAATATGGATATCAGCTGTTGCTGACAAGTACTCTAAAGAGGATCTTCCACATTCTGTTTCCAGTGCAACAGGCAACCTTCATCACACCTACCAAGCTAGGTCAATAAGATGAGATGCTTAACTCTGTAGCCATCCTGCCACCTCAGCAGTAGCTTTTGTAGCATTCCAATTGTAGCAGCAAGAGTGAACATCTATGGCTGTGAGCTTGCTGATTTTTGCTCTTACTCATTTAATTTTGCACCACACACACCTTCAAAACGTTTTATACATCTTTGAGAAGACTAAGAAAAGAAGTGAAAATATCCGAGCTACAGTATTTACGCCCCACTTCTGGAGGCATTCAAGGCCATCCTGGGCAGCCTGAACAACTGGCTGGCAATGCTGCCCACGGCAATGGGACTGGAACTAGATGATCTTTAAGGTCCCCTTCAAACAAAGCCATTCTATGATTCTACAATGATATGATTAGTGGTACTGTCAGTGATGGATTTGGAATTAGTACTACTGAAGAACAATGGCAAATGTTTAGTGCAACTATCAGAGACAATCAGCTATTTGCTCTCAGTTATATTGGCTTAATTTCCCTCAGCTACAGCATGAAGATGCTTGAAAGTAGCACAAGATGGGACACAAAATTATTTATTACATATGAATTTATCAAGGGAAATGAGAAAACAGAGGGGAAAAGGAATATGAGTCCCTCCATAAATGAAAACTCCAATAGGAAGAGCTGTGGCTAAACATTCTTCTCCACTGAAATAGAGAATTTTAATGAGGTTAACTCAAAACTGAAATGGAAATTATGAAACGTTTAAGCTATGAACACCATTTCAGAATTCTGCACTTGAAGAATTTGACCCTGCACTTGAAGAATATGGCCCAAGCCCTTGATTCTTCTATTCATACTGAATGCCCCCAGCACATTCACACTCCTGAAGGTCAAAATTTCAGTTCTAGGTAGAAAAAGCACTCAGGATCAGAGAACTGGAAATCACATACACACCAAAAAAAAGCAAACAAAAAACAGCTAAACCTTTGAATTCTGAGCAGAAATTTCTACATTGATGGGCTATGTAGCTCTGGAAGTCTAACCTAAGTATTCTTCTACCTCCACTGTGGCCTATCTTACACAAATGAATGAAAGGCCCATATCCTAACTTCTCTTCCAAACATTTTTGCATTGCTCATTTTGCTTTATACCAGCCAACACCTCCTCAACTACCTGGTCAATACGATTTGCTCAAAATAAGACTCAGAAGATACCTACTTCTGAAACCTTTTCTCTAGAAGTGGATCAGTAATGCCTCTGTTAGCCAATAAACAAACAAACAAATAAATAATAAAAAAAGCACAACCACAACACCTCAGCTCTCATTCTCATCAAAACTTTTACATTTACATCCACTGAGGCAGATGAGAGAAACAGGGATGCTGCTGATATAGTACGCATCCCTAGACATGTGCTAGAAGGAACAGGGTTTATACCTGCACATCAGACATCTCCAAAAGTACCACAAAAAAATCTAATAGATACCCAAAGTAGGAGAAAAATTTATGTTAACAAAATACAATAAGTCATAAGGATAAATTTCTAAACTTGGTTTAAAATGTTATCTGTGGCTTTACTTCTGCTTCTCAGTAGTCAGTATTGATTGGTTGGGCTTAATATAGTAGCACTGCATGCAAACTAGGTACAAAGTCTTTGTTAGCACTTGAAAATCACCTGCCATTAAAATGCATACTGTACTTGCAAATTTAGCATGCTCATAAATGGAAAGCTTGGCAGGGGTATAGAATGTCTTTAGAACTACAGCTTAGAATATTAATCAGCTTGAATTATATTTAGACTGAATGAGATAGGATTAATAACATCCCCAAAATTATTGATTCTTTCCCTTTAGATGAACCGTTCTAGATTTTATAGCTGGTTGGTGGACCACCTGAATCAAATAGAAGGCTCCAAAATTTGCTATCGAGCAGTTTTGCCCATATTTGAGATATCTCAAGCAGTATTTGTGGTGGTTCCAGGTAAGCAGTGAAGGACTGAATTGGCCAAAGCAGTTCAGGATGCGGATTCCAGAGGCTGAGTCATGGCATTGTCTTGGACTCTGAAAGCCACTTGGTTCTCCCAGTCCACGTCACAGCTGAAGGCCTCCTAACTGACTTAACCAGGATAATTCTTCCTCACCTCCCTAGCATTGCCAAATTCTCTACTGCACACTGACATGGCTCCCAAAGGAGAGGTTGAGAGGAAGGGTATCACCAGAGGCCATTGGTAACAGTACAATTGTGAAATATGGAGATACAGATTTAAAATGGTTCTTTGTATGCAAAGTACAATTTACTGAGCCATCTTTTCTGGTGCATGCAGCCTATGCCTGAGGTCAGAGAGATCATAATCTCTTTCCCCTGGAAAATGAGATCACGTACTTAAAAGAAGGTCAGAGGAAGTGCAAAAGATAGTACAGTGCTACCACTGAATCAACTTCAGTTAAGAACTTCTCTCCTCCAAAGGATAAAATCCAGGTCCATCATCTCCCACACATTGACTACATGCCTCACGTACTCTGGCTCTAACACTCAGCTCTCAGAAAACTGGGGCAACTGGTTGAATACGAATGCTATGCAGTAGGACCGAGTGGGAATTCTGTGGGCTTAGTATGCAAAAGGGCCTCAGTAATGGGACCAGATGATCACCACAAATGGCAAAATGGAGTTATGGGAAGATAAATTTCAGACCAAGAGGCAAGTGGGACATTTCCTCTGGACAGCACATTAGCTTAGCAATTTCATAAAACCTTCTCCAAGATCCTTCTTGGAGTCCACATCCAAGATTAAAGACACTGCACTTTTCAGTGTCCACCTAGAGTTAAGAAGCTCTCTGAACAGCATGCTTAATCTTCATGCATCCTCCTTCATGTGCTTAAATCAGCATTCTTGAATCCTCCACAGATACCAGGTTACACATTTTAAAAGCAGCTTTGCCATACCTGAGACTCAGATTGCTAAGGGCATCTAAATGGATGCCTCCCACTGTTCTCACTTAAGAAGTCAGGAGCTTAAATACCTCTAAAAATTTGATCCAGTAAGTCTTCTTCCTGCAGCTTCAGCCCTTAAGGTTTTAGTTCCTATGCTAGGGACTATCATTTTAGTTAAAAAAGGCTTACATTCAGACTTTACCAATGGAATAAATACAAGATTTCAATTTCTGAGAAGTGATTTTGAAATAAGAGATAAATATGCCACAGTTCCTATGCAGCACAGTTTCCAACTTATTTTACTGCTGACTATCAGCCTAAAATGAGATTTTACACAACTCAACCCAAAAATGGAAGCTTATCACAGAATTGCTGGTAGACTCTTCATAATATGTTGTATGCTAATGCTTTTTAAAAAAATCCTTACTAGCAATCTAATTAAAAAAGAAAAAAAGAAAAAGAGATAAAGAGAAGAATGAAAGGTGACCACTATTACTGTCTTTTCATGTTGAAAAGATTTTTGTGCATCTTCACTTAAATACATTACCTGAGTGTAATTCACCTTTCAGTTGCCAGTAACAAGAATTTGTTATCTCCTTAGAAGAATTGCCTCAGGGAACTTGACAAAAGTTGAACTCTTCTATTAATTAGATTTTAATGAGCTACCCACAGAAGATGAGAGTATTACACCAGTAATACTTTCACCTTCACAAATATATCTGTATTTTTCCATGGTTTTACATTATGGTTTAGCTAGACCTAATACTTTTGTTGCAATTCTTCAGTACTAATTAAAAAGAATACCTGGTTCATTCCTCTCAATAGCAATAACTGACACTTGAGAATACCACATCAACCAAGGGTATGCATCTTCCAGGTGTCAGTAGTGTTGGCAAAACAACTTCAATTCAGGTTCTCCTTCTTCAGGTGGAAAAAAAAAAAGAAAAAAAACCCACAAAAAAAACATAGCAAAGCGCCTTTAGTTAAAAATACTTCAGCCTTACTCCCCAGAACGAGAAAGGAGTCAGCTTCTCACCTCTCCTCACCTTTCTATCCCAAGTTCTCAGCATATTTTGTCAGTTTGCTATTCTCTGAGGCTGGGTGTTGGTAAATTTGCACATTCAGCAATGCTTCCAGAGATGGGTCATCCACAAATCCTCTGGGAAACTTGTTCCAGTGCCTCACCACCCCCCTACCTTCCTTATATCTAACCAAAATCTCCCTTCTCTTAGTTTAAACCCATTTTTATTTTTTTTAAATCACCATCAGACTGAGTAAAAAGTTGATTTCTCTCCTGCTTGTAAGCAACCTTCAAGTATTGCATTGCTGCAATGAGGTCTCCCCTTTTCAAATGTAAGCAATCCCTAATACCTCAACTTTTCTTCGTAGGAAAGGTAGTCCAGTCAAGATAATCTTAGAGGCCCTTCCCTGGACCCAATTCAACATCTCTGCATCCTCCCAGAACTGGGGGCCCCAGGCCTGGACACAGTACTCCACATGGGACTTCATGAGGGCAGAGCAAAGGGTGGCAATCACCTCCCTCTCCCTGCTACCACCCCTCTGTTATTGCAGCCCAGGATACTGTTCCAGGCTTCAAAAGCATTGTGCTGGCTCACATGCAGCTTTTGGTCCATCAGGACCCTCAAGTTCTTCTCTGCAGTGCTGCTCTCACTGAATTCTTCTCCCAGTCTGTACTCGCATCTGGAATTACTCCAACCCCAGTGCAACACATTGTACTTGGCCTTGTTAAACCTTATTAGATTCTTTCAAGCTATGGCCAGGTTCCTCTGAATTGCATCCCTCTTTTCTACTCTATCAGCTGTACCACTCAGCTCACTTGGTCAATGTGTTGCTGTCAGGATTATAACCATACAGACTAAGGTTCAGAAAAATTTTCACTGACATGTGGCATCTCTGTTGACAACATGGATTGACAAGGACTCAGAATTACAAGAGAAGAAACAAGAAAAACAGAAAATTCCCTCCAGCACCAGGGTTTAAATACTTAACGTTTATTTCATACAATATTTTTTTCACGCCATCTAAAGCCTTTGGGATTAGGATAGGGGTCAAGCAGAAGTCCATGGAACAGGAAAAAATAAAAATTAAAAAAAAAAATCGGTGCTTTAATGGGCTCTTAGGAGTTCCTATGAGAACTGAACTTGAAACAACCAACCTTGACCTTCTCAGATGGCACCAACACAAGACTTGCTAACTGCTCTGTAAATGTTACTGCACGATATTTGACTTGAAGATGTCTCAAAGCTTTATTAATATTCCTTTTTGATAGAATACAACCTAAATTTTCCAGTAATGAATAGTAGCATTGAACACCTCTGAACAGGCAAGGTAATACAATTATTTTCCTCTTTATCCATGCTTTTGATAAAGCTCATTTCTCTAGGCAATATTTATTAAGTCTACACAAATAATCACACTACAGAGAACAGCAATGAAAAACCCTTAGTTTAAGAGAATTTTTGTGCAGACACACAGTATTACTCAGGTCTGTAATACCTCTTTTTTAAGGAAAATATTTCAAGAGTTTTTTGTCACATACTGTTAAACATTTGCATTATCAAATATTTTTGTAGAAAATATCTGGATATCGGTAGAAACAGGCATATTGTGATATCTCTGGATACTGCCAAATATCTATTTCTGAAAACAGGTATTTCATTTGTGTTTTTTTCTAAAGAAATTCCTTTCTTAGAACTATCAATCGGTTCCACCAGAAGTATTGACTGAATATGATAATCACATAAGTCAATAAGCACAAATATATAGAAGCACAGTAATGCATGTTCCAGAGATAATTTGCGATTGAAAAAATCCATTAATGCACTAAAGGCATCTGGGAAATGCAGAAATATCAGGAGCAAGGTATAAAATACATTCTACAAAAAAGCCATATGGATAAAAAGCAAAACAAACAAACAGTTTTAAAATCCCCCCATCCCTCTACTGTTAGCACAGCTGTTTCATGGGCATATCTTGATCTAGCTTTACTTCTCATTCAAGTTTTCCACACTGCATCCTATATTAAAAAAACTAACTCTGCCTGCTAATAGTGTTTTGAAGGTCAGAAGACTCTCACATATCACTGATACTGATGTCTGTACTATCTCAGAGGGCAATGGGATGAAAAACTTTGCTTTTTGAAACTTCTCAGGAGAGCGTACCAGGCTTCACTTACACAAAGTATTTAAACACATACTTAAATCTCACTGATATCAACACACTTAAACTTGCGCTTAAACTTGAATTCAACAAAGTTAAACAGTGGAGAAAGTACCGAACTGAAAAGCTAAAGTAAATTTAATGGCAATTTACCACTTCTTGCTGCCTGCCCATAAGCTTACAACAGGCAAAATACCAATACAGCCAATGTCTGTTTTATATCATCTTTATCCATCTCAAACAAAAATAGATAAATATGTAGATGGATCAACAACCAGTGCCATTTCTCACCTTCCATTCTACTTCCTAAAGCCATAGTTTGAAATACTTTCAAAGGACTCAGGATATTTCAGCTAATACCCATGATCTAGATCTCCTGATGTTGTCATCCATCTGTTGCCTGTTTACCCATGTACAAACCCCCAGATGCTTTATTCAAGGCTTATTCTGCACCACGCAGGTCTTCTTATCCTGTTACCCTCAGACTTTCCCATAGCATGCCAAGTGCAGTTACTAGCATTCCTTATCTTCAGTTTATTCTCTCCACACACTCTATCCTAGAAGGAAAATGAGTGCACAGGGGGAATGGCCTGATGTAGGTACTCACACTGATACTGGGATGCACAAAAACAAGCAATTCTTACTCAGGACTTTTCACATTTCCCCTAAAAACAATGGGAATGTCACTACTCACCTCAATGGCAACAGAAGAAAATACGTAATTTTTTAACACATTTAAATACCAAGGGAAAAGAAGAAAGCAACAGCAGTATCGAAGCTATTTTAGGTATCTTGATTCAATACCCCTTCTCACATCAAAAATCAACAGAAAATGCAGTTTATCTTCTAATTTCCACTAGATGTCTTAACGTGCAATTTTCAAGGATGCTTAGAAATAATCTGTAGCAAAAGGCTACACCACAGAGAGATGCAGTGTTACCAAGGTCAGCAAGGCTGGCAGCAGAAGTGGAACAACATCCAGCAGAGAGCATCAGCAGTCCCCTAATCCACAGGCAATCAAGAGTCAACGGCCCCATTGCCTTTTGAGATCTAGTTTGCTATTCATACATCTGAAAACACCCTTCATCAGCTAATCTGGATACCAGGAGCTGAGGAATCAGAACCAAACAGGACATCTAAAGTTCTTACCCTGAGCACTTAAGTAAACAACAAACCTGTTTCCATTGCATGTTTGTTTTCCTCTACACCCATCTACAGATACACCTTCCCCACCACTCTCCATCTCAGAGACTGTATTGTATTGTATTCAGAAAAAAAACAACAACCATGAACACCAATAAAACCCAAGCATGGAAATAACTTTTCATAAGCTACACGAAATCAACCCCTCTAAGATGACACTGTGTTTCCAGTGTTTGTCTTCTTCACTCTCACACACAATATAGATAGATTTTAACAACACAGGGACTCTGCTGAGTATGATTTATTGCCTTGATTTATTGAACCGAGTAATGACAGAGCTCCCGCTTGACAAGTTTTCATTTCTTCATGGCAAGTAATTAGCCTTCGTATTGCCAAAGGGCTCTTCAGCAGCCCTGTCAGTGCTGTTCCAACCTAATGAAAATACAGCATCTTATCATAGTAAGACATTTGCATTATTCACATACTGCTTTCCAGTGGCCTCTCATTAGCTCCAGACTGCCTAACTTGGGTGGCTTATTCAGTGCAACAGAACAGAAAAGCATGATGCTCAGGAAAGAAAAGCATCACTCAGCTGCAACCTTGCCTTGCTCCTGGGCTAAAACAAGGTCTTCTGATACCATTAAGCCAACAATTTTGAAGAGACTGTGTGAGCATACATACCCTAGAACATAATTTTTGGTTATATGTTTACTCTAACTTCCACAGAGCTGCATCTTGTCATTCAGCACAGCCTCCAGTAGCAGGTAGCATTATAACCCACACCTTATCAGAATCATAATCTTACTCTACTTTGTACTCCTGACAAGCAGTTTACAGCTATCTGATCCCAACACTGAATTCCCCATCTGCCAAGCTGCCAGCTCACTGACCAGCCAGTAAAACCTATAACCACATCACTGCCTACTCCCTGACTCCCCAGGGAGAAGATAACTGACAGCAATAGTTCAACAACCTCACCAACCCTCCAGGCAAACAAGCTGGATGGGAAAGAAGGTGAGCTGGGAGGGTGAGCTGGGAGGGCATGCTGTCCAAGTCACAGGATTGCCAGCTATATATAGAGGTAAATGGGCTGCTAATCCCATTAAATTCCACAGTGCTTTGTCCAGTGTGTCATTAAAACCATACTGAATGTCTGTAAATAATAGCGTCAGCACCTTAGCACACACCACGTGCTGATTTACACAAGTCAGCATTAATTCAGTGCGCATATGTTAAAATCAGTCTTATCTAGCAGCAAGATCTTAAGTAAGGCTGTATAAAAGAGAATTAGACCACCAGTTAAGAAAACGGTCAGATCTGCGTGCAAGAAAAAGCACAAAAATGCATTCTGCTAAGTTCTTTTAGAAACTTTGAAGAATGATACTGAATCCTTTCCAAATTTCACTTTTCTTTATCATTTAAATTAATACATATTTTAGAGCTCACCAAAATCATTTCATTCTTTGATGTGGTTTTCTCCTGTCCTATTTCCCCAACCTTCAGCAGACTTTGGTCCTGTTTCTTGGAGAACCCATCCTCACAGAACTGATTTTTCCATGGTCTTAGTCTAGGTAGCTGAGGTAGCATGTAGAAAGCAAAGCATCATTAAGAAAATAAAAACAGAAAACTAATTTCTTCATCTGCAGAGGATAGGATGGAGAAATATGAATTTTACTCTGTGAAATTTCAAGCTGTCAATTAATTGCTCAAAAACATCCATTCTCAACCTACCACCAGCAAGGAGCAATAAATAAATAAATAAATAAATAAATTATAGGGTTTAATCCTGCTAGGAAGCCAGTACCTGGCAAGTGTAGTACCAAGAAAATTGTCCAGAAACTGCCTTTCTTTGCTACTGGCCAGTGGAGCGAGCATTCAGTATGTCAAAATTCATGAAGCTCACTTGCATCTGGTCTTATGGAGACTTACTTGGTTTATGCCACATAATGGTTTAGCACTAGTTAGATGCAGAAGGGTAAAATGAGGAATAAGGCCCTCACAAACATGTTGCTTGGTGGCCTTCCTCAGATCCTGTCTACCACAGGAGACATGAGGAGAGAAAAGAAAGTCTCACTACTCCCTGCTTAATCCTAACAGAAACAGACAGTGAGAAGGCAAAAGAAACTTCCAGCCTCTGCTATCCCCCTGGATCACACAGCTGAGAAATACAGATAGCAGTATTCATGAACTGGGCATAAGACTCCCAGTACATTCCCTCCATAAAATGAAAGATAACGGAAAATAATATTGCTCCCTAGACCTCATATTCTTCCCCACAGCTCAACTGGGGATGCTAAAGTCACACAGCTTGTCCACCAAAGGGTTTTCTACTTCTGCCTTTCACCATCCATGGCAGGAACATCTCATCATTAGCCTGCCTGTTACTTCTTTGTCCCATTTCGGTTTTCAGAATAATTCCCTGAGGTAGAACTATTGCCCAGAAGAGTAAAGCACAAAATGGACACGGTCTTTTTTCTGCCTGGATTTATTCTTATCAGTATTGCCTTTGATATTAAAACTGTATCATAAATTTTCAATCTGGAAAGCACCTAAAATATTTTCTACTTCACACTTAAAAAAAAATAATAATAATAATGTTGCTTGGGAAATAGTGAGCAACAAAAACCAACTGTCCTACAGTCATATATTCCTACAAAAAAGTTTTTATTACCTTCCTACTATTCCGTTTATATGTTGTTATTCTAACTTGTGAGTGACTCGATGCTACATACTGAGCTTGTTTCTCAATGCAACACTCGTGCCTTAGGAAGGTGTTCAGCCACAGCTCTCTGCTTTTTTTCAGAAATCTCCCCGTGCTGTTCTACTGTGAACAGAGAAAATTTGGAAACTGTCAGAAAGCAGATATTGGGCTTCTGATGTTCAGGCCAAAGCCTGTGGATAATTAAGGTTGCGATTACCCAAGTGTACACACTACACTCGTAATTGCTTTTTCCCATTTTCCACCTGAATATTCAGTAACAAAACGCCTACTGACATCAGAGTAGAGGAAGGAAGGATAAGTAATCACTTCCCAATGTCCTTTTCCAACTCTGCTTAAGTGCTAAAAGAGATTCAGTGGCAATGCCTTGGAAAGGGAAAAAGTAGATCCTGCTTTTCCATCTGAAAATCTGACTAGAAAAATATAAATATGCTAAGCTTGCTAATACTTAAATCTTAAATACTAAAATAAGTGCAAAGGCTGAAAGTTATGGGAAAATAAAGTAAAAATGAATTAAGAAAATCTGGCAAATTCCTTGTGTTCTTTCTTTTTTGACCTCCTCATGGCCCTCTGGCATTTTCACCATCCCTTTTCCTGGGATATGACAAAGATGATGGTGTATCCTGCGTGTGCTATCTTCCCAACCTGTTGAGCTTTGCCAGGAAACACCTGGCTATCACCACACTTTTGATGGGGTCAGTAGATGCCCAATATAGTTTAGGTTACAACGTCCAAGATGAAGCTGTTAGTAAGAATTTTAAAGCTGCTGCAACTCAACTACAATGCTAAGCTAAAGAGAGCGTAACAGTGTAAGTCCAAGCAGACAGATGTTACTCAGGACAAAACAACTGAACACGCACAGATATACGTAGTTTGAAAAATTGTTCTTAGAAGTATACTGATTACCTATGCAACTCACGCAACAACAAACTATAGCACAACTAATGGATACATATGGGGCAGTAGCTAAAGGAAACACATTAAAGAAAATAGCTCCAATCGTAGCAAGTTTAGGAATAAACAAGCGGATACAAGCGCATCCATGCAAGGAGAAAATGAGGGGTCAGCAGCTGGATGACTTTGTTACACAGATCCCTGTAGCATGAGGTTCTGAATGAGAGAAAGAAGAAACAAGTGCTGCTTTATTACCCTACTCCATGTAGACATTTATGCCAAGATTGCCAGTTTGCTGCTTTTACTAATAAAAACAGCTTAAAACAGTGAGGAAAACAGTGCTGGGAAGCCTGAAGCAAATGGCTCAGAGAAAAAAAGAAAAAAAGAATTGAACTATGATCCTGAGCCTTCGCTCAGCTTCAGCTGTCACCTCTTTCAACTGAACTGCAAAGGTGTATGTAAATGATTGGCATACAATAAGAAAGGAATGTGTTTACAGGCAGCTAACAGGGAAGACTCTAGCCTACAATACCATGGTTTGTGAAATAATCTTTAAAGGGTAGAATAAAAAGATTCCTGTGGACATAAAAAACAGCACTAATAAGAACACAGAAAACAGAGACAGTTTAGGAAGAGAGAGGGAGAAGGAAACTATAACTCCAACAAAGGGAAAAATACTTAAAATAAAAGCTTAAAACAAAAGAGAAATAAATGAGAATTTCACCTTCAGATAAAAGCTACAAAAGGAAAAAAAAAATGAAATCTGAAAGGATATTTTCTTAAAAAAAGAAAAAAAAAAGTACTTTACACATTTCAATTCATGTATTTCCCTTGGGGTTTGCATATTTTGGTCACATAGTTATCCAATTAAAATGGAAAGCCTGCATTATCCTTTAGGCGAGGACAGCTGCCAACTGCTAAGTTTTATAAAGTCTTTAATCTTGTCCATAAATATTTAAAAAGAATTGGTTGCTACACAAGCCAAAGCAAAGTAAGAAATCAAAGGCTTGAACTCTGCAGTAACCTCTGTATTGTCTGAATGGAGAGGAAATACTAGAAAAAAAAAAAAAAAGTTGTAATTATAATGTTAAAATTACTGTTAAAACATACGCAGGCATCTTTTTCTCATCCTTCTCCCATTTTCTTCTTCTCATGTGGAGCAGTGAAGGGAAGCAAAGAACTAAAGAGATTTCAAAACTAAAATCACTTTCTTTTTCCCAGACCAATTTTACAGCAGAGCAAAGAAACAATCTTTGCCCCCTTATGTTTCCCATGTTAATTAGCTATTTTTAAAGCACAGCCTTCAATAAGAGGTAACTACACATTGGCTATATAGATACTGTGTGTTCAATATTCAAAGGCATAAATAAAGTTCAGTGAGACAACAGGCATCATCCACAACATCTGGCCTATGTGACTTCAGTATCAGCACATCCTTACACAGGATGTGCAATCTAAAAGCACATCATCTTCCCATTTAGATTGACGTTAAGTTTGACATCAGAGTTGGCAGTCACAACCAGGAGCAAGGAGGAATCCTATGACATGCTCTTATTTCTGCAGGCTATGTGCGCCATTTAAATCCACATGTCTGAGGAAAATATTGTGCAGTTTTTGCATCATGTCAGGGAAAACTGGCAGCTCTTGCTTGCACGCAGGATATTCTAGATGATGTTCTACTGAAAGATTTGTAGACCTATATGTAGATTGCTCTGAAAGTTATGCCTCCTATTTGTTTGGTGGAAACAATGATAGATACAAAGAGCACAATAACACTTTTTAATAGAGGAAATTCTCAGCTACAAAATACTACTCTTCCACATAGCCACCACCATTAGCTATGCATTTTTGCCAGCTATGAACTAGGTCCTACGTGTCATGCTCATGATGTAGAAACTCAGTATTGAAAGCACCATGATCACTGTCAGTCTAATAGTGAAGCACACAACAGCAAGGATTGCGCTTAATCCTGTCAGCTTGACAGCATCTCTTTAAGTATCATACAATTTAAATGGGTAGCATATTGAATATCGTAAGTAAAAACTCTTCAGGCACAGAGACTGCCTAAGGAGCTAGATGCACTACTGTCTACTTTCTACCTCTGGAGCAAAAGAGGCACCTTCATCAGTTGAAACCAGCACAGGTGAGCTGCTTTTGCATTGTTTTTCACTAAATCAGCCACTACAGAAACAAACAGTAACTTTAACTTTCAGAAAGATTGCATCACTAATAAATACATAAAATAAATATATGTGTTAGGGTGTCAGCTTTGATGTAAAAAGGCATGCTGAAACTGTGCACAGTAGCTGGTGTTGCATACGCCAATAACTGGTCATAATGAAATAGCACATGCTAGAGCTTAATCTTTCTGCTTTTTGAATCAATAGAAATATCCTTCTCAATTTAACAGGAGGAGATGAACCTACTAGAATCAGATTCAGAGAAGTGGCAGAGTTAATTGTGAAGGATGCTGAGATGAAATCTGATGAAAGAGGTTATCACCAGGACCTTCCTGAGTAGTGAGTAGTTTTCAGAACTTTGCAGTCTCAGCTGTGATCTGAAACCCAGAAACAAAGGAACCTGACTTTTTGAAGGAAGATCTTTAGAAATATTTTTAAGGCAAGGGGTAGGGGGAGAGAACCAGAAGAAAAGAACTCTTGTAAAATTTTTTGAAATTAAAACCTTGACATATTCTAAATTACTTGCCATTAATGAAACCAAGACTCATTCTCCCAGCTCTGTCACAAGTGAGTTAAATAAATTCTGGTTGAAGTCAGTGTAGCTGCAAGTCTCCCTGAAGTTAATGAAAGCTGCAGACACTGAGCACATCCAAAAAGGTCAGGTTATTAATACCTCTGCACAAGAATTTCATATACTTCAATGTAAGTCTGAAGTAGTATTGACTCTTTCTTCTCTTCTTTAAGATATATGGTCTTCAAATATATCCACAAAAAAACATATTGGTTCAAATTACTCTGAAGTAAGATTCCCAAGTCGGAGCCAAATACATCCCACTCAATTCCTCATAGAGCTGCTACTTGAATTTAGGATTCAGACTCAAAAGGTGTTAGTCCTGACTTCTGTAAGCCCAAATAGAGTACAGTACAATCCTTCACAGGACTGTGAATAACTGAACATGGGAACTCATTACTTTGGTCAAGGTGAGCTTGATAAATATTTTCGTGGAATAACTCATCCTCACAAGAAAATTCTCTAGCATAGATTCATCTCTTATATGTGTTCATTATAGATGAGGGAGCTCAATGCAAAGATAAGTCATGATAGGTACTATAAGAGCCTCAGAAAATCTGCATTTAGCCTAGCCAGAAAGAACACTTGTGTCAAAGAACTCAGGCTCACACATCCCTAGGGCAGAGCTAATTAAAGTTCAGAAGGAGAAGGAAGAAGCAATGAGCACGACAATTCCTCTGATGGAGGAAATAATCCAGGAGAAACCTGTGGGAGACTGAGGACAGTCACCTTGAGGTGAGATGCGTCAAAATTAGGGAAGGACAAAAGAAAACGTGATATATGAAAGAGAAGGGCTGAGGAAGCCACACCATATTTTGGAGTGTGTGTGAAATATGATACAGAAGCAGTAGATTATATATTGTTTCTGCTTGGTATAAACAATGTTTCCACAACAAAAACACCAATCAGGTGTGCTAAAGGACACAACTGATACCGAACTCAGGTCTCAACTATGCCCAACCATTTACTACTTGAACCAGAATTAGCTGCACTTAATGATACAATTCTACTTGGATAAAGCCATCCCTACTGGTAGCAATGCTGTGAGCAAGTAAAAACACATGTAATTCAGTTGTGTGGATTGCCAGGACACACGGGTTATACGAACAAAAACATCGTCCACAACTGCAGTCAGACAGAAGGGAGAAGGGGAGCACCTCACCTCACATTGTATCCAAAGTAGCAAATCTCTCAGTTCTGCAGTATTAAGAAACTTCGGTGATAGGCACAAACAACATCACTCTCCCATTCTGCATCTCAGCTGTGGAGAGTACACACAAGGTATAGCACAAGACATATAAACAACTCAAAGGGCAGGATATATTGCAGTTCTACTTTCACCCGATGTGGTATCAGAAGAAATTGCTGTTACAACAGTGGAAACTTCTAAAACAACACCAACTGCCTTTAAGAGATACTATTACTATAACTGATTCCTTCAGCAAACAGACAGTAATAGCCTTTATTTCTTAGGTTACTTCCCCACAACAGTAATTGAATTCTTGTTAGCAATTTTCAGCTGTGAAGGAAATCTGAGCAAACTAATCTCTGATAAAGCACCTCTGTTCACAGCTGTGCAATGTGAAGTATTTCTGAAGGAGAGACATATTAAGCCTTGAAATTATCCTATTTATTATCCTCATGCCAATGAGAAAATGGAGCGCTTTAATTGAGTTTTGAAAGACTGTTTTCAAACTGCTGACCTAGAAGGAAAGCCCTGCAAATCATTTGCCATGGATTTCCTACAGAACTCCTACAGAACTAGTAAGAAACTTGACACGAAGCAAAACAGCCATCTGTCACAGAGCTGGTGGGTAGAGCACACAGATCAAGTTAAATGCTGTTTTTCACAGGCCTCAGCCAGTGCCACATATTTGCATTGATTCAGAAGCACCGGTATATCACGTGTGCCATTTCAAATTTCCTTAAAATGTTAAGAAAGAAAGGGAAGGAAGGGAGGGAAGGAAGAAAATTTAAAAACAAGAAAATAGGAAAACATAAATACAGATCATCTGGTTGATAGTGCTTTTCTTCCAGCAGAACACACAGAGAGAAATTTTGCTTGAGCAATCAGTTGCATATTCTTCTAATCTAGGGGAGTTCTACAGAAGTTATCATAAAACAAAGCAGACAGTCATACATCCATCTCATTCTAATAAGAAATCATTCAGCATAATACAGCTCACTAGAATGTATACAGCACAGACACATCATTAGTGTGCATATATATTCTAATGGTAAGTGATCATGATAAATGATTTGGTTTTGATTCTGAGAATTTGAGACTGAACTTCTGATAATGTGATACCAAACTCAGAGGTGCTTACAACTGCAAAGGAACTCACACCATAGTTACTAGGAAGCAAAAATATGGAGTTTGAAATGTGATGGAAAGCACAGCAATGACAGCAGAGCAGCAAGGTCCTAGGCAGCAGTAATTGAGGATCTCCTCAAATGCAACAACTGTGGGAAAGGGAGGAAGGGAGGAAAGGAGGAAGGAAGGAAGCACACTCGTGCAAAATAGTTGTTCTATCAGAACATGAAAGACACATTTATCTGCTTGAAAACAGAAATCAAACACATAGAAGCATCTCTATGTAGTTTCCCATATTGGTGCAGTAGTGCCTTCTCATCTTAAAATATTTCACTGTTAGAACTTTGACCTTCTGGCAAAGGACATGGAAGGACATTATGAATTCTCCACATTGATCTTTATTGGTACAACATACCATTATCAGTCCTTTAGTAATTCTTTCCCTTCTGCTCACACCTAGCATGGCACATCTGGAGTGCTGAGTTCAGTTCTGTGCACCTGAGCACAGGAAGAATGTGTAAATATTGGAGTATGTTCAGCAAATATCACAAAGGTTATCAACAGCTTTCAGTGCCTAAAGAAAGGCTGAGAGAGCTGGAACTCAGCATGGAGATGGGAAGGCTCAGAGTGATCTTATCAAGATGTAAAAATACCTGACTGAGGGAGTAAAGAAAGTTAAATTCTTCTCGGTGGTACTGAACAAGAGGCAATGGACAAAACCTGATAAACAACAAATATCACATAAACATAAGGAAAAGCTTTCTTACTCAGAAGGGAGTCATATCCTTGAGCAGGTTTCATAGAAAGGCTGCAGAGTAGCTACTCCCTTAGCGACATTCAAAAGAAAACTGGACGTGTTCCTGAATGATCTCCTGCAGCTGACCCTGCTTTTAGAAAGGTATTTGGATCAGGAGATATCCAGAGGTGCCTTTCAACCTCAACCTTTCAGGGATTCTGTGAACTTAGCATTCATAGAGTTTTGGTTAATTGTCTAAAGAATTTGAGTGGGGTAATTCAGCATAATTGTGAGATGTCTATGGCAACTAAAAAAAATGGATGTATATTACTAGGTATGACTTGTCAGATGTTGTTTTTGTCAGCAGCAGTAACAGAAATGGTTTTAAAGTATGCTTTATGCTGCAGTGCACTAGTGTGTCTGTCCCTCCTGACAACATGCTGTTGTCAGATGGATGTATCTGAAAGAATGGCTAGCAGTGCCCTGCCTCTTCGGTAGGGCACAATGAAATTGCAGCCCATATTTTATATATTCTAAACATTTATAGTTCCAATATATTGGCACTTAAATGTTACTGATAATACTCACAGTTTAAGTCCAGGAATTTGTTTCTCAGAGAAAAGGATCATCTCTTCTCCACCTTCTGTATTATTTACTGAAGAAGTGCTGCTCACCTACAGACACTTCCTTTTAGCCTGTCAATTGCTGCTTGATAGCAATGACTGCCTGTTACATACTCTCGCTTAAGAATGGATCTCAACAGTAATTCTGTAATGAGTACTCTTACCTAAAGCTAGTGTTTGTAATTCACATAGCACAAATACTGAATTTCAACACTCCACCGGAAGGCACTTCACTGCCTCAGTTTCCCTTCTTAATCTGCTTTTCTCATCTACATACTTCTCTGGAGCAAGAAGGATTTCAGATGAAGCACAACTATGACAGAAACATTAGGAAATAGGAGCACTAAATCTCCCTCCCTGCAGGATGAAAGAAGGTCTTGGCTCCTCTCTCGATGAGCACCTTAAGAAAACAGATTGAGGCTGCTGAGCACAGGAAAACTTTGCCTCTGTAAGATGAACATGGAGAAGAGGGAATTAAACCATGACAGATTTGGATAAACACAGTTTAAAAAAACAAAACAAAAACAAACGCAGTAGGAGTCACCCTTGAGAATTCAATATCATGAGCAGACAAAATCCATGGATTTTCTCCCAGTCAGAAGCACTAAATGCTGCTATGATGCCAACTTAATTGGCCAGTAATGAGTGCCTGGGGTTGAACTTAACTCGGCCTCATCAGAATTCACTAGCACGACATCAAGAAGGAGAAAGAATGGGGGAGAGGAACAAGATAAGAGGAAGTAACAATTAAAATAAATACTATTCCTTAACCACAATAGGATTTTAGTGCTAATGAGTACCCCCTTCCAGACTTCATGCTAAGTAATGAAATCGGCATGGTATGTAGCAAAGATCCTATTTATTTTAATGGTTGCATTTTGGCAGAAGTTTTGTCAGTCTTATTCCATCCAGACACATAGACAAATGACTCACTCTGTAAACAGGCCTCCATTACAGTCAGAACAATACCTACTATTATTCCTTTCTTCTCTCTCTATGCTCATGAGGTAATACCTTTTTTTTTCCCCTTAAATAAACAATGAATAAGGTATCTGAGGCCTTAAGGACACCCTAGAGCCAGATCTTTTCTTTTGTGCTAATTACTATGGAAAAGAACGGATCCCGTCCACTGCACATCAGCTGGCACTCTTTATCTGCAAAGCTCCACCAGAGACTCTCCTGGAGTTTGTGACAGAGCATGCAGCTCAAGCTGAAACCTGTACCACTACAGCACTGCTGCTGAGTATATTAATTCCAGCTACAGCAAACAAACTTGCTTCCATGCACTTCAAGAACACCTACCAGCAAGTAGGTGTAGGCACCAGGAGTACACTCATCACTGAATTCTGTTTAAAAATACCAACAGTCCTAATTAAGTTGTTTTTGTTATTTAGTATACATTTCTCATTAAAATGGTCTCCAGTTCTACAAATGTAATTACCTGTGGCAGTAAAACCAAATTTGTTCAACAATTGTAGGGTTTTTTTTTCCACTCTAAAGTCACTACTTTCATTATTTCAACTTGAGCCAAGCAAAATCTTAGTTATGCCTCTAATGAAAGGTTAGTACTATCAAGGAAAAATCTACCTCACTAAGCACGTGGTTTGGACTTCCTCCGCACACTTACCCCAAGAGGCATAGTCACCAAATCTTGCTGTACTCTTCTGCAATTCCCATCACCCACAGCAACCCCAGTCTCATACTGACTAGCTACATTGATTCCTGGGCAAAATGCACTCACAGCTCTAGCTTTATCCGCATACACTTACACAAAATTTGTGTGAGGTAAGAGGGAGTAATGATACAAACCCTTTTTTTTTTTATTATTTTTTTTTAGAATTTATGACATGTGCATGCATTGCAGTAGAAAGAAGAAGAATTTGTAATGAAGATACAATTTCAGGTAAAGTTTCACTTTTAGTTCTATTTAGTGTTACCATGAAAAGTCTCTTCCAATTCAGACTCCTATCCTGATAATATTGTTGGATATGTCAACAGATATCACTTCCCATCTTCATCATTTTGTAATACAAACACAGATCTACAGCTGACACTGACTGACCCATTCTGTTCTTTTTTTTTTCTCCAGAGATCTTAGCTGAAATTCCAAAATTGTCATAAAATATAACCCTAGCAGTTTGCAGCAGATTTATTGAAAGTGACCATAGATTTCTGATGTCCATCTGTATTGGAAATTAAAAACAAATGAACAAGCTAGGCATAAGAGAAGAGAAATATTTGGTATTCATACTGAATCTCAGTAGCCTGTACATCTAGATTATATTTCTGTTTTGAGCCTTGGATGCTATAGATTTGATAAAATCGTTCCACGTTTGTGCATCTATCCCTCTGAAATTAAGTATTTAATTTGAAGACTTGCAAATATAAAGTAATGTTTATAAAGGATTTAACTCTTAAAAGGAAAAGGGTAGTCTGGTTGATGCAAGGTACCCATTTTGCTCAATAGAAACCAAGTTAAATAGGAGGTACTAGGAACAAAGGCAAGCATACAGCAATGAGCCAAAGTCAGGTCAGTTGTCCTGATGCCCCTCATTTTGTACACTGAGGCAAGAAAGAACTCTATTGAGAAGTAATGTAGAATATTATAATTTAAGACTTTGCATGGCCAAACATAAAGCTGACATTTTTCAGCCTTCAAAATTTCAGACTTTGCAATCTAAGTCACTTCTTGATGGACTGCCTGGAATAAGAAGCAGACAGTTAATTGAGACAAGCATCACCTTGAAGGTGGAATAAATACAAATCACACAGCCTTATGTAATTTTTTCTTGATCCCACAGCTTGTACCCTCATGGCTAATTTTTTCTTTCTTCTGTAAACACACCTGCTAATGGCACAGCCCCTATCCTCATAAGCCTTGCTGCATTTGCCTTCAGCCACTACTGAATTCAGAGGGCATTACAGAGCCCTGTTGAACTCGCAGCCTCTTGATCAAAAAAGCTAAAATGGATATAACAATTGGTGTCCTTCATAGTGTGGTATCTTTGCATCATTCCCAACTTTGCTTCTTCCCTGAAAGGAGCCCTGGAATGCATATTCTGGCACCTACAACCTCTATCACACCACAGCTATTAACACCTAAAAAGTCACAGCCACTTTCCCCAGCCACTTTGTTTGATTCTCATTTGAAGCAACCCACGTCTTCCTGTGAAAGAATATTTTTACTATCTAGAAAAGCAGCAAGATCTAAGCTTTATGCTGTCTTTTTATGTCTTGCACATTATCATCAAGGGGGAAGGCTGTGTAGGTCAGATGAGGCGCCCAGTTTCACTGGTGTAACACCTCTCCTGTCAGTGCTTGCACAAGTGTGACTTAGTGCATGGGTCTAGTGCTGAAGACAGAAAAGGAAAGAAGTGTTTTTCTTTGTGCTTCTGGCTGAGAAAACCTCACAGGCACTCTGTTAACATAGAAAAACCATTCAAAGCTGCCTCTTGTCACACTAGTCGGTGAGTGCTATTCCCTGAAAGCAGCCTCTTCCTTCTCAATAAGGCTATCCTTACACAGATACCTTTTGATCTAGAAATGAAATTTAAGGTAGAGGTATAGGCTTTTAATGAATAACACAGGGACTGGTTGGAGAAGAATGAAAATGCAGCGTGTACTAAAATGAAATGAGGAACGACAAGAAAGTCAGGATCACATTTTCACAATATGGATACCCAGATTCAGCACGCCTTTGTAAAACCTTGTGGGTTGACACAGACATGAACTGCAGACATCCACACAGAATATTTCTCGTTGTGATCTGACTACAATGCAGATATTAATACATTTCTTGCAAAAGTCACAGTATTTTGTACCCACTGATAATCAGACACCAGCATTACCCAAGCTGTGAGTTTCTGACTGTTTGTCTATTATGTATATATAAGAGGTAGAACTAACCAGGCTGTGATGTGACTGCTTTGACATACCTGTTTATCCTCGCAGCAGTGCCATGTGAATGCCATCAAAGAAATGAGGTTAGGATCCTTCCCAAGAGTGCTTTTGCCATGGACTCTGTTATAACCGTGCAGCTGAACTCCTGTGGGCAACAAGAAAACATGGGTAGGAATTTCCCTGCTGGTCCTTCAAGTGGGTTATACTGAGTTGACTTTTGGTTTCTCTTTCACAGCTAGTAAAAAGAGTATTTAAGCTTATTCTAGAGTCACAGAAATCAGACAGAGGATGCTGCACTGGCAGTAGCAGTGAGTGATAGAAAAACTTTTAAACCTGCATTAGTTTTAACCTTGCTCATTTAAATATGAAAACTGAAGAAATGGCTGGAAAAATATAACTGAACTGAGCTTCATTTTACAGAGCCTTGTTCTCCTCTCAGTTCAGCTCAGTCTGATCTCACTAGAAGCTGTGTCAAGGATAAAAAGGTCACTGGAGTTCCAATCTGAAATATGCAATTTTAAATTGCACCAAAAGCAATTTTGAACTTCATATGTGCAAAAAAACAAAAACAAAACAGTGTACTCTCTTTTCCAAAAGAATCAATGCATTTGTGCCAAAATTTCCATGCCAGTAGAGATAGCACATGCATTTATCTTGGGCTATTCATCTTCTAACACTTCAATAGATCTTATTTCATTTCTCGGCAAATATTGCTGCCAGATGGACACACCAATCTAGACACTTGTCAGAACTGAGCTACAGGAAAATACATATCAGTTTTTCTCCTCTAGACCTGAAATGAAAACAAAACAAAACAACAGTCTCATGAGGTAATACGAAGAGTGGCAATACAGAAAGGGAAGAGGGATGCATCTACTCTCATCCTCACGGCTGTGGGCAACAGAAGTATTCTGACTCCTTTCCCACTACATACTCTGTGATGAGTTAGAAGTCCACAGTACGACTCAAGATGCCCATGCAGCATTTTCAGGTTCTGCACATTTTTCATTTCTACAACAAACATTACTTCCTGAGCTTGCTTTTGAAATGACAGCCAAATCCAAAATGGACTACCTATTTCAGAAACTAAGCATCATCTTTTGTATTTAAGAAGAAATACACATGCAACATAAATACAAAGCCAGAGGGTGCTCTTTTTATTTACAACCCCTCCTGGAAAGGGTGGTTTCTATGGCAGCAGAAATCAGGAGGTTTTTGTTGTTTCCCATATATGCACCCCTGAGGAGCTGTTCATCTATTGAATTTAGGAAGATTCAACTAAGCTTATTAAAAATATTTTTTCTTCTTTGATGATATGCCAAAAGTGATAAAAGATCGGCTACTTACATCACATCCCAGTTAAAATATTCCCTTCAATATACCTATAACTATTTTTTTTACTGGCATTCTGTGTTTTATAAGAGGCCTTTAGAGATACAGCAAGAGCGCTTTATTATTCAGCGCCAACTGAAGTAGGAAAAAAGTCACACTGATTAATGGCATTAAGCTGATGAGAGTCACAAAATTAGTACTAACTTGATATTAGACCTTTACAAAGATGTAGCATCCAGAGGAATGATGTTATTTCAGGTAAAGAGCTGGATGGCTGATGATAATTCCTCATATGAAAAGTCAATGTATTTACATCTTTCTGTTTTCGTATCTGACTGCAGAAGCCAGAGTCACTGATGCATGGTACAGATATGTAAAGTTCTGCTCCAAAATGATTGGGCTAGGTAAAATGTTGGGTAAAAAAGACAGTCTTTTAATTTGCCTCCTCAAAGCCCTGCTTTAGTCATCAAGTTCAAAGACTCGAAGACAAAGGTCTCTTCAGATTGCCTGTGGACGATTAATATTTTCTCAGATGGTACAATGTTTAGATCCATGGATAATAAAAAGTACACAGCCTATAATTCAAGAGCAGCAAGAAACTACAAGCACAAACTTGGGACAGGTTTATTAAGGCAGTTAGGCTCTTGAACACTGATCTTATTCTGCTGATGTAAATAAACACTTCTGTTCACATCTGTGGCAGAGATTTGACACTTTCACTAAATAGTTTTCCTGTTGCTTCATAGTTTGTTTTTTTTTATGATAAAACATGTCAAGTTGCACTGCTTGTCAGCACCAGAGATGTCTATATAGTCAACACCCAATTAAACTTCTGCTCAGTCTTAATTACTACCATGGCCACATAGTTTAGACAAAACTATGGCTTTAGAACTGCAAAAAACCTGTGAGTGTGTTCAGTACAATATACAGTTCAAATGCCCACATACCTAAATATCTGTGGGCACAAGATCTAAATCTTTATGAAGGCTGTTTAAATTGGGGAACTCTCTTTATTGCACCACTGTACTTAACATGTAGCATTTCTTTTTTTTCCTAAAGTGCTATACTGTTGAAATATGTTCCTTGTTTGTTTCAATAACCCAACACCGAGAGGGAGAGTTTTGATCTGGGAAATCTGTGAAGACCTTCAGATCTGTGAATACTTCAGCAGAAGGTTCTTCAGATGCAGAATAGTGACAGCTCGCTCCCCTCAACTGCAATACGAATTACATTTCGTTCTTTCACAGACTTCTCTCCTCCCTCATTCAAATGGAAGCTGACCATTATCTAATGGAATGAGGAGAATAAAACTACATTTAAAAAGGCGATGAAGTATTAGTGATAGCCTTTTTCCTTTTCTAGTGAATAGTGACCCAAAAAAGTTCTCCTCAAGTCAGATGAAACTGAATAATATATTTTAATATCACTGCAGGCTAAATTTGACCTTTAAATATTAATATTTAAACCCTAATGAAACAGCAGTAGGAACGCAGACTGACAGGTGTAATACAAGTCAGACTAAACAGCACGGTAAAATTATATTCTGCTTTTAAATCCTCATTAGTGATAATGAGATATGCACATACAACCCATGATCTGAAAATGTACTCTTGAAAATCCAGGTAGAATAAATGATCAGAAAAACTTTCTAGGAGTAATTACTCTGATTTTATAACTTCAGGGGGAAATCTTTGAGAGGAAAAGTCAGATATCTGCACTTATGCATGTAATTGGACTACTTTTTTCCCTAATTGGTCCCTTACTGGATTCATTTCCTATAATATTTTACCCAGAAGTCTGTTTCCACTCTACCAGTGTAAGAAAACCCTTACTCTTTACACAGTTCTTCACAGCACTTCACTAGTCTGCTCCTTATTAATCGCACTGTCTCTCTCAAATGTATCCTGAATACTGCTTATGCCACTAAAGCTGTCAGAGAACAGCAGAAAATTACATGCTGAAATCGTAAACATTTTCCCCCTAAATGCAATATAACAAGGTAGAAACATACTTTTGAAGTAGGATCAGTTGTTCCTTCAGTACCTTCACTGAAGAATAAAAAGGCAAAAAATCACAGAAGTCAGGTAAGGATCCTGGGAGCTTTCAAATCATCAGCACTTAAAATCATACATACAAATGGTTTTGAAAATGTGTTGAGAATCAAAGAATCTGTCTTAAGGCCAATGAAAACAAGAAATTAATAATAAAAGAGAGCTCAATAGATCCACATCTGCATCATTGCATCTCTATGTCTCTGTTAAAACTGCACTGTTTAATGGAAAGATCACAACGTTGTAAATCATTTTAATTATGTTATTCCTAATTCATCTGTTTATCATTTTTGAAGGTTTGATTTCCCTATAAGAAGCAAATTTTCAACATCACTATTAGGCTGCCTGGTAAATTCTATTTATTATATCTCCCAGTGTCTCTCAGCATCTAATACAGGACCAGACTTATTCAGTGTTATCTTATTCTGTCAGAAAAGAAAGAAGTGACTAATTCTATGGCACTGCCACCTTCAATTTTGCAGGTAAATATGTAATGCAATCAGACACCAGTGTAAGTCTCACAGTGATCAACATACAGCTCCACAACATCAGACAATATGAGAGAATGGCTGGATCATAAGTGCAGAAAACAACTGAAAATGTTACATTCACTGTGCATATGTATTCTGAGGAGGACAAGATCTGTGCATGCCCTAAATCTGAGCTGGCAGCATAGCAGGTTTTATTTTAAATAAATGGAGGATAGAAAGGCATTCATTTGTGAAGTATCCAGTTCTTCTCTTTAAAGAGGAACAGAATTATGATTGGGCCTTTTTCTTAGAAAACTAAGGTTTTGTAATTTTAATTGTGTTGTTAATGCTGTTTCCTTATGCCTGCCAATGTACTTCAGAATGTTTTAAGCTGACAGATTATGGAGGAGTGTACAAGCTTTACTGTTTGCTACAGCTGAATGCTGCTTCATTCCCTGTGCATTGTGTTTTTTCCTTCCTTTTCTGAGACACATACTATGAAGCTCTGATAATTCCCTTCCACAGAACTCCAGTATCTGATATGCTGGTAAACGACCTGAGTTTTGCAGTCATTAAGAAAAGATGGAACACCTCTTTGCATGACTAGATGATTTAATAATTATTACTGAGACATTATGCCTTTAAACATCTCTGGCAGATGATGAAGTGCACTCTCTATGTTTAACGAAGCTTTTAGAGGCTTGTATTATGATGCTGCATAGCAACTGAAACTTCTTCTATGCAGGTAAGGTAAATTCCATTGTAGTTATCTGGGAATTGTTGCCAAGGCTTTGTGAAGCAAATACAATAAGCTTTGGTTAATATATTCAGTGTCATCAAGAAGTTTTGCCACACCAAGGAGTTTTGCATTCTCAGTGTATCCATATTCCAAACCCACATCCGAACACTCCTTACCATATAAATGATTCTCTCTGTCAGAATCCTGGCGTACAAATCCAAAATGTTTAACTTCTGGATACGAACAACCAATCTTTCTGTGTGCCAGGGAAAGATTAGTGCTCTACTGTAAGAACCAGTTATCTCCAGCTACAAAAGCCCAAGAAAGCAATGGCAAGGCATTGAGTAGCATCAGTCAGAACTGCAGAAAACAGTTTGAATACCTCTATACACAAAGATGACAATGGCATCTGTTACAACAGTGCTCAGGAGGATAAACACACAGCTCAAAACCACAAGAATTGTAGTTTTTTTCCTAAGACAATTTACTCTGAAATAACCTGCATTCAGAGTTTTACCAAGGGTAACTGAATTCTTGTAACAATGTTATGAGAAGAAATGACTGTAGTTCAGGTATGCTCAAACAGCCAGGTAACACCTTCAGACTGCACTAAAGCCAGTCTGCAGACTGGAAAGATGATAAATGTGCCTGGACTTATTTGCATGTTCAAGATCAGACACCAGAAAGAAGAGGCTCTGAAAGACACCAGAGGGGTCAAGCGCACAGTGACTTGTTGTACTGGCAAGACAGGAAAAGCAGCTCTTCATTTCTTTTCATTTTTTTTGCCTATCCTAGTGTACAGTAACAGCAACTGTAGTTGTCAGTAGAATTCAGCCCCAGTGTATTAAGAAAGACTGCCATCTCCTGGTTTCTTCAACAACAGTATTCCACGTGAAAAAAGAATGAAATTGGTTTAGCTAAAGCTTAGAGCTGATCATAAAGTCACACTTGCCCTGAGCCTTCAAGGGAAAATGTCACTGATAATAAAGGACAGGCAAGGGAAAGTTGGAAAGGCTAATGCATTATGACTACACTGTATAGGTTAAACCAACGTGTGATAGTTATAATTATTGCACAACTTGACACAGTTTATAAAGGCTGAACCATAAAAGCTCTCATCCCCATAACACAAGCTTTCTCATATCGAGTACTGACTGCTCTAGCTCCTATAGAGTTTCAATCAAAAGGTGCAGCATTATATAATCGTCTATGAACTAACTATACTCATTCTTAGGAACATTAAAACTCCTTTTAATGGGAATCGAAGTGACCTTAAAATGGCAACATACATTGATTCAAACGACATGCCATTGCCTCCTTCTGTAACCTCATAAAATACAAGGTACATGTATGAACACAAATCAGACTGAAGATAACTCAAAGATATTGCACTCTTCTCCATCATCTCTTTCACTAACAGGTACAATAAACACAGGGTTACTGTTCAGTGAAGTAAAATTAACAAATAAATCATAAATGGCATGATAGCATTGAATTAGAAACATTTCGCAATTTGTGGATTATTTTCTGAAACGTTGTTCTGTATTAGCTGATTAGCCTTACTAACTCAGATTTCCTATAAACAGAGGAATGTGATAATCATCTTGTAAAAAATAACAACATCAATCCTTCATTCTGTTTCCTCTTCAGCTAACGGCATATTATGATGGAGCAATCTCACAGCTAGGGTGACATCTCGTGTTCACCGCACCCACAAAGTGCCACAGCTCTGTCTCCATCCAGCTGCCTAGCACCCAGAACACCCTAAGACCTATCTCACCAACTCAGATTTATCTTCAAGGTAGTTTCAAAGAACCATGGCCGACCCTATGTATGTAAATATAAGGTAATACAAAAGGCAACCCCTTTTGAAAATGAAACAGTTATTGTCTTACTAAGATTCTCTACATTAATAAGGGCAGTGTAAAAGGAAAGTACTTAGTACCTGAGAAAATAATTGTTCTAAAGATATGAGTCCGTCATTCCATAAGTTATAAACCAGCAGCTACAACTGCACTTTGATCGATTTGTTATTAATTCATCTGATCCTGCCTGTAGCCTTTCCAGTAGTTTGAAAAGCCTTCAATGAGTTGTTTGTTTGTTTTTTTTTTTTTAAACAGAAAGTGCTAAAAAATAATGGATCTTCATATATTAGAAATAACATAATTGTAGGGCAAATAACCCCCAAGAATAGCACCCAAAAGAAATAGTGCAGAAGATAGTCTATTTTTGGAAGGCTCAAATAAATAGCATATAGACAATTTTTAAGAAGAGAGTGGCTCACCTTTGAAGACAATCGAGGCTTACCAATAACTCCACTAGAGAGGGATCTCCAACAAGAGAACCTTCCCCAGGGCTGGTCAGCCCCTAAATGGGGTCTGGGAGAAGTGGAGCCAGACTCCATCCCTTCCAATCACACAGGTACATTGCCTTCACCTGTGTCCCTGTGGCTGACTCAGTGCTCACCTCAGGTGATCAATCAGTGGTTCACGCCGTGATTCAACAGTTGCCATACAATAATGAATTTAAACACTATTGAAAATGATTGCCTACAAAAAATGAAAAGACGTTTTTGTATTGTCAGTGTGCAGAACAGGCTGCTGATCATCATTTGACATTTGTAGAAATACTCAGTGAAAAAGAGTAAAGAATATGAAGCCAGACTCTTTTGATTTGTACCCCAAGACAGAACGTAAACCAATGATCAGCGAATAACACTAATCATCTTGGCCTAACACTCTGAAGAACTAAACTGCTTCTCAGAAATGCTTGAGCAGTTTTAAGTTCCAAAAATCCACAAGAACTATGCAAAATCTACAAGGTTTTAGAATGATTATGTCTCAATCAAGTGGGAAATCGATAACTTACGCAAACACGCTTGCATACATATGCAGATTTTCTTGTATAAAAGAGACACATTTGCAAAAAAATAATATCCTTATACCTGTCTATATGATACCTGATTTCAAACTCAGTGCCTATCCAGAATTTATTAATCTGAAATTTGATCTAAGAGTGGAAACTATGATCTGTAAAAATGAAATAATGGTTCTGAAATGTTTTCCAGTTTGTTTGTGCAGGAAAAAAGAAGCACCGATTTTCTAATTCTTTTCGCTTAATAGAGCAGATGTTCACAAATGCTATTGCTAACGGTGTGATTTTTTTTCCTATAATCAACTACAACATAAAAAAAAGATTATTTTCAGAGATTCTACTTCTTGAAAATCAACCATCTGCCATATCTCAGCAGTAAGAACCATACTCTTTTGTTTTGTGATCTTTTCTGCATGAGATTTTGATACTTTTCCTATAAATCATCATGATGTTCATGAAACGATACAGCTGAACCCAATGATTACTTTCATGTTGCACTGTTACCAGTGTAAGTAACTTAAGGGTAAATGAGAACAAACATTTCAAATTTGGATTTCATTATGAATTTACTCTGAGAGAGAAAATAGTGCCATTGACAACACATTAGGATATTGAAAACTTTTATCTTCAGAGATAAATTCAGAGTCTCTAACTTGGAATTCTTCAGCTCCACAAAGCTTAGCTAAACCAATTTCCTACAATTCTGCCTGCAAAATCACATGTAGAAAATTTGATATATTTTGACAGCAACTCAATAACCATTTGAGAGAATCCTACTGTTATTAAGGACTGCCTGATAAGTCAAGCAATTATAAATGAAGCCATTTGAGCAGAAATGAAACTTACGTGCCATAGGGAACTCATACAAAAATCTAAGATATACCAAGCTTCAGAGGAAAAATAGTAAGATAAATTAGTTGTTTAAAGTATTGTCTGGAGTCGTCACTAGGAAATTAACATTACTGCCTTCTGACTCTTTTATTTGTGACTTTCCACAGTTTCTGCTTGAAGAAAAAGGACAGAGACAAAAAGAAGAGAGATCATAACACATTTTGAAATCTCTAGTGAAGTCCAGGAAACTCCGAGCGACATCTTTTACGAGATATGGAGACCATGCTGTGTGGGAACACATGATGCTTAACTGCCTAATTGGATCTCATTTCCGAAGTGCCATATCCCATTCATAATGCCATGACATCTGTTTACACAGTTGCAAGATTATCATTTGTCTGCAAATGCACCAAAGTTTGCCTTCTGCTCCATGCCAACAAAGGCAGTAAAATCGTGTTGATGCAAGACTGGTACACATCCCCTATATCCTGCTCTGCAGGATCTAACATATCTTCTAGGAGCCTCTGTCAGTTTGGGCCTTGTGCCACACTAATGCACTTGCACAAATTCTTGCCAAGCAAGACTGCACCCAACGGGGACACTGGGGTGAGTTCCTCATACAGGGTTTTAACAGAACAGGTTTTCCAGGTCCCAGCTCTTGGCAAATCTGAGGGCGTGAAGATGTGTATGAAAGCTAAATGGTGATGATCCTGGCAGTACTGGATGAGATAGGAACATATGGATCATTCTGTTCTTGAAGGAGATAATTTTCTCAGCCCTCGGTGTAAATGTCGGTGTCAGCTCTCCTCTGCCCAGATTTTTAATGCATTCTATTTGCACAATGAGCGTATTTCAGAAGGAGCGAAATAGTAAAGCTAGCCACATCACTATAAATCAGCACAGAGAAGGAAGAACAAATCTTTAGCTAATTAAAAATATATTCTGTAGACATAATATAAGGCAGACAGGGAGAAAAGATGGAAATACATATCCAGAACCTAATCTACAATGACTTGCAGCAAGAAGCTACTTAAAATTCAGCCTTGACATTACTTTCCCTGGAGTCTTGTACCAGAAGCCTTCCTTGATGAGCGAGGATGGTTCAGTTTATTTTCAAAACACATTTGATGGAGGCAGATGTGCTTTCACACAGGTATCCTCGTAATTTAATAAGCCAGCAGAAAGTTTGGACCCAGTCGCATTTTCTGCTTCACTGTTTCAGTGTCACAACTGTAAGCAGAGCAGCTCAACAACCAAGCTAGGGGCCAGCTTTTAAAATGTCAAGAACGTTCTCAGTGAACACCTGTGAACTCTGCAGCGAGTTATGACACATCCTGCCCCACAGCAACTACTCGCATTTATGAAATACAGAGAGTTCTGAAAATAACGAAGAGAGAGATGGACTAAAACAGTAAAAATGGCTGTACTGAAGTCCAGGCTACTCTTCAGCTTCTCTTAATGAGAACCTAAGAAAGAAAAGAACTCACAGGAAGAATGAACCAAGGGGATGTATTGTTTCAGTTTCTGTTCAAACTAAAAAAAAAAAGAAAAAAGAAAACCAAAATACTGGTGGCTTTGTTTCTTGTGAAGCCTTTTTTCACCTGCAAGGTTCCATTTCCAAGTACAAAGCTTAAAGGTGTTACAATATCAATTTAGCTCCATCTTATGACATAATACACAAATAAGGACATTTTTTCTTGCTCTAGCAATACCTGCTGAGATTAAGTTTTCATCAGCATTAATTCTCACTCCTAATTCCATGTGTTTTCATAAACATCAACATTTTTTCTTGCAAATGTCTTACAATTTCTTTATAACCATTGAAGAGCAGGGGCCACCTCTTGCCTTTCACTTGTAAGGGTTTGATAACTACTAATAGTTGGAATGTTTGTATGTATATAACACAACGGAAAGCACAGCAATGACAGCAAAACACTAAGGTCTCAGGCTGCAGCAAGCAAGGATTTGCTCAAATGCAACTGCCAAGAGCACAGAAAAAAAAAAAAAAGAAAAAAAAAAAAGAAGCTGGTTACTTTCGAAAAGCCACAGGCTTTTATATATAGATAAAAAAATAGTAATGGTTAGGTCTCACCTGCGTGATCCATATGAAAAC
Source organism: Callipepla californica brunnescens (assembly GCA_023055505.1). NCBI lineage: Eukaryota > Metazoa > Chordata > Aves > Galliformes > Odontophoridae > Callipepla > Callipepla californica. The sequence continues at coordinate 405,049 of JALIRH010000115.1, read as the reverse complement.
AACAATTACAGATAATGAAAAACAAGACAGCATCCAGAGATGCTGGAGGAATCCACTCCGAGGCCTGTGGCTTGACTTGGAGGTGGGGCCAGCTGTTAGCTTTGATGCTCCTTGGCTACTCTGTAGCTTCTCTTCCCATTCTGTGAATTTAATGAAACTCACAGTACGGACCACGTGGGGACATACAGCAGCGGCACTGGTGCTGGGAGATGTGGGCATCAGCAGCTCAGAGGGCAATGCAGAGTCCTTTAGGGGCTGCCATTCCCCCTTTGCCCTTCACCTCCACCAAGATCAGAGGCAGAACAAAGGGTGAAAGGCTCGAGTTGTGCTAGGGCTGAGGTTGGTGATTAGGAACGAGTTGTTCTCAGAGTGGTGGTGCCCTGGCACAGGCTGCCCAGGGAGCGGTGGTGTCACTGTCCCTGGAGGTGTTCAAGAACCGTGGAGATGTAGCACTGGGATGCGGTCAGTGGGTATGGTGGGGGCGGGCTGGGCTTGGTGATAGAAGAGCGATAATTCTGAGCTTAATCTGCCTTGCCAGCAAGTAACTGCAGGCTGAGCATTACCCAGCTCGTAGCAATTCGGATTTCTGAAAGCAGTTGGTGTGAGATACCCGAGCAAATGGCTGTGCATTCCCGTGCTATCTGTGCCACCTGCTGGTCAAGAGAGATAGAAAAGACGATGCAGGAAACCGCTCTGGATGAGAATGAAGAGCCAAAAAAAAAAAAAATTAATAATAATAATAAAGGAGGACACGAGGAGGAAAGGCTGTCCTGAATCTGGACTGAGCTGGGAACAAAGCTCCACCCCGCAGCACGGCCGGGCTGGCGGGGCGGCCTGCAGTACCTCCGCCGCGCCGCTAGGGGGCGCCCGCCTGGCGGCGCTGTTCCGGCGCGGCACGGAAGCCTAGCGCCGGGCCTTCCCCACGTGTGGCGGGGGGAGCCGGGAGCCGTGCGGCGGCGGCGGCATGTCGGTGTCGGTGGCCGCGGGCAACCTGCCCATGCGGCTGCTCCGCAGGAAGATCCACAAGAGGAACCTGAAGCTGCGGCAGCGCAACTTGAAGCTGCGGGAAGGTACGGCGGGGCTCGGAGCCTCTGAGCGCAGCGACTGGAGGCTTTTCTTCATCCTCCCCCAATGTCTTTTGCCCAGGCCAGGCCGCGCTGGGAGCCCCGGAGGAGGAAGAGGAGGAGGTGAAGGAGGCGGCAGCTCCCGAAGCGGAGGCGGAGGCGGAGGCAGAGGCAGAATCGGGCGGGCAGGCAGCGCCGAGCCCCGGGGCCGAGGGGGAGAAGAGGAAAAAGAAGAAGAAGAAGAGGAAATCTGTGGCTGACCCCGAGGGAGGTACGTTGGGAGCATTGCTTTGATGTATGGCTTATTTCTGAGCTTGCGTTTCCCTAGAAGACTTTATGTGACGTATACTGTGTTGTCTGCTTGAATGATTGTGCTGTCTGCGTCTGAGAGCTCCTTGAAACCTGGCCTCCCTTTCTCCTGACCCTTCCCACCACAAGACGTTTGTAGGAGTGATTTTTGGGGTAAAAAAAGCCAGTCCACATCACAGCTTTGGATGACAAACGTATTTCCTGTACTCCTCACTGAGAATGGCTTGTCTTGTGTCGAATGATGTTCTAGGTACGGAAACTAAAAAAGCCAAAGCTGAAGGAGACGTATCTGTGGAGGCAGAAGATGAGGATGGGCAGGATTCTGGAGAGAAAGAGGTGGAAGAGGAGGATGAAGTGCCCAGTTTACCTCTGGGTCTAACAGGTACATTCTGCCCTGAAAGACCGAGGAGTTGTCTTCTCTGGAGACATTCAAGGCCATCCTGGATGCCTACAGTGCAGCCTGGGCTGGGAGCTGCTTTGGCAGGGGGTTGGACTTGATGATCTCTGGAGGTCCCTTCCAACCCCTACAGCTCTGTGATTCTGTGTTCTTTCTCACAGGTCTACAAAATCATCTGTTCTTCTCCCTCTCTGTCTTCAGGTGCCTTTGAAGACAATTCTTTCACTTCCCTTGCTGGTCTCGTCAGTGAGAATACACTGAAGGGCATAAATGACATGGGCTTCACACACATGACAGAAATTCAGCATAAAAGTATTAAACCCCTTCTGGAAGGCAGGTAAGAAATACGTCTTTGTAACTGCTGTGCTGACTCAGACGTTGTGTAAATGTTGCTAACATGTTAGATACAAGAAACGTGACTCTTCGAAGGCAGTGAAGTCTGGTTTTGTCTCTCTTGTACCAGTGTGTCTCATAGAGACTGGAGAAATAAGAAACTAAGCTGTGAACCATATCTACCAGACAGCACTTAGTTTTAGACTTAAAATCACGTTACATTTTCACACAGCATCATTCAGAACAGGATTCTTTTTCTCTGTAGGATGAACTTAACACCTCTCTTTTTAACTTTGTTTTTTGCAGGGATATTTTAGCAGCTGCCAAAACAGGCAGTGGCAAAACACTTGCATTTCTCATTCCTTCAGTAGAGCTCATCTACAAGTTGAAATTCATGCCTCGGAATGGTAAGGATTTCCATCATTCAGCAGCTGAATTTTGTGGTGGTCCAGATGTTCAGGGATGTGGCTGCGAACGGGACTGGATGAGCTGTAACTTATTCTTGGTCATCTGATGTACATTTCAGGGACGGGTGTCATTATTCTTTCACCTACCCGAGAGCTTGCCATGCAAACCTATGGAGTTCTGAAAGAACTTATGAACCATCACGTTCACACCTATGGTCTGATAATGGGGGGCAGTAACAGATCAGCAGAAGCTCAGAAACTTGGAAATGGAATCAACATCATTGTAGCAACACCTGGAAGACTTCTGGATCATATGCAGGTAGATAAAAATAACAGTGCCTCTTCATAAAAGGTAATAAAAGCCTTGTCCTCGTCTGACTCAATTTGGTAATCTTCTAGAACACTCCGGGTTTCATGTACAAGAACTTGCAGTGTTTGGTAATTGATGAGGCGGATCGTATCTTAGAGGTGGGATTTGAAGAAGAAATGAAACAGATCATAAAACTTCTACCAAGTAAGGAAAAAAAAATTCTGTCCTTCCTGTAAATTACTTCAGTGACGTTATGTCATCTTCATCACTCAATTGTCGTAAGAGAAGTCATTAATTTTTGCAGTTCTGTAAATGCACCTTGGAGTGACTGTCATAACTCTTTCCTTTTTTTTCAGAAACATAGCATGTATATAATTTTAGCATTGTTTACCTATAGGACACAGTTTTCTGTGTACTAAGCACTTTAGGGATATAATTCTTTCATATAAAATCACTTTAGCTTCATGCCTACAGTGTCTCATTCATCTTTATGTGTTTATTTCCTGCTATTTCCTAATCAGACCAAAATAAGAAAATAATGTTAAAGGGTTACTGGCTTGCAGATGGATTTTTTTTCATAACACCAGAACAATACCTTAAGGAATATCTCATTTCTTCACTGTCACTCAGTTATTCCTCGTAATTAGTGTATAAAACATTTCCTCAGAGTGTTCAAGGCTCTTCCTTTAATTATCAAAATGACAAAAAAACCCATGGAAATAGTATGTGGAGAAGCAGTGATAAATGTTTTGAGGTTCCAATGCTAAGTCATGGCCTGGAGCAGTGATGGAGCACATCACAGGCAGGCAGGGCCAACCCAGGGAGCTCAGGTGCATGCAGTGCTCCTGAGAGACTGCAAGGGCTGGAGCCAGGATCCACCCTTTCCCAGACCTCATGTAAGGGTTGGCAGTTGAGGTCAGGGCATGTCTTAATGGAGCTCCCTGCCTACCTGCCTTTACTCATCAGTAGTAGTATATTTTAATTAAAATTAATTGAAAAAAAGGTGAAAAATTGTCCGGGGAAGTTTGCAACAAATTGCTGTTTGAATTCTCATTGAAAAAACTGAGCATTCTTGTAAACCAAATGTCCTCAGAGCGCAGACAGACGATGCTGTTTTCCGCTACGCAAACCAGAAAGGTGGAAGACCTAGCAAAGATCTCCCTGAAGAAGGAACCGCTGTACGTAGGAGTTGATGATAATAAGGAGACAGCAACAGTAGATGGTCTTGAACAGGTAAAGCAAATCTCACTAAAAGGGGTGTGATGTGAGAACAGACCAGCACGCCCTACATTCTTGTAAACGGGTTCATAAATACCCATCTCTTGAAGTGTGTAACATCCTGACGGGCAGAAGTTGGCAGCTGCCTGAAGGGTTATGTTCACTCTGTTTACTGACAGGTTATGTCAGAAATTCATGAAGCAGTCATACAGTTTGTTACACTTTCCAAGTACTACCTATGTTACACACGTCTCTATATTATGTATGTAAGCAGTGTGTTACTGGCTTGAGAACACTTCAGATTTCTTTTTTTTTCTAATTAAGATAATGGCTAAATGGAGTTGCACCTTAGCTTCTGGGTTTGTGCAGGACACACAATAGTGATTATTTAAAATACCAGTAGGTATGTGTTTATTCTTTAAAGGTAACTAGTAGCAAGAATTCAGTAACATTCTTCCATCTTAAAAAAAAAAGCCAATTTTAAGAAGCTGCCAATGCAGTTATTTTCCTTCCTAGTGTCAGAAACTCTGAAGTTCTTGAAATGGATTCATACTTTGTAAACTAATTACTTCTTATTGAGCACAGATTATTTTTTGGAAATGAGTTAAATAATTCTCCTGTAGATAATTATTTTAAGTTTGTAGAGTAACTTTTTGCTGCCATCATTACTTACGGAGTTTCATGTAACAAAGTGAGAAGCAGGCAGGAAATCAAATGGCTCAATGCTGCATAGCATGAAAGTTAACTTTTGCCTATTGTCCCCTGCAAAAGTGTGCTCCCCACTGTTTTGTTTTACAATGTTTCAATAACTTCCAGGGCTACGTAGTGTGTCCGTCCGAAAAAAGATTCCTTTTGCTCTTCACATTCCTTAAGAAGAACCGGAAGAAGAAACTAATGGTGTTTTTTTCTTCGTGTATGTCAGTGAAGTACCACTATGAATTACTCAACTACATTGATTTGCCTGTTCTGGCCATTCATGTGAGTATTTCAGATGCTGATGTACTTGTTATTTATCTGGTGGTGCCTGTTCCTGAGCATCAGGAATGTATGCAGTCCCACTGAAAGGAGTGCTTCTGTAACTGGGTTTTAATGGCTTTGAATGTACACTAATCTCTGCGAGATATCTGTTTGCTGTGATAGCATTGCTGCTTCTCTGTGAAATGGTCCTGCTTGGTCTGTGCAAATCCATAAGATAGAAGGACACCCTAAAGTATCTTTTGGCAGTGCTAAAATCTGTGAAATGAGATATTACATTTCAGCTTACAAACTGGCAAGTTTCTTTTAAGTTGAATCCGTAATGTGTGCGTTCTTTTGGTTATTTTCTTGTTTTGTTTGTTGTGTTTTTTGCTTCTAGGGCAAGCAGAAACAAACAAAACGTACTACGACATTTTTCCAGTTCTGCAATGCAGAATCTGGAATCCTGTTGTGCACTGATGTAGCTGCCAGGGGACTGGATATTCCTGAGGTGGACTGGATCGTCCAGTATGACCCTCCCGACGATCCAAAAGTAAGTTATGGAAATAAAAATTACCTTCAAATCCTGGCCGTGAGCGTAGCTACAGAGAAAGCTTGGATCTTCTGCTCAGCAGAGGTCAGAATTCAGCCGTGTTCACATCCAGCAGCTGATTTCATCCACTGATCTCCACCAGATCCTGGGAAGTGCTGCAGCTAGTGAAGATAAAACATAACTTTAGGGTACTAAAGCAATTTAAAACCTAATCAGATAAACAACAAAACGCTTCTAAAGAGTATGAGTTTATATTGCATCCTTGAGTCTCATAGCAGCTTTTCCAATAAAAAACTTGATTATCTAGAAGTTAGATTTCTCATTTTAATAAATGCCCAATGCAAACAGGAAAGACTTAAAAACTTAAACGTAGCAAGTATATACAAGTGAAGCTCAATTTTCAGTTAATCAGGCTAAGGTTCCTTTTTTGTCATTAAAAGGTGAGATGCTTCTAGTCAGGGATTTCTCAACTAGTTACATGTTTTGCTTCATCAGCACTTGGTTTGCCTCATCCACATGTGAGTGCTAAGGAAGTCTTAAAGCATAACTGATGATGCATGACACCGTGTTAATGTCAAATGCTTTTTTCCATAAAACTGCATTGCTGCATATAGGAAAGGCCATCTGGAATTAACTGTTTCTTGTTCTCTGCTAAAGGAGTATATCCATCGTGTTGGTAGAACTGCCAGAGGTATAAATGGTAGAGGACATGCTCTGCTCATTTTACGTCCGGAAGAACTGGGCTTTCTTCGTTACCTGAAACAAGCCAGGGTGAGCTTACATGTGTAATTCGTTTGTTGTTGTTTTTGCTGTGATAAATCAGAAAATTCTGAGCACAAAACTGTTCTGTTACTTAGAAAGTATTTAACTGCCATCTGACTGTTCTGCTGACTCAAACAGGTGACTGTTGTGTATTAATAGTTGCCTTGCAGCTGTGCAACATTATTAAAACATAAATTTCCTGTGACCTCTTCATCAGAACACACTGGGAGCTTGGCCAGTACGGTTCTTATTTTGTATTCCAATAATCAGTTGCATTTTTTTTTCAATTCCAAAAGAATTGTAACCATTTTAATAAGAGGGAACTGCTCATAGATTCATAGGGGCTTTCCTTGCGGGGTTGTTGATAGTACAGATTTTGTCATTTGTAATTAAGGCAGTGTCAGAAGTCATAAAGAGTGCCTTTATTATGCTATTTTAAAGGAAGTAACAATACTGGACTATTTATGCAGAGGTGATTTCTGTGAATATATTTCTGATAAGGATTCACAATATTGGCACCACTGTTTTAAGTAAAGGATGTCAGAAACCTAGAAGTATGTAACGGGTTCTTTTTGTTTAAAGCGTGGCCATGGACTTTACAAATCTGAAGATCTATTGACAGATAACTGGTTTTATCTTCGTGTCTGTTATCTGCCAGGTCTGTTCTTATATGGCTTAGGTCTCACTGTACAGTAGATATAATTTAGATTATTTATTTGGTCCTTCGTTCTTTAAGGTACCACTCAGTGAATTTGAATTTTCCTGGGCGAAGATTTCTGACATCCAGTCTCAGGTATGAAATGATGAATTCTAACATCCAGTACTGAATTGCCAGTGCTGTACCACATTCATTTGCTTGTAAGGGTTGTTTTTTACATGGCAAAATCATAGTGATATAAATATGCCTTCACCTTTTGAATACATTATCTAGCTTAGCAAACACAGTGTCTCCAGTAGCTTTTATTGAATGATTATGCATGCTTAGATTAATTCTGAGTATCTAATGCCCTTAACAGATGAAATACTTCAGTCTACTCTAGTCCATCTTCATTTTTGTCTTAAAAATAATGGTATTGTACACTGAATCTGCAGCATTATAGACAGGACTATAAGCAAAACTATATGGAATGGTACAGTTTGGATGTCTGACTTAAAAGCGTATTGTCATTGTCCATTAATTGTCAGAGCACGTAACTGACTCTAGTTATGTATTCCTTTCTGGTGTGCTTCTTTACGACAACCTAATTTAATGTTTTAGTAAACTGAAGCTTTGCACTACAGCTCAGGTTCAGGCTTTAGTGCGTGTTTATAAAGGCACTCTAGGTATGTTTGCTCTGCTGTCACAGTGCAGTCTTACTGAAGTGAATAGTGAATGTCACTGCAGTGCACATAGTAAATAATTGGCTTGCATGTAACCTTTTGTTACAGCCAGAATTCCACAATGTAATATCTTTATTTTTTCTTATCAGCTGGAGAAACTGATTGAGAAGAACTACTTCCTTCACAAGTCAGCCCAGGAAGCATACAAAGCTTACATCAGGGCTTATGACTCCCATTCTCTGAAGCAGATCTATAACGTTGGTAACCTGGATCTCAACAAAGTCAGCCTCTCATTTGGCTTTAAAGTCCCTCCGTATGTTGACCTCAGTATCCTTTTACTGCTGTGCTTCAGAGCTGAATTCCTGCTTTAAAAATGTTAAATGCAACTTACAGAAGTAGCTCTGCTATTTCAGTTTTTTTTTCAGTACTGCTGTTAATGACATGCATGCATCATGTTCAAATGATGGATTATCGAAGAAAATGTTTAATGGCCATTTTTCCAGTGTTAATAATTGCCTACAAATATCTGCTTTAATGTAGGTATGGGCCTCAGTTGCTGCAGCCCAGTAGGTACGTATGTACGTGTCCTAGAGTGCTACACTGAAATTGAGGGGCAAGGACCCCTCTTGTCAGAGCTGCCGTTGGAGGGAGGAAAGTTAAAGCAATGCTTCTTCAGTTCAAGTAGTTGGACAGCTGGAAGAGTAAAAGCATTCAGTAGAGTGACACTGTCCATAACACAGTTTTGTTTTGTGTAATGCTTTTTTCTCTTCTTAATCGTGTTTGCAATACCCAATAAGCAATGCTTCAATTAAGGCTTTTTTTTAAGCTCTTTAACCCATAAAATTCCAGATGTGAACAGCAACCACGGCAGAAGACTTCAGAAAAGAGGTGGAGGTGGAGGATTTGGTTACCAGAAACCAAAGAGCGTCCACAAAGCTAAAATCTTCAAGCACATTAGCAAGAAATCAGACAATCGGCAATTTTCTCATTAATTGTGCAGTCATTAAAATGTTTTATTTCATGGGTCTAGACTGCCTCGATCAAAACTGTCTGGCAGTTACTTCCATCTTAATCTTTTCACATTGTAGGGAAATAAAAGTTTCTGTTAGAAAACTTCTAAATTTTTCATTTCAGGAAGACTCGTTGGAAAAGAGAATACAGATAGATAGCCAAAGTTGTGAAGAAGAATGGTTGAGTGTAATTATTTCAAGGCAAAATTGCAGATTTATTAAAGAAAACATATTTTTAGCTTTTTATAGAGAACTTTGTTTTACATGTACCCTTTTTACGTGCACACTTGGAAGCTGTTGGAGTAGACAGAATGCAGGGACAGATTCCAGTGTGAGGTGACTTGCATAGCAAGGGACTTTGGTATGCTGAGAAATGCAGTTCATCGATGTCTGAAAATGTTTTTACAGTGTAAAAAAATTAAAAGGATTTTTGTTCACGAGAATGATTGCAGGCTGTCTTAGTGGTATAGAATTTGTTGTCCATCAGCTATGGTGAAGAGTACGTTCTGTTCCAAAAGAACAGATCGTTGGAGAAGGGAAGAACAGCATGACCGTTATGTCTCCAGTCTTTACAGCACTCAGACCTCAGTGTTGCCTTTTTTCCCTCTTTTATTTGAAAAAGCTGTTAGCCCTACTGGAAGAAAGAAGTCAAGGGCTATAACCATTGGTTGGATACTAAGAGCTTAAAAATACTTAAATAAATTTTTGTAACTGCAGTTTGTCTTGTGCTTCCAGAATTTAATGAAAAGTCTGCACTGCAGGGTGAGCAGCTCTAACTGGGTAATGAGCTGGTCTTTGGTTGTGGTTTTGCTAACAGCATTTATAACTAGTAGTTGACAAGATAGACATGAAGAGCTATTTCTTTATACTGAACTTTAAGAATTATTTGAGCTGTGCAGCATCGCACAGTTGAAGTGTTCTGTCTACACTGGCCATCTTTGCAATTACAGTATGGGAACTAATGTAGATTGACATTAACACTGAGGGACTCATTAGATTAACTGCAACCTTAGTTGCTTTGGGAAGAGATGAAAGCAAAGTTGTGATAAACCGCTGGGAAGTGCAAGTATGTGTTTGCCATGAGATTGCCCAACTTCTCCTAGGTGTTTTTCCTGTGTATTTTTGAAATCTCAACTGGGAGATGGAAATACTGGATGATATTACTCCAGCTTACCCTAAATTATAATAATTATGTTTTTTTAGTTAATGCATTCTGATTGAAACAACTACGGTCTGCTGTTTCACACCATAATTTCCCAGTTAAGCCAAAGCAAGCATCCTGAGCTGAGACTATATAACAGAAGAGAAGGGCTTCAGCTTCCTGACTTGTGCAGATGCAGTTACCTTTCTCTTTATAGAATCATAAATGAAAAACAGTTCCTGACTAAATATCTGTGTGCATCAAGCATCATCTGTTCTGTAGTACTGCAAGAAGTTTAAGAGATTGTCAAACTGATTGGAAATCTAACGTTTCCTTTGCAACTTGGCCTGCTATCAATCTTGTGAGCAGTTAATAGACCTCAGCCATCAGACTCTCAAGGCTCGGCTCGTAACAGAGACTGATAGGCCGGGGACTAATAGCACATGCCCTGAGAAATTGCCTTCTTTCTCTGAGAACCTTGACAAAGAAATTGGTCTCTTTAAACCACTTTAAAAGGATGATCAAAATTGTCCTGCTTGAACTGGACGAGTTTTTTGACAGTTCTCTGAAGTGGCCCATAAAGGAGAATTCTACTGCCAAGCTACTGCTCATAATCATGAAAAATCTTGTCATGTTACAGGTTTCTTATTCTGTAATGCTGCTGAGTTATAAGCAGGCACATGACCAGTCAGAAGGTGTTGCCAATCAGATGCGTTGGGGTGGGTATCACACATAGAGGACATGTTTGTTGATAGTGAAGAACAGGAACCCTTGAGAACTGGTTATTATTTACTCACATCTGCTGTAAATAAGAAACATGTTTGTGTATTGGCAGTAAGTAGCCTTTTTGTTTCATGTACCAGAACAACCAATGCTTTAGATACCCTAATTATTCTCTCACAAGATGGGTAAAAAGTAAGGACAACACATAATTAAACAATAACATTTGAGTAGAGGCCTCCAACTTCTGCTGTGAAAGAAGGCAGGATACTGACAAGTACTGTATTTGTGTTTTAGTTCCAGTGTTGTCCTGTTTATGAGATAAGTTAATTAGTTCAAATTGTAGGGGAACTTACAGGAGCCTAACACCCCGATAACTAGAGAAGAGCCTATTACTTGTCATTAGGTGTGTTTTCTCAAACTGAAATAACAAGGTTGAAAGAAGCCTGGAATCAGTTGGCTAAAGATGCAAAATAAAATCTGTCTCTGCTCTTCACTTCTGCTCCACTAGCTTGCTTTCCCTGGGATTTAACTTTTTTGCTTAATAGGAGAATTTATGCAATTGTTTCTGATGCTTCTGTTTGCTCTAGATTTCTAGAAAATGTTGAGCTGTAACAACTGCAGTCCACCCTGTTGAACTGGAATGCTCTTTGCTTCTAAAAAAATTTGCTGGTTTGCATCAAAGTCATAATACTGTAATGTTGCTTGTATCATATCCCTATTGCTTAGCCATGTGGGAAAGAGATTACTACCTTTTCCCTACGTTACCACAATAAACTTTTCATATGAAGCTGTGAAAAGAGTTGAGTGCCATTAAGAAAATGAAGACAAGAGGAAAATCAAGTTGCAGTCCACATACACACTCGCTTTGTCAATATCATCCAGCTTAAGAGCTGCATTCACCCTTCAAAAATAGTTGAGCATACAACAGTGGTCCATCTTCCTGAACTCTTTTGTAGACTGCAACACTGGAAGATGTAATTGTTTTTTTTTTTTTTTTTCCCTCTTGGTCAGAAATAAAAAGAAGAAAAAGAGGCCTTGCAAAATCTTGCATAATTTTTTCCAAGCACTTGTCTTTGTTTTGATTGACATCTGAAGATATCTAACTGTGTGGCTTTCTGAGCTCCTGTGTGATTGGTTGCAGCCAGCTATGAGCACTGAGACACAGGCATTTTGTTTAATGTTACTATGCATAACTGAAACTTTATGTTCATTCACGGGGATTAACAGACCATATGAATTTGTATGAGCTACTGAATGTTCCTTTTAAGCTCTGGATAATTGTTCATGATATTCACTCCTGATTAATAAAAGCTTTTATGTGAGGAAGGAGCAAACTGTGACTATCTTATGTGGTCCCAGTGGCAAACAGCTGCTGTGTGTGCCCATTCCAGAGGCAGCTGCCCTTTCTGCTTTCAATGCAACCAGAAGCTGAAGAGGATAGAGCCCAGGATTTCATTTGCAGACCATTCTATTTTGTTATGAGAGATGATTTAAAACTTCGGACAAGTGAGAAAAAAAAATTGCTGCACAGATTTGGAGTTTGCTAAAATGAGAATCAAAAAGGCATTCCAACAATGAGTTTCTCAGCAAATAATTAAATTAAAAGTCAATGGTTTTGGACTAAAAAAAATCTGAACCTAGCACTTAACAGTAAAGTTCACTGGTGGAAATATCATGCCTTCTACATAGTCAAAATGATTGTCAAAAGCTCTTGCTTCTCCTCAAGATTACCAGTGGTAGGAGAAGCAACAAGTAAATGTCAAGCAAATTGGACTTACTAAATCATAGATTACCAGCTGAGGCTTTCTGGGATTTGGTGTGTGTGTTTCAATGTGACTGACATTAACTGGAGACAAGAGTAATGTCAGCAGATCTGCTACTGGATAATCCCCTTCACATTCATTCACGTTCACATTCTCCCATTTTTTAGATAGTTATCACATTAACTGCAGAATTGATACAGGATAGTTTTATGAAGAGTGCTTTATAATAAAGCTGGATTTCTATTACAGGATCAACGAAGAACACAGGATGGAATAAAACTGCATCTGTTAGAAGCTCTCACAGCACTCTTACTTCTGTATTAAAAAGAAAAGCCAGAATAGTAAAGTTCGTTGTTGTCCCTTTAAAACTACATTAAAATAGCCTGCTTCTATTCCTAACATATAAAAGCAAACCTGGAAAAAATGATAATTATACTTAAATCTTACATATTTGCTATAAATATACAGCAAATAGGAATGTGGGAACTGCCTCACCAGTTCAGGTGTTGAGTTGAAATTCTGTTGTCGGGATGAATCACCCGACTATCTATCTTATCTATGCTAAGACAATAAGCTGATTACTATTTCCCATTGCAAACAATGCACCTGAGTGACCAGAAGGGCTGGAGCCAGGATCCACCCCTTCCCAGACCTCATTTAAGGGTTGGCAGTGGAGATGAGGGTATCTGCTGGAGCTCCCTGCCTACCTGAAGCCTTCTGAAGGTTAAGCAGCTCCTTTCCTTCGTTTCTGCATCTGTGGCTGTTGCATTTGGGTTCTCATTTGTTGTAGCTACAGACTTTGCCACTGTGACATTAATGCAGCACTTTCCATCTCATTGCAGCGTTACACATAGCTACAGCAATCTTAGAGTGGCAATATATCTTCGCGCTCTCAAGACAGCCAATTATCAAGATAAAAATCCTTTAGAGGCTTTTTTTCAAACCTCTGTAATATAGAATCGGGTTATTTCACTGAAGGAGGAAGCAGAAGCGGGAGTTGCAGTTGCTGTGTGGAGTGGAAAGCTATCATCCACGTGTGGCATGTGGCCCACACATAATACACAGGAGTGAAGGGGTGGGAAGTCATCTGGGCTGCTTTAATGCTGAACCATGAGCGAGATTTCTGCACGCCAGGCTCAAAACAAGCAAACCCAGGCTTTCTTTTCTCGCTGAGTTACTCCAACTGTCGTCAAATCCTTTTCGTCCTGTATGAAGCTCGCAGAATTGAACTGGTGGTTGCTGAAACGATCAGAAAGCTTCCTCTTAACATCCAACCCCAGTCTTGGTTTAAAACCATTCCCCGCTGGCCTGCTCGGGGAGCAGAGAGCTGACGCAAAACCGAGAGCCCCGCGGGGGCTGTGAGGAGATGGGCGCCCGGAGCACCGCCCCTCAGCGGCCGCCATGGCGGGCCGAGCTCCGCGCCGTGCTGGGGCGGGGCGGGAGCGGTGGGGCCGCCTCCTCGTGGCTGCCGGAGCCGCGCTGCCACAGCTCGGTACGGCGGCACGCACTGCCCCGTCATATCCACCGGTTGTACCCGGCCCTCTGCTCGGCCCTCTTCGTCTGCTGGGAGAGCCGAGTTGCGCGCCGGGACCACAGGAGGAACGCGGTGCCCCGCTGCGCAGGTAAGGGGAGGGGTGTGGACGTGCGGCCCCAGCTGCCTGTAATTGGCGGTAATTAACCGGCTGCGTCCCGCGCGCAACAAATGCGTGCACCTCTCTGTAGGATCTGTCGGTGATTGCAGTGGGCAGGTTGAACCAGTGTGCTGGTTTTCTGCCTTCTGTCAGATCCGTGGTCTTCTGACCTTAAAAGCTGAGTTTTCATAGTGTTTTTGCTTGCTCTATGCTTTATGTGCATGCATACGAGGCTAACGGTAATCTAAAGTGATGGAAGGCTAACTGAGCTGAGGCTTACATTTTAGCCTATGCAGTAGCACCGTGTTGGTATGTGGCTCCCAGCTGTCAGCAGAGCCTTGCCTGGGCACATCTCAGCCCGCAGTGCTTTGTGCTGATGCAGTGTTGGAGGCTGCTTGGAGCTGCACCGACAGAAGAGCTCCTGTCTGTGGGACCTGAAGGCACATTTTGAGGGGTTTGCCAGTATAGCTATTAGTGCGATCTCAGCAAATGCTCAAGCCAAGATTTTTCCACTTTCTATTCAAAGGAACAAATTCCATTTCACTTCTCTTGTTTTGCCCAACAGCTCGCTTTAATTTTCCACTTCATTCTCTTCCAAAATCTCTATTTCTACTTTCTTTCACCCTTTCCTTCCCTGACCCTGCAATACCATTCTTGTCACTCAGTTACTGTCAGTTCTCACCTCAGATGCTCGGCAGTGGTTGTTCAGAGGAGCACTGGGGGGCTTCCAGCAGCTGGTGCCAACGGTTGGCAGTGCTTCTCAGCCTGAAGGTGACAGCAACTGCAGCGATCCCTGCTGGGAGAGGAGTCTGTGCCGCTCAGGAGGTGGCTGTCAGGTACTGCTGGGCTGGAGCAGTGTGCCAGGGCTGCCATTGATGGTCTGAGGCATGCCAGCACTGTGTCTGGTTAATTCTAGCAAGTTAATTTCAAAAAAGATTTGAGGATAGTACTCATTTGCCAGTAGAAATGCCCGAAGAAACCAAGTGGAATGATTCTGATGCTTCCAAACAGAGCTTTTCAGCTGACAGAGCCAGGCTGCCACTGCACGGGTGTATGGACACACAGAGAAAGGGCATCTCTATGAGCTGAGAATTCTCTTACGTGTAATGTCTTTCTATACTCATACAGAGTAACTGTTTTCACTCTTTATCTGTTTTGAGGGGAAAAAACAATTGACAGTCATCCAAAAATAAATAATAATAATAAATAAGAGGGAGGTGGACGTGCAGTAGCTCTTAATTTTAATATAGTATATATAGTGATATGGTATGATGCAGTCCTCTTTTCCCTTTGAAAAGAGATTTTTTTTATATCCCTTTAAAGAAACAACAACAAAAAATTATAGTTGGAGCTGAAATCAGTCTGATGCTTCATAATTATTTGTTTACTTGTTATAAAACTCCTTCACTGAATTGTACAGTCAGTACTGATGTGATGAACCTCATGTAAAAAATGCTGTTACCGACAGCTGCAGTCTATCATACCTTGCTGACAGGAGGTAATAATGCCCTTTGTAAAAAAGCTCAATTGAAATAAATGAGAATGCTTGAAAGACAGCAGAAACTGCAGGATAATGCCCTTTTGATCAATCAAGTCACAAATACAAGGCTTGGCAGAGTCTAAATGTCAGGCGTGCTTATATGTAGCAATTAAAGGGTCAGGATTACATTTCAGTGTACGGAATTAGCAATCAAGTCTTGATGATGCCCTGTTGTTGTTTTCCCTCTCTCCAAGTAGTTTGTATACTAGGTGTGTAATTAGGGCCTGGGCCTGGGCCAAAGCCTATCAGTTTTGTAGGAGTGCGTCCCACTCCTCTGATGGTAATTGGGCAAGGTCCCAGAGCTGCTGGGGATGCAGTGCTGTCCTGAACATTGCCCTGTGCAGCCTCTTCAGCCCATGGAGCTTGTTGGGATAGTATGGGAGTGAGGGAAGATTCTCCTTCTCTGAGGGAGTTAAAATAGGGGTTGAAGGTTACATGTAGTGCCAGACTGCCCTGTGTTAGGACAAAGCCCTTTGGATGGCTCTTCCTGAGAGGCACACTGATGTAGCTATTCCTCAGGGCTAGCACACGATCTTTCAGGGTTGCTCGTCACAAATTTGCCTTCATGTCACACATTCATCCCTTTTTGCAGAGAGTGATAAAAGACGTGCAGAGCTAGTCCTTCCGCAGACAAATGTTGTGATCATTGCTACATGAGGGGTGTCCCATTTTAATTGTCAGGATAGATGTGATTTTCATTTTCGTCCATCATTTGCCTGCGCTCACAGTCTGCTGCTCTTGCATTCTGAAATCATGTCTTGTGTCTGAGGGTGAGGATAGGGCTATCCATCTTGAAGAGTGATGGCCTAGCCCTTTCCAATGCTTCCCTTGCTGAGTTGCTCTTCCCATATTAAATAGAAACCCTTCGTGTATTCTGAAGCTTGCATAAAGGGCCATGTGTGCAGAATACATAGCTAATTTAACATCAGGCAAGCAGGAGTGTCAGCAGCAGGAGTAGCTGACGTTTTCCCTTCTCGTGCACCTTCTGTGGCAGTCAGGGTATGAACAGGAGGCTGACTGAAACGGTGTTTTTCTGGCAGGGAAGTACTTCTTGTGGGAATACCGTGTTGGTGTGAATGAAATGCAGCACACCTGGCATCACACAACTCCTTATTCTCTGTAGTTTGTCAGTCACGCTCAGCAGCTTTTCCACCATAATGAGAAGTCTGGTAATACTGGCAGCCTGGGACACTTTCTTTTAACGTGGAAAGAATGGAGTTGGGGCCTTTTGTGGTAGGTACACAGATGTCACGTTGTTATTTAAAAATACTTCCCTCCAACAAATTGCCTTGCTAAGAATCTGTGTTTTCTTTTGTTTTGAGGTGAAGGAAGCTTCTCGTGAACCACAGATGGTGTTTACAGCTCATTGTGCAGCTATCACTTTCCAGACAGACGGAGAAACATAGAAGAAACAGAGAAAAACACCTGCTTTGATGGCTGGCATCTTAATCGGAGTTTTTGTACTGTGCTGGATCCCTTTCCTCATCACAGAATTAATGAGTTCCCCTCTGTTCCTGCAACATCTCACCCATCTGGAAAAGCATCTTTCTTCAGCTCGGCTATTCCAGCTCTTCTTTTAATCTTCTCATTTGTATGTCATTTAACAAATATTACAACCATGCCTTCAAGAACCTTTTCCTGAAGCAGAGATAAAAGGGGACAGAGAAGAAAATAATTCCTTTATTGCACAATACAGAGATTCCTGGAGGGAAATGTGCCAATGATACATGCAGATTTCAAACTCAAGATCTAGTTAAGGGGATTTAGCAACAAAGATTGAAGATGTTTGCATATAAACCTACAGTCAGTTTACAGTTCCCCCTTGGGAATACATACATGCTACAAGGAAAGAAGCAGTGACTATCTTCCTTCTTTGAACTGATGTGTGTTAAGCTCTGCAAGCGAAGCACTGCATTTGTCTGATGCCATTAATGTTGAACCTAACAGGTCTTCTCATCCAGCCAACTACAGGTGCCATCCTGTAGCTCCCTCATCATCAGCAAGAGGAACTGCAGACAGAAACACTGAAGTGTTTGTGACGTGGGAAGGATGCTGGCTTCATTCTGCGGACTTCTTTTTGGAAAGGAATGAACGTGCTGCATTCAGTGCACTGCTGAATTTCTCTGAAATTGAGAGGGGTGACTAAGCAGCCCCAGAACACACCCCAGTCTGGTTGAGGGGCTGTGTTCTCTTGCAAGCAGCAGCTCAGGTGGAAGGGTTGGTGAAGTAAAGGTCAGTTATATCCCTTTAAAACCACATGTAAAAGCTGCTCTGAGCTACAAAGGTTATGCTTGCACCTGCTTGCTAAGGAGGAGGATCCAGCCAGGATTTTTTTACCTGTGTTGTGCTCTCTCACCTTGCAGGGCTCATGCTCTGCATGTTTTCCAAAACACCCAGGTGAGTTCAGCACAGACACCTGATACCTCTGGCAGGGACTGTGTGCAGTATTCTTTCACGCTGCCCTAAGACTAAGCACGTATCTGCTGTTACAAACATGAAATATGCTGTATTTACCAGCAGCAACGCATGGCTGCTTTGGCAGCTGCAGGTGAAAGACTGTATCACCCCACCTGGGGTCCTTGTGCTATGGTGCAGCAGAGCTGTCTTCAGCTAGCCTGAGAACAGAGCAGTGCTACTGCTGTAACACATTTTGGAGATCCCCACCCTGTGAAAAAATGAATTTAGCCTCCTTAAGAAAGGGATTTTAGGCTCTATAGTTCCACTGAATTGTCAGGGTAACTGGTTTTGTGCTCAGTCCCTCCCTGAGCAACTGTGACAGCAGTTTGTTGTGGTTTGTTAGTAATGTACTTCCACTGAAAGCAACCTGGCTACAAATCCAGAGGAGATCAGAAACAAGTGAGCTTTCATTTCAATACAGTGCAGTTTGAGAAAGCTCTTCCCACCATCAGCTTCCCTCACTGTCTCTGTGCATGTCTGTATTTAGAAGAGCAGCAGCACGTATTCAGGATCTGAAACCCTGGCTTTTAATTACATAGAATTTGATCTCACTGCAGGGGAAAAGACATAACATGACCAGGCTCACAGCATAACCTGCTGTATGCTGCTTCCTGCTAAAAAGCCAGACCAGGCACTGCCATCCTCTGACCTCTTGCACAGCAAGCATGGGTTTTACCCACTGATTTACATACCTAGCCCAACATTTCGTGTAATGGGAGCATATGTCTCAGAAAGTCATCAACCCTGATTAAAAAGGTTGG
This sequence comes from Callipepla californica brunnescens, assembly GCA_023055505.1. Lineage (NCBI taxonomy): Eukaryota > Metazoa > Chordata > Aves > Galliformes > Odontophoridae > Callipepla > Callipepla californica. The sequence continues at coordinate 386,396 of JALIRH010000115.1, read as the reverse complement.
AACAGTAGATAATTTTCTACCTCTCTTGGTACGTGATTAATTACTCTCATTATCAAAACCTGCAACTTTTAACTGAAAGAGTAAAATGAAGCGCGCGGGCATTCCTCCTTCCAACAGTTCAAGAATTAAAGTTCAAGTCTTATGTTACTGCTGCACTGTTATCCTTGGCTTCAAGACAGAATAAAGAACATACAGAATATACGAACCCTGTGTGTATTAAGATGACTGATAAAAGTATTTTGAATAAGAAACAATAATAAAACATTTTTAAGAAGGCATTCTAAAAAAAATCATTTAGCAGTGCTTAGACATACAATCATTTCCCCGACTACAAGTTACCAGTCTGGCATAAAATGGTTATTTCTGCCTGGACACAGTGGCCTCATTTTATTTCCTGATGTTGACTCTGCTCCACCTAGAGCAGAGTGGAGATGATTGCTCAGCAAAAAGGCACCACTGCCTCTTGCAGCAAGGTTCCAGGAACCCTGCAGTGCCATATGAATTAAGGCCACAGGGGCTTTGTGCTCTTGGAATCCACAGACTGTGCAGAAATCCAAAGGCTTTGATAAAAGGAACATGCATACATTAACAGCTTTCTATGTCCTGTGCTCCAGCTCCTACAACGAAGGAGCTCAATCTCTATTTCATCTCTATTCACATCTCACGAGTGATGCAGGCAGAAATTAAGGACTTGGCCCTGAAAATACAGGCTGCCAAATTCCCCCAGCAGCAGTGACTTGGAAGCTAGTCAGCACCACAGTCATCAAGAAACCAGGTTCTGGCAGCCTATGGCAACGTGCTGCTGAATGCCAAGGGGCACCAGACCTGCCCAAAGAGCTGGATGGCATGCAGTTCCTGCCTAGAAAACCAGGGAGACCAGCCCACCAGCCAGACATTGCCTACACTGCAGCCCCAGCAGTGCACACACTGCATGAATAAACAGGCCACTTTATTCTTTAGAGAAAAGACTATCCTAAGCACGTGTCATCCACCACCCCAACAAGTAAGATTTGTGTACTGCCTTATATGTGCACCATACTTACATGCCTAATTTAGGCAAAGCTGGCTCTGAGGAGCAATCACAATTCCCCATCTACCCCCAGCTATCTGGTGCTATACAAAGTGGGGCCTAAGATCACATTTTAATGAGCTGATTTTTCAGGAAACAGGCTTAAAGAGGAAGAAACCTTAAAAAAAAGTAAACCAAAACCAAAACAAACAAACAAATAAAAAATAAAAACACTGATCACATTGCCTTCAGAGGTTTCCGAATCAATAGTTTCTTGGCTTGTCTCCAAATCTGTCCAGTCCCTGTTGTAATTTAAAGTGATGTTCTCTCTCCTTCACTCACCGTTGTTGCTATTATTTGTACACTTTACAGGGGACAGAGAACACATGATAATAATCTCCTCCCGCTTTCTTCTGAAATCAGTGAGAGCTGAGGACACCAAATGCCTGTGTGCTGGTTAGCTCTGAGAGCACCTTAGCTCTGTTGCACATCAGAATATTACAAACACTTCAGAGTACACATGCTTTTTAGTTAGTGCAAAGTCTTCTGCAGTTACATGTAGCTAAGTAAAAGAAAGTAACCAGCATACTCAGCAATCCTTTCCACGCACCCATTTCAGAATTCATTGCCCCGGCCACACAACTGCATTAAACTGCGACCAATAAAGGTACTTTAGATTCCACACATCAAGAAGTAACACCACAAAAAGACCATATAAAGTTATGGCACACATGGAAACTCATTGCTTAAATGAAAACACTAACCAGTTCAGGATTGTTCTCTGGCCTCTGAAAATCCCACTTAGAAATTAACTTACCATGCTGCCCCTCACTTTCAAAAATAGTAGAAGTGGAAGCCAAAATTAATTTGCTTGGTTCTGGTTAGCAGTACTGTCATATTTATAGCATTTAAGCACCAGGGATAGCATTCCCAAAAAGCATCTTACCATGAGCACTCAGAGCATGTGTACTTGTTCCTCCACTGTAAAACTGACCAGGAACAGTCCGACAGCAGCCAGACAGTCATCAAGGAAACACAAAGTCTGACAAAGTTTGCTATTAGCAGCAGTGCCCTTTCTCATGCTGTTAATTGACTTTTCCCCAAGCAGAAGAAATACAAATTAGAAAGATTATTGCAGTTTTTATAGAGTTTGTAGACACTATTTGTCTACTACTACCAAAGCTAACTAGAGAATGTCTACAAGTAGCACGCAACCCTGATTTCCTTTTTCAGGTACTCTGAATTCAGTTTTACCTAGTTCTTTAAATAGGTACAAGAGAAGCACCCTGCACTATATTCAGTCACTGGCAATTGTGGGGAAGTAAGGCATAAACTGGCTCAGTCCCAAGGTTCTTTCCATTCGTACTAAAGGAACAGGAAAAGCATTTCAGGCTGTCACAAAATCACAGCCTCATTCACAAGAAGGCACTTCACACTGAATCTAGCCTAGCACAGTTGAGGTAGCTTACTGCATTTCACCCAGACAGAACGTCAACAGTCTCCTTATCAAAAGCTCAACAAATACATACACTTCTCCATTTAATGCTGCAGTCTGTGTAAGGTCACACACAACTTCTGCTGTTCTCAGAAGGCGTGGAGTGAGGCGGTGCAGTGTGATGAACTTGTACCATCTCTGGTGAGAACTCTGTATCACAAGCAAAAGTCTGTGCAAAACACACCTTACCCTTCTGTGGATCAGCTCCGTGTTCAGCTTGATAGTTTGTTCCACAAACCTAAACATCAAGCTTACCAAAAGCTGCAAGAGATAACGCGTTACCCAAATGCTATGTGACACACGGAAGCATTTCCACCAGTGAATATCACGACACTACTTTTACAGAATTCATCTTTTAATGCACTTGTAATTCAAAATCATATTAAGGCTTCTATATCAACCTTAGGTGTGGAACCTTGAAGTGCCATCCTAAAAACACAATAGCAAAAGTTCACTGAATTCTAAACATCTTTTTTATTTTAGATTCGCTGCCATAGAAAGTAATCTATCAGCAGTCCTCAGTGTTACTGGGGAAAAATAATGTGGTTTTCCTTTTCCTGAACAAAAGATGTGATGTACATTAGGTCAGTCCAAAATCCTGATGTTAAGTACAAAAAGCAACTGTTTGAATTATAAAATACCATACATACAGATACAAAAATGTTTCAGAAAGTGTTCCACGAAGTTTCTAAACTTTCGAGGACCAATCTTCAGTAGGGCAGATAGGCTGTTGTCTTCAAAGGTGAGCATCAAGTCATTTCAGTAGGAAGTCTGAATCTTTATCTTCCTATGTTACAGCTGACACAGACTTAGATTTTCATCCCAGCCAGGGATAACACGATGGTTCTAGTGATTAAGGTGTTTTTCCTGGAGTTATTAATTTAACAAGTGCATACTCTATATATAAAAAGGAAATTTCAAACAAAATTATACAACTGCTAGACTTTATAAAAATATAGATCTATATCTTTACATGAGAATTATCCAAGGTAGGTTTCCATCTTCTTTTGTCTTAACCATTAGAAATTAATTTTTATTCCTCTGGAATCTTATCTAGAGTTTAAATTAAAATAATGTGAAGTTATTAGCTGGTGGAAAGTTTTGGGAACCATTTTCTGTGTTTATGTTTGGCCAAAATTAACAAGCTACTGCAACTTACAGTGCTCATCTTAAGGTACTGGACATACTACACAGTCTGTATCTACTTATTGCAGAATTTTGTGTTACTTCAGTGTTAAAACCCAAATAAAAAACCATCTTCATTGTCCTTACCGTGAAGAAAAAAGAAAACAAAAATAAATAAAATTAGACAGTATTTCTGTTTTGCTGTACTGCATTAACTCTTTACTGTGTAGTGGAGGCAATAGTGAATAATACAGCCATTTGATGAAGGAATGTAGAAGAGTACACACTGGAAAAAATCCCAGACTTTACAGCTGTGTGTATGTGTGTGTATATATATATATGTCTACAATTGCAGCTATAACTGCCACTTCACAAAAGAGATTTAATGTATAGACTGAACAATCATATAGATCAACTTCACCAGCCAGAGATGCTCAGGAAGAAGTAGCTTTCAGCTTGGACAGCAGCATTTCGTTCTTACGACACTCCTGTTAACAGAAAGCAAACATGTAAGGCAGTTAATCTTCGTCCAACTGTATGTATCTGCACATCAGCAAACCAAAGCTTCATATGTGAAAGATCTCCAAAATCCAAAGGAGTCTGGAATGAGTGATGAATTGAAGTTAACCACTGATTCAGATTATTTTTTGGACATCTGAAAATTCACAAGACAGTCTGCAAAATGTCAGCGTCCAGGAAACTATTCTTGGTCAAGAAGTATGTGAACATGCTCATATATCTCCAGGAGATTCTGTCCTGAAACCTAAATATACAGCTTGCTCAGTAACAAATTAATACTTCCCTTTCAACATGGAGAGCTGCTAGTCCATCAGTGCCAGAAGAACTTTCAGTATAAAATTCAGAGTCCAAAAATAATGTGGAAACACCCAGCAAGAGACAACATTACCAGGTAATAAAGTATGATGAACACCTGTGCACAACTTGATGCCAAAGTCAAACCAAAAGCCTACATGTTTAGAATCCTTAAAATTGTGAATCATACTTTAAAAGTTAATGAAAACAAACACATACAAAAACACTCCTTTATCCACTGACAAACCTTATGTAAAACTCCCAATTATTCTGCAGTCAAGTTTCATATTTGGAAAACTGGGTTTCTGAGTATTATCTGAATTTGAGAGAATGTAGAACAGCTCTCATTGGCTCTCACAGTATCAATAAACCGAAACCCATTCTTACTTTTAGAAATAATATTGGTGGCTTAATTAAAATAATCATTATAATTCACGACTGAAAAATGAAACAACTTGGATCTTCCTCTGTTGCCCCTGACTTCAGTAAGGGTAGAACCAGTTGTTGCTTCCAGAAAACCCACCTGTCTCCATTTAGCTGCAGAGTTTGTCCCTTGCAAGGAACTACATTATGAGCCTTGCAAAAACCAATCAATAAATTTATTGTTCTGCTAATGATGAGAGTGCGTTTCACCCATTCTCACAATATGAATACTGCTCATTTCCAGACAGTGATACAGAACTCATTCCAAAGATGAGATTGTCAGCTTCCTCATAAGGCAGTTCTAACTCTTTGTGATTTAACACTGTTGAGTCTCCAGAAAATAAATGCAGAAAGTAAGGAAAAGTTCAGACAAACCCATATATTTAGAAGCGTGCTCTCAACCAACAGCAATGTTTATAACCCACTTCAAAGCGATCAGTGTATCTGAGCAGAACTTCTTAAAACTACTCTTGATCAGTTCAAGTACTTGCTAACTTACACCAGCAAAAAGCATTCTTACCTCTTTAAATTCCTTCACTGTTTTAAAGTAAAGCCTCTGTTTCTCTAGAAGCTCTAAGTATTCATCATTCAACTGATCTCTTCGCATTTTATTTTCTTGCTTCTTCTTTTCCATCTGTGGGTATGCAGGAGGGATAAAAGGTCATTTACCATGTAAGAAACACATGTAAGCATGTGCAGTATAACAGTGAGACAGCTGCTACATCACTGCACAGACAGTAACAATGTAAGGGGACAGAAGATTCCCACCAGAGGAGAGGTGTTAACAGTATCTCTCTTCTACTGGATTCATTTGAATTTCACTTGTGAGCAGTTTCTCATGGGTGTGAAAAAAATACTACTTGTCCTCTGCTTGCTTAACTTGCACCTCACATGCTGAATTTCACCATGTGTCGTTATTATCCAAAAGGCTTCTCTGAAATAATTTCTGGTTCTAGAAAAGGAAGGGTGTCAGACCTTCATTCGATTCTGTTTGATGCCTTCTACAATCTGCTCCATCTGTCGTAAGAACTGCTCACGAGAACCAGAAGATGCCATTGCTCTGGGGGAAAAAAAAGCAACAAACTGATATGCATGTGGGACAGTGCATCTCATCTACAGTTATCCTGTGTATCTACCATGTCCAAGAATTTGCATTACCTATTATTCTATGTAAAGAAAATAATCTTTTTAATCTCTGATTTCAAGTAACAGTGCAGATCTTCAGCTGATCTAAACTATCAGAGTGATGGTTACAGGGACAATGGAGCTCATCACAAACAAAAAAAATACCCCCCCCCCCCCCAAGCATCCAAACGAACCATAATTTTACTTCAAAGACTTCACACTTCATCAAAACCTTTAAATGTTGAGTGAGTCTATAATAAACATGCCTTCAATAAGTCTGAAATAATGTTTTTCAGAATGTTATAACCACAGCTTCACAACATGGAGAAAGATCTTTCAATTAATGCCAGGAAAATTAAGACTGAATTTCTTTACACGACTACAGCTGATATTAAAAACATATGTTGACTGTAAAAGTTAAGTAATTCCAAGCCTGAAATACTCCAAACATTGGCTTAAACAGAATTAATAAACTATTTAATTCAACAGTTTAAGTTAATAAAATATTCTAACACATTTTTGAAGTCTGTAACTCACGCCCCCTCCTATTTTTCCAACCAGCCATACTTCTCATTGCAACTATCAAGAGAAAAATGACCATCACTTACTGATGAAAGTTGTCATGGATAGAGTTCAATAAATTGACCTGTGAATTAGAAAGAAAAAAAGGAAGAAAACATGCATTCGTCATTTCTGATATCACTGTGAGTAGCTCCTGCTATGAGATACTGGCATTGCACTTAAACCAGACAAGGAGAAATCTGTAACAACATTAACAGGAGTATTTTGTTGCTCTTGGTAGAAACTCACCCAGCTGATTAAACTGCCCATTTTTTCCTTACTTTCTAAAGATTGCTGAGAGCACTAAAGTTCACTAAGTAGCAATTAATGAGATTCCTCATGGCTTTCAGTACTTCTTCCATGTCTCCTGCAGTTAAGCCTTCTGAGCAGTTTCTCCTTATGGTGAATGCTTGGAAATGCTCTGTACTGAACAAAGCTAAGCACTGCAAATGGAACTGTTTGTGTTAACTGCTACGGAAAGCTGAACTGAGCTCCCTCAAATCTACAGCTTTCCATAAGAGTGCGACAGCAATAGCACTGCAGAACCTGCAGCTGTTCCTGACCTTCCTACGAAACAAATCCTGAACAGACTCCAAAGCTACAATGCTTCAAGATTCCTGTTACTCAGAGGAAAGAGACCGTTGCATGACTCATTGACACTTGCCAAATCCACATAGTTTCAATAAGCTTATAACACAAAACAGGCAAGTAATGAAAAGCAGCATTGCACAACTGGTGCACAGTAAGAATGCTGATGTGTTACACTGCACAACAATAAAGCCAGACTACAAACCCCATGAAGCAAAGACATAATGAAAAATTCAATTTAAAAGCATTTTAATAATTAATCTTTCAAGTAAGATTAAACCCATCAGCTGCGTGAGAGGAGACCTTTCACATCAGAACTGTAACCTTTACAGAAGTAATTCCACTGTATTACATTTCCTTCCATTATAAAATTTGCTCAACATATTTTATAAAAGGGTTGGGTGCTCGTAAACACAGAAAATAAAAACAAGTGAAAAAAAAAAACAAAAAACGAAAACCACCAAACCAAACAAGAGATCTTCCAGAAATCTTCGTAAGACAATACCACATACTTAAGAAAGCTAAGACTGCACAAGAAGCCATGGAGACATCCCTCTCACGATTGACATCAAGCTAAATGAAACTCCTGATCAGTTTATTTGCCTTTTCAAATTATATCCTTACAAGTGAAGCTTGGAACTTGGAGGTTATATGCAGCATAAGTTAATTGCTGAAGAACATTTCTGCTTTTACACGCACTCTGTTGTTGTCTTATGGCAACTGTCAGGATCACAGACCCTCTAAAGCCATAATAAACTACTGATTTTCTAAACTGAAAACCATCTAGCACATGTTTTAGAATCCACCACTTAAGGAATGGAAATGGTCATCCAATAACTTCAAAAACAAGTGTCTTTTCATTGTCATAAATCTGACACCCACTTGGTCTCGCAAGCTAAGCATAGAGGGATTTGCTCATCAAATGTTACTCGTGTTTTGTGTGCACAGTGAGCAGCTTGAATATGCTTTACTAACAAATGTGATTCTGCAACACAGATCATTTCCACCTCAACAGCAGAAAGATTCTTATGAACCAACTGTCTTAATTTTACCTTCAAAGATGGTTAACTTTGCTCTGACTTGGCTAAGTAGAGAGTTTTTACTTAGCTTTCACTTTCTCCTTCTTCATACACCAAATATTTAGAAAACAGCGGTAACACTTTCTTACCTCCTTTTCCAAATATACTTTTTTATCATCCAGTGTATTATAAAGAGTAAAGAACTGCTTCGTTTCTTTGTGAGTTGCTGAGACTGCAAAGAAAACAAAAGAGTAGAATAATAAAAGAGCATGAGTGGAACAGGACCTACACCTTTGCAGGCTTTGTGTAATACTCTGCTATCAATAATGGAACACACCCTTCAGTACATTCTGGAAGAGTATTTCCTCTGCACACCAATCTCCACCAGGGTTTTCGGCTATCAGATTTTTTGAGAGCTGAACTTCAAAACAACACAGTCTAGTGTTTCATTCCAGCTGCTGCCAGTCCTTTATGCAGATGTACACTGGCACTATCAGCTGTGCTTTCTTACCACTCTCCACTCATTCATCCTTCCTGACCCTTAGACCATACAAGCTGCTGTGCTGATAACAGTTGCCCTAAATAACTCGTGCACAGGTGGGTCACAGAGTGCAGGGGTACAGATTTTCTGACAGTACTGTGTGGAAAAAACAGAGTGCATCTTCCAAGCCACAAACGTGCAAGATGCCCAAAGAGGCTTTAAAACAGTAAAACTTCTTTCTCTCTTTACAATATTTTTAAGATGAAGTAAAGAAAGTAATATCAATGCTATATGTTTTAGGTGAGCATAGGAGATGCTGGTCACAGCTCAGTGGGGAAAGTAAGGCTCAGACACACCTTTCCTTTGGGCCTACAAGGCGATGATTGAAACTCGGTCATCATACTAAACTCTAACAAGTTGCCATCTTTAAACAAGATCTTTATTGGAATATGTTGGACTAAGGTTTTGAACTGAGCCATTAACAGACAGCACAACTCTCCTGCCACGTCATAAAACCATTAAACATCCAGCGTCCTTTACGAAGTCCTACTGCTTGATGATGTTTTCCAGCTGAAGACAAACAGCAATTCACATCTCAGAGCTGAATGGTTTAGTGACAGAAATCCAGCACTGACTACTTCTCCAACACAAGCTGTAAGTGAGCAAAGAGCTTTACCACTGCTACAACTGACCTGTGCTCTACATGTGCTGTATCCTAGAGAAGGATACTGAGTACTTGGAGCCTGAAAGCATCAAGGAATTCAAGAAAGACTGGGATAGGTCAGAAAATTAGTAAGGGGTGTGCAGCAGCACACTCCACAAGGAGACCTTCCAACTGCTGCTGTTTTGAAATCAGGCTGAAGCTTGAAGAACTGGAGGTCCTGCTGTTCATGCAACGTGCATACTTCAGGTGCACTGTTTTGATTAGTTCTGTTTTTGCAGGACTTTCTGCCAAACTGAAGTGCTTCCCAAACCTCTTCTTCTCTGCAGCTCCTCCTTAACTTGTAGCAGCCCTGATAGCGACAGAACCTTTATGTGCAAACTCCATGTGCTGACCCAGAAGAGGAACTTCTCAGGATTTCTACTAGATTAGGAAATGGTGTCAGCTTATGGAATGTCTGCACAAATCAAAACCTGTGCAAGGTAAGGAGGTGAGAGAAAGGAGGAAGGAGTCGTTTGAAACCACAGCTTATAACATTTACAAGGGAAGAGGCTTAGTCATGTCAGAAATTAAAAGAAAATGTGTGCATACATATTTTTTAGCAGGAAATACTGAAACTTAAAATCATTCCACTACAGAACCACTGAGGTTGGAAGCTACCTCTGTGGGTTGCCCTGTACAAAATACCTTGGATCCAGAAGTCTAAAAACCTGCTTTGGCAACTTTAAAGATCTCCTGAATCTGGCCAAATGAAAAATCTCTTAAGAAAAAAAAAAAAAGTCACAAGTCAGAGGAAGTTTTCAGCTCAATTTTCTAAAATATTAGCCTGGACAGTGCAGGTTTCTGGCCAGGAGACTGAGCACAGAGTTATTCTAAATTACTGCACTCTTTTGATGCTACAGAAAACAAAGTTTCGTGAAATTCAAAGAGACTTAAGCCTATTTCATTTGTATATGGCAAATGAAGTACTTTCTAAACACACTCGTTATTGACCTATATGACTAAACCTGTTACAACCAGAATTTACTCCCAAAATCCTGTGCAGCCAGTTTTGCCCATAAGAGAATTCTTACAGCCAGCTTATAAAACCTTGAAAATAGGGTATATAATGTGAATATCAAACAACCCCTAAAATCCAAAGAATTAGCAATTGCTGTTGACACACACCGTAAGTTTGAAATGCAATTGCCCTCCTTCTGGGGCTTTAGCCTTCAGTAGAATATTCCTGCTTGATATACATACCCTGACTGTAAAGTTCAATAAATCTCTTCTGATACTGTGTAAGCTCAGCTCGGCTGGGTACTTCATCAATCTTGCGCTGTAAAATCGCTATTTCTCTGTTTCTTCGTGCCTGAATAGAAAGTTAGGAGGGGAGAAAAAAAAGCCTCTTCTTGTTCTCTTCTTAAAATGGATGAAGCCCCCCAGTAGTACTTTGTTACCAAATAATTAATGTTTGTTGTTTTTTTTTTAAGTGTTGGCTGAGACACAATATTACTTCATAATACATCTGTGATTTTTTTTAATTACAACGAAATGTAAAATTAGTATTAAAAGTGACAGGGTAAGAAAAGCATAAATAGTTTTGTCCAAGTAAACTTATAGACTTACCAACAATAGCCGGATCTTTTGAAGCTTTTCTTTCTCAGCTTTGTACTGCTGGTCTATGAGCTTATTTGGCTCCTAGAATGTGAGAACCCAGAACAACTGTGGATTACAGTGACAAATGAGAGCTGCAATTGCAAAGCTGTGCAGATTGAGTTTGTTCTCTGTATTCGTATCTTCCACTGAATGGCTCCCACTAGAACATCATCTTCTGTTGCTACTTTTGTTTAAACAATGATTTGTAATCTGCATTTTAAAAACTGACGTCTTTCACTGCATATGATCATATCTTGATAGGTATTAAGACTCCCATACTTCAGTTTTTAAGAGTTATCAATTGTTTTTTCACTGCTTTGCAACAGTCACACAAAATGAACCCATGCACCCATAGATTCTCTGTAACTGCAGTGCAAATGTTGAGCGTACACTTTGGATTCATCAGCAGGGTCACAGAATCATAGAACGGCTTGGGCTGGAAGGGACCTCAAGGATCATCAAGTCCCAGCCCCCCTGCCACAGGCAGGGCCTCCAGCCTCCAGAAGGTTAAGGATAAACACAGCCAGAACTCAAACCCTCTGACACGTATTCTCCATTTCCTGGAATGTGCATGGATCATTTTTTCTTCTTTAAGTGTTTAAGTTATGTTTTCATTTTTTCATGCTGTGTTCAGCAGGAAAGCAGCACCACTGAATCCATAATCTCCCTGATTTCTGGCATATATCAAATGTTTACTCATTGAAAATACAATTAAGTCAAGTGTTTCATTTTCTGTTCATTCCTAATACGTTGCCATGAGTTTGGCTGCACTTGTGTTATATCTTGATTTCAGACAGCTGCTAACTGTAAGCAGTGTTCTGAGCCACTGAAAACTTGTGTTTCCATCCTTCAAATGTCTCCACCTTGAAGGGAGATAAAAAGACCTCCAAAACATATTCTCTAAGGAGGACCTGTTTATGCCACAAATATGCACTACTTGTAACACAACATCCAGAGATTCTTCTCTGATACTACAAAGAAAAAAGCAAAAGGGACAAAAGCATCTATGAGTTTGCCCCATGCATTCTAGCAAGAAGAATGAAAAATACTGTGGTGATTTTCAGTCTGCTGTACTTCATTCTTCAACCTGAACAGAGGCTTTATCAGTGTCAGAGAACAGAATTCTTCAGAAATTACAATAGGTCTTTTAACTTCTAATCCTAACTAGAATGTGCATGAGTCAGATGGATGTAAACGAACATTGTGAAACACAAACTGAAAGTAAACAGCAGGTGTGTTAAGTGCTTACCTCTTCTTCCCCATTTTCTGCTGCCTCAGCTTTCAAATTCTCAATATCTTGTTGCAACCGCTCCATTTCTTCCTATTGAAATAAAAGAAGTTCACACTGCTTTTACTTGAGACCTATTCTCTTAAAAGGGGATGGCAGAAGGCTTGATATCACATAAGTGTAACAAAATCGTGGTGCTGACAATACACTTTTTAAAGGTCCAACAGCAATCCGTGCTGCAGGGGTAAGGCATCCTTTACAACTCGTTACATCAAACTGCATATCTACTTTTATCAAACACACGTACAGATTTATTCCTTACTTGTAAATATATTTGCAAATACACTTTGCCAGGTAAAGCATCCAATGAGCGACACAGAAAATGAGAAGCTAAGGAAACAAAGAAATACTACAATAGCAACAGCACGACACAGAGCTGCAATGCACGGTATTCATAACAATGAATGAACAAGAAGTTAGCTGCAAGGTCATCTCCTTCAGAGTTCTTCTGAGTTTTCCAAAATGTTTGTGTAGGAAAACAAGGTTTCTGTGCTCAGTATCTGCCAGAGGGCAGTATGCCTTTTCACTTCTTTTCATTCCATTAAATTCCACCCCCTACTGTTTAAATAGATGAGGATGAAAACAAATCTCTCTGATCATATTTCTAGGCAGCCCATAAACACAGCAGTAATTCACTATAATTACACAGCCAAGCTGAAGCACTACTTGAAGAACTGTAACAGATTTATCTCAAATCATTCTATCTCTACTGGTTTACACCAAAACTAGGGGCTAGGGGATTTCAGCAAGATATCCACTTTGGCACTGGCCTCCTCAGGTCATTGCAGGCTCATCTAAGAAGATGGAATGGGGGAGACAGGAAGGAAGGACAAAACAGGAAAAAGTACAATGCCTCTTTACCAAGTTGTAAATGAATCATCAACTAAGAAAATAATTCTTACCCTACAGTGTGCTTTGAATTCTTGCTCCTGGCTTTTGAGGTTTTCATTCATGGCAACCAGCATCCGCAGATTCTGTAACACGCTAGATTTGAAGATCCAGCAAAACTGCATTAGTCTTTTCAATTCTAACTTCAGCAGATGGAAAACTAAAAGACACTGGAACAAGCTTAATTCTGTACTGCTTTCCAGTAAAGTTCACTTAAATTAGAAGTCCAAATATCAGTTTTATTTGTACTCTCATGATATTACCTCAAGTATTTTGATGCTTTGTGATATTCTGAGCTCATTACTGTGGAAGTTTTAAGAGCACCCTATTTAATTTATGCAAGATTAAGGTTTCAGATACGAAGAAAAAAAAAAAAAGGAAGGCCACAATTAATTTTCATGCACGTTTAATGTTGTTCTGCTTGTGCTATCTTTAAATATCTACAATTATTTTCAACTATGGATTTAGATTTTACACTCAGAATAAATTATTTAGTAATCTTCTCCTGACAAATGGAGGGAAGCCAGAGTATTTAATTTTTTAAACACTTAGGTTGAAAAAGCAAGACATAATGAATGACTTATTTTAAAACCAACATTTTTAATAACTTCAAAAGCCACAAAGGAAAACAAACATACAAACTTACCTAGAATCTGCTTGGGATTCTATTATTTCTAAGGCTGCTAGTTCCTTGTCCAGCTTTTCACTGTAACTCTTGACCTAAGAAGTGTAATGAATAGTAATCTTCAAAATAGTATCATAAAATAGGTCTCCCATTCTAGGCAATGTAATAAATAAACACATACATAAATCAATCTGTTTCTTTGGGACCAGAAAAGCAGAAATCCACAACGCCATTCACAAACTCAAAACCTTCTTAACATAAAAGTTATCAATCAGCTTCCACATTTAATACGTCCCTCCACATAAAACTTCTTAATGGAATTCTCAGAAGCAATTCTGCTAGAATCAGTGCACAGAAAAATAAAGAAAGATCACCTCAGTTAATGTCTTTTTTGCTTCGGTACATTTTGCCTGTAGATCAGCACATTTAGCTTGCAGCTGTAATAAAGAGAAAGAACAGAGTATGATTCTACATTCATGCTAATTACACCTGTAGTAGAGAGCACTAATATTTGAGATATTAATAATGGTTGTCTGTTAAAAAAATAGGCAAACCATCACAATCAAGGTCTTTTCTTGTCTGAGTACATCTTATTCTAAATACTCTGAACCCTTCCTAATAGTAAATCCTTCCCACCTGTCCTTCTTGATGTATTAGGTCCTAGAATAAACAGCAACTTTAACAAAAGGGATTCCAGCAGAAAGGTGACTTACTGGAATGAATCTCTGTTGAAGTGCTGGAAATTATTTAGCCTGGCTATGATAGCCTGGTTTCACTCCAGGCAAAGAAGAGAGTCCCATTTTTTCCTTCTCCAAATAAGCTATGGTGATTCAAGACTTACATAAAAACATCATGAGACAGTACCACAGAGCTGTCCATATCAATAAAGCAAGAGGTTGTTTGATTATGTTTTAGAAACCTATGGAAAATCCATTAAGAAGGCAGTTACCAAAATGGAGTTACCAATATTTCATTTGTCAGATAGCTTAAGGGCTATTTTTATATCAGTATCTTCCTCTAAAGTAGTTATGGTTTAAGGTTGCATTGCAAGCAGAAACAATAGAAATAAGACAAGGGTTAGAAAAGATAAGAAGAAGTGCTGCTTCACTTCTGATTCACTTATTTTCCTGATGTTTTAGTTTGCCATTCACAGTGTAGAGCTGTGACCCAACACCTCACTCATTCCTATCCACAGGGAAACCCATAACAATATTTTTTTAATTACAGTTTTCATACTTTTCACCAATAGGCCGGATTCTCCCTAGCCAAACAGAATCATAATTTAAGACTGAAGTCCACACTTCATGGAAACTGACACAAAAATTAAAGAACTGTTTGATATGAGAACTGCTGACAGAACTCACTGCAACACCAAGGAGAGAATTTCACAATCACATTTGAAGAGGAAGTCTTGACTATCACTGATTTCAGCTTCTTCTACCTTACCCACAAAAACTGTCTTTGGCAAACGGCAAAAAAAGATCCGCTAGGAAATTCTCGCTTCTCAGTGTTTTCCTCTTTGCTCCCCACACAATCCTTACCTCTTCCAGGAGTTTAGTTTTCTGCAAAATCTGCTTATTCAGAGATGCCACCTTCCTTCTGTGCTGCTGGGCAGCCCCAAGCCTTTCTGGTCGCTCCTCAGCAGAAAGCTCAGATTGCTAAAATAAAGAACAGGACAGCCTGTTGAACCTCACAACAATACTTTTTACTTCCACGGTAGCTAAGGAGATGCCAAACTGAAGCACACTTGTGGTATATCCTTATCGAGAGCTGTGTCCCACTGTCCAACAGAAACAATGACTTACCAGTTTATATAACGCCAAGGTAAGAAAGCAGTCAAATAACTAAACGACATCCCAAAAGATTAGGTAAAGTAGGTTAGTGAGATGCTGGGGGACTGGTTAAGAATACTGCAGTATACTATAGTAAATCAATTGTTGCATCAACATCACAGTTAAATCTACTAGGGATTTTAAACAAGAACAACTGCACTGCTAACAAAAACAAACATGCTGAAAATCCCCTTAAGCAGTAGCTCTGCTTCAGTGGTATTTCCTGAACTTGTTGAACTGGGAGTTCATCCAAACCCCAATATGTAAATTCAGAACTCAGCATCGAACAGTTGTCTTTAGAAACACTGGCACAGAAGCAGCAAGCTGAATGACAATGACAGACTCAGAAAGGCAATTACATTTATCTCTCTAAGCTTTTATTTATTTTTATTTTACTTTTGTGCTATGGTATTTAAAAGAACTTGCATTGCCAAGTAAGCGTCTCAGAAATACTTAAAGAAGAGATGAATCTGGATCCACTCTCTGTTGTCTCTGAATTTTGAAAGTTGCTAGAAACATGTTTTGCCATGAATAACATTTATAATAGAACTTGTATATTTGCAGCAGATGAAAGACTAATTAAAAATCAGTGATAGCTACATGCTGAATTGATAATTTGCCTAAAAATTAACTACACTGTTTGAAAGAACTCTCTTGAATAATTGCTTAGGTAATGTGCTTCACTCATTCAGATGACTTCTTTTAGTTAATTCATTTTCCAATATTTCATTAGGAAAACATTTAATTTTCAGCTACGTCAGGTTCTAAATTGTAGAGTTTGTAAGAAAACCTCCAATATTAGATGCTTTTTGAATAATTACTCAAAGCTGACAACTACTGCAAGATAAAATATTTGCTCCTGCTATTAACTCCTGACAGAAGGAGAAGGATGTCTTCATTAACAGCTTAGTTTTAAGTGAATTTAAGAGAGAGAAACTGTCTTCCTCACTCATGCTGAACAGCAGCTTCATGGCTTGTTATACTTTTACACCTACAGCAAGAAAACTCTAATTCCAACATCTATCCTAACAAAAGCCTTGTACTTTCTTTCCATCTAATTAGGGAAAGAAAAATGCTACCAAACAGCACTTGCAACACTATATTCAAGAGACACACATCAAGATTTACTTATTTCTCTTATTCCCAGGAAGGTGATCATCCCTTTGCATTCAGCTCTCATGAGGTACACTGCTTTCAGTTTTGGGTCCCTCACAACAAGAAAAGCATTGAGGCCCTGGAGTGCGTCCAGAGAAGGGCAACAAAGTTGTGATGGTTCTGCAGCACCAGTCTTATGAGGACAGCTGATGAAATGGAATTGTTCAGTCTGCAGAAGATGAGGCTCAGGGGTGACGTTATTGCTCTCCACAATTCCCTGAAAGGAAACTGTGGCGAGGTGGAGGTCAGCCTACATAACACTAGGACAAGAGGGAATGGCCTCAAGTTATGCTAGGAGAGCTACAGGTTGGATAATAGGAAGAATTTGTTCTCTGAGTGGTCAGGCACTGGAACAGGCTTGCCCGGGGGGGTGGCTGAATCACCATCCCTGAAGGTGTTCAAGAAATGTCCAGGTGCAGCACTGAGGGACATGGCTTGTGGGGAAATGTTGGTGGTAGGGGACGGTTGGACTGGGTGATCTTCGAGGTCTTTTCCCACCTTGAGTGATTCTATGATTCACTTGTTCTTTAGCCAAATCACAGCTCCTCATTATATCACGTGCTTGTCACATTTCCACATGATTAGCTTGCCTAACACGCACTACATGTAAATCAAGAAAACTGGAAACGTTAGAGAAAGAAATGTTAGCTAAGCCAGTCTGAGACTGATCTTGCGAAAAATAAATACGAATCCATACAGTACAGCTTTGGCAACAAATAGTTCAGGTTCAGTTCATTAAAGTCTTCAGATCTGTGGAGCGTGGCCATACTCCATCTCATCATTTCTACCATGCATATATTGACTTTAATCATTCTATTCCAGATAGAAGGGAAGAAGTAGAAATCTATAGTGTTAATAAAATATTTAGGTTTTCTCTACTAGAAATAACTTCCCTCGGGGCTTTATTTGTAGTGTAAAAATTGCTGTGATGAAAACACAGAAGGAACGATCTCCTCTCATTTTACTTTCCATGTACCTCTGGGAGGATTCAATCTGCATCAGTTGTTTCTCCAATGTTTTAGACACACAATCAGAAATAAGACAGGAGAGCAACTGAGATTACTGCCGAATTCACAAAGGATGCAAAACAGTATGTTTTGCATTCCTCTCCATGAACTTGCACTGAAGGTCTCAAAGCTTCTATTATGAATGGGAGTACCTGCAAACGGTCAGAGGGATAATCCCTCTAACACAGTAGAATTCAAAGCTACTGCAATTAATTGTTCTTTAAAATGTTGAGATGGGTCAGCTAATAAAAAACTACCTTCCCTTTGAATTTACCAAGTAAGTTAACAGGGTGAGCAGAAAGCTGTATCCATTGATCCTCAGCAAAAATGCCATCTTGTAAGAACAGTCCTAGCAAGTGGCAAAATCAGATCCAGAATTTTGCTTGCCAGCTTTTTTCACTGGAAATGCACCTATGGATTCTATTAAGACTTTTTCTGTTCTTCAGACTATGAATAGTTACAACAGGTTACAGTTATTAGAACAGCACACAAGTGCTGTTGTTGCTTTAATAAGCTGTTTGGTAACATCCTTAGTCCTCGTTTCCTGCTGCATACATGCACACACCCTTTTTATTTTTTTTCTTTCAAATCCAGTTGATTTCAAAAGCGATATGTTTTTGGCTTGACTTGAATCAGTTCTTACTTCCCAGAGTATTAATCATTGTTCTACTGTAATAGTCAAGGTCTTGCTGCCTTCTCTCAGAGCAGAAGAAATATAACATTGAAATATGACCCTTGGACTTCTGTTCTTCCAATCTTTTATAATAAAGAAAGGCCAAGAATTTGCTGTAGACTCTTTGAGTTATAGGGTTTATCTCCCAAATGGGAAACCTCCATACCTCATAAGTGTCAACAAAAAAGAAGAAATATGAGAAGACCATTGGACAAATAAGAGCAACCTATAACTCATAACTGGCAGTGATGTATTATACGTATTAATTGCTTGAAGAGCCAGATTTTCTTCTCACATTACTATAAAGAAAACAATCACAGCTGAACACAATGAACAGAGCAAATATACACCCTTGACTTTTAAAGTAACAAATATTTGTTGGTTTGGTTTTTTTTTTTTGTAATACTAGATTGAAAATGAGAGAGAGCACAAGTGATAATTGGAAACCAGTGCAAGCAAGATCCCACTGTCTGTACTGCTGTGCTTAATACTTAACGAGTTTACACTGCTGATTTCAACAGAGACAGGCATAGGCCCTTTACCATAAAGAATTTTAAGAAGCCGCTGAACACCCAAGATACTCATGAATGTAATTAAAAATACATATTCTGCCAAATTGAAATACTTCCCTGAATCCTGACTGTACAGCATATATGAAACAGTACTGTTTTAAGACAATCACAGCAATTGATTCAGAAGCTTTAATTAACAGGTTATCTATCACAACTTGGTAAATCACAATCAGGAAACACACTCACCTTTTCAGCATATTCTGACACTATTTGCTTGATCTCATCCGACTGGAGTCCAACTATCTGCCCCACCGTGCTCGCTGTCAACTTGCCCTGCAATTGGGTAAAAATCTCCAATCATAAACAAGCCATTCGAAAGAACATTTTGCTGGCAGAAATTTCACCTATAATGCTGAGTGTTCTGTTTTCCAAGAATGAAAACAATTCAAGACTGGAGAAAACTGCACTAAAATTTGCATGAATATCCTTATCCCTGTATCTTAATGCACTGCGGGGCCTGGGAAAGTAGGAAACTTGATGATGAATACAAACTGTGACTGCTAAAATCTAATCAATCACAATTTGAACAAAGCTGTATCAGTTTCAGACATTGATTACCTCTTCCGTTGCCATAGCAGCCATTCCAGTCATCAGAGTTTTAATGCGAAGCTAGGATAAAAGAACAGGAATTACACACATCTTCTATTATCTAACTTATTTCTGACTACTGACAGTGGCACACACATACAACTAACGTAACATAATGTGTATTTTCATGCATGTAATGGGACAGCAAATCTACAAAAGTTAATTCAGAGGTGGCTGAAACTACCGAATAAATGGAAACTCTTCATAAGAGTACAGGCTAACTAACAGCATTCAACTCCCCACATCAACCCAAAACCTGACCTCTTCAAAATGCTCAGAGTACAAAACAGAAGTTGATTTTTTTTGTTATCAAATGCTAATAAACATTTAATTTTGGGGCATTGATTTCAATTTCCATATTCTCTTATGGAAAGCAAGTGCAGAAATCTTCCTTCCTGAAAAGAGTGACAATGATAGAGAATGGCAGTGATAACCATTTCCCTCCCCAAAAGTTAGTTTCACCCATGCCTACTTAGAGAGATGGCACACCTCTTCAGCTGCCCGGAGGTCATCTTCATCACAAGGCTCAGCTTTCCCTGCCGCTGCAAGCCCTGAGGGTAGCACAATTTTCTTATCTTCAGTTTTCTGAAGAAAAATTAAGAAAATATTATAGCTAGTTCCAGTAACCTAAAGTATAAATACAGACAGCAAGGAGAAAAAAGATAACAACAACAACAAAAACACCCAGATCTACTATGCTCCAGTTACAAAAACTTTTCAGCTGCTGAACAGCCTCACACATCCTTTCATTTTCATGGCAGCCTTCACAAGTATTCTAGCTCTTCAAGACAGTGTCCCTGACTGGCTATAGTCACATCTCTGTCAAAGATTCCATATCCCTCTGAGAACTACCAGCCCCACAAGTCAACTATGTAACCCTAAATATGATGCTGTGTAACTTGAAGATATTACAGCAAACAACACTCCAACAAAAGCAATGCAGTTCTTCCAAAAATCTGAGTATGTTTTAAAAATTCAGAAAGTTTTTCACCTGTTCTGTTTTTCCTGCTTGTCTGCTAAATCCGTATCTCCTGAAAGAATAACAGTAACACGAAATAAACACATTGTAGTCTCCAATTTCCACAAACACATTATCAGTTTTCACTGATAAGATTTACTACAAGGTGATTCATTCAACAACATCCAATGCCAGGCTCATGTTGGTTTTGGAATTGTTCAAACAAATGCAATACTCAGGTACTATGGCATATTTACAGAACAATTCCACCTCACTCCACTCTTTCCATTATAATTCACACTCTCAGACTCTTCTTAAATAATGGTGACATAAAGCTCGTGGAAAACAAAAGGGCTGCTTTCCACTTAGAATTTAATCCCTTGCTATTAACTTCTGAATTATAAAAGACCTTAGGAAATTGTCAGTACAGTCTCTACTCCCCAGAAAAACATTCAGTCTTACGGGCTTTGATAAAATGTAATTTATTTTCAAAGCAGGACTGTTTATGTCTTTAATGGCTTAAAAGTGTAAGCATCACTTGTTCTCCATTTATCCAACACTTGTGCGCAAGGGATAAATTCAGTCCTATTTTATGACAGAATAATTCCAAGTTTTCAAGAATTCACCAACATTTAAGTTCTCTCTACATTTATAGCTCAGTGGTGTAGGCAAAGCGATAGAGCACCACCCTCCCACAGAACGTGTATCAAGCTGTTCTAAAGCAGAAGCATTTTAAAGTAGTACTGCCATCATGGCATAAGCCATTTTTAAGAAGCAATGAATAAGCTCAACAAATTTAACTCACTAAAGGGGCAAAACAAGTCTGAAACCTGACTGGAGTAAATCTGGAAGTTTGATTCTTTAGTAGAATTAAAAACAAAACACAATCAATTTAAAAATGTACACAACATAAAACCCTCAAACAATCAAACGAAGCCCTTCACCTGCCATATTCCAGAAGTGTAGCATGAACCTTTGATTCCTCATCTAGAAGTTCTTCAGCCCCCTTCTGACGCTTGTATTTTCTCTGGGGTTTGTAAATCTCCTGTCAGACAAGAGAGTAAATGAAGTCAGAGCTTGCAGTTCCAGCCTTCATGACAGCAGAGAAGAACTTCATCATCACTACCAAAGAGTCAACAACAAAAGCATCAGACCAACCTCCTTGGTTTGTTTTACACTGAAATAATTTAAAACCCCTCAAGGGCCAGGCACAGAATGGTTAAAACAAACACACTACTAAAATAAAAGATGAAATAGAAGCTTGTGCTTTTTATACATGCTTTTTTAATATGCTTAAATTCAAACAATCCCACTCACATGGGACAAATAATTCAATGCAAGAATTTGCAAAGGAAAATAAAAGAGACTCGACTATGCTTGATACACTTATACAACACAAAGTATGATTTCCTGCAGTTCTTGAGCTTTCAATCTTTTTCAAAACTATGTTATCCCAAAGTAGAGATTTTAAACAAAGTGAAAATAGAAAGCATTCCTTGGCAAGTTTCTCCTGAATTCGGAAGTTACCCTCTGCAATTTTTCCACTTGTTTCCGATCTGAATTTCTGTCACCTTTGTTTCAAATCTTGTTACATTTTTGCCTGTTACATAAACAAGCCTTTCCGCAACAAGAAACTCCCACACCAGGCACCTGCACACACACAGAAGAGCAATGCAAGTCACAGCTTTTCTGGTAGAACATTATTCTATATATGAAGTGCAGCCACTGTGCCATTAACACTAACCTTGGCATTAGCCAATCAAGCACTTGAACACAGCTGCTGTAAGAGAATTTCCATTTAATAGACATTCACTTTTCAATGGCAGCAGTTACTCCAATAACCATTACTGGTATTTAATATTCCCTTTTCGAACCCTGTGACCATAAATCACACTGTACTGTCCCCTTGAGAAAAGAAGGGCAGGTCCTTAGAGCTCAGGTCTAATGATGAATTCAGACAACAGCCTTATCTTTCACACTTGGTGATTCCCTTTTAGGAAAGTTGGTTTCCCTTCCAGTTCCAATGCACAACAATTTGAAGGTGACCCGCAGAAGAGTTTTGAGATTATACTCTTTCTTCCAATTCCTACAGACAGACAGGAAAGCTTGTGTGCTTGTGCATTTAGAAAAGTAAGTACCTCCAAAACATGACAAAAGAATAGGATGATTTGTCTCCTCTGGCCCACTAAACAAGCAATCACATTGCCCAGCATACCAGCACTTAACACCCTCTGTCCACAAATGAGAGTGCAGTACACCTGGCTAGAGCTGCCTGGAATAGCAGTGATTTTCTCAGTACAACTGTATTTTCACCACTTTTTGAAGACTCTTGGAAGTGTCTTCAAAGCATACCTACATTTCTCATCACTTCTCAAAATACTTCTGCAAAAATCAGAGAGCAAGCAAGGACAGAAACTCAAGCAGCTAGCCAGGCTTTGAATTCAGATACGAGGCAATGACATATCCTGAAGTATTTGTTAAGAAGCTTTCAAATACATAAATGGAGTTGGATGGCCCTGTCTTGACAAAGGAAGAACACAAGGGATGTCATCTTTCCAAATCAACATTTGCTACTTGAGGAAAACATTCCCACAGTACGGTGTGTATTTCCATTGCTAACTCAAACAGTAGAATTGACAAGATCTGAAATGCAGACATTTAAACTCAAGAGGTCACTGCCATTTTGATTAACTTTTTC
Organism: Callipepla californica brunnescens; assembly: GCA_023055505.1. Lineage (NCBI taxonomy): Eukaryota > Metazoa > Chordata > Aves > Galliformes > Odontophoridae > Callipepla > Callipepla californica. The sequence goes on along the minus strand of JALIRH010000115.1, from coordinate 363,174 downwards.
AAAATAAACTAATCCAGACGCTGACAGCTTCACAACAGCCTGCTGAAGGCCTAATGACCTGTAAGCTACCTTGTGACCTGCTTCATAGCACGGAACACCATGCAGTGTGTTGGCAATTGGTATCGTTTACCTACATGTAACAGCATACACCTAAAAGGTTTCCAACTTCATGTGTTGCCTTCCATAAGCCCTTCTGAGAATGATATTCAACATAGGACCTTCTCAGGAGAAAATTCAGGAGCAGCCATCTATCATTCTACCACTATCATTCATTACTAAAATTGCTTGCTTCTTGATGATTAAATATAATAATAATTTACTTACAAAGATGTCAGTAACTGTCTTGATAGCCTTCTCTTTTCTTTGCATGAATTCATCATCCTGCAAGACATCAGAGATGATCAAAAATACCAAGAATGAAGACTAAATCTCAACCACTGTAGTAAGTTTTGCAAACAAATTTGTCAAACACTTTCCAACTGAGCTGACTAATTGTTTGGTGAAATGCTAGCCATTTCCTGTAACATGAAAATAGTGGTTTCTCCCATCAGTTAGGTAGGTAGGTCTTCAGAACTGTATCCAGACTGGCAGTCCTTCTGTTCTCTGCTTACACATTATCTGACATAAATGCAATCCTAGTAATCACAGAATCATAGAATAACTTGGGTTGAAAAGAACCTCAAAGATCATCGAGTTTCAACCCCTGTGCCTTGGGCAGAGTCACCAACCACGAGACCAAGCTGCCCAGAACCACATCCAGCCCTGCCTTGAATGCCTCCAGGGATGGGGCATCCACAGCCTCTCTGGGCAACCTGTTCCAGTGCATCACCACCTTCTGAGTGAAAAACTTCCTCCTGACATCCAACCTAAATCTCCCCTGTCTTGGTTTAAAACCAAAATCATGCAAACCCAAACAAACATTTCACGGAGCTGTGAAGCTGATATTGCACCAAGGCATTTTGCATACTGAAACAGAAAAGCAAACTAGTTTCTACCTTACCTCTGGAAGTCTATGTGTTTTTTGAAACTGTGATATCGAGTAAGAACGGACGTAATCTCCCATTTCTTCCCTCGTTTCTATTGCACGTTTCACCAGCCACTGAAAAAGAAATTTGTACCAGTGCAAAAAATCGTGACAGAAAGTCATCTTTTTCACAAACTACACCACTTACACTAACTTACACAAGCTGCACCACAGAACAATGTAACTTTGAGCCTATGAAGTTTTCAAGAACCACATGCCTGTGTAAGACAGAAACATTTCTTCAGACTGTAGAAGACCACACAAAAAAGCCACAGGAGATTCAAGTACATTTTAAATTATGTCACAGAAGATAAATCTTGTGAGCTGTTGACAGCCTGTGCAGCAGGTCACACCAGAGATCAGATCCAACTTGGGAACCAAATTTGAGCCAAAAACAGTTTTCTGTGCTATAAACATGAATCCCTGGAACGTAAAGGGAGTATGTTGACAACAAGGGAGCTCAAAATATAAGCTACAAGTTACAAAGCACACCACAACACAAGATTGTGTACATGCTTTTCCCAGTAGACACAAGCAGAATTCACTCAGAAGAACTGTACCACATCTGCTCACTGGGTTCTGACTTTTTAAGTCTTTCCTTCCTCCCACCTTTTTTTTCTTTTTTTTAAGTTCTGCTACAGCCTGTGGCAGTGATCCAGCACAATTTAATGCCCCTTATTCAGAAGTATTCAGCTAAATTCCTGCCACTGAGTTCCCTGGACTGGCTTGCACAGTGCACAAATTTCTGAGACACAGCTTCAAGTGGAGGAAAGATCTTCTGCATCACTTGGGGACTGACTTGTGATCTATATAGTAAGTGAAATCTTGAATTCAACAATGCATGGAGTGATGTGTCATTATCAAATACATAATTCCTACATGCCAAGATGTGTTAGGCCTATTAAGACCTTGCAGCCTTTCAGAAACTGACAGAATGTCATGTTTCCAGAAAATTATTTTTACATACCATCAACTTACACTCATCAAGCCTTTTCTGGCCAAGCATGGATTAGCTATACTCCCCACCACCTAGCAATTCAGACTAAGGATCACTGCTTCCAGAGAAATCTAGAAGCTGACTTCATTTCTGCTTAGAAATAATGGTTTTCATGTCCAGAAGCACTATCCCAAATCAAATTTTGGACAAAGGAGTTTAGAGAGAAGAGTATCTAGTGCTATATTACTTAGAGCATGAGTAATAGTTTATATTTTCACTTTAGGACAGGAATTATTCTTCCTGTCATGTCATTTACATTATGTATGTAGCCAATTATTATCATTTCAATTTGATTAGGGCAAGAAAATCATTTGGGGTAGTTTTTCTTCAATAGGATGAGACAAGTTGAGAAGCAAAAACTCACGCTGACAAAATATAAGCCTTCTTCTCTAGGCATCAGGAGCATAGCTTAAAAGCTGTGTACCAGTAGCACACACTGTAGGAAAGAGAGTCAAGAGTGGTTTCCCTCAAGAGCCTCTCATTAGAAGATAAGAAAAAGAAAACCAAGAAGTTCTCCCCACTTCTTATAACCTGGAATTCATATGAAACACTTCCCTGCTACACTTTCATGCAAAGGATGAGAAGAGAGAAAGCCTGCAGGACTGTCTTCACTTTCCCTGTTTACAAGGAATATGTTCTTGTGTGCAGATGAAGTTAACATACCCAGAATTCTTAAGATACCACGTCTAAGTGGAAGTTCTCACATGTCAGCCTGAATCTGAACAAAATGGAGAACTATGAGCAAGCATGTGGTCAGTGCTGCTCAGCAAACACACAGCAATAGGGTCACATCAGAGGAACTTATTTTTTCACTCATACTGTCTTCCAGTTCTTTTAAGCAGACAAATAACACAAGAGACAGAACATGAATCCGTTTCAAAGAACGCAGTATTTGTGTTTTTCTCAAACACAGATAATCAATAATGCCATTCAGTTCTTCAAAAGCATTCATTTGAACTACTTTTCAGACATTATTCATTCTAAAGTTAAATAAAGAGACAAATAGTACCACAGACCCTTGTTAAAATATGCATGCAAGTGTTATGGCCTTTTTCAGCGAAGTATTGATACGATTATTACCTGTACAACGGGGAATATATGAATGAAATCCAGTCCCTGGATCTGATGTGGTTCCAAACGATGAGGACACTTCATTTTTGGTAATACTGACACGATTTTTTCAGTTAAGGCACTATTAGGGAAAGAAAAGTAACCAAAGAAAAAGAGATAAACAAGAAACAAACACAAGTGCACACGTACCGATTTTCTCTTGAAATTTTCAAGTCATTTTTGCAAACAGTTCAGAGTTAGAAAGTTCCCTCTAGTGGCTTGCACTGCATACAGCTGGAAAAGCAACAAAACTTTCAGCTACAGAGTAACTTCCACATTGCACTTGCATATATTATCAGGGATGAGTAAGTAATCTCATGTAAGTATCTCACATAAGATACAAGATGCAAAGGTGTTTGTAAATACAGGGTTTATTTCTATGTGTGCATTCTATCTTTCAGTAATACTGTGTAAAAGGAATGCACTCAAAGACTAAAACATCCCTCCTAAGGACTTAAAAAAATATTTACTAAAACAGCCACATTATCTCAATGTCACTACTGAAAGTTTTGGAGTATAAATATGTACTACTCCCAACAGCCAAGCACAGTATAGTTCATATGGCTTTGGTCTGAAGTGGATAAAACTGAATTTACCAGCAAACACCTCACCCTATGGCGAGGTAAGATCTGGTGAAATGAAAGGGTTAGTCTAACAAAGCATCCATCTACAAGAACACTGTTCTGTTTCCAACAAATCCCTCATTTTAGAGCAAGGCACTGTTTGCTGCCTGTCCTCGGAAGTGCATTTTAAAGCAGATGTTAGCATCAAGAATGCACGTGCAGAAATTGGACTTTTCCATGAAGGAAAACAATTAAGTGGCCCAGTACTGACTTCAGTGATATTCTGTACTGCTCAGACTGGATGGACAGCTGATACTCTGAAAGAAACGAAGGGGAACAAGAAGGATGAGACAGACCAAAGTCTGGGAACAGTGCCTTTACAAAATACAAACAAATCATCTTTGCTGTTGCGGGAGCTAAGCTTGGTTTTTGTTTTGCCAGTTTTACAAGCAGTCAGTTGGAGAGAGAAAAGAACATTTTAAGAACAACTTAATTACTTCCTGTTCTTAAGGATAAGAAGCATTTTCTTGGCAGCTAACAACAAAAAAAGCCATAACAAGAAAACCCACCACTACCATCTTCATCGCTAGTATAAATTTAATTGTGTGCTTTTACCAACGCTTTATGTAGCTTAGCTATGATGACTGAGTACTTCTAAATTTAATGGAGTAACAACAAATCTTTATTTTTAAATGCAGTAAATCCTGCCAAAGCTAAATGACTTTGGAGAAAACTGTACAGTAAGAAGCTCTTTCCAACTACATGGAGCTAGAATGTCCCTCCACGTAACTGTAACTTGACAGGCTACTCTTACTTTCTGCAAACTTTAACCATGGCTCTTATCACAGAAACTCAAAGAAATAATGCAGTTTAGAACTGATTCCCTTTTTCTCAACATAAATGATTTTCACAGCCTTCCCTGGTACTCCTAAGCCAGCTACCTCCTGTAAATTCCTTACATAACAAATCATATCAAACCAAAATGGTCTCATTAGGTCACAATAAGAATAGGTGACTGTTTTGGCAACAATGTCATGCTTTAGATTCTGTCTGCTGATGCCTGCAGTTCCAACCCAGAACCCAACAGCAGAATCAGAGGTTATTTACACAGCACAACAGATACAGGGAGCTCAAGCATGGTCTGCTAATGTTGCATTCCACAGTTTCCAGCAGCGTGGTCTCTCTCTGCCCTTTGTTTTGGCCTCTGCATCATCCCCTTGTGCCAGCATAAGCATCTGTACATCTGCACAGAGACCTGGAGCCAGTAACTGAATCATGTTAAAACTATTTTCCTTATTATTTTTTTGGGTAGGTTTTAAGCTCAACTGGGTCAATTCCCAATCCAGTTTGTTGTTCAGCCACATAAATGCTTTTACTGCATGGTAAGGATGTAAGACCATGGCAGCCCACAGGGGGTAACACTGTCTTTCTTAGAATGAGCTTCTTTCTGGTTTTACAGTTCACAGAACTGCAGCCTGAGCATCCCAGAAAATCACACAACGCTTTGAAAGCTGGTGATCTTGAAAATGAGGAAACTTTGACTGAAAATCCTTGTTACAAACAGGCAAGTATGAAATAATTCTTCCTATCCTTTAATCTTTTCTAAGAGAAAAAAAAACAAACACAACTGAAAACCACTGTTGCCATTCAACAACTTACATTTTCTGACCAATGGTAGAGTTCTCCTGAAACAATAAATCGACATCGATATCAAAGTTGCACGTAGTGATGCACCACGTCATGCCGCCCACAACCTACCAAAGGAGCAACAGCACGGTTAGTTCCATGGTAATCTGAAGATATAAAAACAAATATATCCTAAATTCCTAAAGGCTTTATTTATCTTAGAAACTACAGCTTAGTATCTTCCCCATCCTCAGTAATCCTATACACAGACATGCAGATAAAATGCGTACGTCAACTTCTATATAAGTACACACATCCAAGAAGAGTGGGGAGAAGATCAGAGGAGCCAGTGGTGTTCTAAGTTACTCTATGATCTTTATTAAATAATTTTAAAACAGCTGTTGGATTATAAATCTAAAAAATATAAATACAAAACATATAAAACAAGGCAGTAGGTCGTGACCTTTCAAAAATTGACCGTATCAAAACTTCAACAAGGATCACTATTTCTGCATTCAAATATTTAGCAATCCTACTGTTACTATTATTATTTACTTGCTGACATTTGCAACACCAAGCACTGTGTGCAGTACAGTAATGTAAATCAATCCCTAAACCTGTAGAGATCATTTTCAGACCCCGTTCCTACAAATTTTAAACATATTTAAACACCTCAGCCATTTCATCAGCTTTTCATTAAGGCACTGAAAGATAATCTTGTGCAAACACATGCAAGATAACCCAAATGTAAGCAAATATGATGAGCATAAGAAACAATTTAAAATGCAGAGAAACTTAAGTTCGTGCAGCAATTAAGGACGTCACAAGGTCTTCTAAAACCTACTGGCCCTCTCACATACCCATCTGAAACACTTAACCAGTATTTTTGAGCCAGCTCATTTTCAATAGCAGTGCTTGCTTTGTAAAAGTTGGGCACTGACAATTGCAGTTGTGCTCAGGCATGTATAAACCTGATGCATACACTTCTATGCAGAAAAGCAACATTACACCCCAAGGCTGTCTCCTTGAGACTGTGTGTCTGCGTGCACAGCCTCTGTAACACCTAAGGTCAGTAATGCCATGGAGTTTTCAAAAACTAAAGCTGTACTGGAAAATACAGCTGTGCTATGGAACAGGAACAGCAGAAAACAGAAGTGCCCATTTAAAAAATTCTCAAACCTCAGTTCAGGAACTTCTCACAGAGTCAGCACTAAAACAATTCAGAAGTGACTTCTCAGCCTGAACTTTGCTCACTGTCATTATCACACACTTCCTGCCAAGGACAATGGATGGTTGACACACATGACATCTTAAAGATGTGTAAAAACAGCTCCGAGTAATTTCACTAAGTTAAGTATTCTGTTCCTTCGCAGATTCTCTCACTACAAATCTCTCTTTTCTCATAATGAGGACAATAATATTTAAAAGAAGTGTTTATTTCCAAACCTCAGGTCTTCCTAGCAGTTTTAGGTGCAAAATTCCCTATATCTGACTCAAACTTAGGCCATAATCTGCACAGAAAAGCAGATCAGCTATTAGTTTGAATCCAGCTGTCACTTTTAACACAGACTTTGCTGAATAAAAATGTTTTACAAAACACAGGAGTTGCTAACTGTCGGAAAAGGGCTCATTTGCAGACACATTAAAACAGGAAAGCCAACGTTGCTTTTCAAGAGTCACCTAGAATTGCTAAACTAACTTGAAATAAAAACGTAGTCCATGTATACTTAAGAAAGGGTTTGATAAAGGAATGCATTATTCTCACCTTGTCAAAGGGTGATAACCCTTTGATTCTTGCTCGGAAATAGCCAGCAGCCACCAACAGCTCCAAAATTTCCGTCAGCTTGATGTTCTGTTCCTCATCTTCCCTCGTTTCAACCTGGCAAATGAGCAACACAACACTAATTCAGAGCTTCTCCTTCAGAGCTTCTCCTTCACTCTTCCTATGAATGTTTTCCAGACTTACCACATCTTACCACGGCACACATGAGAGAGACCATGGACTGCCATCGACTCGGTTGTTTCAGTGGAAAATATTAAAGTATTTAAGGCATTTCTGCGTGGATTAAATGCCATATTTTTTCCCCCCACCCATTTAAATACTACAATCCGCTTTTCCAGTCCAAACCCCTGCTCTGCAGCCTGCCCCAATGGCCAGAGCACTGCTCATTTATTCTCAGTTTTCTGCATTTCCTTCAATTTCTGCCTTCACGTAACAGCGTATCCTATATTAATGCTTCTACTTATTATTTTTTTCATACAAAAACAAGCAGATAACCCGTGGCAGCCTTCCACCTTTCAGGCAAGGCAATCTGAAGCAAACTGGAAGCCCGGCTTTATACACACATAAAAAAAAAAAAAGAAAAAAAATCAACACGTTTTCGTTAGGGATAGCTTGGGTGGAGGCAGCACCCTCCCGTAAGCGCTTCATTTTCCCATTGTAAGGCACGGTGACCCCTCGAATCGTGCCCCAGCGGGGGCAGGGAGCAGCCAGGGCTCAGAGGCAGGCCTGGAACCGGGGCACGGCGCTGCAGGGCCGTCCTCGGGGCACCGCACGCCGCGCACATCCCCCCCCCTCCTCCCGCTCCCCGCCGCCGCAGTGCCCACGAAAGGCCGAGCGATGTCACCGCAGCCCCGCGCTCCGTCCCGGCTGACACCGCGGGGCCCAGCAGCCGCCGGCCGCGCAGGGCCGGGAGAAGCGAAGCGGGGAGAGACGCGGCCGCGGTACCTCCTGCGGGGCCCGATGCTCCTGTCCCCGGGGGACCACCATCGCCCTCCGCCTGTCACGTCCGCTCCCCCCTCCGCGGCTCCCGGCCGAAGGGACGTTCGCAGCCGGCGGCTGCCGGGTTCCCCCACCCCCGCTCAATGGTTCGCCCGCACCCTCCTTTGCGTACGAGCGCATCCGGGCCGTGCCATTCGCGGCGAAGGGGGTGCGGGGGAAGGAGGGCGGGGGCTCATGTGACCGCTCGGAGCGCAACCGCCGGGGATCGCCTCTTCCACCCGTTGGAGGGCAGCAAAGCGTAGCCGAGGCCGGCCGTGCTGGATGCTGCCGTGACGGGGCGATCAAAACCATCATAATGGAAGCGAAAATATGCCGGGCTGGCTCAGTCTGCGCGCCGGTGTAGCCGCAGTCCATGTCTTAATTAGAGTTGCGGAACACTGCTGTGCAGCCCGGCTCTGATTCGTCGTGGAGAGAGAGAGATTGAAACAAACGCACGGGAAAGAGGGAGAAGAAGAAGTGCTGAACTAGAGGCAGCGGCCCGCACTGCTCCTACCACAGCTACTGAAATATCAACTTATGAACATGATTCCAGAGCCACGAGATGGGCGTTAAATTCCCTTTCAAAGAAGCATTTTAAAGGATTAATAAGAAGACACGACCATCTAGAGGCTTAAGGACTACCTGCATAGAACACGAAGGAAGGATGGATCCCACTCTGGAAAACTATTCCTTTGGCTTTTTAAAGTACAGCATAGGAAAGGAGGCAGATGGCTAATTAAGTCCTCTGGACTTTAAAACTCATGCATGGACACCCAGCTTCACAAAGCTGCCTGAAAACGAGAAACTCACATAAACATACTAGGTTCTTTTAATTTGCTGTGTGATCAAGAGAGCTGAAACTGTTTTCCTCCATGCAGTAAAGGCTTCAGCACTCAATATTCGCAATTCCTGGGCCTGACATGGGGCTAAGAAATCAAAAGGAAAGGCATGAAAATACAAAATTGTATCTCTGTTGTCATTACAACTCATCTTTGATTACTCAAGCCTCAAAAAAATAGTCCACAAAAGCTTTACTTTCCAATACCTAATTGTGATGCAAATCCACGTGATTATTCAGAGTCCTTGTTCCCTATGACATTCAGATAATCAATCTTCTAAATACCAATTAGGTTTTAAAAAGTCCCAAGAGGGGAACACTGTAAAAAAGAAAAACCTCACTTTCCTTAGATCTCCAGATTTAATACTTAGAAACCTCTAGCAGGTTCAGTTTTAGTCTTAGTTTTCCCCTTCCCTGCTCTATTTTGATCTGTGAAGGTTAGCCACGCTCTGCCTTTTAGTGTAGCTGCTTTGAGCAATGCAGTCTTCATTTTTCAATTTTATTAATCTTGATCCCATGAAGCTGAACTAAACGGGTTGGTTTTTGTTTTTGGTGGGTTGTTTTTTTTTTCCATTTTATAACCAGAAAACTTTTTTTGCTGTTGAGTCTGGACTCCTGGCAGTATCAGACTGGGTCAGCACTGAGTGTCACCATCAAATATCACTGCCTGTTTAGTACATACTTGTTCTTCCTCTTAGGAAGAGTTAAAATATGAGGTGAAGTTCTAACAGCTCCACTCATAATTCAGACACTGTTAGGTAAATAACCAGGCAGGCTGACGTATTTTTCCAATTGTCTCTGTGCTGAGGAGGCCTAAAGGACACTGTTTTCCACGCACAAATTCTGCATGATAGAGATAAATCCCTGCATCGTAGTCCTTTGAACGTGGTCTTTTTGACAGGGGCTGTGTGCCTCAGTAATGCCATGACTGCATCTTCTTGGTTGTGTTCTTGATTCCTGGAGAAGCTAAAGCCACATGCAGGGGGCTGAACCCAAGCCTTCTGAAGTTACTAGCATTTTTTTGTACTGTTTTCTGTGCATCATCAGTTCTTTGATGAGCTCTGTTTGCCACCCATCTTGTTGCGTGGCAGCTCCAGCACAGAGATGACTTCAATATGATCCAAAACATGATTCCTGCCATGAAGGTTTTCATCTAGAATTAGCAAGACTGCCACGGACAGCAGCACAGTTTTCCTCTATATGCCTTCATTCTTTTTTTTCTTCTTTGTTGTCTTGATCTTAAACCAGCTCCTTGTAATTACTGAATCCCCCTTTCCTCTGTTGTTTAGAGGTAGTAGGCATGAGGAGCCATTTGCTAGGCAACTGCAGATTTCCAGTTATCATCTGAGGAAGTGAGGCTCTGTGCACTGTGAAATGAAGAAGTCACAGACCTGTTACAGTAGCCATTGTGTTAGGAGCTGCAGCAGACCATTGCATCCCATCAGACAGGCTGATATGTTTGGCAAGGCACAGTGCCCTTGTATCAATCACAGATAAGTTTACATAATGATATTTTAAACATGCCAACAATCACATCCCCTGGTGACATTTGGAAGGTACACTTCAGCCAAGTTTGGTCTCCTCTCCCAACAGTTTGTATTCTCAGCATTTAGTCACTTAAAACATACAGGAAGGAAGGAAGAAATTTTTCTTGAAAACAACATTTGTGTCATTTTAAATATAGTTAAGATTGGCAGCATTAATATGAACATTTTAGCTCACTTACTGTTAGATCATGCCAGACAAAACCGAAAAAATCACAGGCAAAAGAGAGTATGGATGAGAAAGAAGCTGTTCACAGACACCTTCTCAGTCATAGTAGTTAGCAAAGGGACTTCTCTTTTGCAGTGCCATGATTTTGGTGACATCACTGAAAATCTACGGTCGGAATATTCCAGCAATTGGTCATTTTGAACCAAATGAAGTGGAACAAGTCCAAGCTCAAGTACTGCACCTTGGATGGGGCAATCCCAGATGGACTGGGAGAAGAACTCAGTGAGGGCAGCCCTGAGGAGTAGGACTTAGGGGTTCTGGAGGACAAACAGCTGGCCACAAACCAGCAGTGTGCACTTGCAGCCTAGAAGGCCAACTGTATCCTAGGCTGCATCCACAGAGGGGCAGCAGCAGGGTGAAGGAGGTGACTGTCACACCCTCATGAGGCCCCATCCAGGCCTGGGGCTCCCAGCACAAGGAAGACATGGAGCTGCTGGAGAATGAAGGAAGGCTGAGGCAGCTGGACTTGTTCAGTCTGGAGAAAAGAAAGCTGCAGGGAGACTTCACTGCAGCCTCCCAGTGTTTAAGTGGACCTTATAAACATGTTAGAGAGTGACTTTATGCAGGCAGGGAGACTTTTCCTGGGCAACATCCTCATGGAGCCCAAAGCTAGTTTGATCTGTAACTGGTAAATGATGGCTATCATATTCATAGATTCATAGATACATTAGGTTGGAAAGGACCTACAAGATCATCTAGTCCAACCATCCTCCCACCACCATCCCTACCCACCAAGCTACTAAATCAAATCCCTCAGCACCTCATCTAAACGCTTCTTGAACAGCGCTAGGGACGGTGCCTCAACCACCTCCCTAGGCAGGCCATTCCAGTGCCTGACCACTCTCTCAGAGAAAAAATTTTTCCTCAAGTCTAATCTAAATCTTCCCCGGCACAACTTGTGGCCATTCCCTCTCGTCCTGTCATTAGTTACCTGGGAGAAGAGGCTGACCCCCTCCTTACCACAGCCTCCCTTCAGGAAGTGGTAGAGTGCAATGAGGTCTCCTCTAAGCCTCCTTTTCCCCAAACTAAACAATCCCAGCTCCCTCAGCCGCTCCTCGTAAGACTTGTGCTCCAGACCCCTCACCAGTTTTGTTGCCCTTCTCTGAACACGCTCCAGGGCCTCAACGTCTTTCTTGTAGTGAGGGGCCCAAAACTGAACACAGTACTCAAGGTGCGGCCGCACCAGAGCTGAGTACAGGGGGATGATCACCTCCCTGCTCCTGCTGGCCACACTATTCCTAATACAGGCCAGGATGCCATTGGCCTTCTTGGCCACCTGGGCACACTGCCGGCTCATATTGAGCCGAGCATCAACCAACACCCCCAGGTCCTTTTCCTCTATACACTCCTCAAGCCATTCTGCCCCAAGCCTATAGCATTGCATGGGGTTATTGTGGCCAAAGTGCAGGACCCGGCACTTGGCCTTATTGAACCTCATCCCATTGACCTCAGCCCAACTGTCTAGCCTATCCAGATCCCGCTGAAGGGCCTCCCTACCCTCAGGCAGATCGACACATCCTCCCAACTTGGTGTCATCCGCAAACTTACTGAGGGTACACTCAATCCCCTCATCCAGGTCATCAATAAAGATATTAAACAAGACGGGCCCCAATACCGACCCTTGGGGGACACCACTCGTGACAGGACGCCAGCCGGACTTGACTCCATTAACCACTACCCGCTGGGCACGGCCCTCTAGCCAATTCTCAACCCAGAGAAGAGTGAACCTGTCCACACCATGGGCTGCCAGCTTCTGCAGGAGAATACTGTGGGAGACCGTGTCAAAGGCTTTGCTGAAGTCCAGGTAGACTACATCAACAGCCTTTCCCTCATCTACCAGTCTGGTCACCCAGTCATAGAAGGAGATGAGGTTGGACAAGCACGACCTGCCCTTTGTGAACCCGCGCTGGCTGGCACAAGGGAGAGAAATGTGTTCAGAAGCCTCCTCTCTAGCCCTAATAATTTCTTTCTTCTAATGTTCTTTAGAACTGGCATTATTAAGAACTCTTAACTCTGCCTGGGGAGGTGGCTGTGGCACCGTCCCTAGCGCTGTTCAAGAAGCGTTTAGATGAGGTGCTGAGGGATTTGATTTAGTAGCTTGGTGGGTAGGGATGGTGGTGGGAGGATGGTTGGACTAGATGATCTTGTAGGTCCTTTCCAACCTAATGTATCTATGAATCTATGAACAGCTCTCAATTTAACACACCTCAAACAACCATCACAGTTCTGGATCATTTTTGACTATAGAGTAGGAGCTGCCAAGAAAAAAAATGAAATTGATGCTGGACAATCCTGGAGATTTATGATAAAAGCCTAGAACACGTGCAAGCAGTCAGAAAAGCTGCACTGAAAAGCAACAAATTGTCTGCTTTCAACCTTTCACCTTCATCTCTGCCTTGCCAGCGTCTGGGGTTCTGATGGCTTCAGGGCTGTTCTGGCTGGTGGGAAGGATGGAGACTATGAGAACAGCTCTGATTCTAGGTAGGTACACACTGCAAGGTCCAAGCAAAGGCAGGCAGAGCAGAGGCGAACACAGAGCAGTTATTCACAGTGGAATTTGTTCAGGACAGTGCTGTTACACATCTTTTCTTATGAAAGTCTCAGGGCAACTGTAGCACTTACAGTCAGGAGAAATTTATCTCTGCGAGAATGAAGTGGGCTTTTTCTGACTCACATATCATCTGTGGAACAGCTAATTAAGTCTGAGTCATAGAGTCTTCACCTGAGAAGGTACAAAGAAAATGAGAACAATTGCACTGTAAGTGCGTCACGCAGCCCTCGATTTGGCCAGGATATTAAATTTCAGTTAGATCACAGCTGTGTCTGCAAAGCTGACACTGGGGAGAAATTTTTCGTTTTGTTTCATCTTTCTATTTAGACTGAGCAAATCTGATTTGGAATTGTTGGAAAACAAAAAGCGCAAGAACTTAAATTATACTTTTGAAAGGTAAAACTTTTCCAAATAGAATCAAGCTTTAAGATTTATTTGGTGTTGGAGGAACAAAAGGATACAGGCTGCTGGATTACTGTTTCTCTTGAAACAAATCCTTACATGGGGGCAGAGGGGGTATATTTTCACCTTTGCTTTTTTTTTTTAGGCAAAATATATGGATTTAGACTTTACCTTCTACGTGTCATAATAGTATGGCACATCCTTCACTTGAAATAGTTGTAAAAAGGAACAATTAAGTTCTCCTCTAGAGCCTGATAATCTGAAACAATAACAGACTTCTCCCAGGTACACTTCACTCCCAAGAGAAAGACTGTCTAAGGTGGAGGAGTTTCACTGCATTTTCTTTTTCCATGTCAATTTTTGTGAAAGACAATTGAAAAGGCAGAGAAGTGGTAAGAGGAGCGAAAGAAAATATCAGTGGTGAAGCAGGAGGAAAGACAGAAAGCTACAAATGCAAGGCAAGCACTTGAAGTAAAACCTTGAACAGAGCTAAGTGAAAAGGAAAATAGGCTGCAGTGGGAAACCACATGAAGTGCTGAACAAAGACATTCCCATCAGTTACCTGATTCCTGCATTAGTCAAGTAAGTAGGAATTTTCTGTGAATTACAAGCTTCAAGAATGATTCTGTCAACAATTATTTACTTCATTGACTTCTAAAACAGCCTTTTATAATGAAAAAAAAAAAGATCAAAACCATTAACAAATCTTCCTTCTTCTGCTGATACTATTACCTCATTATGACACTAGTAGCACACCCCTAAGACATTCAGAACTTTCTATAATCTGCTTCAGAATGCAGCTATTGGTGTCTGTGTAGACATAAACTGATTTATTGATACATGAATGCATTCTGAAATGGAACAGTCCCATGGAGCCTCTTAGGAATTTCAGCCCATCAGCAACTTAACCCTAAATGGACAGCAAACTTGGCTGCTTTCTTCCTACTCCCTCCATTGTTAAACTTCTTCTAAGCAGATTCTCACATAATCCAATTTAACACTAGAACAACATCTTTTTAAGTGTCAAAACTTGCTTGCAATAAAGCAAACGAGACAACTGGTGGAAGAGCACCACCTGGTGACACCAGCCACGGCTCGATGTCATTCTGCTGTTAGGAAATCGTGTTCATATTTGGGTAGAGGATGTATTTTGGAAAGCCTGTTTTAATACACATTATTCAATTAGAAATAAGGAAAACAAGAGTGAGCGTGCTTAAAAACATCTGAGCTGATGGTGGATGTATCTCTTCTGTCCCTTAAATCACCAAAAAGTTCTCATCATTTAAACCAAGCATTCTCTGAGTTGTTCTCAGCCATTTTTAGGCAGCTTTGGAGCAGATTTTATGGGCCCCATGAAATGCAAGTTTTATTGCACTGGACATTTCAAGGATTTCTATGTCTGATCTGAGTATTTTTATACTTTTTTTTCAGTGTTCAAGGAGCTTGGTTTAACCGTCTTTTCAAAGATTTTCTTTTCCCACAGAAATGATTATTAAGAAAAATGAATTATCTTCTGTCATTCTGGATATTCAGAGGTAGGGGAAAAGAATGAATGATAACCTGATTATCATTTGTTAATCATAACTAATTTCAGCACAAACTGAACCAGAGTATGCAAATAAAATAACATTTTTTTTTTTTAATCTGAATAGTTTCCTTTCCAACTCATAGGGTTCTAAGGCCTCTCAGAAGCCAAAATTCAAAAATAGGAAGGGCCTGGCTCAGTAGTTAAAAGCTCACCCAGTAAGGTTCCATTGACAGTGAATGTTCATTAATTTCAGCTGTCCCTGAAGCTGCCTCTGCAGAGGCAATAAGCAATTCTGCATTCACTCACAAACTCATCCAATGGCAAGAGCAGATGCACATTGGACTGCATGCCACTGTTTCAACTGGAGGTTGTTTCTTTTAGAATCAGGTATCTATAATTCAGTTGTACCAAGCATCATGTGCCAGAAGGGGAAGATCCCTCTTCAGCAGCTCTGCAAATGTTCCACACACAGTTCCACACACAGTTGTTTCCTTTTCTACATGCCAAGGAGTGGCATTTCCATCATGCTGTACATCTAATGGTGGCCTTGGGTACATGCTTTGTATTCTGCATTTCCTGCTAAGTCACAGCCACACAGGTAAGCATGCAGCTGCTATTTTTCCTCTCCCCATTTTCATCAGAAAAGAATCTACGGACCTGAGCCTGCATCTCTCTGAAACTGTTCCGTTGCTGATTGAAGGATGGGATGTTTACTAAACAAACCTAACAACTCTTGGATGTGGCATCAGCAGTGTTCCCAAACAATGAACATTAAAAATTCAGTCTTCATAAATAACATAATTGACTTAAAAGAGGTGATTTAATATATCTAAATTATATATCGATACAAAGCTTTTTTTTTTCCTATCTTCTTTTTGGCTTTTGAGCCCTTGGAGTGCTTCTCCCCTCCCCCTCAGTAAAATGAAGAAAACCTTTCTTGTTTGTTTCTTAATTAAAACAGAGACTTTCACCTAATCTCTCGATTCCAGGAGCTGGGCTTTAAACAAACACTGAATATTGCAAGGGCCCATAATATAAATAGGGAGAACTGGCAGTGCCTTATTGCACAGCCTTACATCGTCTAAGCAGGGCCACCTAGGACAAAAATTCACCTCTCAGATTGTTAGCATTTTCCTTATCAGTCAACTCATAAGCAGTAATTCCAGTGACTGTGTTGGATTTTTTTTTTTTATATAGTTCAAAGCTAATGAGGTCTTTTTGTTGTAGAATTCTCCTAGCAATTTCTCTGCTGTCTCCAGCAGTTCATATTCTTGTGAGTTTGAAAAGCTTGAAGTAATATGTTTAGAATTATACTGCATATCCCCAAAGCACAGCCTCTTATCAGTGACTATTCCTTCTAGAGAGATGGAAAAGGATGCCTTGTAACTTCCACAACTTTTACAACAAGGTAAAACATTCCTGCAGATAGGCTAACACTTGGGCTATGGTGGAGGAAGTCCAGGATAGTTTGGTCCAAATGGCAATTAAAATCACAGCTCATTCACAAAGCAAGCATTAAAAGCTGCCTCCAGCAAGCTCTGCTTCCCATTACCGCTGCCCTGTTACTCAGTGTCTGTGTTACTTTAGCATAGGATGAAAGGAAACTATGGAGTTATCTCTTGTCTCCTAGATCTGCCTCTGTGCAGGGAATATAATCGCCTTCTAGCTTTCTATCTCTTGGCACTGCTCTTAGGACTTAGTGGGACTCTTTTAGCACCACACCCCTGGCTAGCATTACCTATGGCTGCACATAGGCATTGCTTCTCTTATTAAGACTTTTTGCTCCGGGAAGCTGGGCAGCAAGCTCAGTGTGGTCAGTGCGGGGTAGAAGCACTGAGTGGCAGCACTGAGTAATTCCAGCGGAAGGTGCAGCTGCCCCTTTAGTTCAGGGACTCTTAATTCCCACAGGGAGAATAATTAACCTTTTACCGAGATCTTAAAGCCACTTCTCTCTCTAATCTCTCCTGGCAAGGCTCTCTTCTAGCTCTCTCTCTACTGAATATTTTTTTAAAAAACAGACAATACCTTTTTCTCTTTTGTCAATCCGTGCTTCCCTAGCTGACTGCTGTATAGTCAGTTCTTCTGCTGTATTCTGCCTTTGTATAGCAGAAAATATCCTGAATTTTTTGATTCAGAAAGCAAGCTGAAATGAGCTGCATGTGCTGTATCAGAGCACCACATCAGGACTTACCTGCCTTTATTTCTGCAGGTGTAAGAAGCAGCATGCTGTGGAACAGAGAGGTGGAGCACCTTAAGCTGGAGAATAGCTGCAGCTGCTCTTAGCAAGGATTAGAGTGCTGAACTGCAAGAGAGAGAGAGAAAAAGTCTGCTTTCAGTAAGGTGAAGCTAACTGGCTGGGGGGAAGGGGGGGGCCTAAAATCAGATGGCAAGCAGGGCTATTGTGCACTGCAGTGTCAGAATGCCAGTCATGAGCTATGGACTTGGCGGCAGAGGCAGAATTTCCAAGGCTAAGCCAGTTCTGAAAAGACTCTGGAATACCAAAAGGCTGCTGCACACATGCTGGATGGCTGTGCAAATAAGTGGCTGTTCACATAGAAGGAACCACAAGAAAGAAGAAAGGTGTTGTGGAAGTGTTAGTGTTAGGACTGTTATTTTAAATGCTTCATAGAGAAATAGTTACAGAGAAATAAAAGGCAACGAAAACAAGTCTTCACCTTTTGACCTCATCAGCTCTAGACCAACCTCTTTATGAAGTTTTTCACTTAACTTTCATTGAAGAGGTGGAAGATGGGTATTTTGTTCCATGCCCTATACAGAGGAGATGTGGACATGAGTGTGTCCACCAGAACACTCTCTGGTGCTAACAGGGAGCCCAGTGCTGGGTAACACAAGTCTGACTGCTTCGAGGCATGTTGCTCTACTTGGGAGCTGGTATGCTTGTGTTTCATTCTGGTGCTTTTCCACTGAATCTCATAACAAATTCACTCCATTTCTAAACCAAACCAAGATTTTTCTAACTGCCTACTCTGCACTTAGGGTATCTGAAAATCGAGCTGCATTTTTTTATGCCTTGTAGTTCATAACTTAGCTTTGATAGCAACTGATAATCTGAGATCAGGACTGAACTGCAATTTTATTGCTAAGGCATAAGGGGAGATAGACTGCATCTTGCTTTTTCTGCAGCTGTATTGATTATCAAGCTTTTTAGTAATTAAAAATATATATATCAGAGAAGCAAGGAGATAGTAGGTGTTGCCAGGGGGAAAGAGTTAATACCAGTGTAGTAACCTGCTTCAGCAAGAGCATACCCCAGACACTGCAGAGGAAAACAACTAACTGCAGTAAATGTAATCATTTAATTTTCAAGGCCATCAGATTAACTATCTAAACAGAGTATTTAGGTTAATTTTCAAAGATCTCTTCAGCTTGCACAGCAGGTTTACTGAGTCTCATCCAAATCCTGCTGAGGTCAAAGATTTCTGTTGCTTTGTCTTAACGTCTCAGGCCACAGAATTAAGTCATTTTCTTTTACAGACCTCTTATCTCTAACTATGTCCAGCAGTGATAAAATATTTTGTACTGTTAATGTTTTTCATAATATAACTCTATTGTTTGAATTCTCAGTTTTTATATACAGTGCCCCTCCTCTTCCTCTCCCTCTCCTCATTCTCTTCTCCTGGATGGAGTATAGTTTTGGTTGTTAAACACAATGTAAATGCCAGCATCAGGTAATAATAACAGGACTGGAAGAAATCTACCTGACATACCGAACAACAAGAGCTGCTGATGCATCTGGTCTGGTCATTTCTGTTTAATATACTGCTGGTATTTCCACTGCACTGAATAAGAGACATTATAACTACTGCTTCCTATTTGAGCTGTTCCTCTAGGTTCTTTGAAGTAGCTGGAGAAGATGGGGTTTTTCAGGATGTGTTGGAGGGAAGACAGGGCAATATTGGTGGAAAGGGAACGTGAGGAAGGCTTTCTCTCTAGGGAGGAAGACACAAGAAGAGGCAACAAGCCTGAGGAAGGATGGCATCACTTGGGCTGGTGTTCTGGAGTTGTGACGAGGTGTGGTTGGGGAAAAAGCTCACTTGGGTGAAGTATGAGCCTGCACAGGGGCAGGATTGCTTCTCATTTCGTAATCACTGGCCATCTGAACACTTTGTCAGGAACACAGCATCTTCTGATCTATTAGAATACCTCCTGACGTTGTGTCCCGCGGGACACCAACCCCAGGAGCAAACATTTGCCCTTTACAGCACCTTCAGACCCGGAAGCTGGAATAGACATGGCTCTGCCCATGCACCTTTCCCAGCCTGCGGTCCGAGTTCCCTTCCAGCAGCAGATGGCAGTGAAGTTCAACGAATAGGCGAAATAACCTCAAGCGTGTGTTTTTCTGGCCGGCTGGTGCTGCCGCAGCTTGCTCGTTCCTGGAGCTTGGTGCATATTCACAGCCTGCAAGGTTCATTTCCAGAGCACGGAGCACCCGTGGGATGACTAAGGCATATTGAAGGAGAAAGATTAATCCATTCGTTGCTGTTTGTAATGCAAGTCATGTTTATTTGTTTGTAATTACTTTGGTCACAGAAACAGTAGAGCATAGAGGCTCTGCTACCATTCCTTCCTTAAATCCATATTTAAAACCTATGTATGTCTGCACAGATGAGGATGAAGCTCAGTTGCAAGTGAGTAAACTTTTATTATTTATTATTATATGTTTAGTGTCTTGTGCTACATTTGAGAGAATTTGGATTTATTGCTGTGAGTGGCTTCAAAACTTTTATGGTGCTATTTCTTTGACCACCACAAAAGCTGCATGAAAGAGTTAATGATAAATTGGTTTAAAGCCACGAGAACAAAATGATTAAGAGAAAAACTTTCGGAACCCAGCCTT
The DNA here is from genome assembly GCA_023055505.1 of Callipepla californica brunnescens. Classification (NCBI taxonomy): domain Eukaryota; kingdom Metazoa; phylum Chordata; class Aves; order Galliformes; family Odontophoridae; genus Callipepla; species Callipepla californica. Next base: position 343,143 of record JALIRH010000115.1, on the reverse strand, counting down.
GCACTTTAAATTAATTTCCCTGCTGGTAGAAGGATGCTAGGAGGGGATGTTTGTTTTCTAATTTCCAGGAGGCAAACGATGGAGATATCAGTGGAGATATTTGATTGCAGCTTTTGAAACCCTTGCCTAAAGTGAAGAAAGGATGAAGAGATACTAGGGATGTGTGCTTAATGCCTTCAACTTGTTAGATCTGTAGCAGTAACATGAAAGATCGTGCTTGCAGGCTTCGGGCTTTCTTACATCATCACATACAACAGCTGTTTCTCTTATTCAGTGCGTGATCCACTTGAGGAACCCACCACGACTCCCCTCCATCACACCCCGTGGCATTACACAGAAGAACACAGGGCAGCCAGGGCCTAGATCTTTATTTCAAAACCTGTCCAAGACATTAGCAAGGTCTAGCTGAAGCCCTCAGCACTAACGGTGCTGGTTTGAACATAAATGCCACGGCAGAAGGAGAGGATCCTTCTTCATCTCCCCTTTTGGGCCATTAACACAGCACAGAGACAGACACTGGAGCCCTAAGAGAGGAATGTGGCCAATGGGACTGCCTGGAGAAGAGAGGGATTCAGGGCTGCTCTCAGCACCCAGTCTCCCTTATTGAAGAAACATAACTACATATTTGCTTTTCAAGCTCATATTTGCACATACCATGGTCTGAATATGCTTTTAATCTTCCAGTTAAATTAGGATTTTGGTTTAAAAAAATATGCATGACGCCCCACTAGATATAACAAACAAGAGCACAAGTTTCAATCACAGGTGCAAAAGCAGCTCTCTTCATCTGTCAGTCAGTCCATGCTCAAAACACTCCGAGCATCAATTGCTCTTTAGGTTATTTACTGTGACTTATGTATCTGCCAATAAATCTAAAATACAGGTCAAAGAATGTGTAGTTCAAGTATATCCATAAGCGTAGCAGAAAAGCTTCGCTAACCACCTCCGACTGCCAAAGCTGAGGTCATTTCCTTGTTGTGAAAAATACCAAGGTCCATAAATTATTTTTATCACCTCTGGGGCAATGCAAACAGTTTCCCACAGATGCTGAAAGTATGATATGTTTTTCATTTAATATCAGAACACTTCTTTTACACAGCTCTTAAAATACGAAGTCCAAGGTACTGCTTGTGTTTTAAGGCCCCAATTCAGCAACATATTAAAACAGATACCTCAGGACCTGACATTAAACACGTGCTGAAGTGCTTTGTTGCATAGTCACAGATTGCTAAACTGGAACCTAAAGGCTACATCCATTCCCCATGAAATTCAGAATTTACCTTCCACTTTCTTATGGGGGAAAACAGGGCACTTATTCAAACATAATATCAATAAACATTTGGAAACATTTTAAGAGGTCTGTCTTCAGGAGATCAGGAGTGAGCAATAGCTCTGGAGGTAAACCCTGATGGAGACAAAAGCTGATGAAACATTTTCTTGCAACAGCCTAACTGGTGTTTATTTAAGGCTTTAGTCAGCATTGCTTTCACAAGGAAAATAAGAATACATTGAACACGTTGAGAACATAAGTATGAGTGGTGAACCTCCTACAGAGAACTTTGGAGAAAACACTGAATTAACTTACAGTACATTTGTTAAACATGAGCAGCTCTAATAATGACATTTCATTTAACAATGCCCTTTGTCTTTTCAGTTCATCAGTTACCTATTTCAGTAATGAACTGCAGTCATACCATTCTGATTTTCTCCTAATGTAAAGGCTGAGATCACTTCACTTGCAGTGGAGCATGATGCTATTATTCAGTTTGTGGCTTAGGAAAAAAGCTATAGAATAGATCACAGTTGTAATTGGCCAACAAATATTAAAGTCTGTGATAGGTAAGGGCACCAATAATTTAATTTAGGTTTTAATGGGAACAAGTAATTTTTTTAATTATTTTTTAAGAAAGAAAGAAAGGAAAAAAAAAAAAGAAAAAAAGAAAGAAATGGTTGAAACTGCCCAGGATATCTATTTCGTGAGCAGAGCAGTATGTGTTTAGCTGGGAAAAAAACATGAGCCACACATTAAACATTATTTTATTTGTATCAGCAGTCCATGCATAGAACTTAACAGCAACATCTAGTTAGGATTAATAGTCTTGACTGCAAAAATAAAGTGGATTTACCTGCACTGTTTAAGGAGGAATTTCTAAAGGACTGGAGGAAGTCAGATCAGGTGGGCAACAGCCCACCCTGTGCTGTGTACGAGGCAGATAAAAATACCAGAGGTCTACATGGAGTGATCCATAATTGTCAGGAGGGGCAGTGGGGCCTACTTCCACTCATTTGCCTACCTCTCTTTTGTGGTTTCTTACATTTCAAAATCTTTTTATTGTCTCTCCCGCAGCTGGAAAAGAAGACTGCGATTTTCAATGTCCTGTTCGTCGTGATCCGCCCAAAATATTGTCAGTGCTCCCAAAAATATTTAATTAGCAAAGACTGATGTTCAGCACTTCATAATCTTTCCCCAGCTGAACCAAATCTGCACAATTTACAATAGATCTCTGGAAAGCCGCTTTTTACCACATGCTGCATCTATAGATCTCTCTCAATTACCCACAGTAAATTTAGGCATTGTACAAGAGCAAATTTTACAGTCCATGAAGAGATGAAGTGAAATCTAGATGAAATTCATTGTGACAGATTCTCAGTTAGTGCCCTGATGTGTCTGTATTACAGAAGATAGACATTCTATTAGCATGGAAGCTCCCATAATGGACTGTGAATCATTTCAGGTAATAGAGATGCCAACTGGAATGACTGAAAAGCACTATTGAATTCCATTAGAGCTCTTTGTTTTTAAATCAGTCATTTCTTTGAGAATATCCAACTATATACTTCTTGACCCTAGCTGAGAGTAATAATTGTGAACTAATATTACAAAACATTAATCTGAGTTACTGTTCAATTAGTGTTTCTGTTAGAGGGTTATTTTTATGCTGCAGACGTGAAGCAGACTGGCTTGTATTACAAATATGTATTTGGACTCAAGCGAGTGCAGAATGCAATTTTCAGTTATATTTCTGTCTCCACTGTATTCAGTCTCATCTCATTAGCTGTAAAAAGACTTGGGTATTGGCTTTTCTTTTTCCGAAGTCATCCTACCAGAATAAAATAACTATAATCAACAAATCTATAAAGATAAACATTTTTATAAAGGATGCCACAAATAGTCTTCTTTCATTTAGGTGCTTGGTTAATTATGAGCAAAATAACGAACACCATATCCTGCTACCCAAACAGCCCCACCTTACCTATCAATCACGTATGATTTATCAGACTTGATAATTGCTGGGATAATTAACACCGAATTTGGTTTACTTAGTGTGCTGAAACCTCAGAAATGGCTGCATAATTGCAGTTTGTGTAGTAGATGAAGTTATGAATAATTCTTTTTCACATAAATCTGAAGGCTGGGTTGCAGGCAGTGCACATTTCCTCACCCACGGCCATTAATACAAGTGGTATGGCATTGTCACATGCCTTCTGCTGAGTACACACACACAGTTGAAGTAATTAAAATATGTATTTATAAAAATAAGGCAAGAAATCTCTCCCTCTGTAAGTACTGCAAGCTTCCTTCGTGAGGAAGTACAGAAGGAAGACTGAAGGAAAATTAATCTACTCAGTACGGTGGCAACGGGATCTGAATCTCTGTAACATTCTCACACAAATCCTTTGGGAAGACTTTAAAAAGAGTAGACTCTATATCTTCTGTCCACGATCATCTATTTTCACATCAGAATGAGCAACATTATCCTTATATGCAGAGTATCCGTGTCTACAGCTTGAAAATGAGACTCTCCTTAATGTTGTAATGACAGGTGTAAGATTAACTTTGTTAGGTGTCTAGCCACTCATGCAAACTAAATTAAATTAATGGAACAAATTTCTCTCATAATTAAGATAAAAATTCATGTCAGCTGTAACCTTGCTGTACACTAATTATATACAAATGATTTATCATCTGCTTCGCCCAGAATATTAATCCTCAACTCATTGATAACTGCAGCCAGTGTTAAGAGATGAGAGTTGATTAACTATGACAGATTGGGCAACCACAGCTCCAAGTGCCTGAACAACCAGTAAAACCAATAATATTCAAACAGAATTTCTTATTTAAAAATGCATTCCCGTGGAAACTGATGCATGTTTAATGAGGGATATGGAGATTATTTCCATAACGACTGATATCGGAGCAGTGGGAAGAACAAATCGATAACAATTAAGCCCTTAGTCTGGTTAAGATATGGTTCTATAAAGTGGGTTATATACACATTAGTGAGATACTGGTTTGGGCTCTGTTACATATAATGTCTTCATGCAAGGCTCTTATTTATTCTTCCCACTGCAGAAAGTATTGCATCGTTTACGTGTTACACAAGCTCTAACAAAAAGAAGATGAAATGATGCTGCCAACAGTCCTTTGAAAGCCCAAATGGGAACTCCAGTGATAATTAAGCTGTGGAAAATTGTTTTGAAAATGCTGTTCTACCAAAAAAAAAAAAAAAAAAAGAAGAAGAACAAACTCTTGAAGCATCATATGTGAAAAAGCATAATCTTGGATCACCTGAAATATGACATAATACTTGTAATTTAAATGACAATTATTAAAATTAACTTGTGAAACCTTTATGGAAAAACTCTTACATAACAGCTGTCATATTTTGGAGAATATTTTTAGTTAATAATATATCCTCTAATGAATAAAAAAAATGTAAATTTGCAGACATTAAAGATTTACAGGTTTGGGCTTGGATATTTTTGGTATTAATTCTATCTCCTCATGACAGCTCTTTTATACTAATTGCTCATTGAGACTGCAAGAATTCCTGTCAGAATGAAGGGGAAAAAAAAGTCTTTTGCACCTAGGCATTAATAAGACACAGCAAGCAGCTGGATGAACTAAGTAACATTGCTGTAAATTAATTATCTCCCTGAAAAGTTGGTGTGTCTGAAGCAGAGTTAGGTGTGGAAAAGAAAAGTAATTGCTACCATGAAGCTGAAGGCAGTTATGAAGTGAGCTCAGGGTGGGAACTTCTATCCAGGCTGGTAAGCTGGATGAGCCAAGTGGAATCCTGTTGGGTGTTGGGTGTTGTGTTGAGCAGAGTGAATTTGGTGTGACTCACACCAAAGTGGTGTCAATCTGGCAGAAAGGAAGAAAATCAAGACGTTGGCTCATATCCTATTGCTGCTGAGTGGCTGGATGTTAGAGCCACCTTCCTTAGGCTGCCAACCTAGTGGGAAGACACCTATTCCTCTGGAACATTTCACACAGGCTAAATATAAGTTTGAACCTTTTCTTGAGCTCACACGTTCCTTAGCATCCACTCACAATGTTCTCAGACAATGCCTGAATCACCATTCTCACAAGTAAACATTCTTTTTCTTGATAATGGTCCCTCACAGCCTCCAGTCCCATGAGGGAATTCTGTTTTTAGACATTTTTCTTCTGTTCCTCAAGAAAAATTGCAGTTCCAATTAAATAAAAATGAAAATAGTAACTTTATGGGAAATAAAATTTCAAACATTTCTTTTTCTACATTTCTAGAAATCTCAGGGCTAATTGCCTTTGAGTCTGTAAGTGCAGATAACAAGAAGAATCATATTTACATGGAATTAAAGAGAATATACGCAGAGCAAGTCAAGCACATAATATCCAAATTCAAAATTAGTTTGGAGTTGGATATCAACTTTAAATAAGTTTAAATTCCATAAGTTGTTTCATCAACTTACCCTTTGGGGATACGCATATGCTACAAAGATAATCAGCTGTAGGACATCACTGCTAGTGAAATAACACGTACATGGCAAAACAGAGGTAGATCATCAGTACTGGGAGACAGACACTGCTCTACACTTTGCTATCGAGAGTCAGGGCAAAAGGATGTGTGGAAAGTGTCCATTAGGTCTTCAAGATTAACAGGAATATAGAGAGAGGAAACATGAAAGATTAAACTAGTGTGACAAGAGGCTGTATTGAAGCAGCCATGACAAGCCACTGCAGAATCAGCTCTATTCAGTTCTCAGGAGCATGCTTTCAAGCGAAGCAAGGAGCAGTTCCCATTCACGATGGTCCCATTCAACACTATGGCCCTGCTGCACATGGGATTATGTGGCTGCTCCAGCAATTGGCACGTGTTGTAGTTCATCAGTAGCTACTACTGCTCTTTCATTTATTTATTTTTTGTGTTCTTCAGATAAAGAAATCCCAGAGTGCAAATAGTTGCCTATCTTTCTAAAGCTGGGCTGATTTCAGAGCATATACTGCAGAAGGCTGTGACATACTCCACTTTGCATAGGAAAAGAAGTGAGTTAAAAAGAAAGCAGCACTAGCTGGAGATGCAGATCTTTTCTAGCAGAAGCTCAGCATAAGCATTTGACAGCGATCCAGTCTAAAGCCATGTGCACATTAATTAAAGCTACTTAGGCTAATGGCTCCTGAGTAGGAACTGGGTGAAGAGTACACCACTCCCTCACTGCCACCAGCTGCAGCCATGTGTGGTAGGCCTGCATTTACTCTTACTGACACACCAAGGAAAATACACCACCTTTGACAGAGCTCCTCCTGAAACCAGGCAAAAGGAAAATCAGATGCCCAAAATGGGTTATCGTGTCCCGAATCTCTTTAGCACAGTACCATACTTGGAGCACCTTCTGCCCACTCTGCTCAGCGAGGAGCAGGACTGCACGTTGCCTCCTGACTGGCTCCTCCCAGTGATCAGGCTCTGCAAACAATGCAATTATTTCAGAGAAGAAAACTGTGAGCCCTCCCTGCTTTTGCTGCTTCCACTTATTACTGAGGAACATCAAGCCTCACAGCCATTTTCCTGCAGCCATCTTTAAAAAAGGCAATGATCTCCATGTGCTGCTAACCTAATGAGGGCTGTGTGTGACAGAGTCGTAGGTATATTTTCTCAGTAGCCTAATGAGGAAAGTGACAGACAGTGAAACAGTTCACACTTGAGTAATTTTCTAGTCATCAGCAACTGCAGTGCTCGTGGTAGAAGCCAGAGAAGGGACACAGATATACAATAAATACGCACTGGCTCCATTGGCCAGAATAAGTTATCACTAGGATAGAGGTCTTGGGGCAAAATCCCTTAGGAAATTTAAACAAAAAGAGTCAATTTAAGGCATCTCTAGCAGTGCATTCAATTAAAATTAAATTTAAAAAGTAGGATCAGCTGCTGGGCTGTTAGGCCACCTGCCCAAAGGAGGAAAAAAATTAGAGATGTAACGAACCTTTACTCCTGATGTCTGCAAGCTGCTCACAAATGGCTGCATAGACCCACTTTGCACATGCACCCATTCAGCATAAAGCCGGTCCTTTACCTCTCACCCAGGAAAAAAGAAGACTGGTGGCAGATAGCTCATCACCCATATTCACAGAAACTGCATGAAAAATGACGCCCTTACATTTTTTAACATGCTGCCACCTCCTTCCAGAGAAATCACTGTTTCTCGAGGGAACATGGCTGTAACCCCAGCTTTGCCCTTCCACTGCTGCAGACCCCAGCGTTGCTGCCAGAGCTGTGCAGAGCTATGCAATTCTCCAGTATTCCTGCATCCCATCTCCTCTTGGCTGCACCTCAGAAGTGGGAAGGAGACACAGACAGAGAAGACTTTCTACAAGTAGAATGGTGAAGCACTGGCACGGGATGCCCAAAAAGGTGGTGGATGCCCCATTCACAGAGACACTCAAGGTCAGGCTGGATGGGGCTCCGAGTACCTTGACTGAGCTGTAGATGTCCCCGTTCACTGCAGGGGGTTGGACCTGATGGCCTTTAGGGGTCCATTGACCCAAATGATTCATTGACTCAAATGATTCTCTGATTCTATGATAACCAGTATGTGTGTGAGGAACAGGTTCCATTAGTTTCCAAGTGGAATGCCTCCATGGTGAGCTGAGGACACGTTCTGGAGGTGCAGCTGTTAGGTACAGCAAAGCTCATGCTGCTTTGTCAGGTCTTGAGGCAGTGGTGACCTCCCTGCCTGCTCCACCACAGCTCTGCAGTGCTCCACTGACCTGCTTTGTAGGAGCTGGATGGCACCTGAAATGCCAGCTCTTGCTGAACCAGTGGCACCTCTAGTACCTTTGCTCAATGCTGCTGCCAGGGCAAATTCGTGGGCTATAGGGTGGATCACAATTTCTCACGGTGATCACATTGGCAATAGATAAGCCCTTGCACAATTAAACCCTACCCTGCAAAAGCAGCCTATAAGCCCAGCACAGAGCGTACACTGCAATCTGTTGTGAAGGCAGAGCTCCTGGCAGAGCTTTTGCCAGGTGTTTATTAGGGAATTTTGACAGTTCTGCCCCTGCTGCAGCCTGATGGGGATGTGAAAGGCTTGCTGGAGCCAGCTGCAGCTCCGTGGGCTCTCGGTAGGCTTAACTTGCAGCTGGGTAAGCCAGTACACACTGGATGTTTCTAATAGACACAAGGAAACCAGTTGCTCATTTCTCCCTGACCTTCTCTGGGGCTCAGATTCAGTCCCTTTAGAATATTTTAAAGATCTAGAAAAAGAAACAGACGTTTATGGGCATAGCACAAACATGAAACTACTTTGAATAACTAACTCTCCATGCGGAACTGCTCATGTGCAATAAAGATGGCAGGGCTTCCCAGTATAAATAATCATTCACTTCTTGAAATCATAAATCATTCACTTCTTGAATTATTTGGGTGTCAGAGGATAAACTGTTAAATCTATATTTAGCATCTAGCTCCAACTTCTGCCTGATTTTCAGAACTGCTGCACTTCTCAGCTAGGAAACCTCATACATCAGATCCCTCAAATAAAGTGCTTCATCTCGGATTTATGTGCTTACATTCAAAAAACTACCCAGTGCTTAAAGGTAATCTGCAAAGAAGGCAAAAAATTAGTTACGAACTGCACCGAGAGTTTTAAATATGTATTTTTGTGCATACACTGGAAGGCATGACATTTGGAAATGTATTTTTTGGCTAATGTGTAAATATGCTCTACCTCTTTTTATGCTGCTGCTATAATTAATCTAAGAACCTTTAAAATTCCTATCTGATACTTAGACTTGTTATAGCAACGGATTTAATTCGAGTTACATCTTTCAGCAGATACTTTTACTTCATTCAAATTACTAATCGTTTAGATTCTCTCTGAAAGTCTTTCCTCCCTCGCTCCCCATGCATGCTTAACCTAATTAACTATAAATGAGAAAAAATGCTATTCACATAAAAAGAAAATGTTAACCTATAAATTATCCAGTGCTCCCTCCCGAGGCTGGGAACGCCTCTTGTAGAAAAGCTCAGATGTTGGTGCAGTATTCTTGGCTTGCTCTCCAGTTTCTGCCACCCAAAATCATTTTATGCAACATATTACTCTGCCATTTTGTACATCTGGCAACGTTTGCTGATACTAAGTCCTCTCCGGTGTTTTCAAGATTACACGAAGGAGGATTTCCAGGATGATTAATTGGAGAGATAAAATCATTCCTTTACATTTCAAGGAACATTTGCAGAAGACTAATGGTCATTTATGGAAATATGGCCTCTTTATACCCATTAATGTCTTCCAGTGCTCCCTGTAGGTCACACAATTAACCACTCATTTGTGTTTCCTTGCTGCTGTCATTTCAAGTCCTCTCGGTTGTCATCATTGGTGAAAAACCTTCTGTTCCTCCCCAGCCAGACCAGAGCCCATTCAAGTCTGTAGGACTGAGCCACCTACACATCAGATTCCTTACTCTGGAGGTTCCTCCTCAAAATCCACTTTTTTTTTTTAATAGGTTTTCAAATGCACTCAGTTGAATTTCACCTTGAAAACCTTTTCCAGTCCTTTATTTCCCATTCTACTCCCATGTTTTTGTGACTTCATTCATCTTAGTACACATACCTACCAGCCATCTTGGGGCAGGGATTTTGCACACATCAGCATTGTACCGGGTTGGTAACACTGATCATATAAAATACTAGCAGCAACTACTAATTGCTTTGTCCCAGTTCCCCATCGTAGAAGATCTGAGTGAGAAATTCAGAAGAAGATCTTAAAGGAAGTTCAAATCTCTTGCACGTTTATGCATTTGCTTCAGCTATCTCTGTCCCTTTGGGCACAACTTGGTCTCCTCTCTGCATCTGTGAAACAAAGCCAAATCCATTTTAGGATGGAGATGTGTGGCAGACACAGAAGGATGCTGCGCTTTACAGACTGTCTCAGGGAAATGCAACGTTTTTGTAGCTCATCAATGAAGTGCACACAGAGATTTTGGACAGCTTGATCCACCCAATTCAAATGTCAAAATGTGATTATTTGCTGTTTTTTCAGGGGCAAAGACATCCAAAGGAGATACATCCAAGCATAGAAAAAAAATGAAGAGGGAGAAAATGTAGAAATGAGGACAGCACAGACAAAAACAAGGATCTATTCCTATATCAAACAGTCAATTAAAGAAGAGACAAGCTGCTTATCTGTCTCTTCAGAATTCCCTGAAATTTTCCCTATTTTGATGCTGCTTGGTCACGAACTGAGAGGAGATGGGCCCTCCAACTGTGAGCAGACAGCTTCAGACTGTAGCAGGAAATAGAAGCGTAATTTACTTGCCATACTTGAGCACAGTAAAAAGAAATGGAGAGAGAAAAACTCAGGAAAAAAAAAACTATTGGCATTTTGCTTTGGCTTTGTAGATAATGAAATCATTGAGACATGGATTTAGTGAATGTTTGTGCATTATATGGTTCAGGAAACATTGCTGTTAACACAAGTTAGTTGAATTAATTATGAGTCTACAAGACTTCCAGAATGCCCTTGTTAAGGGTATGTATAAAGTTGAGGAGGAGATACTGTCACCCAATCTTATTTCAACATTGCTTAAGCATGATTTACAGCACTTCAGCAGAAAATGCTGAAGCCAGCCTACATACTTTCATTCTGTCTTACATTAATTGCTCTCATGGACACTGGCTTCATCAGTGGGTTTGCAGGAATACAGCCGCTAAGAATTTTAGTTAATTAGGGCTAATTTTTGTTAACAGTCATTAGAGTCACATTCACAAGGGGAGGTGAGGATGAGGGAGGGGAAATATAGCTCAGCCCACTCATACTTCTGCACACACACCTAAGTAAGCAGGGTTAATGAGAGTATCAGCAAGATGCCCAAGCACACAAGAGTAGATTAGTTACATAAATAGAAGCCATTTTTCATGTTTCACTCTGCAGAGTAGAGTTTTGCCCTGGTCCATTTTAGAAGTGAGGTGAACAAGTCATAGCAAAAGCCAGGAGCTTGACCAGGGCACCACAGTAAGATTGTGCCAACACAGAGCTCGGGAGTAATGCCTTCCCACTTCACATCAAACTTCAACAAAATAAAATCCTGCATTATTGTTTTTTTGCTGTGTAATAGCTACTGTCATCTCCAGCGTCAGAAATTTTAGACTGAACAGCTGCGCAATTTAATTTGAAGTAATCAACCTCTAACCCCTGATTAGGGGAACACGGCAAGAAGGAAATAGCTGAGAGAAAGCAAACCTCTGTCAAAAGCAAAAATATTATTTGCAAGGCTAACATCTTGCCCGAATTGACAGCAAACAAGCTTCAGTGAGCAGCAGTGGAAAACAGGAGAAAGTCTATTAGTAGAACCTAGGTGAACATTGTTTTTCAATCCTTGAAACCCAAGCTCTTGTTTAAGACTGTAGCTATCTTTTTGCACCAGAACAACAGCAACAAAAAAATAAAATTGAAAGGCAGGACTATTAAGCAAGGATAAAGGTTGAGTCATAAGCAAAAGTCATGTTATAGATTTACCTACCAACAAGAAGCCAGCAGGGTTCGGGTTGGAGGTTAATGAAAGACATCCAAAGGTCATCCAGTGATTATGTGCGAGCATGAGTTTAATAGGGCACGGGGACGACAGACACTGACAGAAGATTTATACCAGAGGTGATGACACTGCTAGGAATACTGCTGATAAAAAGAGCCCCAATATCGGACGGAGCAGGATGATGAATGGCACACATGTCTACTCACACTTCTCATTAAAAGCTCCTTCACTCATGGTGGCACTTAGCAGCATTTATTTACTGTGCTTTGAAGGTACCGAGCAGAAGCACAGTATATCTAATACTTTAAATGTAGGCTTGCCATATAAAAATGAAACAAGAGATAAGATTAGACCGCTGAATAATTGCCCAGCTTTCCTGCAGAGATTATATTCACTAGTGCTAACATTATTTTTTCCCTAATGTTCTAGCGTACGAACAGCTCAAGTGAATTAATTTTCTGAGGCAGAAGGTCAAAGGAAAATAACTGATAAGCGTTGTGCCTGCTATAGAATATCACTTTACAATATTCTTTCCTCCTCATTTGTCAGATAGAGAATAAGAGATAATATAATAAAGGTATATAAACATATTTTTTGTCACGCCATATTTAGTTTTAGTAGTCCCAAGTGCTATTTTTCCTTGTAGATTCTGGTAGGAAGAGGATCAGAGAAGTCAGACAAAAATGTCAAATAAAAAAAAATAAAAATAATAGAAGAATAAACCTTAGAACCCAAACCAAGGAAAACTAAGACCTGATGAATAACACGCACTGCACCAAGAAACTCCTTTTCAGACTGTTATATATTTATCAAACCACTGGAGTGTGAATTCTATGAATAAGTCTTATCATCTTTCAAGCAGCAGGCACAATAAAAATTAGAACTACAGAAAATTGTGGGTATTACAAAAGGTTATTTCTATCAATTCACACGTATCTGTGGATGGGAATGTCACAAAAGAAAGTTCTGCATGTCTTGCCACTTGTAACTTCCAGCAGTGATGGAGCAATACGCCATGACGTCATATTTAACATTTATCTGGACGTGTAGCAACATCAATAAATCCCTACTCGACCAAGAGGTGTTGTAAATAGTCTGTAATTTTAGGAGGAGAGATGTAACATTCTGAGCACACGCTACCATCACTCCTCAGGATAGTTCACTTACAGCTACCTTGCGTGTGCTGCCGTTACAACCACTTTCAAGCACAATACATCTGTATTATTCCCTTTATCCATCTTGAGGTACTTGAATGTCTCCAATGGAACAGCAAGGGGAGGCAGCCAAGGAAATGCGTTGCTTTTATTTCTGTTGTTATTATTTATTGTTGTCTGTATTGCAAACAGAGGTCATTTGGATAAGCAATGGCTTATTACCACAGTTAAGAGATTCAGTTTGGTCCTAGAATTGTAGTCATAGCTTCTAGATGTCGTGATGGTGCTCACACATAAAAATGCTGCCTCTCTCAAAGAGCGTGCTGTCTCACAGACGTGACCTGCTCAAGGTAGAGGACAATCACAAGGGAGGCATCACCAAGAGTGTGAGGGATTGTGTTGGCTGGAGCACTGTATATTTCTGTAACAATGCTGTGCTAAGTCTTCTGTCTTAAAAAACATGAAAACATTCTGTCATGGTTTCTTAGCCAGCTGCTTCTGGCCAGCTCCTCTTGAACCAATTCCTGTAAGAAATGCCATTGCATCTAACCCAAAGCCTTTCATCGCTTTCTGACTCTCTAATTAAGGAATGAAATAAAAGTATCAAGAAAGGGAGGGAATGTTTCCAACACTTTTGAAATCAACTCCTTCTCCATAGAACATATATAATCACACCAATTTATACTCTAATCTGAGCCACAGACTGGCCGTTTTTAGTACTTGGCACTGATTCTCAGTCACTTCTTCCATCTATGCTCAGGGCAGCAATATATTTTCTCTAAAGGACTCACCCAGTTTTCCAATGCTTTTGAAGTGAAGCAAAATCATTTGCCAAAAATATAAGATCCTGGTACCCACGTTCCCCTTTGGAAAGTTTATGTAATCATGGTTATCTGACAATTCTTTACACTGTGCTTATCACTAAAAAGTAATAGAATTAGATCACAATACATCACAATACAAAGGGGTAGAGTACACTCAGAGATAGGAAAACCAATGAAGAGGCAGGAGGCAGAATGACTTCTTTCTCCAAAGCTCTGTGGGCAGCAGTGTCACCCTGTCATTCGGTGTGTTTTATTGTCCACTTGAGCCAAATGAATAGGACGGTCTAATGGAAGCCGTGGTCTTTCCAAATAGACAGCACATTTGTCACCAAGGCAGACAATAAAATGTTAGTAAAGCATCTGAAGCACCTCTCTGCAAAACGAGGATGAGATTTCTCATTTATGAAGAGGAAAAATAAAATTTGAGCACAGAATTCATTTACTACGCAGGAAAAGAAGAAGCTAAAATTCTGCTTAGAGAGCAGATAGTAAATGTACCACTTCTCTGGTGTGACCACAGGAAACCAAGTCTCATCCAAAGGTAGAAGGTATAAGAACAGTGCTGTCTCTGAAGGTGAGATTACTTCTGGAGCAGCAGAAATTATCTGATGATGAAACATTACTCATTTTGGCCCATGTACTGGTTTCAAGCACACTGTATCACTGCTGAACTGTCTAATAATATAGAGCTAAAATTCAATAAATAAAACATGATCATTATTCTGTTGCACCAACATTTTGGAACTATTGAGCTAGGAGTCAAGAAACTGTATAAGCAGATTACTCTCAGAGAGACTGGTGCATGAAATTCCCTTCTTTTTACACTACCTTTGGCAGCTGACATACGGCTTTGAATTTATAGGGAAAGGGAGATCTTCACAGGACTCTCAGGAAGAACATTTCAGAAAATGACAGGGAGCAGCTGAGAAGCTGGTGCACGCTGCTGGTGTTATTTGGAGTCCAGCTTCTATCCTGGAGATCCAAACTCAAGACAAACTAAATATCAAATGGATGGAATTAGATAAAATCTCTGTAAGAACTGACTATGAATTATATGTACATGCTTCTATCTGTACGTGTCTGTGTATCTGGATGGACAGTATTTTAACTTCTACTCTCCCTGTGACTTTAATTCATCTAGTTCTTGAAAAAGCTTTCTTCCAAGAAAAAACAAAGGAGAAAGTATTGAGACAGCACTCAGAAATCCCCAGCAGGTCTACTAGGTAAGTAGCATGGGACACAAGTTCTAATATTTTTATGTGCTTAAAGTACTTGTGTTCACTTTGGGTACGTGTGTTTATCTTTATGCAAGTCCTGGCCTGTTCAGAGTACTTCAATTCCTGGGTAATGGAAACACCATCAGAAGCCTGAATCTCATCATCTTCTTTCATAAATGAATCACTGGAGCAAAAAGAAAGAAGGAAAAAAAAAAAAAAGGAGCCCAATAAAAAATCCACAAGGAGTAATGCAAACACAAACACCATACTGAGATTTTATTTACATCTCTATGTAATGTGAAGGCCAGATTTGTACTGGGGTAAATTCACAAAGTCAGCAGAAATTTGGGTCCAAAATTTGTAGCTGAGGAAAAAACAGTACGACAAAATTCAGGGCGTAGTTTAGGCTGGGCATAGTTCAGTGATCCACATCGGTGATGTAGCTTGGTACACAGGTATTTATAAGGACATATGAAGTCCTATGTACTTCAACAGGACCAGTCCTGTGTCTGCCACGTGTGTAAGATTTCTTCAAAAACAAATACGAATTAAAAAAATCTTCCTCATCAAACCTTCTTAAACCTTTTTCATTAAATCTTTAAGCTAAACACTGGATCATCCTCCTCCACCTTAAGAAGTATGTAGAGCAGAATATGCCAAGTTCTGTTATCAGTCCCACTTGCTATCACGTTCAAATCGAAGTTCAGAAGGTTCGTGCCCCAGGTTCTAGTTGCGACATCAAACTTTCAACAACACAGCAAAATCCCAGCTTTCCTCAGAAGAGGACACACTGGACCAGAAGCAGATTCCCAGGAAGCCAGGACAGCTCAGCAATCTCTTGCTGACACTAACCGGTGTGTCTCTATAAGGAAACAATTCCCTTTCTTTTTTTCTCACAAAGATTACAGACAAATGGTAAAATAAGAAGGAGGAAAAGGGATTCAATTTTTCAGTCTAGAGAACTCTACAATCCAAATCCCAAGTACATTAGTTTGCATTATTACAGTCTTCTGCCTAATTTCTTTCTCCAGAATACGGCTTTCCGGTATTGCCTGTGTGATCCTGTGACTCAGACAAACCCGTAGTGCTGAGTCAGACAATTATTAAACTTTCTTCTCTTTTCGTAGCTTCAGGGGGAGTTGCATAGAGTTGCTTGTTGGCTACAGCTCCAGTTGTCCCAGTGTTCCTTGCGTAACCATGTTATCAGACACCAGACCTGGCTTTTTTTCTGGTCAGGCTGCGTGCTAGAAGTGCTCCCAGCTGAGCTCAGTGCCTTGCCGTGTCTCTGGAGCACAACCTGCCCCTTGCTTCAGGGCCTGACTCTGCTGGTTTGCTGCCAGTACAAGGATTTCTGGATGCTTCAGTGGTAATGTAACTGGGAGGAGCCAAGAGGATGGCATGAGTATGGGGTGAGACCTGAGTGTCCTATGGCACAGACCTTTCTCAGTCAGATTCTGATAGCCTGATGGAATTATAGAATCATTTGAGTTGGAATGGATCCTTAAAGGCCACCTGGTCCAGCCCCCCCTGCAATGATCAGGAACACCTACAGCTTGATCAGGTGCTCAGAGCCCTGTCCAGCCTCACCTTGGGTGCCTCCAGGGATCCATCACATCTTAGGGCAACCTGTGCCAGTGTTTTGTAAAAAACTTGTTCCTTATATCCAGTCTAAATCCCCCCTCTTAGTTTGAGACCATTTCCCCTTATCCTATCACAACAGACCCTGCTAAAGAGTCCATCCCCTTCCTTCTCACAGCCCTCCCATTAGATGCTGAAAGGCCGCTCTCAGGCCTCCCTGGAGTCTTCTCTTTTCCAGGCTGAACATCCCCAGCTCTCAGCCTGTCCTCACAGGGAGCTGTTCCATCTCTGGGATCATTTTTGTGGCCCTCCTCTGGCTGCACTCCAGCAGGTCCGTGTCTCTCCAGCTCTGAGGACTCCAGCTCTGGACGCAGTGCTCCAGGTGAGCTCTCACAGCACAGAGCAGAGGGGCAGGATCCCCTCCCTTACCCTTCTGATGCAGCCCAGGACACGGCTGGCTTTCCACGCTGCAGGGGCACACTGCTGGCTCAGTTCAGCTGCCATCCACCAGTACCCTCTGTCCTTTAGTCCCCTAGCTGGTATTGATAGTGCAAGGTTGGAAATGGGTGTTTCAGAGCAAGCTCCTGCCTTGTTTATTTTTGCATTTTGCACTCTGAGGGAAAGGTCATATTTCAGAGGACACTGAATTGCCACAAAATGGAAATATTTGTTAACTTTTGGTATTTGAACTGTCACTGTAGACTTACAGATATCAGTTGGCTAAGAGGAACAGACACTTTTCAGACTGCTCCAAATGTGTCCTTCACAGCAGTGTCAGTACCAGCAGTGACTGCTGCCCCATACAGCAATCCAAGACTGGTTGCATTCCTCAATGCTGACCCAGATAACCTGTGCTGTTCAACAAATTACACAGGATAACATCATTATCTCCATATTCTGAGGTCTAAAATTTACATGTCTGAATGAGGTTTGGCATCTTTTCCGTCTGCAACAGGTGTCAGACAGAAGCAGCTTTCTCCAGAAGATAGTTTTTTAAACTTTAAATAGAAACATCAAATGAGCAGGAGGAGTCACTCTGTTTTTCTCTCTACCAGCTGCAGAGGAACTTGCTGCTCTCTCAGGTTTGTGAAGTGCACAGGAGTACACTGGCTCTCAATGAATCTGTACAGTGAATAGCAAAATGAGGGTGTATGCTATTGCCCTATCTTGAGAATAGTCAAAATTAGCTGTTGACACTTTTTTGTAGGCATAAATATAAGGTCTGTATCCCTACAAACCTAATATAGATTGAAATAATGTCAGTAATATCCAGTGCAATCACCACTGCAATTGTTTGCTAATGACTTACAGCAAGTCTTGGTGATACCTGGAGCTTTCCAACTGCCATTGCTGGAGTTTTTTTGCTCCCTTGTGGATCGTGGATCTGAGTCTCCACATATGGAACACAAGAGAAAGAAAGGAAAAAGGGAAAGGACCTGAATTTCACAGCCTCAGAGAAATTGTAAACCACCAAACCAAACATTGAACATTCCAATAGGAAACCATTTTCTTCTACCTTCAACAGCACACACAGGTAAAATATTTTCAATCCAATTTTAAGTTCCTGTGCAGGACTGCTTTCATTCTCAGACATTGCACTTTTCCTGTTTGCTTTTCTCATGTTGTTCTTCTTACCCACTCAGCCATCTATTTTTGACTTGATTTGACATGAATTTTCTTCTTGCCCTTTTCCCATATACTAATTCATCTGCACTGACCTTATTTTCACTTCCAGCAAGTGACACACTTCTGACACATGCACAGACATCTAGAGCTGGAACATACCCATATATATTCCATGCGTACCTTCAGTTTCTGCACCATCTTTGCTTCCCACCAGAAGTTTCCACTGAAAAAACAACATCCTGATGAAGTTCAGCGTCCCAGATTTGCTTAGCCTGTCTATTGAATCTAGATGTTGTACGGCACTGTAAGAACGTGACAGGAAATCTTTAATTTCTAAATCCCGTAGCTGGATGTATTCTAACACGATGATGGTTACCTCGCATTTTTCAATATCTTATTTAAATGCCATAGTCCTAGAGCTGTGTGAAGCTCTTTGGCATGTGATGCAGTGAGGTTATCTCGGTAAACTTCCAACTGGGCTGGGCTCCATATCGCAGGAACCACGACCGTGGTTGGCAGCACGTTTTCCCTAGGTATTTATTTTTGCAAGTACTGAATGAGTGGGGAAAGCAGATCAGGGCAGAGCCACACTGGCACAGTAATACAGGGAAACTCATGCTGCACCTTTCAGAAGATAAACAAAGGACTTTAGCCTCTGGAGCTGACAGCCCAGCATCTTTTGCAAGTGGCTAAATAAATAAAGCAAACAAAAAACGTGCCTCTGATATCAGCCCTGGAATTGCGCATCCTGTTGCTAACCTGAGATAAGCAGAAGCCTTTTTCATATGTAAGAATGCACACGACCTGACGGTTTCACATTGCTGCTGTCTCCTTTTTCCTTCCTTCCCTAAAATGCCAAGCCTATTGGAAAATCAGTGTTATGGAAGTTCTCTGTGCGCTGTGCTCTTGCCAAGACCCCGGACTCGTTCACAGTACACTGCCCCTTTGTGCATAACGAGCCTCCCATATGCTGCAGGACTTGTCAGCCATTGAGTGGTGCCTGTGACCCAGCTGTGTGCTAACGAGGATGGCTACTACGCCTTCTTTTGGAGATAATAAAAGAGACAAGACAGCAGCCTCAGCTGGTGAAATAAAAAGCACTGGTGGAAAATGTGCCCAGTTCTATAATTCTTCATTTCCGAAAGCCTTCCAGAAGCTTTTTGTATGCATGGAGAGCTTCCAAGGAGGCTCTGAAGGAGATTTATACTCCTGAAGAATATTTTGATAAATAAAAAAATCTGTAATTTACAACTTTATTTTTGCAATAGCAGCTAAAGGCCCCAAGTAACAGCAGCACTCAATGCCGTTGGCAGGAACTCGGAATAAGGAGAGGACAGGTTTTGATGTGATGACTTTGCAGCAGTCAGCTGCCCCACACAGCTCATACCCAGGCTTCTTGAAGCGTCCCGCCTAAGAGACACCAGAGATACTCAGGATATGTGCTTGTACAGCTCTACCTGTTCTCTAAGTGTTTCTCTCTCATCCATCGATCCTTTCATTTACTGTCCCACACCCTCAGGTAGGCAGTCTCGTGCTGACTCATGCAACCAGCCCACAACAGCCTCGACAAAACACCAGTTTCTGGAAGTGTCTGTTAGGGATATGAAAGCAATTCCACTTTTTTTATAGATACGTGGCTGCTCTAGGTTCCTCTACTTTGCATCAACTTTTCTGTGCTTTTCATTACCAGATTTATCAGACCCACAAAATATTTATTTCCCCAAACTAAATCCAAACTAAATACTCTGCAGCCAGTGCAGTCAGCCCTGTGTTGCTTCCAGAAAAGAATGCTTTTCCCATGATATTCCATAGCAATTCCAGTCAAAGGCAGAGCAAATGACACTTCTCTGCAGTCACAGGTCTGCCTCAATTGTTAGCAGAACTATCTGCTGATGTATCTATTCTGTTAATTTCCTAGTCAGACACTTGACTTTTCTATCACGTTCCTCTCATTTCTGTGCAATCAAACACGGAACCCTCTGGCATAACCAGATGGGTACAAGGTCTAAGTATTTAGTAAGTTTTTAGCTTACATTGATATTGCCAATGTACTTAGTCCTTATACCCATCAATAAAGTTCTTGGAGTGACAGTGTTTCACATCAGTACTGGTTATTTTTTTTCCTGTATTTTGGCTTCAATACTTTTCTGCTAATATAGTTAATATTTCTAACGTGATCAGCTTATTTTTTCATAGGAGTTGTAATTTTGTAGGTCCTACTATAGCTAACCTGATCTTATTGACAGACAAATCACCACCTGGTTATACATGTATCTAAAGAAGGGAAAAAACAGACAACACTTGTACTCACCATCCACTTATGCCACATTTTCCACTCTAATGCTCACACTTCATGTACATGAAGTTTCTGTTTTCAGGCTTTCCCACACAGACACGCATTTCTGGTCTGCTTTGCTCTGCCTCAGGCGAGTAGGAGTTACTGAGAAAAATAAGATTTTATTTCTTTGTGAGGAAAACTAAAGTTGAATGATCTGAAAGTTCATTCATTGCTCGTCTAAACCACAGTGGGTTTCTGCTGCTGTAAATCTCCTCCTTTCCCATTTTTATTATGTCTATTGAAGATCCATGCGCTCTCCTTTGAGTTTATCTATGTTTTGAGACAGTGTTTCTAAGAACATATCAGAACGGAGAAACTACAGTTACCACTGAAGATACTACTGTAGTAAACACAGTAACAAATGTCATCCTTCCCAGGCATTAATGCAGGGCTGGAAATGGGAACTGCGCTGCACTGGAGCGTTATGAAGGAGCCTGAGAATATGGAGAGCATTTGCAAAGAAACTGAGCCTGGAGGAAGGCTGTGTGCAGACAATTTTAAACAAATTGCACTAAACATCAGTGCGATGAGAATAGTAAAAGTTCAGCAGGGAATAATAATTAATATGGCAAAGAAATAAACTGGAGTAACAGGCTGCGTCTCCTTTTGCCCCAGTCGATAACGTTAAGCACGAGTGCAACTCTCTGCAGCCAGGTGCTCGAGACAGCCGTTAGAAGCAAGGATTTCATCCTCCTCGCTCTTGGCTCCTCAAATTCGACGCGTAACCGTGCCACACAAAGGCCCGCGTCCCAACCCTCCGCCCGAAGCTCGCAGCCCGGCCCCGGCGGCGGGAGGCTGCGCAGGCTGCGCGGGGCGGGGACTGGCGCGGGAGGAGAAGATGGCGGAGGCCGAGTGAGTCCCGGGGCTGCGGTGGCGCCCGCGCCGAGGGGGGAGGCGGCCGGGCCGGGCCGGGCCGGGCTGAGGGCGGCTCGCAGCTGTGGCGGCGGCCGCTGAGGGAGGGGGCGGCACGGAGGGGCTCGGGTTGGAGCTGCCCCCTGGAAGCGCCGAGCCCCCGGCCGGGCCTGCTGCCTGCTGGCGCTCGGGGGTGTCAGGGCGGTGGGCTGCTCAGCCCCGTGCCCTTAGGAGTGGGGTTGGTGCTGCCTCGGGCACGGGTGGTGGTGTCCCGTTGTTTCCCCGCCCGCTGCCATGCATCCCTTCCGCTGCGCTGAGCTGTTAATAGTGCGTCTTATCGGGGGGGGAAAGCGTTGTGCAGCAGCTCTTCCTGAGCACGGGGAGTGTTTGCGTTTGTAATTAAAAGCTAGTGAAGTGACTGAGTGCTTTCAAAGGTCTGGGCTGATAGTTTTCTCGTTAACTTTGTTAAGGCCGGGCGTCACGCAGTTTCCATGCAGACCGTACCTGGTGTATTTGCTATGCTAAAAAGTTTGGGCTGGGGCTGTGTGCCACCAGAGAGGGAGAGCGGAGCAGAGACTTGGTAAAAGTGCCAAGCCTGCCAGTTGCTGAGTGCTTCTGTAGCTTTGAATATTCATTTCCATGAGACAGTGTCTCAGAAGTAGTGTTGGTTCCGTAGATGGAGGGTTCCATCAGAATGGAAACCCTGGGTGAAATACAAGGCTTGAAAGGAGGCAGACTGGCTCACCCATCTGTGCTCACACCAGCTCCCAGCCCAGAAGAAGGAGCTGATATCTTGATTTCCATCTACATTGAAGGAGCCAGCAGTAAATACTTTGGTGTGCAAGTGTGTGCTGTGCCTGAGAATCCTAAATCCAGGCTGTCAGAGCCCTGACGTTGGGTTTGGTCGGTATATACCTTTCTCTTCTCCTCAATTTCTCTGTTTGTGGTATTCCAGGAGCCAATCAATGGAGAAAATTCAGAATATGTAATAGAATAAATGGGAACAACACGCATACGGTGAGAAACCAGGGCAAAAGTCACTGGGAGAGCTGGCATTACTTGTTCCTAGCACGTTCATTGGCGTGTGCCCACCACAAGTGTCCTTGTGCCCATAGGGCTGTTTGCCTCCTGGTAGAAGTCTCACTGTGAGTCTGCAGTGCCTTGAATGGCTTCCAGCTGCAGGAGCTGTACAAAAAGCAGCAACCCGTCCTCTGGCATCGAAAAGCCCCGTAATGTTCTGATAAACCTTCACAATTAAGTATTGTCTATTTGCCAAATGATGTATTAAGTGAGAAATTGGGTAGATGCATTTTTCAGTATTCTGAAAGTGGAGTCTGAGTGAAACTGGACATTTATCTGTTTATCAGCATTCTGGGGAAAGGAAAAGAAAAGTAAGATCTGATCGATTTTTGCATAAGTAAAACATTTTACGTCGTGCCACATGGGACAGCTGATGGTTCTTAATTAAGCTGGAGACTATTGTATTCAAAGAATTACAAGAAGCAGAGTCTTGTTAGAGGGAGATATCAAGAGATGGTTATAAAATAGGGAAATAATTGCTGCAGGGAAATTATTAATAGATTTCCTCAAAGATTGGGAGTTGAGTTGGTCTTGCTTAATGCTTTAGTTGATGACTTTGTGCATGGTAGGATCATAGTATTGATATTTGCTGATGACTTGGAAGTTGGGAAATGTTCACAGGGTCAAAGAGGATGGATATCCTACAGGAAAGATGGAATGACGTTGAGAGTCAGAGTAATATGCATGGGGTTAAATCCAGTGTGCAAGGTTTGGGGCTGGCACTGAGAAGCAGGAGTCTGCCAACAGAAGGAAAGAAAGACTCAGGTGTAGTGATGGCTCACAGGATGTGTAGGGATCACGGGATGTGGGCTGCTACTTTATGGGAGAGGAAAAAAATAAGTGAACCAGGTGCTGTAGCAGAACTTAAGTAGACACACACAAGTGGGAACTTTCTTGTGCAAGGCCGTGAGATCTGCGTGTGGAGTTGTATGTATCAGCTCTGTTCATGCAATATCAAAGAAGGAATGTTCAGACTTCAGAAGTGCCAAGAGCTGTTGGGATGATGAGGAAAATTGAGTGTGTTTTCCTAGGAAAGAAGAAGATAAGGAGCGTCTCTGATATTGTGTGTTTAAGACTTCCCCTGAGAATTGTGTCTATTCCTGCCACCATTGGTGCACAAAGTCCCCGGGGCAGGGGAGGTTTTCAGCTGAAGGTGTGATTTATATGCCATTCCCTGCTTTCTTTCCTGGAGGCTAAATGTGTTATCTCAGCTCTACTGCCGTGCCATCCAGAGGAGGGGAAAACAAAAGCTGGAGTACCTCCTTTTTGCTGGAAGGAAGTGCTGCAGATGCCAGCCCTGCTGCAGATGTCAGGCTGCTGACTCAGAACCAGGCACCCTGGTTGCCCTCTTCCCCCTCCACCTCACCAGGCTGTGTCTGTGATTACAAACACCATTCAGAAGCAGCCAGGCAGAAGAGGTCTCTTGTTTTTTGGGGAGGACTGCTGCCTCCCCAAACTGCCAGCAGGAAGTTGCGTGTGATTTGAACGCTTTTGTGTCGCTTCTTGGAAGAAGCAGTGCTGGAGGATGCTGCAGCACGGCCTCTCATCTTTGTTGGAGCTATTTGTGTCTTAATCAGTCCTTGACTTTTGACGTTGGGTTAGTAAAAGTGTAGGGCAGCCTCTGCACTGTGCTGATGGGTCAGCCAGCGTGGACGGGGAAGGCTGCAGCCCCTGTTGTGCTCCTCTGCCATCCACATGGCCATAAGTAAGAGTTAAACAGGAGCCGCCACCAGTTGGCAGCTCCAGATTTAAAAACATTGTCAGGGCTTTCTGTTTGTTTGTTGTGTTGTTTTGTTTTTTTTTTTAGGTTCCAGGTGGCTAAGCTGTCTATCAAAATTGTTGTTGTACACGAGTGTGGCACTGAGTCCATGTAGAACATGACTCTTGATTGACAGCTTTTGTTTTTTCAAGAAGAGGGGCTGGGATGGGAGCTCTGCCTGCAGTTACTCATACAGAAAGCTATCCCAGGCATGGGCAGGTGGAGCTCCTTCTTCCCTTTGCTCTCAGATTCTTTCGTGCCTGTTTGCAATTCAAGCAGCAATCACGTATGGTACTTTAGACAAAATGTGTGTTGTTTTGGTTTTGTCTAAGGTTACTTCTCCAGTTGGCCAAGTGACTTGCTCTGTGTCTGGGGTTATGCTGTGGGATCGCTGGAATTTTGACTCCATCCTGAAAACTACTTCTCAGATCTTACATTCCAATTGAGAAATGTTTTCTGGCTTCTCAAGGAGAGAGATCTGTGAACCCCCGTGGCTGTCTCGAAGCTGAGGGTTTGTGTGATGTGCTTCTGAATTACGTAATCTCCAGTTGTTATCTAAACGAGGGAAGCAAAACAAAATTTATTGTTGCTATGAGGCGAGCCTATCTCCCATCTGATATCAGTTTTGTTTCATCGCTGTGATTTTTATTCCTGCCTGTCCCATCCCATTGTCTCGTAATGGACAGCTGTTTGTAAAACTTTAAGGTGTTTTTGGTCGTTCCTGCTCTCAAGGAACTGATTGCCCCTTCAGAAAATTCAGTATATCTCCAGATTTATTTGTCTGCCTGTATTTTTCACCCTTGTCTTATTGTTTTTCAGGGTTTGGGTGTCTCCTAATTGAAACACCAACTACAAGTGAATCCTCCTCAGTGAGCCTGTTGGACGTCTCTGAGAGCATAAGAAGTCATGGCAGAAAATGATGCAAAGCCAGCATTACCAAAAAAGTGTGGTCCATACATTTCATCCGTGACCAGTCGTGGCATGAATTTGGTAATTCGTGGCGTAGTGCTGTTTTTTATTGGCGTATTTCTTGCGTTAGTGTTAAACTTGCTTCAGATCCAGAGAAACGTTACTCTCTTCCCTCCTGATGTGATCACAAGCATCTTCTCCTCAGCTTGGTGGGTCCCACCTTGCTGTGGCACAGCGTCAGGTAAGTTCAGTTGTGTATGTACACCTGGTGTGGAGATGAGAGGTTGGGTAGGGAGTTATAGTTCTCTATGTGAAAGATGTGAGAGTTAAAAGTGAGTCTTCCAGCAAGTTTGCTCTTTCTGATGCTATCCTGACCACCCTGAATATTCACAGATAGGCATACACGTATCCAGAAATTATTACTCTGTGAACTTGCTACGCTGTAATACTGTTAGGAGAGCACAAACTTTTATTTATCTGCTGGGTTAGAGTACAGTTTTATTAGCTTATAGAAGGTGGTGCAACGCGTGACTTCAGGGCTGGGTTACAGCAGTGTGCTCTGCAGGCACTGCGTTTATCAGATGGTTCTACACGCTGTAGCATGCTTCAAGCAAAGCGAAGCACCCTGAGTAATGCTCCGCTGTGTGTTCCAGCTTTCCATGTATTCCTCAGCTCGGTTTGAGGAATTGTTTTATCTCTGTAAGACTCGGAGCCCTGACTGCTTCTCAGGGAGTACAAGATATGCAGTGTGCACAGTTGTGGCAGCACGTTACAGCACAGAGCACCTCGGTTAGATCTGTGTATCCACTCAGGTGATGTGAACACACTCTTTCTCCCTTGATCACTTAGGGAGTAGAGGCTTTTCTGTGTGGTTTGGGAGCTAGTGTGAGTGAGTTGTCTGCTGTATGCAGTAAGGAATAGCCCGTTTTCTTTCACCTTCGTGTATGATGGGATCAAGCTTTCTGCATGTCTTCGAAGATTATCGATCACAGGGGTCAGTTCTATGCTTCACTAGGGGGAATATTCTTAGTAGCCAGGATTGAAGGATTCTGATTTAGTGAACTTTCCCAGTAAAGACAGTATCTTTATAGAGAGAGCTTCTCAATCTTATCAAAACTTACTTCTCCGGGTATCAACATGAGTCAGTAAATGAGCTTTTGAGTTGATATCACTGTTTTGCTGATGGTAATGTGTGAGGGTATTATTTTTCTACTCATGTAATTGATCTTGATGGATATTGTTTGTAAAATGCAATCTCCTGCTAGGTATTTGCACTACTTGCTTTTACATCACCTGATTTAAAGATAGAGCTTAATTGATTTTATGTTTTTTTCCCCGCTGGAGTGACTCCTGGTAAATATGGTCAGACTTTCTTCAATTTTCTTTCCTCGTCTCCCTTGCTAGCATACATGCAGACAAGCTCTATGCTAAACGCTGATATTTCATCTGCTCTGTTACCATTTTTGACTTGTACAGCTTTCTGGAACTGACATAAACATTTCTTTGCAGCGTGGTTTATTATTATGAACAAAATAAAGATGTTTTGCATGTTTACAGTCAAGGGCAGTCAGGGCTGCTGTCAGAGAGAGCCTTTCATTCTTCCCTGTTATTAGTCATCAGTTTGGCCTGATTGGCAAGAAAACTGCTCATGGAGGATTTGTTTTCCTCTCTGGCTTTACTCATGGTTCATTTTCCTCAATGGTGCTCTTTTTGGACTCCACTAAGGGAGTGCATATGCTGGTATGGTGTAGAGCTCTTCGATCCTCTAGTTGGCTCAGTCTTAATGCTGCTGCTGGTCTGCCTGAAGATGATGCTGAACAGCTCTGCAGGGCCTGTGAAAACCATGACATTGTTTCAATTACTGTTCTTTTCTTCTTTTTACAGTGTGTGTTTTGTATCCTGTCTGCTTTAAAGGATTTGTTTTGGTTACAGTAATTCTCAAAGGCAAGGTGATCTTTGTTTTAGTTAAATATTACCAGCGCTTTAATTTTGTTTTTTGGCCTTTCTTCTTTTGTGTTTCCACAGCTGTGATTGGGTTATTGTACCCATGCATGGACAGACATCTGGGAGAGCCACATAAGTTCAAGAGGGAATGGTCCAGTGTGATGCGATGTGTAGCAGTCTTTGTGGGAATAAATCATGCCAGCGCTGTATCCTATATTCCACTGAAACTGGCAGTAAGAAATTGCTTTCCAGGGTAGCAAAGCTTACGTCGTCACTCACTGTGAGTTGTTAGAAATGTGATGTGCAGCATGTTTGCAGAGGAAATGCAGAATGTGTCTTAGTGTTGAACTGTCATAGCATTACTGGAGATGGTAACTCTCATCTGGTTTGGTTTGGCAAAGTCCTTCTTTTAGTTAGAAGTTTCTCAGCCTTGGGCTTTGTCTTTTAGTCTTTATTTTCTCTGAAAAATTAAGTGCAGGGAACTGCTTACATGATGCGTGTTACAGAAAAGTGCCTTGAATTCATGGTTTGATTTTCTTTTAACACTGTAGTTAAAAGTTGAAACCCAGTCTTGAGGTCACCAGTGAAGCATGACTGCTTTGTGAAGAGCTGGGGAGTGTTAGGACTGGGTAATACCAGGACTGCACACCACTTTTTTCAGGTATTACCCCTTCCACAGATGAGGCCTCGATGCTGAGAGGATAGTTACCTTTCCTGTGGTATAAACTGATTTGAAAGAATATTTGTGTTCTCTGAAACTCATTCCTTTCGCTGTCAGCTCCAACACAGCAGAAATTTGTGGTGGGAGTGCTAAGAATTTCCAAGAAAAGAAAGAGCACGGGTTCAGTGAATGATGTGAGAGCTGACAGAGCTCATACTGAGGTGGCCCTTAGATATTTTTGTTGTTGTTGCTAGGATGGCTTGTGGGAGCAAAACCAATCCAGCATGGCCAGACAAGCTGGAGCTGTTGAGGTTGAGTCATTCGTGGTGTCTCTCACCAACCCTGTTTGTTATTTTGGTTGAAGATCTGTTAATGTAGTCCTGTGGTTCTCACCAGCCTTGGACTGTACCTGTTCTGGGAGCGAACAGAACTTTCTTGCTTTGTAAAAATGCAAGAGAATTGACAGCGTTTCTCTGCATAGTTCAAGTTATTTGCAACAAGCCTTGCAGTTTTCTAACAGCTGTTGTGCATATTGCAGAATAACATGAATGTACTGTCTGTGTTTCCTCCTGGACAGCCCTCCCAGAAAGCTGTCTCTTCAGTTTATTACCAGTTCTGTGCATTGCCATCTTTGGTGTGGTTTTTG
Source organism: Callipepla californica brunnescens (assembly GCA_023055505.1). Lineage (NCBI taxonomy): Eukaryota > Metazoa > Chordata > Aves > Galliformes > Odontophoridae > Callipepla > Callipepla californica. The sequence continues at coordinate 314,758 of JALIRH010000115.1, read as the reverse complement.
TTCATTTGACATTTTTTTCTGATGGTATTGATTTTTATCCTGTAATTAATTAATTTACTTATTAGTTGAACTTCTTTCTAATTTCCTGTAGCTCTCTCCAGGCCTTTGTGAGAAAGTAGGACAGCGATTTTATGTTTTCAACCCACAGATTTGCTTTCAGGCTTTTGAGACTTGACAGCCTCCTTTTCAGTAATCTATTTGGGAAACAAATAGTGAGGTTGAGTTCCTATTTCCAAAACGTTTTGAAGAAGGTGAAACAAAAACAAATATGTGGGGAGTGACTCAAGCTTTCATTGCAGGTTTCATGAAAACTGATTTTCAATGTTGAATACTTTCACAGTAATGTTATCTACATTTCACTTTAAGGAAAGCACTTAACATTTCTCTGAATGCAAACTACCATGTCATTTACACATAATAGAAGAAGGAGTGATGAGTTTTGTTGTTCTTTTTCTCCAGTAAATCTTTGGCACTTAGAGGAGGCTGATGGCAGACTGAAGATTTCATGCATAGTGTAATAAAGGACCAGATAAGGATGGAAAGTCCTCATACTGAACTGTAATGTGCATTTCTTTTGTGCATCTAGAAGAGCAGTGTTAGTTGGTAGGGATATAGGCTTTGCTCTTTTACAGTACTAAGACCTTTAAAACGTGAAGAAGTGTTTTGAGTTGGTAGTTTCCTGATGTGCTGGCAACATTTACTAGGCTTATTTCCTTGTACTTTATAGCTGTGTGGTAACAGATACAATTAGCACTGCATTGTTTGTGGTGGGAAGAACTGTTGTGTTAAAATATGATGAACAGAGGAAAGAAAACCACATTTGCATTTGGTGTCTCCATACTTCTCCTTAACAATCTCCACAGAAAGTGGATTTTGCCAACAATATCCAGTTGTCTCTCACGTTAGCAGCCCTGTCCATTGGGCTGTGGTGGACATTTGACAGATCACGAAGTGGCTTTGGTCTTGGAGTAGGAATTGCTTTCCTGGCCACGTTGGTGTCACAGCTTCTGGTTTACAATGGAGTTTATCAGTAAGTATGTATTTCTTTGAGGCTAATAGTATCCGGAAGCTGTTATTTAAAGCCAGAATAACTGAAGAGGCAGAATTTGATGTGATATCTATAACTTAATTTGGTGGATAAAATACATTTGTGAAAGCTCTGTATTGAGACCTTTAGTTGGGAGTTGCTTATTTCAGTAGAATAGCTGCTTTTATCAACAGTGTAAGCTGGTGAGATGTTTTAATTTCAACAAATAGGATTATAATCAATTAGACGCCTCATTTGTTGTTTTCTTTAAGCAATTAAGTTTCTATAATAGTGGCATTTTGAGTTGAGGTGTCCTGTAAGGTAAGTTTGTAGGTTTGTTCCCTGAGATTGAAGAACTCTCCTTTATATGTGGCACAAGTTTGAGCTACAGAGCTGTTCTTTTCCAGATACACGTCTCCGGATTTCCTATACGTTCGCTCCTGGTTGCCATGTATATTCTTTGCTGGTGGAATAACTATGGGCAATATTGGGAGGCAGCTGGCCATGGTAAGTGTGGAGAGAGGACTGGCTGCCTTCTAGGAACACTTGAATCTGCATGTCACTGCTTCCTTTGTGCATACTGCAGTCAGTCATTGCATCTGGGGGTGTGGGGTGAGGTACAAACTGGTAACTGTTGCTTTTTGATTTGGTTAGTGAGCCATCAGCACTTCTGATAGGAACCTGGCTCATTGCTTTGCTCTGTGTGCTCAGGTGCACACTTAAAACACAAGTGTTTGGGGGGAAGTCAAGCCACTCCTGAGTCTGTGCTGTTTCTGCTGCTCAGAGGGGTGGAAATCACAGCCAGCATTGTTTGCTCAGAACTTAGGGAGACCAAACTTAACTAGGTTAAGCTATTTCATGACTTATACTATAGAAAATTTCCCTTTGTAGCGTTCTTTTTTTTATTAGTTACATACGTAATTATTGTTTTGCCAACTTCTGTTTTTCAGTATGAGTGCAAAGTTATTGCAGAGAAGTCTCACGAGGACTGAGAAGAAACAGTGTGCACCTTTAAAGCAGGAAACTGTCTGACACATGACTGTTGGAGGAGCATAAGGAACACTTGACTATGAAATTGCCAAATGCAATTTTTTTTTCCCTTCAGTGGTGTATTTTACTGCAATCTGTGATTGCTGCTTCTATAGAAACCTTAATGTCTGATTTTTGATTACTGTGAAGTTACAATAGTATGCAATACATTTGATAATGTTGGTTCGATTATAGGATTCTTTTTTTTTCCAAATCTAAGCTGAGTTTACCATAACATCTTGTCTGTCCATGATGTTGCAGTGCCAAACTGAACCTTTGCACTATGTTTCTGTAGCTGCAACTTCTGCTTCACTTTATCCTGAAAGTTTTGAGGAATTTGTTCAGTGAAAAAAAAAAATAATGGAATTCAAACTTAGGAATGAAGAGTTTCTCTTTACACGATGATAGCTAGTAATGCATTTAAGAAATTTATGGATTGCAAGTGGGCCTTGATGCAATAAGTAACTGATTTCTGCCTATTAACACACTATCATTCACAGCGCTGAGCTAAATCAGCCACTACCACATGGTGTCAGAAAGACCTCCACTACCAGTGCTATTCCTGATAGCTCTTGTCTTTTCCTTGTTCTGTTTGCAGGGAAGACAGAGGCTGTATTTTAGGTTCTGAAGTAGCCCTTACTGCTGTGACTGTGGTCCAGGCACTCAAATTGTTCTCGTAGCAGCTTTCTGAAGTAGAGAGGTACTGTTATCCTTATTCTGCAGGTGCCTGTGCACAGTCTGACAGGACTGAGCTGAAATAGGTCACGTTCTAAATCCATTGCCTTCTTGAGAAGGACTTCAGTGTGACCCACAGTTGTGGACACGCATGGAATTTCCTCATGCTGGCTTTGCAGCTCCCTTTAAAGATCCTGAGGGAAAAGAGCAGTGCAAGAAAGCAGAAAGGAGATATGAAGAGGATTCTGCCAGCCTATGCCAGCAGTGAACTCGGTGTGAAACGTCTCTGCTTTGTTTTCCTCCCATCTCTGTGTTAATGTTGTTTTAATGTGTTGGTTAGTTATTTGTCTTGAAGTATATATTTTAAATCTTCTATGAAAGGTTTATAAGAAATGTTACGGTCACCTAAGGAGACCGGAGTTGGTCCAAAGAACAAATAGATGTTTAGATGAGTTTTTATTAATAAAGGTCTATATGCATTGTACACAAAGCTTGAAATAGGAAACTCTTTTTCAGTCTTACACGCTTACTCTAGGTCTGAAAAGTGTGCAATAGAGTGCTTCCAAGAGAAGGAAAATGTATTGATTAGAAAAGTGTAAAAACCATAATCGAATGATGCACTTGGTTCTTGGAGCTCTGCTCTTCCATTAAGGTTTCAGGACAATTCTGCACCAGAAAGCACTCTTACATTTGGTGAGGGCTCAAGGAAGCACTTGTCGATGCTCTTTACTCTAAACTGAGGTAGAACGTGTTTCATTAGGATCCTGAGGAGATATTTTCTTTTAGTTAGACCACGTGATCGCACAAATCACTTAATGAATAACACAAAGAAACCTTTTGGGCATGAAGGTGAGTTTCCTTAGGCAGGCTCTGGCATCCCACTAAGAAAAAAATCTTGTCCTTTCTCTACAGTATTTGTCCTGACCTGCCTTCTTCACTTGAACAAATGGTTTCAGTTTGGTAGGCAGCGCGGTGAGTCCCTCTTGGGTTATCAAGGTACACGCTAACTAGAGAAAAACACGGTACCTCAGTTGCCAGCGTGCTGACTTGGCCAACAGTTCACCTTCGTTGTGACCAGTAGGTGTGTACAACTGGAGACGAGTCGTGTTTCATTGTCACCTGGCGATAGAGCTGCTTCCACGTGCCAGCCTCAGTGTGTACACAGCAGCCTCGTGTGTGTCGAAATGTGTGCAGTACGTGAGAAGTGGTGGCTGTGCGTTTGTGGCACGCACTTTAAAGCACTTTGCACTCGGATGATCTGAACCCGATCAGTCTGTGCTGTCAACTACCTTTTAAATTTCATTTTGGAAATTTTGAGCATGTCTTGCAAAGGCAGCAGTCATCCAAAATACATTTGGGTGGAGTCCTTTACTACATGTGTTTTATTGTTTATTGTTATTTGACTGAAGTTGATGCAAGATTGAGATCTTGGATGTGTCATTTACTTTCAAATTGCATTGTGATTTTATGGCTGATGTGTTCGAACCCTGAAGAAAGGTCCAAGATGAGAATGCAGACATGGCCTTAACTGTAGTGGTGTGAACACGCTGCTACTGTATAGCATGTAATTACAGACTGTCTTTAAAATGTTGTTCAATAGAGAATAAAGAAGGTATATTTTAGATACAACTTTATAAGCGCTGTAACCTCTTCACTAATTAAGCATTGTAAGCTCTATGCTGTTCCAGCTGGCAAATTGCTGTTAAAAGCAAAATGTGCATTAAATACAATTGTAACCTTGTTTGATAGGTTTCCTCTTCTTTGTTAAATGCCATTTAACTCCTCTCCAGCAGCTCATCTCCCAGCCTGCACAGGTGCGTGTGGTTATTCCTCCCTAGGTGCAGGAACGTGGATGCGAATGGAAAAGAGCCGTGTTTGTGTTGGATGGGGTAAGCTGTGACCCGTCAACCTAACTGCTGTCATAAGGCAGAGCCGTGGGCGTGCCAAGTGTCTGACACTGTGATGGAAGGTGAAGATGGCTGTGATTTTTAGACAGTCGTAGCACTGAGTTCATTCAGCTGCGTGCTGGCAGAGCTGCCGTCCATAGCCTCGCTGGGAGAGCGGTGCCCTGGGCAGTGGAAAATCTGTGTCCTTCCTGCAGCTGCGAGTGGAAAGTTGCCCAGTTGACAGCGTGTTCCACCCAGCTCTCTTCTTGCAAGGCATCTGGTGCCTCCTTTTGTAGTGCTGATGTGAATAGCTGGGAGAGTAAACAAAGTTTCTTCCACAAGTTTCTGTGCTTCGCTTCTGCCCTCTGCCTGGGACCTGCTGCAGGACCTGTGGCATCCCAACCTTCTCTCCCAGTGTGCATGGTGGGGATGTCATGTTACCAGCAGCATCACCCAAGGCGTTTTGTATATGCTTTTTAAACCTTGGGACGGATGAATGTGCTGTATGGAGGTGATGTTAAATAAGCAGTGCAGTGCTTACAGAGGTATGCACACAGCTGGCAGAAGGAATGTGTGTGTCACGCACTGCTGTTAGTTCGGATGCAAATACTAAATGCAAGGCATAAGTAATTTTGCAGCTTAATGTTCAGCACTAAGCAGTAAATGAAAGGTCAGTCCAGCACGTTAACTGTTGTGGAATAGTAAACACCACCTTAATTGCTCCGTACAGTCAGCACAGAGATCTGGTGTCTGTTGTCATACTTCGAGCAGCAGCGTGGTTCCTAATCAGGACAAGGCTCCTTGTCCTGATTACCTTCCCCACTTAAATGACAAAGCCTCAAATTAAAGGATAAACTGGTGCTTTGCATAACTGGGAGTTTGTGCTTTGAATGCTTAAAGTCCTCCAAGGAGGAAGGAGTACAGTTGTTTCTTGATCTGACTGCAGCCCAAATCTGTGTTGAAGGGCAATTTTGCATCTTCTTGTGGTTTTCCTTTCTTGCTCTTTGTTTCCGAAGCGACAAATCTGTTCCTTTTGCACTGTCACACGATTTTAGTTTGCCTATAGCACATAGGAGACAAAGCAGCAGCAGTCTTCCCCACCATCTGCTTTCTGGTCTGTGCTTTCCCCCAGGTGAGTGAGTTGGGAGCTCAGCATGCAGCATGCTGTGTGTTAGTGCAGGACACCCAACTTACAGCATCCCCAGATTCATGCTCGCATGCCGAGGTTCTGCACTGGCAGCAGTTCTGCCTTCACTTCTGCACTGAAAATGCTGGGGGGGAGAAACACGCAGTCTGCTCTGGTCGCTCAGGTTGGTGGTGACTGCTTAGAGCTGGGGGGAATGGGGCTGCACTGTGCTCAGGTGGGAGTGAGGGTCCCTGTGGAGAGCATTAAGGGTGTCCATCAACTATAGGTTCTAACACACGGTGATGTTGCCTTGCCCTACAGACTTCTTTCTTGTGAGCCCAGCCATCGGTGTGCCAAACAGAGAAGAATGCTCTTTCTTCTCCTCCTCCTCGCTCTCCCTTTGCACTAATACATTGGAGCCTGAGTTAAGGACACTTAATCCCATTCTTGGAACCAGGACTATTTATAGGCTGGGTCAGCACTGAAAGACTCCACTGTTTTCGTCTAAAACCAAATGCTTGTTCTGTGCTGCACGTCAAGTGCAATCACTGCTGAATGAGCTGACACGCGAAGCCAAGTTCTCAGCTGAGCTGGCACGGCTCCACCGCTTGCGGTGGGTATATGGCACGCTGTGCTGCTCGGGAATTCAGCCCACTCTGTTTCAAGGGGCTGAGATTGTTCTGAGCTCCTTTCTGCAGCGTGCCACAGGTCAGAGATGTCCTTGAGCTGCACATCCAGTGCGAGCACTCAGCGGATTCTGCCCATCCCTCTCATCTTACGCCGCTGATGGGAAGTGTCATTTGCTATGATGTGCAATGCTTGGCTTTTCTATGGTATCTCAGCTCTTTGTGGGGACAGAGGGACTCTGTCAGATCTGGCTGATGGGATAAATAATGATGCAAATGTGAAACGTTGGCCACCGATGAGCTTGTTGTCACAAGGGCTTGCCACAGCTCTGCCTTTTGTGTCCAGCCTCGCTTGTAGGAAATCCAACTGATGATTTGTTTTGGACCTGTGCCTGTTCTGATTAAATTGGAGAGAGTGAAATAATTCCGCTTTGTGTGGTTTCAGGCCCCTCTTACCAAACCAATTCCCTCAAATCAGTGTAACGAGCAAAATTGAAGCCGGAGAGGAGACTTAAAGAAGATAAATGGGGAGCTGCTGAAGAGTGATGCTCCAAGAACGTGAATCAATATAGTGATGTATCCTTGGCAGTGATAAGTATTAGAAGAAATGATAGAAATGTAGTGTTCCATAAGTAATAGATGTAGAAGTGTGGTAGAATGAGAAGTACACAATGTTCCTGGAAAGGTAGCACAGGGCAGAGGGAAGAGGGTTTCTGGAAGCAAAAGAAGCTCCATTTCGGTGCCAGGTCAAAATGATTGGCACACAGACAAATAGTGATGGTATTTGTATAGTCAGTACTACTTGATTTTGATTTTTATTTTTTCTAAGGTGAATTTATAATGGAGAATCACTTTAAGGACAAAGGAATGAATGGAGATATCACAAGTTGCATAGCCCTACTCCATAGGAGTATCTTTGCTGTGGAAGGAGTTGGTTTCTAAGACCCACACGCACCTTGTGCTTCTTGAACCTCATATTCCTGGATATGGAAACCACTGAATCTCATTACCCAGGGTTAGCTCTCTGGAAAATGACTGCACTCCCCCACAGCCTGTGGCATGATGAATATAGTCTGTTAATCTGCTTCCAGGAAATAAAAAAAGCTAGGATTGAGCAGGAGCAGTCCCCAGGTCTCCTCTTGCCCACAGCATCACCAGCACACCTGATGGGAAGGAGTAGGGAAGTAGTTTCACTTCATCACCAGAGTTTGTGTTTGCAACAAGCAAGGGACACAGCTTCTGCCACAATGCCCCAAACTGTCTCTCCAGAGAAGTTTCAAAGCCAAAGTAGCTTGTGCTTTCTAGTGGAATTTCATCTGAAGCAGCTTTTGATGGAACGCTGTCATCTTTGATTGTTTCTCTGTAATTTCTATGTTAATAAAATCAGAGATAGATGGGGTGGAGTTGGTAATGTGGCTGCTACTTGGTACACTATTAAGGATGTGAGCTGGAAACAGGACTGGGCACACATACATCACCTGGTGCCTCTTGCATAGTATCTGGTGGGTGCAAAGAACACATCTGTCACTTGGGCATCTCTTGGATTATGAAGGCCTATTTTTTCTGCTATCCACCATTCTTGGAAACAATATCTTAGCACCTGTGGCACCGAAACAGCTGACAATACTTCCTATGGTCAGTAGTCAGATCTTAACATTGATTAAAGGAGTAACTTCCAATTTAATCTTCCAGTGGGAGCAAAGTGGTATAGATATTAATTTTCCTGTCTTGCTCGAGTATTTCCTTCATCAGAATGCTGCTTCTAATTAAATCTACCACCCCTTTCCTTTTGTTCAATTTCTAAAGTAAAAAAATTAATAGGCTGATTGATGCCCAGAGATACTAGCTGTATCTACAAGTGCCTGTGTTTCATTCTGACAGCCAACACCGAATGTGTATCCCTCCAAACATCTACACCCATCCTTAGCTTTTGGGACATGTACATCTACACACATCCTTAGCACTTGAGATGTCTTCACTGAGCTGCCTGGCCTGACACAAGACATGAGATGAGGCCATCCCTGATGCAGGGAGCGTTATGATTGGGATCGCTAGGGATGATGCAGGGTCCTGAAGTTTTTGGAGTCCCACCTGTTCCCCACCCAGGGAAAAAACTGTGGTTGGATATTAGGAAAAACTAGTTCTACAGAATAGCGGCCCAGCACTGGCAGAAACTGCCTGGGAAAGTGGTGGAGTCACCATCCCTGGAGATGTTCAAGAATCATGGAGATGTAGCACTGAGGGACGTGGTTAGTGGGCAATACTGGTGGTAGGTGGACAGTCGGACTTGGTGATCTTAGAGGTCTTTTCCAACCTTAATGACTCTACGATCCCCATCAGTTCAGGGGAGCCACCAGAGCCCCACGGAGCTGGGTGATAATGGTAGAGTTTTGCTTTACTGCTCACCAAGTGTTGAAAAAAGCAGTTTCTCCTCAACGCCGCCTTGTCAGAACACTGGGCACCGCTTGTTTTTGACATTTTCAGCTACGTTTTCAGCACTTAAATAATAGTCTTGCTTCTGTCACGGCTAATGTTGACTTGAAGGCAGTTGTGCATTTCTCAGCTCAAATGCTAAGCAGACAGACTTGGGTCTTGACAAATATTTTCCTGGCTCGCCCAAGGCAAGTGAAAATGAGCTTCTAGTTAATCGATTGTTTTAAAATTCAAATTGGTGAAACAGGCAATTAAAAAATGACAATTTTCATCAGAATTTGCAAATTAAACGTCTCTTTGCAGTCAGAGCGGGTTCAAGAAACTGCAACAGATAATTGCTATTTGAAATCAGTGAAGTATCCAGCATTTTAGGGCCGTGAGGACTGCGGCTGTTCTGCCTTAGTAAGCCTTGATTGATTTGGTAAATAAGCATTTCAACTTCTCTCTTTAAAATAAATAAGCAGTTTTATTGCTTTATTGCTTACCCTGTGCGGGAGGTAAGCTGGCTCTCGAGCAGTAACCCTGTGATATCACGCGCCCGAGTGCCATCTGTCACAGAGAATTTTGTCCCTTTATGCACAATGGCTTCTTATGGCATTAGGTCCATTGTAGGTTAATTGATTAGCAGCGACCCTCCTTTCAGTTGTTGCTGCCTTTCTTCGCTGAAGGACCATATCTCTCATCTCCATTTCCTTTTCTCTCTCCTGCATTAGCATACTAATCACACTGAACTCCCACTGCTAAAGAACTCTATCCATTTTATATGGGGGAGGGGGAGGAATAAACTGGCATTTCCTGAGAGACTCGCAGCTGCTGTTCTATGGCAGCAAGATAGGAGGGAAAGAAAGGAAGCGGTGGCAGAGGTGAGCAGCGCAGTGCTGGCTGAGACCGCAGCCACGTCGATATTAAACACATTTGAGAAGCACTATTAAAATAAATATCAAAGACGCATCTGTTTCTCCTCCAGTTTTGCCACAGTTCCCTACGTTTGCTTTCTCTCTCCAGCTGTTAACACCTGTCTTTCTGTCAGTGGCAATAATGCTGCCTTAGGAGCTGACAATAACGCGAAAGAATTCTCCATTTTTGATATAACAAACTCCTTTTTCAAAAATAAGAAGTGAACAAAGACGTAGCGTTGCGCTGATCCTTCAGGGCGCTGTATTTCTTTTTTGTTGTTCTTTTTATTTTATTTTTTTTATTTTAAATCAAGCTACAGAGAGTTATGCTTGTACCACACAGCTGAGCTGGAGCTGGATGAGACATCCTGCAGTGGGCAGCTACTGCTCACCTTTGTAGTTCTCATTTTATTGCTGACATATTCAGAAGGCTGTGTGTGCGTGGTACGCCTCGCTCCATGTGATGCTTGTTATCTAACCTCATCAAAAGCGTATGCTGCGCATTGATTGCTACCAGGGAACACATATCCAGCGGTGATGTCTTCTTTATGTACCTCTTAAATGAGCACAATCTTCACAGGGCTGCCTGTGGAAAGAATCTTATGCCTTTGCTGCAGTCATCCCAATACAAGGATGATAAGATCCCAGCTATCTTGGCACTGAAGGTGATGGGACAGATCCTCAACCAGAGCAAACTGAGACCAAGTACTGTGCTTGTTTACCTAACACAGAAGAAAATAATCTACTTATTCCTTTTGGCCTACAGAAACACGCCCTGATATTTGGTGAAAAGCATTGATGAGCCACACCAGAAACATCTAGGTAAGGAAGAAATAATGATGTAAAAGTGTCTGTTAGCAGCAGATTGGTACTCTTTGCCCATTATGAGCTTAGTTCTCTGGCTGTGGTGCTGCAGGAATAGACTCAAGGCTGTTGAGCTCATTTTTACCTTTCCATGGCTTCCCCTTTGAGGCGAGGGAGCTGGGGCAATGCAAGTTTTCACTCTTAGCAGAGACATGGGTCTCCTGGAGTATGTCCGGAGGAGGACCACAGAAATGATCCAAGGAATGGAACACCTCCCTACCAAGACAGACTGAGAGCTGGGACTGTTCAGCCCAGGAAAGAGAAGGTTCTGAGGAGACCTGAGAGCAGCCTTTCAGTGCCTAAAGGTCAGGCTGGATGAGGCTCTGAGCACCTGATTGAGGTGTAGGTGTCCCTGTTCACTGCAGGGGGTTTGGACCAGACGACCTTTAAGGGTCAGCTCAAATATTCTATGATAACTCTTGTCCTGTCTGTGTGTCTGTGGAGGAAAGCATGGGAGAACCTTGTCAGTGCAGACTGTCTTCGATGCCTGGGTGGCACCAAGCTGGCTCTAAGTTATTTTGTCAAGAAATGGCTGGATGGCTGGCATGACAAGTAGGCTTCCAGCCTTACTTCCAAATCCAGTTTATCTTTGATAAGTATGGTTTTGGCAGCTATTTCCAACCAACAATAAATTCCAATTCTCCTAAAGACCTTAGGTAGCTTGTGGCTACTTCTATTAATTAATGAAACGAATTGATGTTCAAAAATACTACCTTGCATCAAAATTTGTAATGAGCAGAACAAAAAATTATCAGATCATATCTAGTTCAATTTTCCTTGTCTCTATAGCCCTCAAATTCAGAAGTTAGGATCCGTGCCAGCTGTGTGAGGGGCAGAAGTGTGAATTCAGTCCTGGTCATCTCCATCCCATGGGCCAGAACTTTAGGAACATTGGCCAAATGATCAGCTCTAGGGGTCCCAGGAGTGATGTCATTCTATGAGTGAGGAAAGGTAATGCTGAGCAGCTGCAGAGTGCCTTCAGCTCCTCATACTTGTGCAATGCTGCTCATTCAGACTTCACACAGGGATGAAGGGTTTGACCCATTGTGATGGGTGGTGCACGAGAGATTTCCCAAAGCACTCTGTGCTGGTTTCTGTCCTCTGCCATTGATGCCATGGGGGACATGGGAGGTTCATTGTCCCCAGCAGGAGGAGATGTAGGCCAAGGCTGGACACTTTGAAAAAACCCCACCCAAAACCTCAGTCATAATAGAAGATTGAACCCAACTGTAGATCTGAAAAATAAACGATATGTGAAATGTGCATCTGTTCTTTCTGTTGGTATAGGGGCAGCACTTGCTCTGGGGAAACTTTTTTTTATGTTTCCACTACTTAGGGAAAACTCCAAAGGTGCCAAAACTCACTTCCAGCCTAAAGTCAACTCTCCCGTGCTTTATGTACTGTTGGTCCTGATGGGCATCCACACCGTACCCGTGCTCATGGTAACTTAGAAACTCAAATGCTGTGCAGATTACAGCCAGGATGTTCAGGGAGCGGAATGTCCCTCATAGCAGATGGCTGCAGCCCACAGTGTCCTCTAATCACAACATAAAATATTACTGCTTTTGCATGTTGCATATGGGAAAACATGCCAAATTGTAGCTACGTTTTGTAGGATCAGAAAAGTTTCTTTGGTAGGAAATAATTTGTAGGGTTGGGCTTTCGGATTCTTTTTCTATTTTTTTTTTCCTTTTTCTTTCTTCTTTTCCTACCAAGTAGATCTGCCTTCAATCTGCAAGTACAATAGTTCTCTGAGCACGGCACTGTCACAGAGGTAGCCTGAAAAAGACCATGCATTCTTCCAGCAATGGCCAACAGTTTTAAAAGTCTTATAAGCCTACTTGGGCTGACTGATTTGGCATCTCTTTGAGAGGCCTTTGCCCTGGAAAAGTCTTTGTTTTGTCTGCTATTGGGATGGGAACCTATAGGAAGGCAGCTGGCCTCGAGTGACATGGGCAAAACACGGTTCTGCTGCCTCCAGGCTGTTCTCAGCCATGATAAATGATGCTGTAAAAAGGGTGCACAGAAAAGAGCAACCTTCCTCCTGCAGACAAATTGCTGCCTTGTTTCTGCAGGCTGCATGGCTGTGATTTTTCCCTGCAGACTAATCTGTATTGGGTGTAACATTCCATAATAAGTGATTAAAGATCAGTGATGACTGAGAAGGTAAGTGATCAAATGTTTTACCTGATAGACATGTACACACCATTTATCTCACTTTTCTCACAGACGAAATTAAACTGGATTCCTTAGCTGTTAGTTCAAGGCAAATGAAGACCTGGATCTGATGAACAAGCTGCCCAGGGAGGTGATGGAGTCCTTTCCCTGCAGGTTTACAAGAAAAGGGAAGATGTCACATTGTGGGACATGGTTAGTGGGCACAGTGGGGATGGGTTGATGGTTGGACTAGGTGGCCTTAGAGGTCTTTCCAACCTTAATGATTCTATGATTCTAAAAGTTGTTCCTTCTACTTTGGATTCTCCAAGAGATGTTTCTCATGGAGAATCCTGCCATGTTTCTCATGGAAAAATTCTGCCAAGCAGTGGGACATTTAAAAGGAGTCTGACACTGTTCAGACATTTTATTCATTCATTTATTTATTTACTAATGTGCAATGCATTACAGATTTCCAGACAAGCTCAGACATTCAGTTTGCTCGTCACAAAAACACAGCTGGCAGCTGCCTCCCCACATGGTGCCACAGGGAGGGCTGCAAGTAACCCTGCAGTCAAATGTGTTCATCAGGCTCTGCAGATCCACTGCAGAGCACAGCATCATACAATCGTTTGAGTTGGAAGAGACCCCTAAAAGCCACCTGGTCCAATCCCCCTGCAATGGACAGGGGCACCTACAGCTCCATCAGGTACTCAAAGTGCCGTGCGGCCTCACCTTGGGTGTCTCCAGAGTCAGGGCATCCACTAGCTCTCTGGGCAACCTGTGCCAGCGCCTCATCAGCCTTATAATAAACTTTGTCCCTAATTATATCCAGTCTAAATCTCCCCTCTTTTAGTTTGAGACCATTTCCCCTTATTCTGTCACATCAGATCCCACCAAAGAGTCTGTCCTTTTCTTTCTTACAGCCCCTCCATAGACACTAAAACAAGGAAAGCGAACAGAGCAGGGCATTTAATACCCACACAGTAACAAATATATTAAAAGTGCACTCAAGCTGCAGATATTGAACTGAAAGCTACAGGTACAGGAACTGAAAAACTCACAAAGTTTGAGGATATTTGTATCACTTCGAGCATTCAACACTTTTTGGAGAACTAATGGGCGAAGTTTTTTAGACTTCCCTGGCATGTAGTAGAGGAGGATGTGCAATGATGTACATGTCCCCCCACAGAAATGTCCCTTCACGCTGTGACATTTTGACTGCAAGGCTGGTGATCAGAGAGCCCTGGGCCGAACCCAGGCTGCTCAGCCACCATGTTTTCCCTCCGCTAAAATTTCATCCCTCCTTGGATGAAATATGAAGTGTTAAAAATTGCTGTTTCCCTTCTTCCAGTTGCGTTCCTGAGGGAAACTGGATGTCGGCCAAAAACAGCTGAACTCAAAGGTCCCGTGGAAGAGTGCTGCAGAGGCAGTGGGAGCAGAGTGTGCTGGGGAGGGCTGGGATGAGCGTGGGCTGTGGGGGAGAGGGGTGGCTGCAGCACCGTTTCCTTTTCTCTCATCACCTGCACTTTATGGCTCACGTTTTTCTCTCGGTCATCCCGAGTCAAATCACGGGGCAGGAGAGCTTGGGTTTTTGCATCCAGCAGCTGCCAAGTTCAAGACCTAGCACTGGAATGGCAGAGAAGAGCAGGAGAGAGAGAGGGAGAGGCATTCACACCCACATGCACTGCCAAAGGGTGCCTTGCTGGGAAGGCTTCTGTGAGGGGAAACGCAATAGCAGAGAGGCTACTGTGGTCTGTTGCAAAATCATAGGCATAGAGTTGTTTGAGTTGGAAAGGACTCTTAAAGGTCAGCTAGTCCAACTCCCCTGCCATCCTTAGGAGAAGATAACATGCCCCCATGTTAAGATACGTGGCTATCTCCCTAATCAGAACAGGGCAGCATTAAGCTGGACGTGATGATGTTCCTTTGGTACCATGCAGAACAGCACGTACTGTGACTACCTGGAATGACATTGCTAGGGGTGTGCCAGGAAAAGGCTCAACACACATTTGGGTGAAATTTAATCTAAATATTCTAAGCTCCAGATTCATATTGCTATGGGTCATTTCTTACTGATGTTTTAACAGAGCTGTTTCTCCCTGGGATCTGGCCCCTAGTTCTTACCTGAAGCCACTCTGAGCACAAGGTTCTGCTTGAAGCAGGGCTAAAATGCCATGATATCCCTCCTCCAGTGAGTACAGCACTCCTTTCAGCAGCAGGGCCAGGGAACACTTCTTAGAAAAGCTCCTCCTTTTTCCTCCAGTGAGTGTTTCCACTGCACCATTCCAAAAAGCTCTGCTCCGGCTCTATTTACCTCTACCTTTCCTGAAATTTGTAGTACATCACACAGTCAGGTTTTCACGTTCAGAAAACGGGCAGTTTTCTTTGTTTTTCCTGGCAGAAACATCTACCTGGGCCTGACAAATAGGAACAAGGCCTTCATGCCAGAGCCCTGGAGGGCTTGCAATGTACTGAAGGCAAATACTGAACTTCCGAGGACTTTGAAACATTCATTATGTGGGCAATGCTCGGGTTTTGTGTCAAGTCTGCACAGCCTCAGCTGTTTCAGAAAGTTCAAACTGCTTTCTCAGACCTTATGTTAGAAAAAAAAAACTTGTTAAATTGAAAGCACTTTTATCTCATCAGTGCAGTGTGTTGTTTTGTGGATCTGAACCATTTCAAGAAAACAGTAAGCCTAGGTTTTATTGTAGCTTGTTATATTAACAAATGCAATTTTAAACAAGTTTATTTCTCTAAAAAGTGTATGTAATTTAAATCCAATTAGAACAACCCATTCCTATCCACCCCAATTTAGTCTGCTGTCAGGTGCAATGGAATCCAGCTCATTTCTAAAGCCAGAAAGTCCCAGGGATTCGGGGTTTTTTTCATTACTAACAATTTTTAGCTTATTTTTAGTCCAAATGTGTACAGCTTCAAGTTGGAGTTACTTGGCATCTCTCTATTTCAGCTTTAAAGAGAGCTTAAAGAGCACTCTACTGTAACGGTTTCCCTCCCCCTATAACTATTGCTTAACATTCATGTGACTAAATGATATGGATTGAACTCACTATCAAACACATTCTCCAAACAGTGAATCACTTCCATGTTTTGGAGCCAGAGGGCAGGAACCCCACAGTCTCTCAAGGTGGGTACAAGCACAGAGTGGTGGTGGGGCAGCTGCTCCATCACTTTGGGACTTGTCCACCTCCATTGTCTGAAGGTGCTCCTGAGATGAATGCCTGTTTGGAACAGGTCTTCAAGGGAAAGCATCAACCCACCTCAAGCATAGAATCCTAGCATCACAAGGTACTCTGGGTTGGAAGAGACCCACAAGGACAATCAAGTCCAACTCCTGGCTCCACACCACTCAAAAATCAGATCATGTGTCTGAGAGCATTGTTCAGACACTCCTTCATCTCCAGCAGCTCCAGGCCAGCCCCACTGGGGATTCCCTGGGGAATTTGTTCCATGACCACCACTTTCTGATGCAGAACCTTTTCCTAATCCCCAACCTGACCAGGGCATGTTTGGCTCTTTTGACTCCTGCTGCTGAATCCTTTACCAGTCAGCTCCCAACATTCTCAACTCTGGCTTTGAGGTTAGCTTGAACAACACACACCACAGTCCTCAGCCCCATTTTACAGAGTGTTCTGTGAGGCCAGGGCACCCACAGATGTTTGACTGTATTGCAGGAATTTCTTTGGAAAGTCATTCTTCCCTAAAATAGGAAATGAGAAAGACGAGCAATATTCCCACATCTTGCACTCTTCCTTTAGTTCCATGTAGGTTGTCCAAAGCACTGTCCAGCATGACTGCATTTAATAAAACCTTTTCATTTCACAATGTTTGATGGAAAAAAAAATAAAAAAAGGAAGGCATTTTCACAGATTAAAGCCTCTACACTCCTTCTTAAGAGAAATATGGAAATTTGTGGCATGTTAGTTCATGGCATATGTTTCCTATAATATCATCACTGAGAGAATTATAGAATAAGTGAAGGGGAAGTATTGTGCTGCCTGTAGAAAACTGGTCTGGAGCTCTTTTCATATTTCCTTCAGTAATTCCACATGAAAATATTATGCATGAAGTATAAAGCCTAGCTTATAACCATGCACTTAACTTTCATCACCTGCAGGCTTTGGGGGCCTGCTGACACACTGGAGGTTGTCCTTGGGTGTTTGCAGTGCCACTGTCTGCAATGTTTGAGGGACAAATCTAGAATCACAGAATCATTAAGTTTGGAAAAGACTTCTAAGATCAACAAGTCCAACCATCAGCCCATCTCCACCATGCCCACTAGCCATGTCCCTCAGTGCTACATCTCCGCAGTTCTTGAACACCTCCAGGGACAGTGACTCCACCACCTCCCTGGGCAGTCTGTGCCAGTGCATCACCTTCTGAGAAGAAACATTTGCTAATATCCAACCTGAACCACCCTGGAACAACTTGAGGCCGGGAGAAGAGGCTGACCCCCACCTGGCCTCAACATATAGACGTCTATATCTCTTGAGGTGTCACAACTTCAGTGGTATGAAACCATCTCCCGTCAGCAAGGTAAAGGTGAAGTCCCCATGAAAACGTTCTGTGAGCTGCACATACTGCATGCATAAGGTGAGGTGTGGAGATTATTCGGGACAAACTTTAATAGAGTTGAGAGCAGTTTCACCCTGTGTGTGACATCTAACAATTAGGGTACCCGGTATGCTTGTATGAATCATTAACTTCCAAACCTGCTAGTTCAGCCTCTGACACAGAGCCATGCATCACTGCTGGCTGGTGCTCACCTCAACAGAGGCAGTAGAGCTGTTCAGATAAAAGTTATAATTCATCTCACCTGGGCAAGCATGAACTTTAATCCAGCTGAAATAGCTCTAACTCTGAACAATACAGTACATTATGTGAACTAACAGCTAGGTAACATTTAGGCAGGTTTGTTCCTTAGGATTTTTCAATACTCAGAAGTGAAACTATTTTTCATGTTAGGGTTAGTCTAGGCATATCTGAACTGTAAAACTTTAATATTTTCATGTCAGAAACGATTTTCCTTAAGTTAACTTTCCCCATACTTTGACTTATCTGTTTCAGTTGTGGCGGTGTGCATTTCAGTTGAAGTTTTATTATATTATGTTGGCAGCACATTATGCTTTTTTACACATGGATTTGATTGAGAAATGAAGCTGGAATAAGAATGAGGGAGCAGCAGCATCTGCTGGGAGACTCAGCTATTGCCGGTGTCAATCAATCTGATTGATTAAATATGGTGGCACACACTTTATTAAAACAAAATGCTCTCTCTGAAGAGGACCATTATGCCAATATAATATACCGTTTTCCTGCAGAACATCGCAGAAGAGGTGGTCTGTTTATGAAATACAATGCTTGTAAATAACTGGAAGGAGTTCCAATTACATTTGGCTGCCGGCACACACTGCTCTTTTATTGTTTTCACATGTGGCAGCAAGTATTGTTACACTGGTGGGATCAGCAGCACGGGTGGAAGTTTAATTATTCTGTGGGATCACAAAAAGAGTTTTATGCAGCCAGTGAGTGACACTATGAAACAGTTCTGGATGTGAAAGTGCTTGTGGACTGGCACTACTAGCCCTGTCCTTAGAGACACTGGACCAGGCTCTGAGCCGTGTGATGTAGGTACCCCTGTTCGTTGCAGAGGAGTTGAACCAGATGTCCTTTGAGGGTGTCTTCCAACTCAAAAAATGCCATACATATGATTCTATGTATGGCAGACTGGCCAAAGCCTGGGCACACTGCATCTCCAGACAGATCTCTGTGGGGATGCCAAGCCCTCAGTGCCATAAAACTTCCAGGTAAAAGGCACAGGTTCTTAGCTGTTACCTCCTATGCCACAGAAAAAAAACATCGGTGTGCACAAACTGTACCCCCAGGCACTGACTGTGGCAAGGAGACTGTTCAATGGCACTGTCCTGGGTTTCCCTTGGGGAAAACCAACAGAAACAATGAGGTATTATTTGGGAAGTGCTTATGGGCACTTAGCATTGGGGAACTTAGGAGACAATAAATCTTTGCAGTGTTTCCTACCCACCTAAAATTATGGCTTCTGCTGGATGTCTTAAGGATTTGAGAATAGCTTTGCTTTGTCTTCAGCACAGCCGAGGCTTTACCCACTTCCATTTATATTGTGCACAATAAGATGAATTATGAAAATGTCAATATTTTACTCACCTTCCTACAAATGTAGACATTCACAATTCAATGTGGCTTTCTGCTTGCCACCTTCACCTCAGTAAATGTATCAGAATAACATTTGCCTCACTTTTTTTTTTTCCCCAAAATACAGAGATTTAGTTTCTATCAGCAAACTAGGGAGGAAATTAAGAGGATTTTCCCAGTATTCATATGCCAGTAACTGTCCCTACGACCCACGCGCTTTTACCTCTGTGATGCTACATCTGCTTACATTTCCCATTTGTCCACAGCTTGGTAAAAATCTAGATGGTTTGCATCCAAAACCGAAATAAAACTGAGCAGATAAAAAAATAAACATTTGTGACATAGAGGAGAGTTGCATCCTGCTTTATATGAATAAGTTGATGGGAGATCAGCTAAATGTTTGGTCTGGTTGGATGTGACACAGCAGAAGCAGAAAACAGTGCTTCTGCCCTCAGGGCTTCTACTGCTGGCCATTGTCCAGGCACAGAATTAGAGTAGAAAGAAGCTTAATGTGTGAACTGTGGAGATGGAACAGTAGTCTACATGAGTGGACCAGCAGCCTACACAGATTGCTAGCTGTTTTCCTGATTTCCTCTCCTGTTTTCATGAAGATGCTCTTCATCTCATCTTTGTTTTTTCTGGTCTAAGATGAGGATCTCAGGCAGGAAGCAGGACAAGTCACTGTGCTGGGAAGGGAGATGAGTAGGGAGAGGAATATTAGATGGGGATGGGACAAATTTGGATAAAGGACACACTATTTCCAGAGGGGAAAATATGAAAGAATAGGATATAGAATCATAGAATGGCTTAGGTTGGAAGGGACCTCAAAGCCCACCAGTCCCTACTGCCTACCATGGGCTGGTTGCCTCCACCAGCTCAGGCTGCCCAGGGTCCCAGCCAACCCGGCCTTGAACATCTCCAGGGTTGGGGCACCTACAGCTCTCTGGGCAGCTTATTCCAGACATGGCAGGAATGATTAATTTGCTTCATTTTATTGTTGAGGTTTCTCAGGGTAACACCTCTGGATTGCCTTTTCCCACTTCCCTCTCGCTTCCCTCTCCTTATTGCACTAGGCAGATGCAGGTCGGCATCCCCGTGCCCTCACAGCTCCTTCGAGCCCTGTGGCATCTCCCCAAGCACCGCCATACCCTTTGGCATCTAATCTGGGAAGCAGTGGGGCAGGTGCTTAGAATTGCAAACAAGCCCAGCGGAGAATCTCAGCACGCTTACAGCAACAGCATCAGAATGGCGCGGGGGCAATGGCTTAGACAATATCTGTGCTGAATTTTTAATTGTGGGTTTGGAACTATTTTTAAGATCCTGCTGTTATTTCTCCGGAGAGATCTTTTCTGAGCAGTCTAAGTAGAAAATAATAATGAGGAAAAAAATCTCGCTAGGCAACCTCTTCAGCATGCAGATGGTTTCTGCAGTGACACTTCTGCTGAAGCTAATCTTTCAGGATTGAGATATTTTCAGAAACATCCACTTGTGGTTTACTTTTTCCTTTACTCCCAAAGACACAGCTTTGTATACAAATCTCTTCTCTAGCCCTATCTGCTTGTTTGATGGTTTGAGGTTTGCTAACAGCTCTGTGCATGGACAGAAGTGTGTGTTGTACTGTAGCTCACAATGGTGTTTGCGTTGTGGCATGGCCCACCTGTCTCCATGGCTCACACTCACCAGAACCCACAGCAACCTACAAGCACAGAGCTCTCATTTTTCGTAGAGTGATCTCTATACTGATGTCCTGCCCACATGAGTCCCTGAGGTCAGTTAGAGCATGCAGGGCTATGGCAGAGGACCCTCCCATTGTTTTTTTAATCAAAGTTTGTCCCTTTCCTACTTATTCATCTTCCATACTTCACACGTCTGTAGGAACTTCTCCATTTAGGCTCCTTACTGCCCATGGAGGGAGTTCCTAGTTTCATGGAATCATAGAATCACTAAGCTTGGAAAAGGCCTCTAAGATCACCCAGTCCAGCTCCAACCCACTGCCACCATGCCCACTGACTACGTCCCTCAGTGCCACATCTTCACAGATCTTGAACACCTCCAGGGACAGAACTGGGGAACTGTGTGTCCACTGCAGCCTCCCTTGCAGCAAGCTCCAGAAGAGCCAGGGCAGGAGAAACAGCTGCAGCCAGAATAGTTTCATATGCTCCTAAATACGTAGCAGTACTGAAGAAACATAAGGTGAAATAGAAAATCTCTGAAAAATTTGGAAATGCTGAATATTGCTGAAGAAGAATAAATGCGTGGTAAAAACACATGGTGGATGCTCAAGGAGACACTCAAGGTCAGGCTGCATGGGGCTCTGAGCACCTGAGGAAGCTGTAGGTGTCCCTGCTCATTGCAGGGGGGTTGGACCAGGTGGCTTTTAAGGGTCTCTTCCAACTCGAATGATTCTACAGTTCTATAGAAATAGTTTCACTGTATGAGATACAGATTTTCTTTAAATCTTCATGAATCTGCTGTTTTTGTAGATTCACTGTACTCCAGTATATGTTTTGCTGCATCTGCAAATGCCGACAAAGAAAGGGTTTGCAGGGGAAATACGTTGTGCAATGTCTCTCTGAGTCTTTAAAACCTTGTTAGCTAGTCAACGTCAATGAACCTAAATTAAAATGCAACCAAAATGCAATGGTTCAGCTTTTGCATGGGGCAAGGCACAGACCTATGTTTGCTGAAGTAACATCTCCAGAGTTCCTGGCTTGAACCACTGCACGAAACCCACAGACTTCAGGATGGCATTATTGGGATAAAACCCACTGTAAGGTGCAAACATTTATAAGTCTTGTTAGCAGTTCTGCATACGATCACCATCACATCAGAGTGATTTTGCTGGACACAATAGAAATTAATTTCTCCTTTTGCTCCTTAGGACTCAGAATTTGTTTCTTGATGAGGAAAATGCCCTTGAACAATCATGTGCTGGAAGGGGTGACCAGCTGGAGCCCCGTGCTGTGGTTAGTTATATTTTGGAATCTTAAGCAGCTGTTTGCCTATGTCTATATTCATTAGGCAGGGATTTAAAGTAAAAAGTGCACCATTCATTATTCTTACCGCAGCACAGAGCTCCACGACAAGCCCTATCGAATAATGCAAACCAAGTGAACAAACAACCAACATAATTTACTGTCAACTTCGGTAAAAACATGGGAAAAAATCCCCGCAGTCCAAAATACTGTGGGTGGTTTTAACAACATTGTCCACAGTGCATGAAATGCAATATTTTGGGGGTAGTAATTGCCGTTATTTAAACCTCAGAAAGCCGCAGATTTATATTTGTTCGGTTTCCCTTTAAGCTGGATAATAAATCTGTATGGCTTCTTCTGGGCTTTTTTTATTAGAAAGACTTCTGAGAGGATAATATTTGCCTATGCCGTTCTATTCTTTGGCTTCTTAAAAATCACAGGAAAGATTTTAACGACCAAGTGGTTCTGTATGGAGCAAATTGTGTCTTTAGCTGCGGCGTGCTGTAATTACTGGAGATAGCATCACTGATACATATGCAGAAACCAGCAGTCAATTTTGACTCTGAAGATAATACACCGACTGCGTATTAAGTTTAATGTAGATTAATGTGAGTTGCTTTCCTTTGCATGTATGTACACAGGTACAAATAATTAAGATTAATTCCACTGGATATAATGGCCTTCACTGTGCACAGTGCCATAACATTCCTCTTTAATAGCTGTTAATTGGATGTATTTGCTTTGATGGTGAAATCCTGATTAGTCTTGTTACCCTACAACCCCTTTCCCCCTCCCTTTGCCCACTTTTGTGCTTAGGAAAAGATTTATAATAAGGGAATCACTGCTATGCAGTTTATTAGCAAAAAAATCAATTCATCTAGAGACTCAGCTAAAAAGGGTGCTTTGCATAGCGTTTGAAGAGTAGAGATGATCAGAGAATCACGGAATCATTAAGGGTGGAAAAGATCATCCACTCCAACCATCCACCAACACTGCCCACTGACCACATCCCTCAGTGCCTCACCTCCACAGTTGTTGAATGCCTTCAGGGATGGTGACGATCCCACCACCTTGGGCAGCCAGTGCCAGTGCATCACCTCTCTTTCTGAGAAGACATTGCTCCTAATACCCAACCTGAACTTCCCCTGGCACAACCTGTGGCCGTCACTGCTCACCCTATCACTGTTAACTGCGAGCTGAGGCCGACACTCACCTCAACACAACCTCCTGTCAGGGAGTTGTAGAGAGCCTAAAGGTCTCCCCTCTCTCCAGACTGAGCAATCCCATTCCCTCAGCCGCTCCCTGTAAGACTTGAGCTCCAGACCCTTCACAGCTTCATTACCCTCCTCTGGACACGTGAATGGTGCTCGTTTACATCTGCTCTTTTTGCCACACAGCACTTCCACAGGTTATACTTAACAGCACTACTAAGAGGCCCCATTGCAATGCCCAGTGACACTGTCATCTGATTGAATGATGTGGGCACTGAAGGAGCAGATCCTTTATGAGGTTAATTAGCTACGGAACCGTAATATGAAATTCTTACCCCTCCCCCGAAAAGAAGAAAAGCCTGCATAATAATGGCAATTAAAAAAAAGTTTTTTAAAAAGAAGGCCATTTCCGTGTAATCATTAAAACGTGTTCAGCAATTACACATTTATTGTCAGTATAAAACGAACAGTTCAGAGAACGCTGAGTGAATATCAGCTGAAGCAATTAAGAAAGGTGTTTATTTTACCGAGGCCTCTCCATCTACCAGAGAGCTTGCAGTGGTTTTATTCATGTTTTTAATTACAGCCCATTTCTAAACTCGCCTACACCTGCCCTAGGCACGGCTGCATTTGCATGTGCTCCTGCCTCGAGCCCCCTCCAGCACGGGGAGGGTTAAAACCAATATTTGTAGATGAAGAGGTAAACATATTTACATTCAGTTTTTCACACTTTATGCATATGTCATGCAGTGAATAGTTTTAGAGGTATGTTTGTACTATCTCTCCAGAATTTTTACAGTCTGCAGGACACAAAATCTCTATAAAGTGACTTATTGAAATAGAAGCAGATTGGTAAAACCGTTTCTCTCTTATGAACTGTGAAGAATGATCCTCTAAATGAAATCAGGAAGGAACTGGACAGAATCTTGTTTAATGGTGTGACAAAATGAATCACAACTATTCCAAGCATCCATCACTGCTAAAAGGGGACCACAAATGATCTGTGAACTACTATATATTGATTACTCATGTACTACAAGTGTCGGATTTAATGTTCACACACCATGGAAAGGCGGCAGGGACAGATGGTGCCTTAACTCTTCTTTGATAGATTTTAATGGTGAAATATTGATTTCTATCTGGCCAAGGCCTGTTGTTAGGGGCCAAAGTCATTTGTTGGGTATAGCCGGACACCCAGTCTGCTCGGGGTAATCAATCATTTTTGGCAAGGCAGGTGAAATTCTGAGGAGAAGCACCTTGCTTCCCAAACCGCCTCTCGATGAGGCTGAGCCCGACGTGTGCGCATGCACACCCCCTCCTCCGCTACGCGGGCAGACAGAAGCCTCCATGAAATTGTGCTTGTAAAGAATTATTAATGATAAGACATGTTTACTGAGGAGAGTCACAGCGAATCACAGCTGACATGAAATAGTCTGGGAGCCTCAGAGAGAAAATGAGCTTCTCGCTAAAAGGGACTATATTTTATTTAAACATCCGTCTAGGGCTGAGAACTCAGGTAATCTGTTGTGTTACAAGCCACTGGCTGTTCTTGCCATCCAGAGAGATAACAGTGAGGAGCTAATAGGAACACATCAATCACAATCAGGCTGCAATTCCACCGGTGTCTCCTCTTCCCGGCTCCTTTTTAAGCTCCTTAATAACGATGATAACATAGTTCTGGGCTTTGCGAGAGGGCTGCTTCCCTTTGAGGGTCATATTCATAAAGCGGGCGGCTTGCGGAGTCAGCATCTCCCCGCGATGGTGAGGGCGGTGGGAGGGGAGGGGCGGGGAGGTGGGGGCAGGCGGGCCGGGTCCCCCCGCCATAAATCCACAGACTCTCGTCTTTCCCTCGTCGGCCTTCCCAGGAGAGGACTGCTGCACGGAAGCGGGCAAGGGCAGCCACTGCCCAGCTGTACCCCAGATGTTGGGAAGCCGGTTGAGGCTGATTTTTCGTTTAGATTATCTTGCTTACCTAATGATTTTTGCTTCACTGCTCAGCTCGATTGTGTTCACTAGGACGGCAGGCTATTAAAATGTCAAGGCGCATTGAATTGTTGTTATCAAGGAAAGAGACCTTTCCAATCAGCCCACGTTCCCCGGGTTGCATAAAGGCGAGGAAGGGATGGGAGGAGGAGGAGGAGGAAGAGCTCCTTCGCACCGGGTGTGTGCTGCTGTGCATGGACGTAGGCAGACGTGTACCTGCGCCTGCTGGAGCGCGCTGCGATAATTAAAATGCCACCTTCTACAACAGGCATTAGACATTTCTCTCATTCGCATCATACGGGGGGAGATGAAACTTCTCCCCATTGTGCCTTCCGCAAAAATCCTCGCAAAGAAAATACGGGGAGGAGGAAAGTTGTGCGGCTGAATCACTGGCTCCGCATACTAAGGAGCTGCTGGGCAGGGCTGAAGGAGAAAAACAAAGGCAAATGCCTTCCTCATGTCTGCACCTGCCTTAAGGCTTGATAAGAAAATAAGTTCACCGACCTACTGGGAAAAACACTGGAGATTGTCCGGTATCACAATATTGAACAATCGGTGACAGGATGATACAAACCCAGCACATTTGGAGACACGAAATCCCATACCTCTCGTCACCACCACCACCTTGCTCATATAATTGCAGAGCAGTTTATTATACAGAGGCACATCAGATATTGCCGTGGATTGATTTTTTTCTTTCTGCTCTTGTAAACTATACAGTACATCATATCGGTGGGGGAAAATATATGTATTCTTTGGATTTACTTCTTTGCTTAAATCATTTCACAAATATTTTGCTTTTCCCCTGTCGCTTCTCTTTCATTTTTATTTAAAAAGATGGCTTTGTATTTTTTTTTTGCCTGTATATGGTTTTGTAGAATAATGACATCTATCCTGTCCCCGATGCATCAAGCATCATTGATTGGCCACAGCATCATTGTCACTACTGGGTGTTCATCTTCACACTTGCTGCTGGCAGGTCCCTCGTCTGCTCACCCTCTCTGTCTCACACATGCCCCGTTCCTCGGCCACATGCTGGCTCCCAGCAGGCATGCCTGTGGTCTCTTCTCCCCTAATGCGCATTTTCCTCTGCATCTCCCTCCCTCTGACCTTGGCTTTGTGTGAGGCCAGTGGCACACATCGCAGCACAGCACTCAGCTTTGTCTGTATTAAGGAGCCAGAAGAAAACAGACCCTTTCCTCTGTTGTCCACGCCAGCTCATGGAAGTATGAGTATAGCATGCCAGCATACTCAGGCACAGGTTTTGGGGGGACGAGACATCACTGACCATCAAGTCCAGCTCACAGCTCCACACAGCACCACCCAAAAATCAAACCCTATGTCTGAGAGCGGTGTCCAACACTCCTTGAACTTTGGCAGCTCCGTACCCACTGCCCTGGGCGGCCTGTCCCATGCCCAGCACTCTCTGGGGCAGAACCTTTCCCTAATCCTGACCCTCGACCAACACAGCTCCAGGGACATCTCCAAATATGAACAGCTGTGCCCAGTTCTTTGCTGTCTGGTCTGTGCCCTCAAAGCAGACCTCAGAGGCTTTGCAAAATGCCTGATTTCCAAGAGGATCTAAGTTTAGGTGCCAAAATCTGATTTCAGACTTAACTTTGCATCTGCAAGTTAAAAAGGCCCAGTACTGGCTATTAGGTTGAAATGTAAGTTATATGGGAAATGGTTCTTGAACTCTGCCAAAACCCCTGCATGAAGTCAAGGATGACGTATCTATCAATCACTCCAGCATGAGATACTCCAAACGGATGTAATTATCCCCCAAACAAGTGTTAGAAGTCACAGAAAGCTCAGCTGAAGTTAGATCAGTTAAAATGACGCTTAAGAAAAGGACACTGGAAAGTTCCTCGTAATCTCTTACAATGTAATGCAGTAACCTTAGAATTACAATAAAAACTTTGTTTTCTATGGCTTCAGAACTCATGTTCTTCCCCTCCTGCACCCTTTGGGATGCTGAAATGAGATGGTTCCATCCCATTGGAAGGCAGACCTACGTGCTAGCAAAACGACTGCACAGGGAATGGGAGCAGAGCAGGTTGCTCACGATGGAGCACCTTGAAGAAGCTAAACTAGCTCTCAAAGCAGAATAATTGGTGTAGCAGTAGGCTGTGCCCACGGTAATCGTTTTTACTGAGATGAAGCTTATTAACATGTGCACTGGTGCATCTGCATTGCCTCTGGGACTCCAGCCCTGCATGGTTTCCCACCGTGCTGCACAGAGGTTTTACCTTGCTCTGACCTTGCTCCAGCTCCTTTGTCCCTTTCTATGCTCTCAGTTACCTCTTGTCTCGCAGCTTTACGTCCCATATTTTAAATCCAGCCCAACCTTTTCAAGTTTCTCCTATGCTATATGCTTCAGATATGTCGGCTATATTGTCTGTCCCATTGTTACAATGCTTTAGGTTTGTGGAAAGTTTGTTGTGAGTTGCACACTTTGAATAATGCCCATCTCTAAGCTGCAATTTTAAGCCATTATAAATGATCACAAAGCCTTACTCTGTGCTTTCTCTGATGTTTGTAGGGGAAAGGTGTGTGTGTGCACAAGACCAAAGGCTCAATCCCTGCTTGAGAGAGAAAAAAATAAATCAGCATTACTGATCCAGACTATGCTTATTTTACCTATGGAGGAATAAAAGTGCAATTTCTTGGGACTAATATGAAATAGGTCAAGAGACAAAACAAGATCTCTCTGCATCTGTTCTATGGTGTATGTTGGAAGCCAAACCCCAACCTCTACCTTCTGATTTACTGCCATAGCAAAGCTGAGCTGGAGCACGGATTGGCCAGGGTGTTAGCTCTGACCACCACTCATGAAGATTATAACAAAATCTGGGAAAGGTACAAGAGAAGCATGGCTTATTGCATTTATAATCCAAACCCAAGATATTAAATGCACCAAAGACATTCACCTTTCATGGCAGGGTTTGCAGAGAGAAGAAGAAAAGAATGGTGACAGTAGCGGAAATGCCAAGTCAAGGCCTGAATCAGTGATGGAGCACCTGGTGGGAAGGCACGGCTAACCCAGGGGTGCTCAGGCACATGCAATGATCTTGAGTGACCAGAAGAGGTGAAGTCAGGATCCACTCCTTCCCAGAACTCATTTAAGGGTTGGCAGTGGAAATAAAGTTCTCTCTCTGGAGTTCTCTAGCTACTTGAGGTAGTAAGAGCAAGCATTTTTTTTCCTCTCTTTTGTTTCTGTATCCACAGCTGTGGTGCTTGGGCTTATCCTCACTTGCTCCAGCCTGGAACTCTGCTACTGTGCTATCATTGCTCTGTTTTCCATTGTGTTACAGCATTATATTGACACAGATCCGTCAGATTGCAAATGACCCAACCAGGGGAGGAGCAAATATCAGCAGGTTTTCCTGCCAGGGCTAATCCCATCTGTAAGCCCTGGGTATCCTACACTTCACTGTAGTTAGAGGCTCTCCCAGCCTGAAGCCTCATTTGATGAAGTTCTGTATTAGAACTCATGACCTGATAATGCTGTGAGTGCATTTTAGACAGTTTTAAGGTGTTATTTGGAGACTCAGCCTCCATCCCCACTGCACTGCTGGCCATGTCTCAGCATAGCCCCATGCACAGTTGCTGTGCTGAGAATTAGTGGACTTTGCTGGCTCATTTGTTTTGTGAAATCTGTCTGTTTTGCACTGAATGCAGTACTTCTCCAGCATACGTGATTCAAATCAAGGCAATCATCCTACACAGTGTAAATCAATGAAATGAAATGTAGCCATTGACAGCGCTTACAATTTTGTCTATTACTATGAAATCCTCTTTCTTTAAATAGAGGTGCTTTTATGAGTCCATTGAAGCATAGCTGACAAAGCCTTCAATCCTGGCTATTGCCGAAATAGTGCGAAACATAACAGTCACAAAAGATACATGTGGTGCATATTTATACAGATTAGAATAAGCACTTTGTTCAATTGCTGCAGTGCATTTGTCCCTTTTCCAGGATTCTTAGGAGCCCTGGATGTTTTGCTCTTCCCATGAGTAAAATAAACACGTACCTGCAGGCTTACCAAACCTTTCTGCCTCTCCATGTGCTGACAGCACAAAAAATGTACTTCTACAGCAGTGTTAAAAAAAAAAAAAAGGTAGTGTAATTATTCTTTATGTTAATATAATAGGCTAGTAAATGTTCCTACGCTTCTTGAAGGACTAATTACATTTCAGTAATGTGAATGATCCCTGGAGCTGCTGCTGTTAAATATTTTTGGAGCGGGAGCGGGGGAGTTTATTTGTACACACCAGAGGAACGTGGGTTTGAGAAACAGAATAGTAAGGCTCTAAAGCAGCAGTGCTGCTTCTGGCATCTGAGTAACTTCAGGCAATGTAGGAATTCCTATTCAGTTGTCATGTAACAATTTGGAAAGGCAGCCCTGCCTACCTATTGACTTCTGAGGAAGGCTTCTGGTTTCAGACCAGATGCTGACATGGGCATAGCTGTGCATTTCCTTGCTGCTGCATCTCTTCTTCACGCTCTTCCCTCTCAGTGAGAGCAGTGCATTGCTATATTATGCAACTGAAGCTGCCACACAGCCTACTGTGTTTAATAAAATATAAGTGCTGTTCACTCAGTGCACCAGTCAACCTTGCAGTGCTGGTCCAGGCGGAGTCACTTTGGGTAGATCAATTTGGCTTCATTAGGCACATCTGTGAGCAGGTAGTGGTGTGGCCTGCTTGAGCTGTTTGCTCTGAATTGGCCCCACACCATAGTGGAGCTGCTGCACAACAGGTTGCTGGGGTTAGGAGCAGCAGAGGAATAAAGTTGTTTGGTGCTGCAGGGAAATAATGAGTGATGATCTATCAATGAAGGGCCAGCGGTGGATGTGATAGAAATAAACTAAGGGTGTGAAGAAAGGGAAATCTGTGGCTGGAAAGAGAGGACTGTGGGGGGGAAGAACAATGGTGATGTATACTTTCTCTCTATAGGTGAACATATTGCCAGAAGGAAATTACAGCACCGGGGACAAATTGTATGAGGGGGATGAGGAATACTTAACTTCCACCTATTTCTTTTCTCCACTGCAGGTTTCAGTTTTACCTTAAATATGTTTATTGAAGATGGTGGACTGGAGATAAGGATGAAAAGCTCTGTCTGAAGGCATCCTGTGCTGCTCATAGCCTTTTGTTGAAATACTGCTTTGGGTTCTGAGTTTCCCATGCAACCCCAGACTCCTTCCACACCTGTAACTCTTCTAACCTGAAACCTATGGTCCTGCTAGTGGGAAAAGAACAAAAGCTTCCTTCTTGAAGAGCTAGAATACAAGCACTGTGCTGAAAGCTCTTTCCCGCAAGGGTTAATGTTTTTGTTGTGAAAAGAAGGAATAATAATAACAACTAACTTCTCAATTGAAGCAAAGCTTCTTTAGGGCACATGCTGATTGACCACTCAATAACCCACACCAAGGATACATGAAGGGAGGTGGGGAGGAGAGCAGGCTCTCTGCAGTCTGTCCCACGCAGAATCGGACTGAAATGTTAGGGAATAAATTACAGACATTTGCACGGACTTTGTTTCAGCCAAAGAAGCTGAGAAATAGCTTTCTGAGCAGAGCTCAAGATCTCTCTTGTGGAAGCTGCCAATGCATGCCTGAGATGACTTTTTTTCTGTCTCCACACCCCTTGTGATTTCTTTCTCCTCCTTAAACTCTTCTTCCTGATAGAAAGGGACCCGAGCCAAAAGTCTGTTACTTCTGGAAGCAGCTTGAGTCTGAGGTTTTGACTTAATTTATCTTTACCTGATGATGTGAGTGATCTACAACCCTATTGACTTCTGCAGTGTTATCCAGGGCTAAAATTCGGATATACCTGATCCACAAAGGAGCCATTGTACAGCATGCTGGCATTTGATCATGCTGGAGAATGAAAGCCATATTTGAGTGAGGCCTACAAGTGCCTCACTCCTGCACTGTAAACAACTGGATATTACAGTAATGGACAAGGCTTTGAGTGCTAGGAACAGCTTCACATTCACTTTATTGATTTGCAATGTGCACTGTGATGGTCTGCTGTAATAAATACGAATGCCATAGTGTAGAAATGTCAGAACAACTTATTAAAAATGTGTCTCTTCCCTGCTTGTGCAGCATGGCATGTGCTTCTGCACAGCTGCAGGATTGTGGCTAGGTGGGGATGAAGCTGTGGCTCGAAATTCTGCTTTGTAAGAATATAAATTCAGCATATGAAATAAATATGCACTGGACAGCCCCTTCCTTTTGCTTTGTGCTTCTGTGTAACAGAGAATACTTCTGTGTCTCAGCATACATTTCACGTTACAGAAGAGAATGCAATTTTCTCACATCTCAGGAAGGTTGAGTTGCTAGCAAGTCTTAGCTTGCAAACCAGAATCAGTTCTTTGGCTGTCTAAAAAAGCACTAAGTGCCAGTGTTAACGCTACAATAGCTCCATCCCAGCAGAGGAAGATTTCAGCCTTTGGCAAGACTGTAGTAGAAAGAAGAGATCTTTGTAGGAGACTATATGTGTACTGGTGCTGCAGATGTTTGTGCAGTTGCATGTATCCCCTGCTCCCAAGTATAGAACAGCAGCCTTTGACCTGATTAACATTTCCATACGCTGCTTCTGCTCTGAGCCATTTTGCATCGGGCTTCTGTGTAGAGGCTGAGCTTTGAATGTGGGCTTCGTTCTGGAGTAGATCATCTGGTCTTCAGCAGCTCCAAGTCCCTGGGTAAGCTGGTTGATGACATAAAGAAGGGAAATGTGTGATTTATTATGGACCCTTAGTCCCATCACTACTAACAGAGGTCATTGCCTTGTGGATTATTGCTTGCAACTGCTGAAAATAGTTCTTTAAGCATTTGATTATGTCCTCATCTTGTGAACTCCTTGGAGCAGGACAAACAAAGTTGTTTTCTCACTTACTGCCTGGTATTGCATCTCCATCTTTTTTTCTTATAAATGTGTTCCCTGCAGCACTAAAAAAAGTTTTTCCCAGAAACTGGAGGAAGTGTTGTGTTGTTTCAGATGATAAACTTCAAGCCTTTATCAGTTTATGTTTTATTTCCCTTTTTTGTTGTTGTTGTTTCAGAAGAGATTAGGTCAATGTAGTATCAAGATCCAGAGCTCAAATGGTATTATCTCTTATATAGATGTCTGTCTTGTTGATTTTGGTGAAATTACACATAGAATTAACTGGCTGATGAGGCACAAAGTGCTTTAGGATTATTGGGGCATATAGGGATGCTCAGAGTGCAAAGCCTTGATATATAGTGTTGGCTCTTCAGCATATTAAACGTGAGCTTTTCTTACTAAACGTGAGCTTTTCTTACTGACTTTTCTGCAGAAACCATTGCCACCTGGTGAAAGCTGTCTGCAGTTCAGTTTCAGAGGCTCTAAGCTGTGCTAATGAGCAGCAATAAGAAATTGAGATTCTGTTTTAGTCAATGAAGCCAGTGTAAATTCGGGGAGAAGAGAGTCAAACCTGAGAACTGACTTTGGTATTGTACCATTATTCTTGCTGAGAAGGGCATAGGTTTGTTCAGAGATTTGTAGTCAATGAAAAGTTTTCTTAGATGTGTTTCAGAATTGGCATATTTCTTCTGTTTGGATGGATTTTATACGAGTCTGTTTTCTTTCTAATAAGTAATTAAAATTTATATTTTAGTGGTCAAGTGAGGAGTTACTGATGGAAAACTGCCCCAAAATCCATTAGTGGAGGAAAATGAGATTGGAATTGGGGGGAAAAAAAATTGTACTGATGGTTATGTAGGAGGGACAATGTGCTATTTATCATAAATAGATGTGAGTTTATGAATTAGTGTGGAGTGTGAAGGGGGCTGAAAGGCTGAGAGAAGTGCTGGGTGGAAATTACTTGCTGGAAACTCCATTCAGTTTCCACAGTTATGAACAGAAATATTTCCCTTACTCCAGGAATGCATACTCTGTACAAATGTTCAGATGGATGCTTCCATGGTAGCCATCAACCTCAGCAGCCTGCGGATGACAACTGAATTAAAGCCCATGATACGTTAGTCAAAAGCTGTGCTTTTTTTCCCATCATGCAGATGGGAAAAGATGGGGAAGTTGATGACAGTCCAAACACAGAGCTTGTGGCAAAACCAAATCCATAAGCCCTGATTCCTGATAATTATTCTATATCTTATTTATAAGAGAAGTCTTCTAGAGATAGCAGAAATAGCAGAAAAAAATCTCTGGAATTTCACAGAAATCTGTAGACGTAACTGCAGAAACTGCCAGGACCCCTTCTTTTATGCATTGCTGAACAACAAAGAGTCTCGTGATGTTCAGGCAACCCTAAGGGTTTAGAGATTCCTCTAATGTTCTGCTGTGGATACCACAGAAAATGGGAGACTCTTGAACAGGATAATGAAGGTGCAGTGCAGAATCCCAAGTCCCACATTCGGGAGGCAATTCTGGAGAGGGGAGGAGACCCTGGTGCTAACCTCATCTGATGGACAGTCCCTGAGGCACCACTGCCATCTGGTGAAAACTAGAGCAGCCCATAGGGATGTGTTAGAGTGCCATAAACTGACAGCCTTAACAAGTAGACTAAGCTCAGCAGAAAGCACAGTGTGGCCCATAGAATTTTATTGAAAGTTTTTCTTCCAGTTTATTCTTTCAAAGTCTGCTTTAGATTTCTACAGCAAATCCATAATCCTTTATGCAGTGTTTGTACTGGCTTGCAATAGTAACCCACAGTTCTTATTATTAAACTCTGAGAACCATCTCTGTGAGCAAATAACAATGTCGTCCTTTCTGACTTGGGAAGGTTTCTGTAGGTTTGTCACTTTTGTCTGCACGAACCCATTTTCTGAGGCGTGTGAGAAGGAAGTGTCCTGCTGATGTTGTATATATGCCCTGTTGAGGAGCAGTCAGTAGTGATTACTCCTGCAACATCAAACATCCTTCATGGTCAGGTTTGTCAAGTAAGAAGGCACAGTGCTTGTGTTCAGCATGCAAGGGGATGTTGTCTGTTTGAGCTGGTGTGGGTATCCATGCTTAATGTGGAGTCTAAAGGAGGTAACATTTTCTCCCAAGAGCCCATGGGTGTTTTTCTCCTACAGCCCGGATATCACACATGGAATAGAGGAAGGTAGCAGGCATGGTCTCTCCAGGGGGTTGATCTAATTTGACCTGTAGGCTGAGATGAGCGGAGTGTAAAACCGCTGACTAAATAGACCTTGGATCAAGTGCCAACCTCCTGTTATCGGAGTTCAGTGCAAGTGATGTGAGGATGAACAAAATCTCTCCAGCAGATTTTGTGCTCCTGGTTTAAATGTCACAGTCTGCAGGGGTGATGTATATACACTACCATTTGCTTTCTCCTTCCACTCTTAAAGATATTCTTATGGTTCTATATACCTTTGAAATTAATTATTTGAGGTCTTATGGGTTTTTTTTGTTTTTTACTTAAAATCTAAGGATCGTATTTATAAATAGTGTCATTTGCTGTCTGAAAAGGAGAAATTGTATTTAAATCAATATTATATATTAAATTCTGGGGTCTGTTCTGAGTAGAGTAGGTAGTATTAAGACCTATATATAATTTATTAATGATCTCAGTAGTGGCCCAAAGTCTTTATTGAGGGTCAGGTCAAGTTTTGGTCAGTCTTCAGTCAAGCTTTTAATGGCTTTGTAGCTGCTAGGTTCACTTCACTGTGGTGTAAACCCACTAACTTCAATGGATTTAAATAGCCATCTTTTTAAGGAATGTAGAAAATGCTGCGGCTTAAAAACTAATAGGTTTTTTCAACAGCAACCAAAACAAAGGTAACAAAGAGATTTCTATTTTGGATAATCAATTTTGCATCCTAGAGAACATCCTTGGTAAAGTACTGGAAGCTATGAGAAGCCAATTCGTTACACTTCCAGCCAGAACCTAGCTAGAAGCATGAATGCAGCATGTCATTATGATTAATTATGTGTAATGAGTGTTTTATGAACCTAAGAAAGAAAAGCATTTATTTTTTCTGGTATTATGGTGGTAGTGTCTTGTTTTGTTTTAAAGCTGGGAGCGTGAAGCCAAACAGATGATGAAACCCCCTTATTAGCTCTTTTGTTTTGCTCTAAACTGTAATGAGGCTTACAGGGCCAAGTCTCCATCACACAGTGGCTCTGAGTGCAAGAGAGAAGTATTCAGTTCAGGAGCTCTGGGATTTTGATTTTTTTTTTTTCTCTTTTGTTATGTTTAATTCATTTTCTGTGGCAGAGACCCCGTAGACCCATCTAGCATGCTGTTCAACAGCACACAACATGATGCAGGAATAGCCCATGCCTTGTAGGCCTTCACACCAGACTGTCCTTAGGAGAAAAGCTCAAGATGATTATAACTTGGTGATGGCAGGGCTGGGATGCAGGGCCAGCA
This sequence comes from Callipepla californica brunnescens, assembly GCA_023055505.1. NCBI lineage: Eukaryota > Metazoa > Chordata > Aves > Galliformes > Odontophoridae > Callipepla > Callipepla californica. The sequence continues at coordinate 279,309 of JALIRH010000115.1, read as the reverse complement.
CAAATGATCACATCTGGATCTGGCATCAGTCCTGCCCCGTTATTTCTGTGGTTCCCATGCCTTCTAGACAGGAGTCTGGATTACAGCAGCAATATGTGTGCTGTTGGCTTTGTCCACAGAGGGGTTCTTGTGGGGAGGCTGCAAAAACCCTTTGGTCCATCCATATACTTTATGGGACTGGGGATGGTAGGGCAGGAGGAGTGCTTCTGGTGCTATTGGAGGACTAGATTTTATAGAGGGGTTAAAAATTGGTGTGAGAAGAGGGTGGTCAGAAAACGAGAACTAAAAAACCCAAACCAACCCAAACAAAAAAAAGAAGAGAAAAAGAGTGAGTCAGCGAGAGCCCTGCTCTCTGGCGCTTCCCCCGTGCGCCAGGAGGTGGTGCAAAGCCCCTGCTCATCCCACAGACAGCACATAAATTCCATTTTTCCAGAGACTGCGCTCCAACTTGTACTACCCAGGAAAGGTACTGGAGGTTTAACCCTCTCAGCATACCCTATAGCTCTGGTATTTTGGTATGTATCTAAGGCTGACAATAGTAACTGTGTGGAAAGAGGAAAACGGGGAGGAACTTCGTACTGCTAAATGCTATTATCACGCTGCAATAATGGTAATTAAAATAAAAAACATGGTACTGCCAAATGACTTTGAAAGTGTAATATATACAGAATAAACAGTTCTTGCTGTGCAGAGTGCAGGATAAAAGATTATGATCGTAGATTTTTAGTTTTCGTGCTTCTTCTTTTCATTGTGTACAACTGGTTTCTTATTTTTCTTTTTTGAAACTTCCACACAGTAAAACTAAAAATTAATCTTTTAGATAAATAGATATTCATGAGCCACTGTTACCACATCTATTGATGACAAATAAATTAAAACTATGCCATGAAAGTGTGTTCTCAGTTATCTGTTAGTTAAAATGGAGCTATTAACTGCCTCCCCTTTCTCCTTACTGAAACACAGAAAATCAGTAATGAATAGTTTGTAAATTCATTATGTGGCCTTTGGTGATAATTTAACAGAACACATAATTTGTTGATGGTACAAAACCGTATACAGCATGGCTTGATTGCTGAATTGATGCAACACTGGCAACGTGAGTGCATTCATTTCGGATAAACTGACGTTTTCATTTCACGTTAAAAATCTCAGTGCATGTTTACTAGCTGCTGTACAGAAAGTTGTTTTAGCTTAAGGAAAACTTCATATGGGCACAACTTCTGCTTATGCCAGAAATAAAAGCCTCAGCCTATTGTTCCTCAAATTACAGTTCTGTTTTTCTTTTTCTTCTTTTTTCTTTTCTTTGAAGGAACAAGGGTTTATAAAAGAGGCATTTGCTCCAGCTTCTCAATTAGCAACTATTACCAATGCCTATTGTGAAAACAGATTATTTTAGGAGACTAAAGATAAAATTTTCTTCGAGTTTATTTTTTGACACCTTCAGATTTTCTCCTCTTTGGATAATGATTATATTTTCATGCAAATTTTACATATATTTCAGCTATAAGAACTCGCGTTGCCAGGTACAAAGACTTCGTCAGGCAGTGTCTGTATGTGTTGCAATAAGAGTACCTCAGTTCAGCATTATGTTTTAAGGCATCTGTGAAATGAAGCTTAAAAGGTTAAAAGAAAATATAAGACAGCCTGTGTGCTAACTTTCTTGCTTTTTAAAATCCTGAGGAAGGATGGGGTAATTTTTTAATCCCTACCTTAATAGTAAAACATACACATTCATATTTTTGTTTTGGAGGTGGAGGTCTCTTTGGAAGTGAGTGGTTATGAAGGAATAATATTGGAGAGCTGTAAATGTAAATGTTTAAATATAATACAAAACACTCAGTAGCATATTCTAGATTTTGAATCTAAAAGCTTTTAGGAGAATGGAGCAGAAACTGTTGTTTAAAATCATTGTAACCCCACTGGCTTTTATCAGCTGAAATCTGTGCCATTATTTGAATGTTATTTTAAGTGCAAGTGCTTTTCTCCAGACCTTAAAAAGTTCAGCTTTGCTTATTCAAGAAAATTAACATTCTGAACCACGAGTTAGATATTAAAAAAATCATTACAGGATATGGCCAGATTTTCTGTTCTTGCTAATTTAACATTGCCTTATTATCTTTACAGAATGTCATTTTTTTTGAGCGTGCTAACACAAAACTTATATACCATCATTAAGGGTCACAGTTTATTGGATTTCATCTCACTGCTCCAGCAAACATTTGTTTAGTGACACTCTTAAATACCAGGTTGTACTAAAAGTGTCGGAAGTGCTGCTTGAAAGTTTGAGCAAAAACACTGTTTCTTTTAAAGCCACTTCAGAAAAGAATGAAAATAGTAAAGTTTTAAATTTGACCGCTGTGCAGTGCAATGAGGAAGCTATTTGGCTCTTGGGATTACTTTAAGATTAATATGTGATAGAAAAAAAATTAAGTTTGGCAAAAACATGCATGAAATATAGATCCATAGCTCAGGCATTGAGGATGCAGGTGTGCATCTATCACTCCTAGGCAATCATTTTATGTGACAGTTCTTGATAGCAACAATTGAACGTACAATGTTCTTAACATCACAGTGACTTTATCTGGATTTTCATGGTGATAATCTAATGGGAAGCTTTCTATTTCATTCGTGCTCTTCTAATCTTTATTCTCCCGTTTAGCTGCCTCCTCCTACCCCCAAAAAAAGAATAAACAAGTGAAGGAAAGTGTATTTTGCACTTTCTTATAAGCAGTGCTGAAAGTCTGTCACAGCTACCAAGGGAAGCTAAAGAAACTAGAAACAGAAAGACTATTATTTACAGCTAGCAGGATACTGTATGGCACCATATGGTAGAATTTATCAAATTCTTTCTGTTCTTATGCAGGGTGAATAGGAGCTACAGACAGTTCCCTCCTGTAGTCCTTGCTCTGCTAGTCCCTCATTCATTTACACTGTGAGCTAAATCCTGCTTGACCCATTGCTTTTACACCCATAAACCCACTCATGAGAGCATGGCCAGCAGGATTTGGCCCTCTGTTTATTTCTTCCTTTAGCAGATGTGCTTTTGCTAGGAATGCTGTTTGCATTTCAATCAACCAAAACAACAGGACAGATAAATTAATGCCTGACTCGGCTCTTCACATCTGAGACTGAAATGTTACATTGCTCTTCCGAGGGTTTAAGTTTGCAGGGTGACACTTACCAGGTGTAAGGTGCTGTAAGGTTAAGAAGCATCAAACCTATAATAAGAGTCTGACTTCCTCTTCATTTTGTCTCCTTTTGTGTTACATACTAGGGCAAGGAAGGTCTGCCAATCACTATCATTTCTTTTTCTTGTTCTGTAAAGACTGGGTCGTCACAGCAACAGGCCTGTGACAGGCTGGTATCCATTTAGAGCTCCAGGGGGGTCCTAATAGGATTGAACCAGAAGATCAAGTGAATAGCTTCCTATTTTAGATTTGTAATAACTCTGAACTGCTTGCATATACATGGACCTTGCGGTGTTATGAGGAGACTTTTTACCAGAGAAAAGATCTGTCTATTTCTATCAACGCTGTACTTTGTAAAGGATACCCCTTAGCCTACTCCATCTTTGGAAAAAGAAAACACAAAAATTAAGCCCACTTCTCTTTCTCTCGCACACGCAAAATTGGAAGGTGTCATTTCCTTTCATTAATTCATTTTACCAGATCAAAGTAAATAGTCTGTTTATGGAGAACAAAGAAGCCCCTTTTTGGTATTCTGCTGAAGTCACTATCAGATTCAGAAGTTTACTCATCTTTCTGAAATCTGGCAAGGCTACATGCTGCTGAGATTACTGCCAAACGACTCATGCAAAACGGGCAAATAAATTCCATGCAAAACAAATTCTAGCAGAGGAAGAATAAGGAGGGGACATTTTGTTGACTTGGGAGGCTCTCAAGAGGTTAAGGCTCTCATTGGGCTTGCAGAGGAGGCTTCAGCAAACCCACAATACTTGGCGGACAGAGGAAGAACCGTGTTAAGTTGAAGTTATTTGCAGTGATTATGGAATCTGCTAGAAAATAGGTGATGCTTCATACATTTCATTCACAGCCATTTACTTGTCCCTTTATTAAGAAGAGCACTTTATGTGGAACTTCTTGAAAGGTAAGATCCCAGGAGTAAACTTGCCAAGATCTAGCTCTAGAAATTATGAAACATAAATATGTATGTATATTTAAAAGGCTAAATACTGGTAGCTTGCTTCTATTTTTTCTTTTCTTAAAGCAGGGGTTCTGAAGCATCTCATTCAGAGAGGAGCAGTAGATGAGGTTGCCATGTAACCTGGATTGTCAAAAGGTTTTGGAATCTTTTCTTAAGGCTCCAAGCTACCTCCAACCCACCTTATGGAGACAGTTGGCTGCCATGTTAGTTGACAACTCCTGAAGCTGCCAGGATGCTTAGTATGGACATACGTCAACTGTTGTAACACTATGCCAAGCTATCATACTTGTCTTGGAGAGGTCTTTTGGATACTATCCTTGTACTTTTTTTTTTGTCTGCCTAGGTCATAATCGAAGTCAGGTGCTGCAGCCAGCCTGAGACCATCTCTCCATCATCTTACTCTTAATCTTATCCATCCTTCCCATCAAATATTTTAGTTTTTACAGTGCCTGCCTTCATCATCTTAATACCGGTATTAGAATCAGAAGTATTTTCCACAGTTTATTTTCAAATAGCTTATAATTTCTACACTAAGTGTGTAAGACCTGCATGTGACACAAAATATTCATAAGCTCTGTGACTGGATGAGTAAATTCTTGTATTTTTCATATAAGACTGTGGCATGCACATATGTTCCTGGTGCTTTCATCAGTATGTGTTTTGAAAAGGGTTTTGCATAGATTAGGGACTCAAAGGTACTCATTTAATTAGAATTAGGGGCATCCCTCTGGGAGGAAGGATTATGCAGGTAAAATACTAGGACTGTGATCCATCAGCATATAGGGACAATGGCAAAACTGCAGTTCATTCGTTTGGGCCCTGTGTGCGGAGTTAAGATACATAACAATGAGCACCAAGATGAAGGGAGAGCCAGGGCAGGGACCATATAGCAAAACCTAGGAGCATTTGAAATGGGCTTTGAATGGATCTTCCTAGGTGCTTTTTCCCTAAATCCAAATTTCTCAAACTTCCCTTTTGCCCTCAGCCAAATCAAGTGAGAGGCACACCAATCAGATTTTTATAAAGTCCTTTACAAGGATTTCTGTTAGGTTTTATTCAGATTTCCTACTGCCTGCAGTAATGCTTTCTGAAAATTTGGAACAGATTTTGAAGTGATATGCGTATTTCTATAGGAATTTTCTTTTGGTGGAGATTTTTAGTGTATTCTTTGAAATTTAAAAAACATTTTTTTTCTTTTCTATCATTTTCCTTAGACAGACCGGTGTTGTGAGGACTTTCCTTCTGGCTAAGTGAGTCTTAAATGCTTATTTCAACAGAACAGAATGAATGTCCTTATTTACCTGTAAAATCTGAGATTTTGATGAAATTATTCCAGAAGTTTTGAATGTTGCCTTCCAAGTGTGAAGAAGGCATAGAAATCCTCTATGACAAATAAGATAAAATCAGGTTCCTATCCCCCACTTTGCTGCCTCTAATCACGTTGAAACTTACCTAAAATTTTAAAGAATTAAGACCCATTGCTGTGACACAGTGAAATTCTAGGCCTTTAAAAGATTATTCAGCCCATTTCTATGGGCTTCCATCTGGCGGTGCTGAGGCCTCACCTAGCATGTGAGTGCTAACCAAAACCAAGGTGTCTGCTTGGGGACGGGTTCTTCCCTCATAATGAGAGAAGAAACAACTTTAAAAGGTTTTTAAGATAAATTTTGTGATGTTTCAAGTGTATGAACTAGGCAGTGCTTTTTCTGTGTTTGTAGATGAGGAATTTGCTCAGAGCAAAGTGTTGGCATCTAACTGTGCTGAGACCCATGGCTGTTTCTACCACCTTAGAACTAAAACTTTTACAGCTGGCTTCTGAGTCAGACTTCAGCAATTTGGTGTCTCTGATAAAATGTTTCATACAAGACCCTTAATAAACATGCTGTTACAAAGATGTCCCTTCAGACTGTCTTCAAGTGTTATAATCCTGACTCCTGTTTGTTACAGATTCTTTCCAAGAGGAAGAAAAATGTTTTATTTAAGCATGTCATCTGATACATGCTCTCTTTTGTCCTGATCTAGACAAAGCTGTCCAGGTCAGGAATGGTCACCTTTGCTATTACTCTGTAACCTGTCCACAAGGGAGAATTACTTTTTGTTTTATGTTGTGCAGCACCTGGCTCCTGGCATGAAGCTAGTACAAATAATGATAACATACAGCAGCTGGCACTGCAGTGTCCACGCTTTCTCCACGCTTGGCACTGCCATAAATGTGATAGTGCAATACCTAGTCACCACAGAGAATTACCTCTTACTGAAACAAAATGGATGCGGGTGCTTTTGATGATAAATCTGCCTGCCTTTGGTCTATGCTTTTTCTTTATGCAATTAGCTGGAGTGAAGGATGAGATTTTTCCTGACAAGCTATCTGCTTTTTGACTGTGAGCACAAGCAGATTCTTCCCCAAGCTTTGTCTGACAATGGCACGAAGGAGGACTAACCTGTTACCGGTGTGATGGATGCCTTGCAGCTTCCTGACGCAGCTCTGCCTGTGGCACTTTGACTCAGTCCAGCTCGCAGCTCCATGTTCACCACACATCTTGCTTCTGCCCTTCAGTCCCCAGTGAGGCCGGGGAGCACTGGTTTGCAGTTATGCCATAGTCCCATCCTGTCTGGCCTGGGCACCACAACCCCGGCTGAGGGCTGGGCCCAGCTGCCACCTTGAGGCCTGCCTGGCAGTGCCCACGTGCACCTCCTGGCTCCCTCATCTCTGAGGGAAGATGGATCTTACATCTTCATTTTTCTTTTTTCCTCAGTGCTTTTCAGTGCCAGCTTTCACCAGAGAAAGCTAGCACGCGGCCTGGGAGGCTGTGAATTGTATGTAACCTCTCTGCACTGAATGCCAACCGTGTGTTCTTTCAGAGTGCCTCAGAAGAAACTAGCAATACCAGGCCCTCAAAGTAGGCCTTCAGAGCTTCAAAAAGCTTGTCTGCTCAAAGTCAGCAACCTGGCTTACTGTACGCTAAATTTCCCACATAGACAGGTCCTCTGTGTGAGAAAATGAGGACAATTGGGACATAAATCTTTTAAATGACTGAAATGATCGCTGTGTTGGCCATGGCAGATCTGATAAAGCATATTCCACCTGTTGTGGGAAGGCAGCAGTTGGCCACAGCAGTCTGCAAGTCTGTCAGAATTGCAGGGATTCGAGGTTTAGCCTGGAAAGATTCCTTCTCACTCTCTCCTCAGACCTGTCTAGAGGTAAGTCTGTTCAGGTGATATAGGGGACGTTGTTTGGTGGCTGTGCTCTGGGTATGAGGAGTGGTGGGATTGGCTGAACTTTAAGGACCACTCAGACTACTCAGCATTGTAGGGGTTGGAAGGGATGTCTAGAGATCATCTAGTCCATTCCCTTCCTGACCTTATATATGGAGGGGAAATCTGTGCATGGTTTTTGATCTAGCCCACCTCTCAGGTATCTCCAAAAGGATATGTTAAAGCTTTAATCACTAGGACCCACAAAACCTAAAACACTTGCTAGTCTGTCATGACTGAAAGCAAGGGTTAATTACAGAGAATAAATGCCTCCTCTAACCTTCTTTCTTCTAGGATCCTTGTACTCAGAAGCATTCTGCAGGATTTGACTCTTTACCCCACATGATTGTAAACCTTACTATCTTAGACTTGTTTCCTTTTGTTTAGACAAACTATACTGAACAAGTAATGAGTTAATATGAGACGGGAGCACTTGTATGGCAGATCAATGAACGTCTGTTTCCACAACCATATTGAAATGGTCTACCTAAGCTTCCATGTAAACCATATATAGGCTGTGAATAAGTTTTACCAGGCAAGGACGTTGCTGCTGAGATTCTGGAAAAAAAAAAAAAAAAAAATTGTAATAGAATAAGGAAAACATCTCTTAAATTAATATGGAAAAGAGAATCTGACAGTTTTATTACTCATTGTCTTCTATTTAAACAGCCATTTAAGGGTATTTCAGGTACTTCTTAATATCTTGGGGATCCATTGAAAAAAATATATTTGATATTTATGTTTGGTAACCCTTAAGACACTTTTACATCACTCTTTCTCAAAAGAGAGTGTGCTTCTGCAAAGGGTTACACACAGGGTGAAGCTGCATGCATACTTTAACCCTGGTCCCAGATGCAAATATTCAAGCTCAAGCTGGAACCCCTTTGTCTCATTGTGCTTTATGCTGTAAAGCATAATTCATTGATTTTTAGAGGGGTTTTGAATGGACTGAAGGTATGTCTCCACATCTATCACTTCTAATTTAGGCTTTCTAAAAGGTCTCATTCTTATGGGACTATTTCTCTGACCAAGTTTTCTGTGTCCTTAGGATCAAAACATTGCTAGCTTTGGTGGCATGGAGATGCATGGAAAGTGCTGCTCACACTTCTTTACTTTCTCTTTCAAGGAAGAGTAAAAGGAAGGATTTGATAACGCAATCGGTGGTACTTCCTCTTTTATAATTGGCTGTGGAAGAAGCTGCTATTGATCCAAGTCCCTCCTTCTGTGAGCCCAGCGAGGTGGTGAGTGCATCTATGATACAAATCCCTGAACCTGGAGAGTATGTGCAGTTTAATATGGGCAGCAGATAAATTCTCTCTCCTTCTGCTTTGATGCAGTGTCTCAGTGCCAGTGTAGACATGCCTATTTCTTTACTAGTTCCATGCCTTAGACCACGGGGACCTTTGGTACTTCTTGAGAATTACTCCAAAAAGAAATAGGTTTTATGGGAGTCTATATACCTCCTCTAATTTAAATGAAACAAACAACATGAGTAAGGACCACTTGTGGCTGCAGTTTAAAGCCACCTGGAGCCATTTTCCATGAAATCAGTTTCTGCATTTTAAACCAGCATTAGGCAAAGGACAATCTTCTGTCATTACTACTTAATCTTAACCCTCCAAAGGTCGCTCCGTGGTACCACTAGGTTTTCTACATGCCTTTAAAAATGGAGAAAAAATGCTCTTATATGGTGATAGTGTAATGAAACACAACCATCCACTGGCCAGTGGGACTCAGGAGGCAGAGACATGCGGGGGTTTTATAGTGTTTGTGAAGGATACTTTATGTTCTGTAACATATGGTATTGTTGTTACTCTTTGATTTGTAGTTTTGGGCAGACACATTCTCATAACCTTTGTGCGCCTTCGGCTTTGGAGGTCCTAAAGCTGCTATTGTTCAGTCAGTTTCCAAGCTCAAGAAGAATGTTTTCTTCATAGAGAATATGTTAAATATTACCAGAATTTCAGCATCAGTTTTCTATTTCAGGCATATGATTTGGCGCGTTCTGTAGATGACGAAACGTAGCTTTTAAGTTATGATTTAATTTAGATTTTTTAAATTAAAAAAGCAGCTGTTTCTCTACATGTGAAATGTGAGTCCACTGTAACTTCACTTATACAAGTGCCGTTTTCAAGGTATAATATATTGTATAACCTGAGAGCAGAGTAAGGGCTGCATTCAGTATAAGCACGTCTAGTTGCTTCCTACCACTGAGTGAGTGCAAGGCTCAGCTAAGCTTGACAACTCATTGTCAGGGGCTTGGATAAAGTTTCTTTTTCTCTCTTTGGTTTTCATTCTTTTGCCAGACATACCTACTCCCTTTGCTGAGCTGAGTCTGAAGAGTGGTAATGTGATTTATGGGAATTACAGTGGTGTAACAAGTTTCAGTAAAGGGTAAATTTTGACAGAGGAGAGGACACAACTTTTGGATTACATGCTGGACAACAACTGTATTGGCAGAAAAGTTCCTGTCCAGAGTGAGAGTGAAAGATAGAGTACTATTTAAGTTCTGTTTCAATAATGTGTGCAGCGCAGTGAAGAGGGTAAAATTCCCCTTGTATTTAGGTGTGTTGCTGATACTATGGTAATCATAAAGTATAGGCTGAAAGATGCTATATGGCGTCCTAAAAGATTAATTTCTTTAATAGGGGGAAGATTTTTTAAGAGGCAGAAAACCCTGATGCCTTTGCACTGTATTTTGCTCTCCATTTTTTCCTAGGAAAGCTTGTAGTTTTTTCACCCCTTTTTGTGTGTGATTTCACAAACTTAAAAAAATATATATATATATTTGGATAATACACAGAGATGTGTTAACAGCTATGTGTTGTAGTAGGCAGGGAGGTCACTTCTTTTGGAGCAAAGTAATAGGAAATAACTTATGACTGAATCTTGCTTCACTAAGGAAAAAAGCTCTAACTACGATAACAAACAGCCAATAAATGTTGTTGTTCTCAATCAGTGTCATGTTTTACTTACTGCTGTGTAGTAGGAGGCAGATGTAGAGTAGACAGGATCCAGCACTTCATGATATCTGCACAGGGAGGGACAGTAGGTCCATTTTTCATGCACCTATCTGCTCTCAGAATTTCTCTCGTGTCTCTTTTTGGGGCATCCTAGGAAGCAGTGCTAAAATGAATATCCTTGATGTTTCCTGCACTTCATTCCAGGTATTGCACATCATTTATACACAGTCTCACAATGGAATAATTTTTTAAAGATATTGTGGGTAGCCAAAATATGTGGAACTACTTATATGAGGACAAATTTCAGTTTAAATCTTAATGCTATGTGCTTTTTTAGTCTTTTTCTTTTTTTTTAAACTGAATTCTTTCCATGTGCAGCAGTCCATGGTTAAAGCTGGGCAAATAAGCTCTTTGCATCCCCTCCTCCTGTAAAATCAAAAATCCAAAGATTAAGGGGATGAGGAAAATTCGGAGTAATCCACAATGGCTTCATGCAATTTAAAATAAAAAATCTTTCTTTCATTTGATGGTTAAAATAATTATTTGAGGTAACATAAAATAAACATAAAATAAAATAACATAAATATATAATAAATAAAATAAAATAACATAAATAAGCATATAAGGAATTTCTTTGCATTTTTTTTTACCTTTAAAATATATTTAAGCTATTCATTTAAAAAGTAGCTAATTTCAGGAGATGTACCAATAATTTGCTGTGAGCTGCTGAAATGTTTCACTCAGAAAGTATTCAAGTAAAATGTCCAGATATTATTTCTTCATTCCATTTTGGTATTGTCAAATTATTTGATGAACGGGACCTGAGTTTTCAGAGATTTCTACACGTTGCCCCAGCATGACGTTTCCTGACAAAGATATTTGCCTGAAAAATGTTACCCTGTTGCACTGGACACACCTTGTGTGACTGCAAGGCAGTGGTAGAGGATGGATGTTAAGAGAAGAGACCGATTACTCTTCACATAAGGTACCTCCACCAAGAAATTCTGCTAAGAGAAGTAGAATCAGTGCAAAGCCTTTCACTGGGGAAAGTTGGGTATAGAATGAAAGTGATAAATCAGTGACTTAAATCAAAACTCGAGGTCCATAAATTCCTTTTTCAGCAGTAGGTTAAACTGTCAGCTTTAACAAAAGCTTACAACGCTTGCCTGCTCTCTGGTTCTGATGCTGAGATTGCTATTGCTACCAGGTGTCACACTCACTGCTGAGCCCTGCCACACTGTGGAAACAGCCTGCTTGGGACTACCAGGACCTGACTTAGCTGGGGCAATGCGTCCAACGTGTTATTCATACAGAGTTTTCCAGTGCTTCCTTGATAATAAATACTAAGCCTGACAGATCTGCTGCAGTCATGTGATAAACTTGCTAAAAAAAAGTCATGGGCTATAAACTTGCTAAAAAAAAAAGCCTCATTCTGCAGCTACCATTCTGAAGCTTTTTTCTGAATGATCTGACTAAAAAATCACCTAACTGTAAACGTTTTGGTATTTGATTTGGTTTTGATTTCAAACCATCTCACTGAAATGTTTGGTGGTGACTAATGTTTTTTGCTTTCCAAACAAGTTTTTCGAATTGTTTTAATCTCTTTAGTACCACTTGTATCACACCAGCTTCTGCTATGTTATCCTTGTTACCAGTCTGTCAGCGTATGCTGTACAAGTCCCACTTTTCAGCCTTCATAGTTTAGTTAAATTTGGGCCATAAGAGTTTTTCAGGCCAGAAGCAGCTCAGCAGCAGGCGTGCTGATGAACAAGCATCCACTTGAAAAGGCAGGAGGGATCATAGGGACTGCACGGACTGTGAACTTCATCAAAGTGTGTCTGTGTGAAGTTCAGAAAGATCTAAAATGGACTGTTGTGGAGAAAGCAGAAAATGTTAGAGAGGAACTGCCTGGAACTGGACAAAAGAGACCCAAGTTTTATGGGCTGCTCAGTCCCTTGAAAAGGAATGTTAAGTTAATTTGAAGTGTTGCAAATGCCTTCTGTGGGGCATCTGCTGAGCAGAAATTTCCTCTGCGCTTCTCGAAGTCTGGTTTAGACAGGCTAATAAATCTCTGCCTCCCTTCAGCTGCAGAGGGTTGGCATTTTATGGCTTCAGAAGTTGAAGAAGGGAAAGTTACATCTTGTACAAAAAGATAATTCTAGGGCAGCACCAAAGGAGTACACAGACTTCGTCACTTAATGCTCTCTGCTAAGTAGCTGAGCGTGTTGTTTTAATGGAAAACAAAGGCTCAGAGTGCAGGAGGACAGAGAACTGAGAAGGCTGAGTAGACAGAGAGGAAACAGATTTGTTTGCAGAGGAGGCTGGGGAGATGTAAGGAAGTCTGTATGCGTGCACGTGATTTGTGGCTGTCGTTGGAGCTACAGACTGCCCTGAATCAGATTCTACAATCTATAATTTATTCTATGTTGCTGATAAATGTATCAAAACAATATCAATTCAAGATAGTGACTTACTTTATTAATTCCATGTTTTTGAATGTACCCAATTTGAAATGTTCAACAAAGTTAGAAGTACACACAGTTGATAGTGCGTTTTTATAAGTTGTGATTAATTCCATCTACAGAAGATGAAGTCTAAAAAGAATGCAAGCATTTATAACACAGTGATTTAGTGCAATATGTAAAATTACTGGCAAAATAATGAAGTTATGTGTTTAAAAATGTAAGGAATAAGTTCCAGTGATGCTATAAATTCCAAGAAAATATTTTAGGAACTACAACATAGGAATTTATTACGGCTTGACTGGAATAACAATTTCTCCTTGGCCAACAAAACACAGTTTTAAATCTGTGAATGAGTATCAAAGCTCTTTTGATCCAAAGTTTTTAGATCCATGTGTTATTTCTTGACTTATTTTATCACGTTGCTTTAGTATTTTAAATTTAAGCATGATTTTTATCATTAACATGTAATAACTTAAATGCAAACTATGATGTTTTATAATTTAAAGTATTTAGGCTCAGCGAGACACTCCTCTCTTTTCCTGCCCTTGAGGTGATGTCAGGAGCTGCGTTAGCAAAGTAGTGCCTGGATCTCAGTGCAAAGCTGCAGTCTGGTGTGGGTTTGACAGTCACCATCTTGTCTGCTAGTTCAGAGTCTCATAGTTCAACTTCCTTCTAATGAAAAGCATGCCTCTCTGAGCAGTATAGTTATGCACGCAAGATTGGTACTGTTGCTGAGATCTGCATGCTGGCGCAGAGGGGCTTCTGTTACATCTGCTCACATGACTCCTCAGCTGAAAGGAAGCTCATCCAGAGTGTCTGAGGCCTGAACTTAGCTCTTGATCACTTTTGGCTCAGAAATCAGGAATCTTTATAGTCTTCTAAATACATGCATGTCAGTGCTGTGGTTATAAAAGCCACCTATCCTCCTTGTGTGAGTGCACTGCTTGCATGCAAAGCACTTAGCTCACTGCTGAGCCTGTGTTACCTGGCTGGGAAGCAGTTAATCCCTGTGCGGTGGGTTCCTCTCCCAGGGAAGCTGGGAGAGGAAGCTCTGAACTTCTTAAGTCCATTTTCCATTAGCCTCCCTTTTCTCTTTTTGCTGATGTCCCCTTCCACTTAGCAGGGCATAGACAAGATCATGGAAGATCTGACTGATTTTATTGGCCTCTGTGTTGCAAGTGTTGCAAATCCTTTTCCTTCTGTAGCTCCTTGGGGTTTTTTTTATTTGCTGGTAGGTGTGACCTTGGTGCCTGGCTTCTATTAATATGGCCCAGTTCTGATGCTGAACCTTTAATTCATGTGAGCATGAATTATACCAACATTCAAAGGCAGAGTACTGCAGTGCTGAGATCCTTACGCTGATCATTCCTGTAGTGTTCTAAGTGAAAGAGGATGGAGGATTAAGTGACTGCCAGATTAATAAAAGCTTGATGTTCCTGCCCTAAAGATTTTACTATAGAAAATTCAGCTGCATGTTATGACCCGTATTCAAGGACTTTTGAAATCAATTAAAATGCTTCCATTCTTGTCACTGTTGCTATTCTTGTCACATTTGAGCTGAGCATTGCAGAGCCACCACCAAGAGTGAGCTCCAGCAAGGCAGAGGCAGCGTCCTCTCCTTTATCCTCCCAACTGATGACACTCGACTAACCTGGATTAGTTACCCTCAAAGGCAGCTCCAAGTGCCATATGCCTTCTCCCTTTTTGTGCCTGGTGTTCTGCATGAAGTTGTGAAGCCGTCTTTTGCTGAGTGGATATTTCATGTCTGTCATGGGTCCTTCAGACCTGCTTTCTTGGAGCTGACACAGAGGGATTCAGGTTTTTCCATACTCTTACGGTCTGGAGAGCTCTGTCCATTACATCCTTCCCAAAGAAGTCATGGTAAACAAGTGGTGAGGCACATTGTTGTTATGAAATGCAGTGCAGACATATCCACGCTGACATTAAACTGGATGACCTGTGTGTGGGTTTCTGTCCCTCTGTGTCAGTACAGAACTCTAAACAGATAAATACCCCCCAGGTATGGCCAAGGATCTGTCTGCAAGTTTGCCGATGATACTAAGCTGATACCATTAACTTTCTTGAGAGATGGGAAGTCTTGCTGAATGATCTAGGTAGACTGGGTAAGCATCAGTAACATGAGATTCAACAAAGGAAAATGCCAAGTGCTGCACCTTAGAGCAGTGTCTAACACAAGCACAGATTGGGAGACAAGTGGCTGGAGAGCAGCCACTTTTATCTGTCTAGTGTCTCCACTCTTCAACAGGGATTGTGTATAAGTGACCAATGACCAAAGTGCTTTCACTGTGTCTATGTGAGAAAGAAAAGATAAATCAAAGGGCCTATTTCCAGAGGGATCAGCCTATTCTCGTGTGAGGGGGTCTTCTCTTTCAAGTAGAGAATCATCCCAGAGTTCTGGCAAACCAAGTGATTTTTTTTCTGGGTTATTTGCTGGGAAAATTCCAATAATGCAATTTAAAACCTCACAGAGCCCACATCTTGTTTTTCTCCTGTTTCCCAAATGTGTTGTTTTTTGCATTCATATCACTTAATAATTCAGTCCTGATCTTCCCGTCTGTCTTCATTTTATGTCCCATTTTGGGGTTTTGAATACACTCCCTTTTCCCCAAATATCCTGTCGCATACCAGAGGTGTAACCATATCCACAGTCTTAACTCCAGGTGGCTGGAAGCTGATTCTGCATAAATTAAAGAGAAAAGGTACATTCTTCTCTTCTTTCCCAGAACATTGCCCCAAATTAAACTTATAGACAGTAAGTCTAAGTCAGAATAAAGCTGTGTCCACCTCTACTTCAACAGTGCTCCGTACTTAGCACTCAGACGAACAAAATCTGCTTCCAACCCTTGCTGATTCTTATTCCTTTGCATTCCTCTGTAGTCCTTGAAGCTCACTGTCTTTGCCTGGATTCTGACATAACCTGCACACATGAGGGAAGTAGGGTAGCCCCACACTTACAAATAACTACAAACAGAAATGCAGTAGATTTCAATCATAGAAATAGAACCTCACTGTAGGTCAGACTTTATCCTCATTTCCAGATGAAAATTAATTTGGGGCAATATAACAGAAATGTATGAAGAAAATGTTATGAAGTCCAGCTTTTTCTAACATATACTTGAAGATAATCTGGAACTATTGCAATAGAGACAACTGCCCTGGAAATTAGATGTTCCTAAGGATGAGGTTGGTGAGGGTGGGGGCTCCATTGGCATATCAGCTGATGAACCCATTGATTAGCATTACATGTCAATCAGTATCTTCTGATTAGGATCAGTGGAGCTTTGAGGTTCTATAGCTTTACTTTTGCAATTTCATGCAGAGTTTATATAATGTGTTTATTGAAGAAAAACAACACAACAAAACAAATAAAAAACCAGGCAAACAAACAAAATCAAAATACAAAATCTCCTATATACAAAAGCAGGACATTTTGCAGATTCACCTGACAGGAGCTGATGTATTTTGTGCTTACAACTCGCTTTGGCTCAAGATAGAAAAGTAGTGAACTCAGATCTCACAGGACTGCTATTACTAGTCTTGTCAGATCCCTCTATTTTGGTACTGAAATTTCCAGGTTAGAAATTTGTAGCTCTGAATCCTGAGTGAAATCTAAAATCAGCTTCACCATTCGACTTTTAGTCTGAAATCAGTGCACTCTGAAGTCATGAAGCAGCTGGAAAAGATGTCCATATGACTCTTTTTCTGTTTCCACTCACAAAAACTACCTGTTTCATACTGATACATTATCTCTGTGGCAATTCAGATAATCTTTTGCAAGAAAAAATAATATTGGATGAGTATTTCCTATGTATCTGAGACACAGATACCAAACAAAGTGTAAAGGTTGGCTATGTTTCGGGGTCTAAATAGTAACTTTATGGGAAAAAAAGAGCATTGTAATCCACCTGATGCATGAGTAATTTAAGAAAACAATGTCATTCATCGCCAATGTAAAACACTGCTGTTATTTCATACAGCAGGACATACACCTACCCTCAAATTCTTTTAGCAGTTTCATAAGTATCTCTTCTTTGCTGTGAAATCAGCACTACCAACTGAATCCAGCATGACTTCTTTAAAACTGACAACATTCTGGATTTCTATTTGTTCTCTATGGCAAGTCCAGACTGTGTTTGATTTAATAAGAGTATCCATCATTAGCCAAAAAGAAAAGGTCTGCAGCAGTATTGTCTTGATACTTTATTATTTTCAGAAAATGCATTACGAGTTTGATATCTACTGTCAGAGATGAGATAAACAAAAAATGAGCGCAGTATGCTCTGGTGCTGGGTGAGCTTACTGCAATACCAGTCAATTATAAGACTTTTTCATGGCTCCTACACTCCTTTCTGAAATGTTAAAGGTCTCACTAATCTTATCAGGTCATTGATTACCACCTGCTGAGCACAACAAAGAGGCAAAGAATGTGTAGATCCATCACATTCAATACATATCAGTTTATTTTCACTCTTTCCTCATCTCCAAAACCATTCTGTGTTTATTTTTGTTGTTGTTTTTTTTTTTTTTTAATGAAGTGAATATTGAAATTTCTTTGTTCAAAATGAATGCCGTGTGCCTCTGCTAATCAACATCTGTTTCAACATCGTGCCAGGTGATACAGCACACCATAATATAATTGTGGCAATGGGCTTTTTCATGCCAGGGATGCAGCTTTCACCCACGCTGACTACAATGGCCAGCAAAAGGGGAAGTTTCCATGGAGCTTCATCCTGCTTCATCCCTTTCCCTTAGCTCTCAGACTCACGAAACAAAGCCATAAAGAGAGTGTTTATTGCTGGAAAGGATGTGGAAAAGTTTCTGCACTGCGGTGGGCTTGGTAGTAGCACATAAGATTGCCTAATTAATATAAGTGAGGTGAGAATTAGGAAAATAAAAGATGCTTCTTTTCAGAGCTGAAAATTGAAGCATGTGAGATAGTCCGAAAGCTCTGATTATAATTCTTCCTTATACAGACATCAAAGCAGTGGGACTGGAAAAAGCCCTAAGGGGTTTGTGAAACAGAGTTTTGACTAAGGATGGGTATAACTAATATGGGTGAAAGCTTGCATTAAGTGGATAAGAATTCCGAGTTTGTCAGTTTATTCCTTTCTACTAGGCTGCCAAAATTTGGCAGGATATATCAAGAAGATAATCTCTATTATGATGTTTTTAGAATTTCCTGCTTTACTTCATCCTGGAAATGCTCCAAGATTGCCTTTTTGTGGTATCGTGGAACTTTATTTTTTCATTTCTTATTTAATTGTGTGCTGGCTGTTGGCCTTCCTTTTTCACTAGCTGAAGACTAAACTAAAACCTTTGGGAGAACACAAGATGAGGCTAGCTGAATTGGACGCCGAGGTTAAAGAGCTTGAGGAGTGGGAATTGAAGGAATTTGTTGCTATTATCAGAGTGGCACCATCTGAAGAAATGGGTCTTGGATACTTTCACAGCCAGCAGAAAATCTGGGAGGAAATTGTGGCCAAGGCGTTTGCTTTTGTATCCAAATAAGTGATGGAAATAAAACCACGTGGCCTTCATTTAGTGACCAAGCATCTCTGAGCAAGCAGCTGAGTATCTCTGCACATGGACTGAAGGAGACGATTTATTTCATCACAACACATGGTTCTTCCTAGGTACCTTTTAAACACCCTTTTCTTCAACTGGCTTTTGCTCTATTTTGGCATGGGCTTGCACGCTGGCTGCGTATGAACTGTATGCAGTAAAGCATTGCAGAGTTCACTGTTTATACCTTATGTGATACAGATTAAAAGTTGGGCTGAATTCACAGAAGCTGAAGTACTGCAATAAGGCATTTTTCTTTCAAGAATGACCTACTGGTGCCAAGGATTCCAACACTGTAACTTGTTAGCAGAGTAATACTGAGCCAAGGCCTCAGTGCAGCAGATAACAAAGATCAACCCAATTGTTTTTTGTACTTTTCCCATGTGGACATTCCTCAGTGTCCAAGGACCTTCTCCAGTTGAAAATCAATGAGACTGGAGCTAGCTGTGGGATGTGTAGGCACGCCTACGTGCATGCACTTTTTCACAGTGCTACACACAAATAAAGTCTTGATTCCTGGCTAACTGACAGATAATCAAAGATAATTCTTCCAGATGTTGCTAGCTGGTGTCACAAGTGACACTTCATTCGTGCCAGTGAAGTGTTTGAGGAGTGGCTGCCAAATTGGAGATGTTTCATGATAGCTCTTAAACTGGTGGAAAAAGCTACTTTGAATTTTTTTAGGGGTGATGTTAGTGAAGGGATCAGGTTTTTTTTGGTTTTTTTTGTAGGTGATGAATCTTTTCATGAAATAGGGTCACTTGGAAAATGGGGACTTGCCTTTTTCTAGAAATGACTATCCCAGTGAATTCTCCTCTGAGATGACATTATGATGGAAATTCTGGCTTGAGTTGTTTGCAAATCATGCACTCATTCATTCCCTTGGCTTTCAGCAAGCTGTAGGATTCTGTCTTTGAATTTCCACCAGTTAAATTTTGGATTCCACCAGGGAATTCATGTACTGATGTCACTCAGTGCTGTTGAACGGTGTGCTCCTGACATCGTTTTGTCCAGAGTTAAGAGTAGTAAAAGGACTTAGGAGAAGTTGCTATTATTAGCACTACTTTATTTAAATTTAATAAAGGATATCATTCAAAGATCATGTTAGTGCAAAGTTTTGCTTCTGTTATGAATTTCTAAAGATGTGTGTTTTAATGATGTTGACATTTCACAGGTCATAGGACTTAGTCCATTGCTCATCGAAGGTACTGGAAAGACTCTGACTTTAATGGGCTTTAGACCAGTTCCAGAGTGCTGAGGGAAGTGTTTTGTGAGGTTTAGTTCTTCTTGATAAAGAACCTTCTCCTCAGCAAGAATTTCCTCTGAACACAGAGGTAATGAACCATTTTCTTCATTCAGTAGCTTTAAGAAAGATAACTGAAAGATTAATTTGGTAACACTTGTAGAATTATCTGAAATTCTAACATATCTATGCAGAAACACAACTCTACTCTGCCTTATTTCTTGTTCTTCACATTTGAAAAAATGCAGATATTCCTCATTTTAAAGACAACTTAATAAACAGTTTGCTAATTTCAAAAGACTTCTTAAAAGTACTTTTTTTTTAAGAATCATTAAAGTTTTCCTTTCCTACTTTTCATATTTCAATGAAATGACAACCAGTGACGTTAGAAGAAAATAGAAGTCCAATCTTTGTGTTTTGTAATGAATAATAAAGTGTTTTAACCTCTTTAGGGACTTAACACCACGTTAATCCTTTAATCCCCAGAAAAACCAATTTTGTTGACATGAAAAGAGGATATTTAGCTTCATCCAATTAATTTTCTACCTTGGAGATACCATGATTATGAAGATTAGATTGAATAGATTCATTTGAATATCCTTATTGTTTAAAAAGTGGTATTTTTGCTAAAAGATAATAGTATCAGAACAAAAAAAAAACAAAAAACATCACAATTATACTTGATTCTCCTCATTTTAAGAAGAGCAATGCCAATACTTTGACTCCCAGAAAAATCTACCACTTCTGTAACAGTTACATATTGGGCAGTTGTTAAATTCAGATGATGTTCATGCCTTGAGAGCCTTCACTTTTTTATTTAGAGTTGCTCTTCTCACACTTTAAGCACCTACTGAGAAAATACTCTGTGGTAGTGAAAGGCTAATAAAATGTGTTCAGTAGATAAATTTGTGTGGGAATTGGAGAGTGAATCTTCTTTTTAACCATATTTTACAATTAGGGATGGAAGACAGCTGAATATTTCCTTTTTTGCCTGTCTTTGCCCCATGGCTTCCCAAATTCTGAGCTTCTGCAGAGTTTTGCCTAAGTAATAAAGCAACTGTTCTATGCAGTTTTTCCAAAGGCATGGCATATGGAAATTGACCTGGATTTTTCACTTTTCATTTAAACGTTTGCAGAAAGGTCAGGTTTTCAAACATGTTTTGTGGTACATCAAAAGGATAAGGCTTTTTTGAAAAATCCTACCTTATAGTTTGCTGCCTCTGGAATGAAAAGGCTGTGTGAGTGAGCAAGGGTGGTTTTACGGTTAAGACATCAAAGTAAGATTTGGAAAATCCAGCTTAAATTCCCCGCTCAGCCGTAGACTTGACGTGCAGTCTTGGGCAGGTCACTTGACCTTACACCTTCCAGCAAAAACGGGTGGATAATGCATCCTTTCTTTGATTTTTTTTTACTTGCCTTTTCAAACTGAAAGTACTTTGGAGTACAGACTGAGCCCATAGTTCAATGATATAATAAATTTGTGTTTGGTCCCATAGTACTGGATCAAAACACCAAAGCCAAATAGACTCTGTTACACCAAAGCTGTCACTTCAGATGATCTTGTACCAGTGATCCTTATGCTGGATATCACTCCCTGTACCACTCTAAGAGTGTGTCTTATCAAACTGTTTAAGCCAAAGAAAGCCCAGGGTCCTGCTGTGTATTCTCTCTCCTCTGTTTCAGCATTGACGGGACAGCTGTGCAACTGGCCTGATCAGTGAGAGGATCCAATTCAAAAGAAGTCTTAACCCCCACCAGAGTTAGTTTGTCAGTCACAGCCAGATGTATGGTTGCTAATGCTGTCACGAGGAAGGAGATGGGAATGCAGGCTGGGGTAAACGAGGTGGGATCATGCTACAGATGCACAGACCTCCATCATGTTGCTTAAGGGCTCTGTTATGTGCAGTTGATAATAGAAACATGCTGTACTGGTAAAACCACAGTACACTGTGGAAATACCAGAAGAGCTATGCTGGGAGAGCTCCCCAAGCTTGGCCTTATACACAAACCCTGGCACTGCAGTCTAAGAAGTGATATTGAAAACTATTATCTGCATTTAAGCCTCCTCGCAGGTGCCCAGCATACCATGGTTCTGGTAACTAACTACTCTCATCTCTTTCTGAACAGTGCTGGGCATCTGCAGCTCCTCTCTCTGTAGCTCACAGGAGTTGGGCTTGCTCAGGAGCTTTGGTGACATGTTGTTTGTTTTGATATAAGAGAGATATGATAACATTAGAGAACAAGAAGTTTTCACTCTGATTGAGTCATGCTTACAGCTGTGGTTTGAATGTAGAATTGCTTCTCGGAAGTTCATTCATCAAAGCCCATTAGCACATGTTAGGCACCAAGTTCAGTGAATTGTAAAGGCATCCAAAATATTCTTCCCTCAACTGTATTCACAGCAAGGTTTTATTTAATATAAGTAAAGCACCAAATCTTTCTTCTCTTGCTTCTTCAGAGATCAGTGCTGATCTCTGAAGATCAGATCTGTTGAGACATTTTTTGTTGATGTCTTAGCTGACCAGTCTGTGCTCAATGGCTTTAGGAGGGCTTTTTTTAGTGTCTCCAGCTGTCAACAGTTCAAGAGACATAGTAAAATATCTATTGTCTGAATCCTTTTGCTGACCTCGGGTGGAGTCAGTGTGGTTTTGCATGACGGAAGTGGAGAGAAAGATTAAGGAGGAGATAATTTCCTAATTCTGAACTTCTGAACTCCATCCAGAAAGTTGTTGTGGTTTTTTTGCTTTTCGTTTTTTTTTAAGAATGTTACTGTTGAAATGTCAAACATTCAGCATGTTCTGTTTGCACGAGGGCTGCATGCATTATGATATCTTTAAGCATGTGAGCACATACTATAAAGTAGAATATGCTTCTTCCATGGCTCGCTAATTCAAATTACTAAATCAGCAGAACACTGAAGTGTTTCTGTCATCACAAGATTTTGGGGATTTCTTGCACAGAACTGAAACATCATTATTTCATTCTAAACCAGAATATCCATTTTCACTGGGAAAGCAAACAAGATTTAACATCCTTAAGAAACACATACATGCAGTAAGAACCACTGCACTGCAGTAATCTGCAGTTTCCCTGATGTGAATCTGTCCTCAAGTATCTCATGTTTGGAAAATTTTAGCACTCTTCACCATAATTCTGCCTTATTCAGTGTAAAGGGCAGCTAGCACCCTCAGAGTGAGTTAGTACTGTTCAATCAATGCAGTTCTTGTCTGTGCAGATCCTCTCCTCACTTTTTCCATTGCTGGAAGGCATATATATGGAAGAAGAGATGGGGCAATAGTAGGAGAAGCTGTGTTCTGAAGTTAAGGAAGCTAGACTCCATCCCTGCTGTTGTTTCATGCTGTCTTCTGCCCCGTAAATCTGGGCAGAGCCTTCATCTCATCACTGCTGTGCCCCAGTGATGAGTTTCTCATTTTTGGATGCTCAGTGCAGGTCGTTTGTGGACAAATGTAGTGCAACCTCGAGTTCTTACTCGAGAAATCAACTACAGCTGTGATTGCAATGTAGAAAATGTTATAACAGTAGCTTAGGAAGGGAACTCAAGAAAAAAAAAACACAACACAGCAAACTGGTTGAAGATATCAGGGATTAGTGGGCACTTTTAGACAGTCCTGTTGCTGGCTGCTCTGTGCCTCTGCTCTCTAAAATGGGGATAACATCAGTTCTGCAGAGCACTATGAAGTGCAGTGTGCTGCATGTTTGTGAAACTACCTGTTACTCCAGAGCATACAGCAGAGAAGTTTAGTGGTAAATGAAGAAATCTTTACTGTACGGATAGGGGCTTTATCAAGAAGTAAAAAGGTTTACTGAATCAAAATGAAGCCACTGCGTGCTGGTATTTTTACAGCCTGTCCATATGCATATTCTGTATCAGTTATCATTCCCAGTGTTTTTAGAGCCAGATTTCGTCACTTCAATGGACTTAAGGGGTTGTTGTTTTTGTTTGGAGTTTCAATGCATCTGTTTATATGCAACTCAAGAGGCCCTTTCCACAGTCTCTTGTGACTATAACCTGAGCTATGGCAGACAGCAAGAAGCTGGGGCACAGGTGGAACTTGCTTCTTTATGGACCTGTGCACCTTGCTGATGTGAGTGCTGACTATTTGTTTTCTAGTCATAGTACTCACTGTGTCTCTCACCCTTATGGCTAACAGAATTTATGTTCAGCTGCAGCCTTCACATCCATGGGATCACAAATGCTCTCTCTTAACCTTCTCATCAATTACATTTTGATGTAGTTACTGTACATTTCTGTCACATTTGGCTGGAATTGTTTTTTACCATTTAAAATCATTTGCAAAATGAAAAGGTGAAAGAGGAGGGAACGTAACAACACAACAGGGTGGCACACGCATCATATCCTTAAGAAGAAAAGGAAAAAGAAATATGCAGAAGTCAACATGCAGGAAGCAGAGGCTCCCTCTCCACCCTGCCCAGCTGTTCCCCAGAGGAACTGTAGTCTGAGAGCTGGAATGGATCTTGCCACCAGTCCTGCACCCATGTAATTTCCCCATTGAAACTTTTACAACAGTGTGACCAAGGAAAAAAAGCAGCAGCCCCACACAACCAGGCTGACGTACTCTACCCAAAGACAAATATTCATAAATGTAAAACGTGGGTCAGAAGCCTGTGTGCTTCTGGCAGACTGTCAAAACTGCTTCTCTGTGGGCATGTTGCTCTAAGTATTCTCTTTTTAGAACTGCTGCTGTGTAAAGGCCTTTCCTCCCTTTAATCTTCTAAACCTGGCTTGGGAGGCAGATAGGAAGAAAGTGTTACAGGAGTGTGTGACCCTTGAAATTTGCCTTTTCCTATCCCCCTCCCCAGAAATTCACTTATATTCTAGGAGACAGAAGTCTATTGTCCCAATTCATTCAACTGGTGTGTATGTTTCATGCTCTGAAAATGAACACTATGCACATTCAAAATCATATTTGCATCAAAATAGAGGAAATGTCTTGAGCTTTTATTTAATATCTAATGACGAGTGCCCAAATTTTCTAAGTGAAAACCTGACCCCCAGGACTCCTTTAACGTGGAATGTATTGTTCATTGAGAAGGTACTGTGTATGAGGAAACAAGAGTAGAAAGAGTACTTACCATCTATTCATACTTTGAAGAGCTTCAAACAATTTCTAGAAATAGAAACAGCACCTGCTAAGGGCAGGAATATAATTGTTTGCATGCCCTCAAACAGTGCTTTACTGTACCAATTTTCATCTTGTTCTTAAAAGGATTACCAACTGAACATTGAGGATTAGAGTGGTACAAGGTTATAAAAAAAGGAGATCAGAGAAGGCCAGGCACAGCAGGGCAGAGTTATTATTTGCAATACAGTAATTTATAATTCAAATGGCCACTGAACTCTATCAGTGTTTTTGCTTGCATGATAAATGGAAGTAGGACGGAGCAGATCTGCTTTCTTTTGTGCCCTTCTGATGTAACAATTCTAGTCTTGTCTTGCAGTTTCTTGTGTAGAATCAGACTGTGGTGCTGCACAGGAACAGGCAGTGGACAAAATACCCCTACTGTAGCTTACAGTACTGTTCCTTTTCTGTCTAGGAATAAAGATCTGATCTCTAATAAGTTGGCGTTCCTGGGGGCAGAGGTAGCTGGTTCCATTCTGACTTAACTTGGGGAAAAACAATATTATTTCCGAATAGCTGGAAGTGAGCACTTGGCAGAAATGGAAGGAACAACTTCAGCTGCAGTCAGTGTCAGGATGTGCTTACTGTCATGGCAAAAGATGGAACAGACATGGTCAGCTCGTCCCTTGCTGGTCCCACATCACTGAGAGAGGTGGCACAGGAAAGTTAAGACATCCAAAATACACACAATGCACAAGATTCCCTTTCTCTAGGATTTGAACTCAGTAGCTTCCTATAGAGTCATACATATGCACACAGTTTTAACTTTAATGGAAGAGCAACAGCTTTAGCAGCTAAAAGGGAAAGACGAAAGTAAAGGAGGTATCACTCCTGATGGAGTGACTCCAGAATATGCACTGCAGAGTTTGGCCTGTGGGATGTCCAGTGCCTGGTTCACTTTGTCCTTTGACAGAATTGCAGATCAACATTTTATTTATTTATTTTTTAATAAAGAAAGCTTTCTTGAAAGAAAAATATATTTTATCTACCAGTGTATTTCCTTTGCATGTATATTTTATGGGGAAGAAATAACAAATCTGTTACCCTGTAATTAAATTGGATTACAGAATAATTATAGCCTTGTTTGCTTTCTGCAGATTACATGGTAATTATACTTGATATTACCATGAAAAACCAAGAATTTCTAACTATGTCATTACATGGTTATTTCTGCAATACAATGCAACTGTTTAATTATACATGCAGTTTCTTTACTTCAATGGAAAAATGATTAAAATAATGCCAATGCCTCTAAGTTTTGAACAAGTGCCAGCATAGCATACAAAATTTATAGCATCAGTAGGTATTTGTTTATTTGCGAGTATGTATTTACATATACAAGGTTCCTATTCATCCTTCCAGGCTCTCCTTTGTGTCTACAATACACAATTCCACTTTCAGAACAGGTGCTGATATTCCATTCTGTTTGTCCAGAAAAACTTGGTCCAGCAGTGATGAGTCTTTTTCCCAGTTCAGAAGTCTATTTTGCAATGGTCATGACAAAGGTGGAAAAAAGGATGACAGCCTGATAGGTACTTCAAGCTGTATGAGCTTAGTTTTGACAAGTCTGCTTTACTTGTCAGATTATTTGTTGGCATAAAATCCAGCCACTGAAGGACTGGGATCTTCCGAGGTTCTTTACTGATTCGCCCCTGGCTGTTAAGTAAGCTTCTTTAGTGGGCTCTCGTTCAAAACAGTTAAGATCATCAAGGTCACATATTCACTGTGAGAGTATACAATCAACTGGATGCAACAAAATTCAATGTTTATCTTATCTGGCAACACAGAAAACCATAATGATTGTTACACCTACCTGTGGTAAATATTATTTTGTTACTTGGGTGTAGCATTCAGAGTCCTGCTTTGTAATAGATCTTGCTGCTGCCTGATTAAAGAGCTTCAACAACCACAAAAGAAGAGAGGCAGTAGGAAAATTCCTACGTCCTACATCCACCATCTTGATGTACATCTAGCTAATAACACTGTATGGGGCAACACAAAATTTAGAAGCCTCAGAAAGACTGGCACTCCAATTATCTAGGTGATGATGAAATGTCACACACTGTCTCTCTGTAAAGCTGCAGAGGTTTGCTTGATGTCTATGAACAGGGAATGAAACAAAAACAAATGTATTTTTTAGATGTATTGTTGAAGTAATTGATAAATGACCCAGAAGAATCAAATAGAGTAGGGCTAAGTCAGACCTAATAAAAACATTTTTTTATTTTCTGAGTATTTATCTCATATATATATATTTTGCTTTAATTAACCCGGAGCATTGCTTAAGGTCCATTGTCCTAATGCACAAGATGCTGTAAATAGAGATAACTAAGAGGCACTTCTGATCTCCTCATATGAGAACAGATACTGAATGAATACAGACGTGAAAGAGACAGAAGCTGACATTTAGGCCTTGCCTAGAAAAGTGTAGGTAAAACAGGGCGAGCTGGGAAGATGCTTGAAAGCAAGTAGTTCTGCTAGATACAGTTGTGACAGATAAATTAAAGGATGGCCATACCGTGAGGGTCAGACTGGCCTTTAGGATGATATCAGGATCGCTGCTGTTCTCCATCTTTATCCATTCCGGATCTGGTCATGCGAATCATTTGTGCCTTTTAAATCAAGGGAAATCAATGGGAGTTCAGTCTCTGGGGGTCTTGCAAGACTGTGCCCTGAGCAGAGTTATATTTTATACTCCGTCCAAATTACTTTGAATTTGTTTTGTCTGAATTTGGTTTAGCTGCCAATGTAATCAAGATACAGCATGAAATCTCTGTCATCGGACAAGACATTTTGCATCTTGTTCCTTTTGCAAAAAGCTGATTTCTAAACCAGCAAATTCAGCAAAGCCACTTCCCCAAGTTTAATTGCAAAGTCTCTCAGTGTGAGTGTAGAGCGAGCCAGCTTGATAACCTTATTCACAACCTTGAAACCCAAAGGGATGGTTCAATGTTACCAAAGGGTACCTGGATCCTGAAGCTGTATATTAAAGTGCTTATATTAAAATGCAGTTCTACCATCAGCTTTCTCTAGATGGTTGTTCTGGGATTCATACATGGATAGTGAAACTCATAAAAGAAGGAGCACATCATAAATGAAGGTTGCTTATTAGTCATCATGCAGGGAAGATGAAGTGAATTATTAAATTTCGCTACATCACATTTCTTTCAGGAGTTGCTGTCACAGAGTTTTCAGCACAGTGTGATCTGTGAAAGCCTCTGTGCTCAGATCAAAGGCTGTTTTGTGCTAGGATCATTCTGTGCCGGTAGTTAAGCATTTTGTTAACTTCAATATTGACAGACAAAACATTTTCAGGTGAGCACCACTAGTAAATACAGTACAGCTTTAAGACTGGGAAAATACAGTCATTAAGCTATCTTAATAGGAGAATAGAGAGCCATTATTTGCTGTCATTATGCACTGTTTGCTAATTATGCTCATCAGGTGATAAAAACGAATAAGTTAATTTAGTTTTTTATTGTTCTGACTGAAATCCGTAGAGGATCTCTGGGAAGTAATTCTTCAGCCTTTTGTTCCTTCTCTCTACCTTCAGCACTGCATATTAGGGACTGAACTGTAGAGCTGCTATCAAGCACTAGTTGCTTTTAATTCATGCAGTGCTCGTTTGTGCCACAAATTTGCAAACATTCAGAACACGTTATAGTAACTGTGGTCTGTGGATTAGTGTAACTGTCCTTTCTTTGTGCAAGAATCTTCCAATGAACATTCTCCCAGGCTGTAATTCCCCAAGAGTGCTTATCCCAAAGAGGGTCCATCTTCACAATCTCACAGTAGCATGGGTTATGCTGCTCCCATTCTGCAGTGGAAAAAACTGCCACAGATGGTTTGATCCTCAGGCACGTGGGAGCTGCAGTCTTGCTCCAGCACAGCACATAGCTGAATGTTAGGTGGCCATAGATGCTCGTGGACACCTGGGAATCAGGAATGTGTGTGTATGACTGCATTCTAGCAATCTATGCTTTAAATAAGAGCTTTATGCACAACCCATTTTTCTATAGCAAGCGGTTACTACTAATTTTGCTGCTGTTTTTTCCCTTCTCTGAGTGTCCAGACTATTGGCTCCCAGTTGTTACTGTCAGTATCACAGAATGATAGAAGCATAGAATGGCTTGGGTTGGGAGGGACCTTAAAGGTCTCCTTGCTCTATTCCCTCATGTTATGAGCAAGGCTGCTGCCCACTAGACCATGTTGCCCAGGGCCCCATCCGTTCTGGCTCCTCACTGTGCCAGAGTTGCTGTGAGAAACCCTAAGAGGGGAAGAAGTTCTGGCCCAAACTGTCATGAAATCCAAACCCAGACGGGCATGTCCTCAGCTGGTTTAAATCAGCATTGCTCCATAATGCAGCAGGACTCTATCAGTTGTTTGCTGGTGTGTTTTGCCCTCTTTTCAGATAAATGTGTTTTAAATACTCCACTTTTTACTGTGGTTTGATTAATGAAATTCCAATCGAAAATGAAACACACATTTATTTACAGAACGCAGTTCGTGCACCATTGGGGAACATCTTACAGTAGTAGTTCAACTTAAAGAAAGCTACAAAAATGTTTTCAGATCTTCTCATGTTTTGATTCAGTCAACTGAAAAAGTACAAAGTACACTGGGTGTGTAATAGAAAAAAACATATACACTTGGATGAGTAGTAAATTCTCACTTTTTGTTCTGTAATTTCAAGTATTTATAGAAGCATTTGCATTTATTTGGATGATTCCAGAAATCTTCTTTGTATATTGAAATGCCAATTCTAAATCACAAATGCATATTGGAGTAATAATATACAGTGCTTTTTTCTTAATGATTTTTCATTTTGCGGTTGAGCCAAGTATCTATATGGGTTAAAATCTATAATTCCCAGAACTGATAGACAATTCAAAAGGCTTAACAGACTTCATGCATCACTTGCTATTGAAACTGTGTATCTAGAGGAAAACTAATATATTGACCTTAGAAGGCCATTTACTGTTATTTGAAATAAACCCATTGCTCGTAAGTCTATGGAGAGTGTATTTTTGACAGTTATAAAGCAAACACAAATCCTGGGAGCATTTGGCATTTTGGGGGTGAAGCCCACTTCCAAGTCCCAGAGTAGCCCATGTGTCTGATCTGGAGCTAATTATTAGTTCTAATGGGAGACCTAAAAAATACCTGTTGTTCCTGAGGGTATGTTTATTCCCAGTAGCACTGCTACCTCAACATTTCAAAGGTTTTCTTTTAATTTGAGCTATGTATATAACACAACTTTTGAAAGGAATCACTCAAGTTGTGTACCCACAGCTTTAAAAGATCACCTCTCCAGGGCTGAATTGTAAACGCACTTAAGTCTTCAAGAGACGTTGTTCCATTGCCTAAGATGTCTAGACACTTTGTAGGGAATTTTGGGGCAGGGAGCAGGAAGGCAATTACTGCTTTTGTATCTCTAAAATATTCATGTGGTATATACAACAGTCACTTGGTGGTGAGATATTTGCAACAGTTGCACATCACAAGGAACATTTTAAAAGCAATGAGTTCCAGCAGCTCGCACAGCTACCGGGAATAGTAAATTGCCAAATGAAATCTCACACTTGGGAATCTTAAGTGTGTTATGTCTGTTTGATCAAATATTATTAGGTTAACTTTAACCGTCAAAATAAATTAGTAGCTAGATTGTAACTGGGAAAAGTAGAATAAAAATAGATACATGCAAATGCTGGCAAGTGCTTTCTAAGAGTGAGCTTTAATAAATATAGAAAGAGTAACCCTAGGGAAATTTTGGAAGCTGGCTTATTTCATGTTTAAAAGTGCACTAGAAAACACATCAATACATTTTATACTCTGCACACAGCCCAGATAACCCCTTCCTTCCTCTAGCTTGTTTGGGTGTATGAAAAGTCCTTTGGATTCTGAAAGAATAAGGCTAATTAGAAAATATTTATCTTAAGATAGACAAGATTGGTTATTGCTTGCATCCAAAGAACTGTACTTAAAATCATCCACCATGAGCAAGCAAAAAGAGAGCATAGATTGAGGAGGAAGAAGCCTCATTTCCCCAGTCTGTATGTGATAGCTTACATAAGAGATGCCCAGTACCACTCTGACACATCTCTGTGTGTTGGGGAAAAAAGATTTTCATGATAAAGTCTGCCCTCCAAGAAAGACCCTTAAAATGCAACCTTACAGCATCTTTGCTGTCAGTATCAAAGGCCAATCTGGGGACTGAAAGTAACTTTCTGGTAAGAGGATTAAGTAAAAATCCTGTCAACCTTTGGCTGAGAGTAGGCCTGAAATGAGGGAATCTGGAGAGCCTAGGAGATACCAGCTCCAAAGGTCTGAAAGGAAGTAAGGGATAACAATTATCAGTAAGATAGTCAAGAAGAAGAGGCAATTTCTAATGACTACACATTTTATGGCAGCATGATGCTATTCTGATGTGAAGTATGTAGGAGACAACAGCAGATGTTGGTGGTTTTTTGAAGCCAAACTTCAGAGCGGCCTTTAAGTATTTTCTTGCCTTAAAGCAAACACTTATGTGATTGGCTGAAAGAGATGCTTCTCGTGACAGAAAAAAATCCTTACCTGATGTCTGAAATAGAAAACACCAGAGCATACACTGCCTCGTTTACAGACTCATGGGGAACACTTAATTCACCCCTACTCCGTCATAGATGGGTTCCATTAATCCTTTATCTTCCCATCACAAAATATCTGTTTGCATCAGCTCACCAGCACAGCGAGTGGTTTTCTTCACCAGCATCCACAGGAAATTTTCATTAGTTTATGTACACTGATTTCAATTGAAGTGTAACTTAATCTTATTAATTCCTGAAGGAGGTTATGTTTATTTTCCATACAGACAGCATATGCATCCCATTCTTCTGTTCTGAGGCATCCATGAAAGAGGAACAGGAATGATTTTAAGGGAAATGCTGAAAAAAACCAAGCAATAGGTTTGAGGTTGTTTATTTGTTTCTATGTTTGATGTATTTTAACATATGGTGAGTTTTATTTCTATTGATGTTTATAATTATCCTCTTAGTGGGCAAGAAAAACTTCCAAGAATTAAAAATACTGATGTCGTAGGGTTGAGGGAAAATTGAGGGAATTTCCTCAGTTGCCTTCATAAGAGTTAGGTGATGGATGGTGACAAGAGAAGAATAAATGCAGATCCTAAAATATTGCTCCCTATTCATTTTTCGAATGTCCGTAGTTAAAACGCGTGGGCAGTCTAACCTGCTGTGCAATATCTTAATGCAAAGGAAAAGCATATATAGAGAGGGAAAAGCAGAGTGTACCTTGAGCCCTCCCAGCTGCATTTCCCAGCCCCATTCGTCCGGTGTGAGATGGTTGCACTGGTTGCTTATGGTGCCTGAAACCACATGGAGAGGGCCTAGCTTTTCATCTGAAGAACAGAGAGCACTTGGAAGAGCACACCTGGCAGTGAGCCATGGCACATGCAACTGCTGCCTGCGGAAGGGTAGGATTGTTTTCCCCTTTCCCAAGCAGTGTATAGTGCTTCTGAGAATTTGTGGTCTGTGTGTAGTTGATCGGAGTAGCTATTGAGATGGCAAAGAACAACACAAGGTTGTTTCTCATATTATTTGTTTTGTGAGACCTCAGGTTATTTAGCATAAGCAGCAAAAACACATTTCCTGGAGTTCTTTAGAAGTTAAATATATCTGACCTTAAATCTCAATTGCCTTGCATTGAGACGCATTTACAAAACAAAAAACACACGAAATGAAACAAACCAAACAAACATATGTCTCTGTTTGACCCAATGTGTATAAAAAACCCTCAGATTGACACATCAGCTGCGTTCGGTGCCATGTGGGCTGGGAGGTCAGCTGTAGATATCAGTGCTGAAACGTTTTTGAAAATGACTTCTGACAGAGCTGATGTAACCGTACACACTGCTCGTCAAATTGTTGGTGGTAAATTGCTTGCAAATGTGATTCTATTTTGTGTTTGGGAATTATCTGCATGCAGATTTTGAATTTCATACGCTTTCTTATTCGTCAGCACGACGATGTGAACTCTTTTCACCAGCCTATTTCAGAATCTGTCCTTGCATATGCAGAGTTCATTAACTGTTAATTCTCAGCATGCAGTCAGCCGTGCAGATCACGGGATAGTGCAGATAATATTTATCCTCTTTATTGGAGCACTAAGGTTTTGCCAAGCCATGGTAGAGAAATTCAAAGAGATTTCAAGAAGACAAATAGAAAAATATTAACCTTCAGCCTGTTGCAAAAATACCTCATAACACTTGCAGCACTGGGGTGGGCAAATATAACTTCTATGAGAGCTATTTTCAGGAAAGGTAAAGGAATTATCTGAAAGAACACAGCGAAATCAAGTTTAGAGGTTTCATTCAGTGCACTTTTTCTCATAGAGTTCCAACAAATGTGTATATTTCTTCTTCAGAAGATTTTCAAAATGTAGATTTTCAGGCTTTTTTACTTGTTTTTACAGAAAGAATCATAACATGAAAAACATGTTGTAAGGCTGAGAAGGTATGTAGTAGTATATTTTAACTGCTTGAAGGAAAATGTAAATTTGATCCAAAGCATTTCTCCTTTTCACATCTCTGTAATGTTTATTTGCAGCACATATTATAGTGAAAGTAAAACATTTTTAGGGAAGCCAGATCTGCCATGAGTGTCTGTAGGAGGGAGAAGGGAATGGAATCCTAGCCATACTCCCATTGACATTGTAGGACTGAGCTTTTGTTTCTGACTGGTTATATTAGTCAGATGTCATAAATAAGCACAAAAGCATTTGTGGGATCGAGCCCTAAGCTAGCAACCTAAATTTAAATGTAATTTATAATTTCAAATCATAAGAAAGTTGGCTGAGGTTTTTGAAGTTCCATTTAAAACAGCGAACTTCAAAGAGCTGGGCCGGAGTTCTGATTTGCATGTATATCAGGAACTTCAGTTTTGTGTTTCATTATCAATCACAAGTATCTGTGATTTAGCCATACTAATTTCTTTCTAAACCCAATCTCTTTTCAGAGAATCACAACACTGAAGGTACCATAATAGAGTGCCACAATTAGGTTTTCTAAAATAAGAAGCTGGTTTTGATTTGGTAGGAGTACAAGCCTGTCTCAAGCTACTAACTTCTAATTTACTGGTATTCTTAGCAGTCAAAAATGATTGAAGAAGGCTTGGTTAGAGAAATAAGAAAAAATAATTTCTTGTATCCTAAAATATCTCTGGAACTATCTAGTTTTTCATGGGAAAAACAAATTTTCTATAAAGAGAAGGGTTTGCAATTGAAAAAAAAAAAATAGTTCATTTTACAATATAATTTGCAATTCAGTTGTTTAATTTACGCTATGGAATTACAAAGCCCTGAAGAACTCTGTGGAAGCTAGAAAAGAGCATATGTTGGTGTGTGTGCACACATAAGGAAGAAAATATGAAAAGATGAGGCAGAGCCCAAGCAGAGAAGTAGGAAACATTCTGATGCATCTAATTTAATTTTATGTTGTGTTTTCCTCTTGAAATTCCTTTACAAGCTCTGATAGTTTGCTATGAAAAGCCATGAACGTGGGATAGGCCACAAACAATACGAATTTTTTAAGTAACTTTGGCTGTTGGATTATAATTTGTTAAAACAAACAATAGCTTACCACATTACAGCTGAATGCAGAGATATTACTTGTACTCAGCTAAAATCAAATTATCTTTTAGTTTCTATTCTCTCCAAACTAAGCTAAGCAGTGGTGTCATAAGATGACAAATTACAGGATGAACGTAAGAGCAGTGCCTTCAGAAATACAATAGTTATACAAGCCATCTATTGTTAATGAAGAATATAATGCAATTTGTCTGTCTGTAATACAATTATGCAAATCAAAGATGGAACTATCCTGAAATCTCTCTACATTCCAAGTGATTAAAATGAGATAATTTATCAAAAAGAATATTACTGATCATGTTTATGTGTTGCACATTAATCCTATTACAATAATGTATCTTTCTACTAATGTAATGGATTTGTGCAATCTAACAGAAAATGACTTTTATACTACCCACAATTACAAAAATATTCAAAGCATATCCATCTCTGCACAATAGCATATGCCCAAGACTGTACAATAAACCTATTAAAACAAACAAAACTTATGAATGTAACCTTCGTACCAAGAAAGACAATGCTAAATTCAATTTTATTGCCCTCATTATTTCAACAACTTCATATGTAATAAATATCAGGGGTAAATTACCTTAAGCTTTTTTATAAAGAAGGAAAATGTTAAAAAATGTAATAGATATAAGTGAGAATTGCTTAAATGCACAACAGGCATGTAGATCGTGTGATAAAATCTTCTAAACCAACATGTATGTTGCAACCCATGCATTTCCAGTCCAAAAGGTCTCTCTAAATCTAGGCAATGTGACAGATATAATTTTAATATCTGACAAATCAATCCTTAAAGTAACAGCAGCTTCTGAAAGAGCAATATGCAATGAGGCATGTGGAAGTGTCACGAGCTACACGGGGACACCCTTCCACGTGCGTGGAAATACAATAGAGGTCTCAAAAATTCCTCAGACAAAGCAGTAGTCAGAAAAGTCATCAAAAATCAGAAGTCACAAAGGATAAGACAGCATGTTGAGCATTAATACGCTGTACATATGTATTATAACACAGTCACTGTGGAAATGATCATGTGCTCTTGGAACATCATAATGTTACTTATTTTCTGCATCCAAATCTGCACAAATGGATTGTTGTATAATATCTCTTCCTTTCACTGTGTTCTTACACTAATTTCATTTCCAGTGTTCAGCCCATCTTTATTGACCTAGTCCTGCTGCACTCTTTTCCATCCCTAGAATGCTTCATTAGCTCTCAGTGTGCAGTTGCACCACACTGAGCATTTTTCCTTCTGACAGTCAGGCTTTGCTCAAATGCAGTTTAGATACAGAGTTCCTTGACTGCAGAACTAATGCAGCTGCACACATCTCTGGGTGACCCTCCTGTTCACCCTCTGGACATGTAAATCAGACTGGATTACCCAACCCATGCACATTTGTTCCTCTTTCTTAGAAGGAATTTGTTTGCTTTCTCTGAAACGTGGACATTCTGCGTATTAAAACAAGAATATTTACTGAATGTTTCCTTGATCGCTACCAGCCTCAGAGGGGACAGGTCCCAGCTATGTTCACCTTCATACCCAAACAGTGGCTTCTCCCTTTCAGCCATTCCTGCTTCTCTTCAGACTTGGAGCAAGGGGGTTTGCAGTTTGGAAGTACCTAATGTCAACCCAGCAGTTGCTGGGAACTGCTGTCAGTCTGAAGTTATCTGCTCCAGAATGGCTAATGTGGATTTTATGCTGCATTTTGCTAACTGAGTGATACCAACAGACCACTCTGTGCTGGAGAACTCGACCTACTGTACAAGATCTTATGCCTTAGTAAATACAAGAGTGCATCGACTGTTCTACAAATCTATAAATCCCCGGCTCTTCTTGCAGCTACAATATCATGTTCAAAAGGATTTGAATTCCCAAACTTTCCCTCTGCTCTGTATTGTGAATGGGATAACATGATCTCATGGGTCAAAATCCTCATTTTGAAACTTGCTGGCGCAGATCTCAGCTTTCAGTCCCTGAGAAGCCTGGTTTGTACATGGCACTTTAATATACATGTTTCTTTATCACGTGTCGAGGAGGCTTAAGATATAATTGAACAACTGCCTGTCTGCTGCAAATTTAGCAAAGCTCCTTGCAGACAGAAACACAGTGAAGGGAGGCCTGGTTCTGGCTAAAGCTTGGCTGGCACAGGGCCTTCCCTCTCACACAGTTTAATATTTACCCATATAGAGTTACTTGAAAACAAATTGAGGTAATGCTGCAGCTTGTTTGGATCCATCTCTGCCTCTGCTTGTCTCCCTTTAAAACAAACATATATTCTAAGACCCCTGATGGATGGCAAATGCACATGCTTCTGGTCCCGATGCCACTAAGGGAAAAGCTGTTCTTTGTCAGGTGAGAACTGATCCAGCAAAAATCATATGTGACGCTTAGAGAGCTTCATACTTCTTTATGTTCTGAGTAGTAACCCAGCCAGCCCCGTGTGGTGTGTACAGGCAGAAAATTCAGGTACTTTCAGTTACACAGACCAGCTTTAGAGAAGTGACGCCTCCATTGAACCCATATGAAGATGGAGCTACCAACTGGCTCTATTTGTCTCATGTTCACTGGTGGAATCCCACTGACTTTTCTTTTAGAGCTCACTGAGGACACCCTGACAGTGCCAGTCTCTCAGAACTGCTATGTGACAAAGACTGTCCGTGTTTCTCCTTTCTTTTTGACTAAGCTGAAGCTTAACCAAGGTCTGGGCTGAGCTGGTCACCAAACTGAACATTTCGTGGGTTTTTGGCTTGCTGTCCTGTGCAGAAATCCCTCTTCACAGGTCTTGCTCAGCCAAACCCCTGTTTCTGGATCTGTTTCACTGGGTGTGAGGGCAACTGCTCACTACGTTTCCTGAGAAACAGGTTGAAAAATATTCAGATAGCAAAAGACATAAAGCAGGAGTCTCCTGGGATGTCTACAGCCCAGTCTAAGCAAGTCAGCTGAATCCTGAGAAGAGACAGGGAAAAAGAAGTTAGCAGAGGTGGCTCATTCAGTTATCCACCAACTTCTCTGCATTTTGAGTCACCTGCCCTTACCTCTTTCAGTGACTCAGTTCCTATAAAATGGATGTTAATGCTGCCTCACATTTGCTGTGAAACTACACACAGCATTAGTGAGATGCTCAGATAGCATGGCAAAGGGAGACATCCAGGTACCCAGTTTTGACATGCAGTCTAATTTCCATGAAATAGCAAGAACTAACCTAGCAGCTAGGGCCTGGCAGTCCAGCTGGTTGAGGCAAACACACTGAGCTTTTGTGCTCTTTGTTTGCAGTGCTCAGGACTGTCTGTACGCCATGCTAGTATGTGAAAAAGCATTCTGGAGAGAAGCAGAACCAATTTTCTGTACCATCTAAGGGACTCAATTGGCAGTGCCGTGTGACAAATCAGAGCAGATTAAAGTTGAGCTGGTCAGATCCTGCAGCAATGTTTGAGCAAAAAACCTGTGGCATTGCTGAGTCCAAGAAAAGGCAGAATGTGGAACACAAACACAACACTCAGATACGCAAAAAGGAAGAGATGCCCAGTGTTAGAAACATGGGAAGACTCATTTTTGAGCAGGATGAGGCTGGTTGACTGCTAGGGCTTTTCTGCTCCGTTGAGGTTGTAATTATAACCTCTCAAAGCTTGCGTGACATTACTAATTTGAGAAAAAAATGGGAGACTGATATCTGGAAGAACACTCAGGGTCGAAATTTTGTTTATGGAGCCCCAGTATCAGCAAATCAAACCTATGAATATTAGTAATTTAGTATCTTTATGTAAGTAATTATAGGAATAATCTGAAAACGAGTGATGGGAAGATGTAAATGTCAGCTATTAAGACCAATTTAAAGAGGTTAGATGGTTTTTAAGATACCTGAAAGTCAAATTGACCATCAAATTGTGGCATGAAATTATGAAATCAAAATGACTTAACTTCAGAACACAGCTTTCTTCACTAAATGTCTCTTACCTACAGAAGAACCTTTGTACATTAAACAGTACCTTCAATTTAAGACACAGATTATGTGCTTTGATCTATCCTATTTTATTTCCCATAGCTTTGCATCATGAAAAGAGACAGTTCTTTGCCTTACTCATTTGGTATTATGCAATTTCCCTGATTCTTGGGGAGCTGTGGGCAATATATATCTGCATAAAGAAGAGGCAAACATACTCAAAACGCCCATTGCAAATAGTCATTAACTTATGATTTGTGTCAGCTAAATTGTGCAGAAAATGTCTTCTTCCTTGGCACAGAATAAGTGTCAAAATACATAGTTATCCTTTCCACAATGACCCAGAAGGATGTCTTTCACCATGCAGTGACACAACCAAGGCAGATCTGTCTAAATCTGCCCATCACTCCGGCTCATCTCTTCAAGTGTTCTGCCTTTTTGAGGCATCTCTGTTCATTTGGATCTAGTCCTGCAGAGTGCTGAGCATCTTCTATGAAGTGTCCTTTAATGATAGGACTGTGGCTCAATTAGCTAATAATACATGCTACCAAGCGTCCTCTTGGGAATGCAGAGCACCTGACTTCGCCTTTAGCTACGTCCCTCCTGCCTCCCAGGAGATTAATGCCAGCTCTTTCTCAGTATTTGTGGGCAAGTGCTAACACCTTGCAAGACCCAGTCTTAGCGTGGAGCTTTAATAAGAGCTGTAGACAGAATAGCAGTTTCTTTCTCCCTGTTTGTGATAATGCCCCACAGCAGGAGTCACAGGAGAGAGTGAAGTATTTATAAATGATTTTATGAAAAGATCTTGAGTTGGGGCACTCCTGAAATGATCTCCTGCTAAGGATAAACGCTCCCTTGTTGACATTACCTGTCTTCATTCTGGGACTGTGGCTTGAAATGAAGATGTTGGTGCTTTATCTGTCTCAATCTAACTTACAGAAAGCTTGTTGTCAAAGCTCTCCATGCCCGAGAAATGGCATTGCGGGGATTTGGTGTCCAAATAGGGGGGAGGAGGGGAGAGAAGTCTGGAGAATTAAACCGGGTTTGACCTGATACGGATCCAAATCAAACAGATCTCCTTTATTTATTTTCATTTGTGACTCACTCAGCGGCAAGGTGTAAGCGTTAAACATACAGGAGATAGCAAGCAGAGGAAAAAATTAAGAGTTTAAATGATAGCAGGGATCAGTATTTTTGTGTGTTCCTTCTACGATCTCCTGATACAAATAGAAGAGGCCAGGCACAGCATAAGTATTTCCTATTATGGATAAACTAAAGTCACAATGGAATCTGTCATGCTTGTGATATGAGAGATGGACAATATTCCTGAGCTGCAGCCATGCTGGCACTTGAAAGCAGCTTGTATTTTGTTTATGGAGCTGAATCAGAAACCCTTGCCCCTCTCTCTCTCTCTCTCAATCTGTGTTGTTTTTTTTTTTTTTTTTTTGGCCCAGCATGTGTAATTCTTCTTCATGGAAGCTCGAAATGGCTGTGGAGCAGCTCAATATTCCATTTATTTTATTTATAAAAGAAATTCAAAGCCTGAAAAGATGAAGTAATTGACTTACTGGGATGACAGTTAAACCCACTAAATTTAATCTTATCCTCTCAAGTACAACATATCGCGCTTACAAATTATCACCCTGCACCAGACAGGCCTGCTCTCTTCACCTAATCCAAATGGAAATGAAGGCCTCTGTTATTGTATTATCTGACTTTACTATCAGCATTAATCCGGCTTAACTCACTTAATGATGCCACTTGTGGCACTATGAAGGCAGCAAAGAAGTCTATAAACTACTTCCATTAAAATGCAAATCTGGCCCACAGAGAAAATAAGTGACACAAAAGTAGGAGAATTCGGCCATACACTGTATTAGCCTCTTGCCGCACAGAACTGATACAAGTATAATAACTGATGCTGTGATTATTATTCTAGCTGTGGATTTCCAATGAAAGGAAGCCAGTCTACCACAGAACGTCACAAAAGTGCTTCAACAAGCCAGGGTATTTAATTTCTGAAGAGATTTATATTTTTTGTTGTCAGGAAATGAACAAATACTTATCAATGTAAAAACTGCTATCTTAAATCTTCCTGCCAGGTTTTTCATACTGATATTATTTGCACCCTATAACACAGGAAATGAAAATCTTCTGTGCCTTTCACATCTCCACCGTATCTTAAAATCCTTTAGTAACAGCCTTGCTTCTTTTTTTAACCCCCTTCTGTAAACATGAAAGAAAACTTTTATGGATTAAGTATAGGGAATTACTAATGCCAAAATCTCAGCCCCAAATTCCTTCTCCTGAACATTTCTGTTTGCTGATAATTTATTTATTTTTTTTTTTTAAAGGGAACTGTAACATCTGTTTTATGGAAAAGCCTGGTTTGATTTTAGTGTAAAGCTGCTCATATTCACCTCTGCTCTTCTTTGCACACGTGCAAGTGCACTTGTACGTCCTGCCTGGCCACTCCTTGGTATGAAAAAAGCATTAATGCAAAAGCTTTCATTCGTATGAAAGAAGTCCCAGTAAAAACACCAGGATTCAAGCTTCTTCCAATTTCTCTTGAGCTCAATAGCTTCCTCTGCCTCAGTAACCCTAAGACTTTATTTCTGGCTTTGGCACAGAGACAACATGATATCTACATGGAGATGTAGGCACAGATTCCCTACTGCTTAAATCAACATTTCTCTGTAGGCTTTCACAGTGAAATGTGAATGTAAGAATTTGGTCCAGCATGTTTTATGTACAGGGTGATAGATGTGTGATGCCCCTTCACTTTTCCTTGGAAATCTTATCGCTGATGATATAACCAATTAGAGATGGGGCCAAGCTACGCAACTGGGATTCGTGTTTCTGTCTCATGCATGGGAATTTGATTTAGCTCACTCGCTGAGAGGAGCAGCGATGAGATTCAGGTTTCATCAAAGTTTGGATGGTGATTCCCCTCCAAGGCTGAAGAATGTTTTGATCCGGAGCCCTGGCGTGATCACTAACAAAGACCTTTCTTTCTCATCCCCACCCACATGCTTACCCCACCCAGAGCACGACTTGCTCAGATGTTACATTGCAGAAATGCTGTTGAATTGGCTTTTCCATCACCTTAGGCCCACACGAGCATGATCTGATTGCTGCAGACACCAGATCTGCTGCAGTACTTCCACACAGATGCTCCTCTCTGACCCCAGTGGTACTGGTGTTTCAACAGTTCAGGGCGGATGAAATCATCCAGCTTCAACCTAAAGTGATGATCTGTGCTCCTGCAGCAAGGGGCAGTTTCTGCTTAAAAGAGGCTCTGCAGAGTTTGGCAGTGTCCTCTGTGGCTGTTCATGGATGCTGGGGATTTTTTTTTTTTATTTCAGAATGAAGTTGGCCCTCAGCTACAGTATATCTGGAATCACGCTTTGGCCTGACAGACATACGGTACTGAATACATGCTGCTCATCTGGTGGGCTGTTCTTAAAATGCAGCACATGAAAAGGTGCCAAGAGAGAGACCAGGACTGCTGGCAAGGTCACTACTCTGCACCTGTATGCCACCATGCAGGCCATCCTTGGTGCCTCCAGACCCCCATTCCCTGTCCCAGTCCCTAGCTGTGTCAGACAGCATCAGTGATGATTTACAGAGCTTTACACAGGGCTTGTTAGAAGGAAATTAATTGCCTGATTTACAGGACAGATGCTTCAGCTCCTGCACACCATTGGTCTGAGGCCTTTACCTCTGAGTGTGAAATGCCATGTGCACAAGCCAGATATCAGACAGATATTTTTCTTATCATTACACAAGAAAACTTTATTGCATCAGCTCAAAATATTTCAAACCTGTGGAACTCATGTTACGTCTCAACCTGATTACATTTTTTGAATTAAAATCAAGATTATTTCAGTTTGCTTGAATGAAGGTTGGTTTAACCTAAACAAATAAGCAGTTTCCAAAGCACATGCATTTGTGGTGATGTACAGTAGAGCAATATGTGAGTCTTAAACTGTCAGGTGTTTCCAGGGACAGCATCATTTCAAACACGCCTTTAGCCTTCCTGCTTTCAGGAGTGAGAATTTATGTGGCTAGAAAATATTTTTTACAACAATTGTATTTTCTTCTTTTATTTTAACACTATAAGGACTGGATTTGCACATCATGCATCATCCATGCACTTGCAACATCTGTGTGCATGCTTTTAGCAGTTATATGGATAAAAAGGGTTGGACTGGGGGACATCCAGAGTTCCTTCTAGCTTGTTCACTCCACGTGCTGATTCTAACAAGTTCTAATGAAACCCAAAGAAAATACGCGGGAATCTGATAAAATAATGTCTCATGTAATGCACAATACTAAATATTCAACATTCAGCATCCTATGAAAACTGCCTGTATACATCAAATAAGTGGCACAGTGCAATGTTCTTCAGACACCACAAGGTGATAAAGATAACTATTATTAGAAGTTATTATACTTACAAGAGGTGTGATTTTTTTGGTCTGTATACAAATACCCACTCAGACAAATTTGTACATGCAATTATCAACCAGGCTTGCATCTGATTTCTGCTAATCCCAGGTAAAAGCCATAGGATGAGAAGGAGTGGCCTCAAGTTGCACCAGGGGAGGTTCAGGTTGGATATTAGGAAAAATCTCTTCTCAGAAAGAGAGGTGATGCACTGGCACAGCTGCCCAGGGTGGTGGTGGAATCATCATCCCTGGAGGTGTTCAAGAAAAGGGTAGATCTGGCCCTGAGTGTTATGGTTAGTGAGCATGGTGAGGGTCAGTTCCAGTTGGACTTAGTGATCTTAGCAGCCTTTTCCAACCTTGATGATTTTATGTTACTCTGGTTCTATGAAAAATGATCAAACATACAGCTTACCACTTTTGTTTTATTGGCATTAATACATGGCAGCCTACAACTATGTTTTTATAACCTTGCTTATAGATCTTCAGGGAAAAAGGGACAAGTTTTGTGTCATTTGAGAAATTTCTGAGATCTGAAACAAAAGCATCAAACTTCAGCTGAAGGTGATAACAGGTAACTTCAGCATGTTAATCAGTGGGATCACTAGAGATGACCTAATCCACATCTGTGGAACAATTAGGGCTTAGTGGGAACTGATAGATAGTGGAAAGGATAAGAGCAACCTCACTGGTGAGGCTGTAACTCCTACGCATCCCTTTGCATTATGAATCTTACTATCCAGGCCTGTGTTGCGTGCATTTGCGTGCTGCTTTTTACAAACAGGAGTGAGGGAATTGGGAAGAAGCAACGTCATTTTATAT
This sequence comes from Callipepla californica brunnescens, assembly GCA_023055505.1. Classification (NCBI taxonomy): domain Eukaryota; kingdom Metazoa; phylum Chordata; class Aves; order Galliformes; family Odontophoridae; genus Callipepla; species Callipepla californica. Next base: position 235,618 of record JALIRH010000115.1, on the reverse strand, counting down.
CATTTTTGGATGTTTCTGCTCTTCTGCAATTCCGTGAGCCCACTCTGTTACTTTGAAGGAATAGGTGTGGGGTCTGCTCTGAAACAAGCTGTTAATGGAAGGATTGGTTTCAGCTGCAGCTTATAAGTGTAACAGATGTATTTATTTATTAGAATAGGGTTTTAGTCCTTGACCTGGTGAATAGTGGAGACTGTAGGCTCTGTGTTGGGATAAAGTATGTTCCTAGATTTTATTTATTTATTTATTTATTTCTGCTGAGTGGGAAGCTGAGAGTGGGAGAAAAGTAAAAGATAAAACTTGTAGTTAGAATATGAGCTGGCTTGGTTCTTGTAATCATGAATCAGTTTTAAATCTGTCAATATTTCACTTTTCAGGGACCTGGTAGAGCTGCTCAGAATTCTCCCAATGGGGATGGGTGGGGAAGAGGGAAATTTAAGCAAAAGGGAATGTCTTTCCTGAGCTGCCTTCTTTTGTATTGCTGTGGTTTTATTGCTTTTTTTTCTTTACACCCTCAGTTTAAGATGATTTCAGCTATTAGTGTTATATAGTCTATGATTTTTTTAATGTTCAGCATTATAAAAAAATGTTTTTTAAACACAGTTTTGGATTTTATTAATCTTTCCAACTTTTTAATTTGCAGCACTGGAATTTTTCTTAAATGATGAGAATTCTTTTTTTTTTTTTTTCCCCAAATCTGTTGCCAGCTCTACTGAGCAAGCCCAGCAGAAATCAGTGTGGGGTCAGTAAAATATATTTCACTCCAGAAGAGATGGGCTGGATGGTGCTGGTGCCTTCAAATCTCCCTACTATCATAACTCAGAAGTGTCAGGGGAAAGAAACTTTTCTGTGCTCATAAAGAAATTTTGTCTCTGCCTATGTATAGTTACGTTTTTTTTTTTCTGTTACTATCCCCTTTTGGCAGATAACTTTTAGGTAGAGAACTGTCAACTGTGTGAAAGTTGCTCATTTGTTTCTCAGAGGCCACTAGACAAGAGTCAGTGGGTAACAACTCACCGACCTGGAGACCTCCTTGTGCTCAGATAAATGAGCTGCATGTGAAAGGCTAAAAATCCCATTACCAGACTTTAAGCCATCCTGTCCTTAAGCAAGTTTGCAATATTTCTAGGGAAGAAATAAATATGAGTTGTGGAGTAGGGGGCAATTCAGATAAGCAAGCAGTGAACCACTCTTCTGAAACAAAATTTTTCTTGTGTTTTCGTTCTGCTGCATTGCTAAGGCCATGAGACAACAACCTTAAGATACGCATGGTCGTTGTTTCCCATACTGAAAGAAAATCATAGACTGAGGCCGTGGACTTATTTCACTAGCTTAGTCATCTTGATGTGATGTCTATCCTAAGAATTAAAATTATTGTAAAAATCTGAATGTGACCTCCTTTTACTGTATGAAGAAGACTTGGACAAAGTTAATTTGAGAGATGATTCCGCCTCTAACAGGTTTGTGTTTCACTCACATCTTCTGAAACTGAGCAAAAGGTTTTCGAAGAAGATCCAAATCCAGCAAGTATTAGTATACCTGCAACGCTTCTCCACATATGGATGCTTAGAACTCTGAGCATGGAAACTTCTTAAAATTTTACCCGTAGCCTAATTTTCAAGGGCATCAAAGAGCGAGGCAATGCAGTAAAACCTTCTCTGTATTTCTGTCCTCTCTAGAGCACCTGTGTTATGTGCAAATATTGAATCCACCTGAGTTGGCTGAAAATCAGGCCACCTGTGTACTATTTTCTTGTCTGAGCATCTAGAGCCTTCCTGAAAAGGGCTAATTTACATCTGTCTGAGGCTGCTCAGGTGATACTGCTGCAGAAGTGGGTGGGATACAGTCCTCCTGAGGGTGCTTTTTCATTGGGAGCAGGCTAGCCTTCAGCTTTGTAGTTTCTCCAACAGAAAGGGATCAATGGGAGTGAGGTACTGAAACCGCCTGGAAGTGCAGTAATTAAATATATATTACTAGGGGAAGTTCAATTGAAAACAGTTCTTTCATTCTCCTGGTAAATGAGGAGAACAATATGGTATTATTTAGTTCCCTTTATTATCATTCTGAAGAATTAATGTAAGTGCTAATGATGAAGACAAAATAAATTGGGACTTGTGTAACTAACTGTAGGGAAGTAAAATTCTACTTCATTCTTCTAAATGTTTCATTTCCTCATTATAAGATTACATATTTGTTGAAAAAAAAATAATAATGTAACCTTTTTTTTTTCATTCTTTTTAAATGCTCTTCTTTTGCATGGTTTTTTGTTTTATTTTTATGTCTTATGGAGTGTGGCTCTTAAATACGCTCAGGAATCCCCTGAGGTGTTTTCTTCAGGGCTTAGATCTCTAGATGTTTCTTAAAAACCCCAATAGGTGCTGTTACATCTTTAAGCATGTACCTACCTTGAAATGTCTGGCCCTTGATAATTGTAGAAAATGGTCCTTTCTATCATGCAGAGTTTTCTGCTAGCAAACTGGAAAAGTAATTAGCATATAGATGCATCCCTCAGATGCGAGACTGGGTTAAACTGGATTTTTCTACATTTAATAACCATTGGAAAACAACAAGGAATTAATTGGTTTGGAAACGTGAACTGATGGAAAAAGTCAAGCTACAGAGAAGTTATTAACTATGCAACACTGCGAGTCCTTAAAACCATCAGTTAATGAAACAAAGAAAAGAATACATTGAGCGAGAATTGATTTAGAAGTGAAGAAGACAGATGAAAAAGGAATTGCAATATAATATAATGAAGAACAGCTTTCTCTCTTAAAGAGTTTGCTAGTCATTGCCATAGCTGTAATAGAGAGAGAATAGTGGTCCAGGGGGCACCTCTGAAATGAGAGCCTGCTTGCTATGATGCTATAGTGTGCCTCCTGCTTGGGGTGCCTTTACCATGTGCCCTGGGATGCCATGGTGAGGAATGTCCCACCTGGCCCCTCTGCAGATCATGTGCAAGATCCTTCAGTACCACCCTGGGCACTTGAGGGTGCCAGCAAGCAAAGAGAGGAAAACTTTCCTGCGTGGATGAGTATTGCCCCAGTAGCGAGACAAGAAATGGCTTTAAAATCTGTAGGTAGAAAATGTTGGGTAAGAATGAGGGTTTTATTTATTTATTTTTTATTATCCTCAAGGGCAGAATTTGAAATAGCTGCTAGGAAGGGTTGTCTGTTCCCAGTTTATGTGAGATATCTTTAATCGTATTCTAGCCAGAGAAAGAAAAGCCTGCAAGAGGCACTATAAAAACTATTCCTTGCTTTCATCTTTGCTTTTCCACTCAGCTTCAGTTGAAAGCAAGAGAAATCCACAACCAGACTGATTCTAAACTGACTAGGATTGTTCTAACACAAGGGGATCATTATAACAGACACATTTCTACTGCAAATACCCCCAGGTTACATTTTTGGATTTGAACAGAGCTCTGCTTTCATAGTGTAAAGTAAATACTTCTATACTTTGTGTGCAAGGGGAAGAATTTTTGTTTTGGCTTAATTATGAACATACATTAATGACAAAAATGGAAAAGAGACAAAGAGGAGATTTTGGAGGATGTGCAATATTTCAGGAGTTAGATTTACGAGTAAATAGAGATGAAAATAATACTGAATAAAGGTCATTACTTCAGTGATTGTGTTTTGTTTTTCAGAGTTTCTAAGGCCATTTTGAAACCAAGTAAGAGCTGAACTAAGACTACATTGTTCCATAAAGCATAGCATGGGGTCTTCTAAAGATGAAATTTATTATAATATCTCTTTAAAAATTCAGTTTTATCTAGTAGAAGTGAATTTTAATCATACATAAGTGAGAATTCCCTTGGAAATCCATAGTGCAGGTGACATTTGTGTGCACATGTAGGGGAGCCAATAGGAGGAAGGGGATGCTTGCAAAGGGAAGTGAAAGTGAGATATATTATGTGTGGATGAGGAGAAGAGCAGGCTCATAGCTACCTGTGTCAGGTGAGTTGGATGTAAACCTTGAGCAGGAAGGTTTCTGATCTGATCAGAGACCCCACAGGAGTCAAATGGAAGTTCTATCAAAATATGTGTGCCAGGATCACCTTTATGGACTTTGCTGCAATGCTGGAGTCTACATTTTCCTGGACTCTGTGATATAGAAGCAACACAGGACCACAGAACAGAACGACACTGAGTTGAAAATCTAAAACCTTCTCTCAGACCTGCATGAAAGAAAAAGCCTCCTGTTTTGTTTTTTTTTTTTCTCCTCAACTATGAGATGTAAGAAAAAAAAAAAAAAAAAAAAAAAGACAAATGCTCTCCTTTATTCTCCTTGCCATCAATACTCCTGCTCTGTGGAGCAGATGCTGCTGGTACCACTGGGAGAGGAATTGATCTTGCTTGTTGCTGCAGGCTCTCTAAAGCATCTCCACACCTATAGTCTTCTGTATCAGAAACACAGTTCACTGAGGTGCTTTGCATAATTCAGAAATGAGATCAGATTTTAGTGTCCAGAAGAAAATTGAAGCTCAGGTAGAATGACAGTTATCTTAATTTGTAAGTCATGGCTTACTGCTTGAGTAATTCAGTGCAAAAGGAGATGATGTTGTTGATGTTAAGGATGAGATGTTCACACTGTCCTTTTCAGAGGTCTATGCCAAGACTCATCTTGGTAAGTGCCCAGTAATGCCTGCAGTGCGTGAGCTGAACGCTGGAGTACATCTTCCACATCACCTTCATCCAAAATTGGTCTGCTTATGCCCTCTGAGTTTGCTCTGTGCTGTGAACCAAATAAGTGCACTTTGGAAACTTCTTTCTGAAGTTCCCAGTCCCAGCTAAAAAGCTAATATAGACCCACATATGATGTTTAATGATATGAAGGTAATGCAATAAATGCAAGTTACTGTCCTTGGGGAAATCAAACTCCCTGTGTTTCAAGGCAGTGCACGATGTATTCAAGCATGAGAGCACAAAATTCCAGATTTCTGCGAGCTTAGAGAACCAGCAGGTGAACCCAAATGAGCCTGAAACTGATAAAAAGTATTTGCCAGATTAGGTGCTGGCCTGGAGCACCTAATCTGGTTTGTACTTCCAAAAGGGAAAGAGATATTTTTCTCAAATGCTTAATGAAACATGAGTGCTTGTTTGTTCTTATTCTGTAGGAAGGAACTGCTGAAGGTATTATTTCAGTAGCACTGGGAAGCTTTGTTGTGCAAAGCCTTTTTTTGTTGTGCCTACCTAGACTAAAACAGTTCTAAAGATATAGCCAAATACCATTGACTTTTGTTTACTTTAGGGAGGGGTGTTTTAGATTTTATTTCTGCAATAGTTACTCACTGCCTAAATATGAAAGCACAGAAGTTAATTTTAAGGATGTTGAAGCTGCTAAAATGAATTATCAAATTTCACTGATCAATTTGGAAGCTGGTAAGACAGCTGCTTGTGGACTAAAGAAAGTACAGTCTGAGTGATAAGCACAGAGCTTATAGGTAAATCTATCAGGAGGGAAATGTACTTGGACTCCTGTGTATCTTAATGGCTGTGGCACTTCCCTTTCCACTCCACAGCAAAAAACCCCAATGCAGTGAAACACCCTGAGTAGTGCTTTGGAGATCAGTGGGACTGCTTGCAGCGTGTAAAACCTGGCACATTTTTAAGTGCTGTATTGGGTTAGAGCCTGACTGAATAACACATACATAATGCTGTATTCGGATTCACTATATTCAGTTTTCAGGTCTGTATTGATCTAGATTTTGAGGGCTTTTGCTGAAGTAACTTTTAAAGTAAATTTTCTTTTTTATAAACACAAAATGAATTTGATATAGTTGCTCCTTTCACTCAGAGATCTGAAAATACTTTAAAAATATGAATGTATTGATCTTTCACTATAGGGAGAGTGAGTAGTAGCAACCTATAAAACAGATGAGGAATCTGAAAGTAGAAAAGCAGAGAAAAAAATCCACAACAACTGAATGGAATTGGAAAACAAATTTGTCTTGATTGTATTCCCATCTGCTTTGGGTTCGATTTCATTAGCTCTCTTGAAAGGGAACTTCTGTCAGAAAAGTTAATGAAAGCACTGTTTTTTAGTATATATTCAAGAACAGCTGTAGGAGCTATAGTTTTGTTTTCTGGCTTCTCCTTTATGGATTTCTGTATCCCTGTTCTTCTTTATGTACTATGAAAATAACCTGTGTTGTTTAGCCTGAGTAAAGCTTCTAAATAAGGCAAGAAGCATACATTAGTCACTGAATTCTGTCAGAGAAGCAACAACTAATTCAAGTAAATTGTGATCCTATCTAATACACAAATATAAGGAGGGACAAAAGTCAGCAAGTATTCATGTTTTCACAGTCTTTATTGGAACTGAAACAGTTTCTGAAAGGAAAAATTAGGGAAACATAAAAACCTTCAGTAAGAATCAGTGCATGGTAGGCATCCTTTCTTGGTTATGGTTGATTGTTGGTGGGGGTATGCATTCACTTGTGGAACTCATTGCTCATGCACAACATTATGATAACATGACAAAGACTGCAAGATTTGCTCACTATGTACCAGAAGAACCACTTTAAACAGGATTACAGGTATAGAAGGAACATTAATGCCATAATCATTTAGCACTGGGTGTAGGAGGAAGACTCTCAGACAAGCGCATCATTGCATAATTCTCTGTTATGGAGTTTACACCTTCCTTTGAAACACCCTACACTAGGAATGCAATAAGATACTAAATGAATTTCTGTCTCAATGTGGCATGACAATCAATAGAACTATTTTACTAACCAACACCAGTTTTAAGAACTTGTCATAGTAACAGCACACAACTTCACAGAGTGCCAACTTGTGATCAAACGTTCAATTTCTTTAAAAACAGAATCTTTTCTGCCTTACTGCATGCTTCCTCAAATCTGAGGAGATTATCTCAGCATCCTGCACCATCTACCACTAAAGAAAGCATGTCAAAAACTATTCCATGTGCACCAGGCATGTGCCCAATGTCTTCTAGGCAGTGCCTGGATTTTTAGCATAGCATTGATTGCATGGTGCTGAAATTTTGTAGCTCCTTAAAATGCTTTGTGCTTTCACCCTATGGAAACGCAGGTGTTTTTTTTTGTATATATTTATATTCTTATATATAAAGCACCTATCGCCTGATTGATAAACATTCTTTGGAATCATTCTCCTGGAGTAAAGGCTGAGGAATCCTGAAATGACCTTCTGGGTCTCGTTGGCAGTTGAGGATGGGAATTCAAAGGCTCTTTTGTAAGCCTTATGTTCCAATGAGGTCCCATTACAGTCAAGCACAGCCACCTGTTTGTTTTTCAGCAAGATGAAATTTATTCCAGTCCTGAGTGCTTGAAAATACCTAACTCGGAAATGATGCCTCTGGTGAGGAACTTTGAGGAGTGCACAATTCCCACACGCCTTCAAAATGAAGCCGTGCTATAAAGCAATGCATTTTGATAGTATAGCTTACAACTCGGCCCAGCCTGAGTGATTTTTTCCTGAAGAATGAAGCAAAGAGTTAATATGATAGCCCTGTGGTTTTGAAATACGAATGTTTTTGAGAGCGTAAAATGAAATGTGTGTGTATGTATGTATACTTATGACTAAAGGAAATAAATCCCTCTGAGGTATTGGTCTATTTTGTGCTGCACAACACAATGCAAAGGGATTTTAGCAGTCATATTTTCATGCAAATGGACTGTAGCCACTCTGAAGATATTCCAGGAATCTCAAATTTTATGTGCCACCTCCGAAGTCTTCCTCATATAGAACACTATTTAATTTGTCATTAATTAGTAAATTGCTTTGTGAAAACCAGCAAACTATCTTGAATGAATTGACCAGCACAAAGATTATTCTTCTGGAAGTGAATTGAAATTCTTACTGCTGGGCGATTTCCATGAAAATGGAGCAGCCTCTGTAGCTTTTACTTTAAATTAAGAATAAAAATGATGCCAAAAATCAGCAAATAAAGGCAATAAAAAAATCCTAGATAAAAGACGGGGACAAGAAAATTCTGACTTGTATGTCTGTCCCAGGAAGCTAAAAAGTTTGTGCAAGTAACTACTTGAAACTTGAATTAATTTTTGACTATTTTGAAGATACAGCTTCCAGCATCTCCTGGAAGTCAGGGTAGATTTTGTTGTTTGAAATCTTTTCCTCTTTGAAAGTCAATGACTGGAGAGGGGGGTGGTGGGGGATGAGGGGGAGACTTGGCAGACTGCCACTATCTGTTATCATTATTTCATATGTTATATGTACTATATAAATCTGTATTTGCTTGCTTTCCCACCCTGTATGTCAGTGCAGGAATGATTATTTTATTGTTATAAATAATATATGTGCATTTAGAGACATTTCAAACATTTAGCCCTCTTCACTTCTCACTTTTGCATACTTTCCCCTCCCTATACTCACCCCCTGCCTTCATGTGTGCTACCAAGTCAAAATAAGAGTCCTCCCATCTCTATCTCCCATTGTTTTTCCCATGATTGATTGAATGGCAGGCTAGGTTCAGTGAACTTGGTCTTGGCTGATACTCCACCCAGAAACAACCTTCTCTTCTATAGAAATTATCATATGAAAGCTGCTAATGGCGTTTTACTGAAGCCCTGCTTCATGTTCCAGAATTGTAAGTGGCATCACGCAGTCTACATTTGCCCAGTTTCAGGGAGGAACCCCTCTCCCTCTTTCCCTTCCTTCTCTCCTTTTTGGCTTACTTTTCAGTGGGAGATTTTGCCTCCTTGCTTTCATTTGCTAAGGCAGCACCCTCCCTTCAGTAGACATTAGCTAATTCAGATATGAAAACAACTTGCAACCTGGGATTCTGATCCTGTTAGAAATACTATGAGATCCTGTGGATCCCATGATGAAACTGCAGGCAGTTTTGCTACAGTGAGGGCTGGTCCCCTGACACTGCTCTGGCGGCAGCCACATCAAACTGAGTTTTGATCAGAAAACAAAATTTCTGCACAGCCCAACAGTAAAGGAAAAATTCTAATGTCATGTCAATTTCAAATATTGACAGATGTCATTAGCTAATGGTTTACCCTCAAACCTGGTCACGAGCAAACGCAAGATACTTTGGGTATTGAATGCAAATAAGCATATGAAAATGCTGTTAAGTTAGTATCAACACAAAGGAATTTGTTCTTAGCAATAGTTTTGAGAGTGAAGGGAGAGATTTTTTGTTGTCATTCTGAACTTCCTAACCACATGGCATAGGTAGAGAGCTCATTCTGTGCCACGACCAAATGCAGTCTGCGTGCATGTCAATGAGTCAACCACTCTTCTGTTGTTGAAACAGTACCGTTGCAAGATCAGCTATCTGTATCAAGATCTGTGAGAGTTTGCTCACACAGGTATGGTGGTTGTCTTGGATTTAGTCAGAAAAGACAACATATATGAAAATACAAAAGGTTTTAATTTTTTTAGCATGTTTTCTTACAAGAAACTAGGAATGTTAACGGCTGGTGTTGTTCAGCTCAATAGCAGGAAACATAGCGTGTCCTCTTTTACTGGGTGTGTGGGAGAGAGGACACTTTGCTTTCTAAAAGAAATATTGTTTTGTTCATTATTTTTATGTTTGTTGTTCCCGCAAAAATGGGCCCAAGTGTTTTGAAAGGATTATAAATATGGTTGCAATTTGGCACTGTGAGCTGGTTGCCGGCACTGTGCGTATGCGTCTCTGTGTTCATGTGTGGAATTTGGCCAATTCGAACTCTGAGTTGGTCACGAGCAGCCAAATGGCTTTCAGTTTTCTTTTGTTGTAGCTGCATTCCCTACAGGGTAAAACCTTTCAGGCTTTGCTTCAAGGTACAATATGCTCCTCTGAGAGGATAAATTATTAAAATGCAGAGTCTGCTTGTGAAAACTCTAACTTTACAAAGTAATGCTCGTTTTGTCTCCAAGAAATAACAGTTCCATCTTTTCAGGTCTTGGTTAAGCCAAGACACATGCTAATTTTCTTTCAACTCTGGATTTCTGATGGCCTTAAGGAAATATGTGTATAAGAGAAAACTGAAATCTGCTGCACCGTGACGGAGTTGGAGTGCCTGGTGTGATTAATCTGGAAAGATCGTCTTCACCGGCAATTTGGAGTGATTAGGTGTGAGGGCACAGGCTAGTGTTTGGGTTTATGCATCATCGCAGCTTATCCTAATACTTTAAAACAGATGGAACAGGCAAACCATCCGTCGTTTATAACAGAACTGCAACTTTTATTACTTGGCTGATATATCTGAGTCCTGGCGGGCTTGGTCATGGAAGGGATGGACCAGAGAGCAAGCTGTCCATCCTTGTTGGTATCAGGCACAGCAGGGGTCACAGAGCCAAACAGACTCTTAACACAGCAAGCAAAACTGTACTGAGATCTTGATGGAGCCTGAAGGTCAGTGCTAACTGGAGCTTTATGTAAGCAGCTGCAGCTCATGTTTTCCAAATCTTTATTAATGTGCTCTTTGCCAGGGTATCTGAGCGTTCATCTTTCTGTTACCTTCTGGCTTGTTGCAATTACTAGAGAAAATGTATATTATCACTTGGAATGAAATATATATACACATACAGAATGAGGGTATGGAGTGAAATATGTGAAAGTGTAGATATCACATACTGAAACAAACAAGATAAGAGGAATGTTTTGAGACATTTGACAGCGTTAATATTGATTACTGAATAGATTAAGAGACAGCCACAAGAGGTTTTGTCAGCAGATCAAACTTTACCTGTGTGACAGTGTTAATAGTATGAGACATGAGCATTTATCAACAAAACAGTTTCAGCTGCTTGGCAAAAAGCATTGCATCCCTGAAGTGTTTTGTCATACAGCTTCCTCCACCTAACAAATCATAGTGTTATACACTTAAACTTGCTCGTGGCAAGGAGAAGGATGTTTCCAGCAGGAGGCTGTATCAGTAAGGTTCTTGATTAAGGAATTCTTCTAATATATTTTTTTATTTAGTGTGTGTAATTAAGATAGTATTGATAGCAAGATGACAACAAGTATGTCAGCTGTGCTGGATCTGTGTTCCATCTGACAGATCTCAACCCAGGCAGTAAGAGACTGGAGTAGATTTTACTTTGGGCTATAGCACTTCAGTTTAGAAGATTTCTTCATATTACTCCAACTGTAATGGTCCAGTAACATCTTCAGGAGAGATATAAATTTGGGACCTGAAAAAAAATTGCTGCAAGACAAAATCCCGTAGAATGAGTAGGATTAGCATCTGTTTAATAACTGTTTCACATACATCTGAAGAGTGAGTTCAGATGCACATCCATCAGTGGTGAACATCTTTGGGTTGAGTAATGTGATGGTTAGTTGAAAGGTTTTGTCTTATCCCTCTGTTTCAGTCCACAGCTCTGCTTTGTAGATGGTAATATCTGTGTTAATAATGAATACACTCTTCAGAGTCTGGAAAACATGTTCATGTGAATCAGTGGATAATCCTGTACGTTAGAGTAGCACTCAACATCTGCAAACTAATCTGTGTATGGCTCTTGCTAGGAAAGTGCTTAGGAAGCACCAGCTGAGATCCAGAAGCCTCCTTCCACACAGCGCACAAGCAATGTTCCCCTTACTGATTTAAGGGTGGGAGGAAAACAGTTACTACTAGGAAGTGCTGTTCATACCACATAAAAAGGGGAACAGCATCTCAGAAAAAGCATAGCGTGAGCGTTGAAAAGGGTCAAGAAGGACGCAGATGATTTGGATAGATAGCTGGCTGATGGTCATAACAGTGCTGCCAGAGCTTCGGATCTATATCATATATGTGATGATTGTTTGTTGCTTTTGCCAAAATACAGCCTGTAAGTCTTATCCAGCCCTCGGCTCAAGAGTTAGGAGCTGAAAGCCAGACTGTGACGGACTTTGGCACTGCTGATGTTACTGAGTTGGAAACCAATTGCTCAGAAATCATTTTCTAATGCAGGGTCAAATGTCTCAGCTACATCAGGACAGGAAAAAGGCAGCTTGTCTGCACGCTGAGCACTCAGATACATTAAGGACGTGATAACAAAGCTTCCAGAGCTCCAAGCATGCAATGAATATGCCTTTTGAAGTAGCATATAACATGATATTCACCAAAGTTTTTATGGGATCTGGATCTGCACGCTTTATTAGAATAGACAATAAAGATATAGGTAACTGAGAATATAACTTATCTTGTACTGCCATTGGTGTCTCACTGCAAAAACTTCATTATTTGGGAGATTGTCAAGACAGGTGACATTTGAGGAACGTTATGAAGAGGTCCCTACCTCCTGATATTATCCTGCACAGAAAAAGCTGGAGGCACAGATTTGGATTTTGAACTATCAAAACTGTTAGCATTTTGAAATGACATTTTTGTTCTGATAAAAAGGTCAGCACTTTCTCATTTCTTCTAAGATTTTCAAGATGTTATTTTTTTTTATATAACTTTTATAGGTAAAATTCCTCTATTTCATCTTTCTGCCTAAAACTGAATTTCATAGAGATTTGGAAATATTTTCATTCTCTACAAGACAGATACTCCTACTTTTGAGCAATTCGGGTCTGTACATTTTACTTCACAGTTTAACTGATCTGTATCCTACAGAAGAGCTCTGCACAGAAAATTAATGCTGGGTCTATCAGCTATATAATAAACGCCAACAGCTGTCAAAAGCAGAGTGAAGCAAAAGGGGGGGAAAAAGACAGTAATTGTCTTATAAGAGAGCCTCATGGTAATTCAAGAAGCATTCTGCAAATTCCACCTCAGTGGGGTATGAAATAAAACCCACATTCTGATGGATTGGGACAACCTGGGGTGGCCCAAAGCTACTTTCTCTAGGATGATTTCTTCCTCTTTGTTTTCATTTTATGATAGCTTCCCTAACTCTAACAAGAATAAAATAATATAAAAAAAGAAAAAAAAGAAAAAAAAATGGAGATGGGAAAATGTATGACTGTGGTAAAGAAAGAAAGGGAAAAAATCTCTTGCAATATTGGGTAATCTCAAAATACAATAATATATCTCGCAAACCTGTGAGATCTATTGCAGTCTTATAACTGATCAATTTTCCACCCAGGTTTACAAGAAAAATAAAGACCACTGTAGTTCATAAATCAACATTTCTTAAGGTACTTGTATGTTTTCTCTCTCCTGAAGTTTAGTGATTTTAAAAAGGAAGCCATAAAGATCAGCACATCCAATGAAATTGAAGCATGCTAGCAAAGGAGTTTTTGCAGGGGCACATATATATAAAGATATACCCATGTTAGGTACTATGTAACTGTAATTAGGTTGGGAATGCATTACGTAACAAATGGCAGTTGATGTCTATAAAAGCAGCAAAGCATCTTGGCCTCGTGCTCTTTGACAATCTTGTTGGCAGTTTTATTCTTATACAAGTACAAATGTGTCTAAGCCTTAGAAAGGGGGTTCGCTTTTCTGTTTTGATTGGCCACCATGAAACATTTTCTCTAACTTAACAGTGAGGTTTAAATACTTGAGGGACATAGGATTCCATAAGTACCAATAGCAACTAGACTTTTGCAGAGCTGAATATTTGTATTTCTCATTCTTTAAGAGCATAGGGGGAATAATAATTAAAAATACAGAAGCACTTAAATAACTAAAGATCTTCCTTGACTTGCAGGGGTGTTACCAATCTCTGGAACGAGTCAATGGTTTGTTACAACTCTCTGGAAGAAACAAATGCTCCCAGTTGCTAAGCACATCTCTAGGTGCATTCCCCAACATTTTGTACATTTGCCCAGTGGGACTGCCAGGAGAATTATTTGGGTCAATGGCTTCACTGGTGCTGTTTGGAACACAGCTCTATAACTCTGCTCTGCTTCAAGCACCAGCAGGTGTGCAGCAGTCCCAAGTATACATTTGTCATCTTACTCATTCCAGGAAGCTGGAAGCTGTGGGCATGTCTCCGTCTCCTGTGCCTCACCCCATGACTGGCTGTGCTTCTCAGGGATTCACACGTTAGTGGGAAACACCCCCTCTCCATCTGGGGGTGAAGGTGAGATAGCAGGGTCTGTCTGCCTGGTTCTTGTGCACCTCCTTGCTGTAGCTCCATGTTTGCAGAAGCTGCGGTGTGTTTGGTTCCATGACAGGTCAGAAATTCCTGTCTGTGGTTTTCTGGGCTCACCACGCAGCCTAGCTAGGGATCAAAATGAGCAGGAGCTTGGTTTGTCATCTTTCAGCAAGACAGAGCCCTGTATAAACCCGTGTCTATCAATCATCAATTCTTTTTCTAATCCTCTTGCTCATGTTGCTGCCTCAGTTTGGCTTTGCATTTTTGTTCCCTTTGCTGTGCAGAACTGTTAACAGTTGTAAGAGACACAGTCATGGCCATCTGCGTGTTCTGTGCTTGAAGAGGTTTTAAGAACAACTCTGCAAAGTGAAATGGACTTAGAAGATTGGGCTCCAAACCCTTGGGTGTAAATTCCTGGTTCTGGGCTCTAAATTGTTTTTTGAGTCTTGGTAGTTACCTTTTTATGTATCAATTTAGACATCTAAGTAACATGTGAGCCAAATACCTCTGAATTCTCCTGAGCAGCTCACCCCTGGGTTGTTCTCTGTGCTGCACCTTAAGTTTGAAGAAAAAACAGTGTTTTCACATGAGAATAAAATATACCCAACAGTTGTGAATAGTGAAATATAGCTGCTGCTAGTGAAAGGTAGCTCTGTAAACTTGCTTTGCTGTATTGACAGCCCAGACAGTTTAGTTGCTTAATCCAAATACTTTTAGAGTTGGAATACATTGCCAGAAAAAGGAAATCAGCTCTTGAGATGCATTATCTCCTTTCAAGAGTGTCCTGGGGGCACTTACTCATTATCCTGGAATAAAACGAAAGATTTCTTTAAAAAAATATTGTTCAATCCATTTAGAATCCCTGGAGCTGAGTATTTTACATTTTTGTGGCTTGATAAAATAAAGCCAGCAATTAGTTTACATGTATTTATCATTTATGGTTCTTCCCTTCTCTTTGGAGCTCTTTTTGAATACTGTAATCCTGACAGATTAACTCTCCTACTACAGAAATTGTTATTATTTCCTGAAACTATGAATGAAATAGAAGTATGTGCTCACTGTGACTGATGGACAGAGATCTCATCCTGCTAAACAGCATTTTAAGCTGATTCATTCTTTCTTCTACCCCCCAAAAGAAGCCATGTATGCATATTCATGTATATATTTGCTTGCGTGTCTTTATGTATGCCATTTCCCCTCCTACAGCTTTTTAATCTGACCTGTTAAAACTGCATATGAGAGGACAAGTCCTCTATGAAGGTCTGGATAGTCACATAGTACAGCAGGGGCAAATACCCCACAATGTAGGGCAGGGAGGGTGGCTACAGGGGGACTGCAGCACAGCAGAGATCCCATGTGAGGAAGAGATGTAAGAAAACCCTCATCCAGGAGAAGAAATACTACTTCAGCTCTCTGTAAACCAGGAGAAAAATCAAACAAACAAACAAAAAAAACACCACCAAGACTGTAATCTTTGCTTTATCTGAAGTTAAGGGACTCCTTGTTTTAGAGTTCATTGTTTTGCTTCGTGTCAAATTTCAGGGGGATAATAGGAAAGAGCCGTGCTAATGAGCAGTGGTGATCCTCGCCCTCCCTCCCAGTGTCAACGCTGCAGCTGCTGCAGAGTCAGGGTACAAACGCTGCTTCAGCTGATCGCTCTAGGCTCTTCTGAATAGTAAAATTTAAATTCCTTTCTTGGACAGAGTGATACATAACTTCCCTGCTCTGTGTGCCTGGGCTATTTGCATTTTGTGAGTTCTCCCCGTGTAAATTTGCTATTTGCCATTTTGTTTGTGCTAGAAAGTTTGACCATAAAACATCCAAAGCCTTTGTGGCTTGTTTTACAGAGGATTATTGCAGGCCTAGATATAATATTTGGGATCTGCACTGAGAGATATGGCTTTCAAGAGACATCCCGACACAGACTTGGCATTCATGTCCCACCTGCTGGATGCCAGTGGGATCCTGTCCATTGCTTTCACAGCTTTGGATCCCACCCAGAGCACTCTCAAAGACATGTGGGAAGTGGGAGTGTGGGCTGGATTAGGAAGCCACAAACAGTTCTGAGAGAGGTGTTCTTTTTCATCAAAATTTAATTTTCATCAGCATTTTCTGATCAGCTCAGAGAACTGCTCAGGAAATTAGGTAGTTTATATGATCCTGTGCAGTAACTTGTACTACGCTCCTGAATTCAATTTTCAATCTGTAACATCTACTCAATCTCTTTAAACATTCGTCACATATCTTAGCAATTATCAGAAAATTAAGGAGTTTACTTTGCATTATTTCAATTTCCTTGAAAATCTGGGGCACCCAAGGACCTGTATAGCCCTGTGGCAGTTATTATCTGTTGCTGCTTTACCCTACTTTGATGGAGGCTTTCAGCAGTTTTTAATGCTTTTTTTTTTTCTTTCTTTCTTTAAGGAGAATCAAAATGTCAATGTACTTTACCCGTTTTCCTCTCCCTCTGCTTTTTTGTTTCCAGATCGGGGTGAAAAAGCTTTATCTTCTCCCTTCACACTCAGTGTACATGCTTAGAGACTAAGAATTTCTAGCAAATTTCAACACTGGTATATTTTTCCCCATTTTGGCCAATCCATCTTTTGAATCTGCTGCTGGGAGCACAGTCCTTCTCTCCAACAAAACCCATATTCATATGCATCCTCCTTTTCTCGGTGGATCATTGCGGGTGAGCACCAACGCACTCCTGCTGCCATTTCCTCACTGACACAACCTGGAAGAATTCCCTCAGCTGCTCCATGGGCTGCACGTGGCTCTGCAAGGAGCACTTCCTAACTTCCAGGAAGATTAAAATCAGCATCTACTACTTAAAGTGGTTGGATTGCTGCTGCAGGCTTTACCCTGGTGAGTACTCCAAGTCAAACAATACTGTGGTTGTGAATTGTTGTCTCTCTTGCAGCCTTATTTCTCATTCTTGGCTCGTGTCCTAGAATGAGATCCAGAGCAGTTACTGACTACAGCAATACAACAGAAAACACACCACACAAGAAAGCAGATGCACAATCCCCTTGCAAGCACACTGCTCCTGTTGTGTGTTTATGCTGAGCTGGCCCCAAAATACATGTAGTTTAAATCCCCCAGAATGAAAAGTAAAACAAAAAAAAAAGCCCAAACCAAACACCCAAATAAAAACTTGACCTCCTTATAATCTCTTCCTTTTTGAGAAAGAGGAAACAGGAAAAAAAAAATCTTTTAGGTATTCACTTTAAGAGCCCTTGAGTGTAAGGACTTTAACTGAGAAGCATTTAGAAATCCTTGTAGCCCTTGATGACTCTGAAGCTGCAGTGTCAGTAAAGTTCTGCTCAGCACTAATCTCGCCTTCTTTCCTCCTCTCGAGAGGACAGCAGACCTCTGTCACAGGGAGCATACTGCTTGAGAGCAAGGCTGCTTCCTCCAACGTGTGTGCCTTGAGGATATGGTTCAAAATGTCACTTCTGGTACTCCTTGCTGAACATCAACAACTGCAGCAGTGATCCTGGCAGGAGCCTTCTTCTATGGATGTCCTAAAGTGAAGGTGGAAATGATGAGCTGAATTTTCACGTAAAACCCAACTGGGATGTCCTAGAAATCTTTGGTCAGATGGTGATTACATTCAAGCACTGAAAGGCTGACCAGGACCCCCCCCCCCCCAAACAACTGCTGCAGGAGGAAAGCAAGGGGAAAAGGAGCTGCCCACTGAGAACAGGTGGAGCTCAGTTTAGAAATGGTCTTCAGGAGATGGCAAGGGAAATAGCAGTGATACATAGTTATCAACTGAGACAGGAAGCAGATGAGAAATATATTATGCTATTTTAAGTAACTGTAAAAACAGCCAGAGATGAGATTAAGAACAATGTGCAGAGGAGATGGAAGCAGAAGTTGCAAAGAAAATTATTTTTCAGAGATAATTGAAAGCTGTAAGAAATTGCATCTCAAGACAAAGGCAGGCACAGACAGGAGATAAATTAGAGCAAAAATAAAAGACACATTAAGGAAAAGAATTCTAAAGAAAAGCACAGAAGCTGAAATGTACCAAAGAGAGAAGGCTGGCAAGAAATATGGCAGAAAGCACAGTGAAGTAGGAAATAAAGGAGATGAGATAGTGACCGAATGACTGAGTATTCTAAAACTCTGCTGAAGTTTGCTGCCAGCTTTTTTTTTTCTGTCTCAAGTGTAACCTCACTGACTTTCACTTCTACCGACATCTCTGGACATATGTTGACAGAATGCATTCAGTGCTGTCAAACCCGTGCATGAGGATTTTCTGAGCAGGGGAGACACTGGTATCTCTGGATTAACCTACTCATTCTTAGATGATGTTATAAATCTTTATCAGGATATGAAAGAGTCATGGTCATTTCAAGCTTCCTTTCTGAGCCCCCAAACTCCTGTGTAGAACAGAGTGAAATGAAAAAACAAGTACTAAAAATAGATATATTTCTGTACACTAGTATTCTGGAATGGTGCTGTGCTTTTGCTGTGCAGGTGATTGCATCAAAGCCTAGCTTCCACTGACATGTCAGGAGTGAGGATCTAGGGTTGGAGTAGCCCACTTGGCTTCACATTGCTGTGCATGCATGAGCATCTTGCTCTTGATCCAGCCATGCTGCTGCCTCACGTGGAGCTGGCCCCAGTGTGTTGTTGTGTCCTTCCTTGGCATCAGCAATACTTTGCCTCCTTCTTATCTGGCCTCCTTGCTTCACCTTTTCTCTATTGCTTAATTATTATACCACAGATATATTACCTTGGGATCAAAACAGTCCCTCTCCACACATATGTAAATCCTAGATTACCTCATGGCTAATCTAGGAAGCAGGCAGCTTTCCATGCTATCCGGCAATCTGTTCCTCTGCAGCTGAGCTGCACGGAGCGGAGCCTGTCTGCCCCAGAGAAGCAGCGCTTATGGGGTCCTGTCCCTGGGGACGTGCAGCCCCTGCTCTACCCACCCCACTGCAGCAGGGCATCGAGGCTACAAACCAAACTACGTGACGCACTGTCCCTCTGGGTGCTGCCAAAGTTTCACCTGGTTATCCACTGTCACATCCGTTCCCATACAGGACATCTCAGGGCAACAAAATCAGCGCAGCGTCGCTACGTGGTAATTATATTTCCTCCAATCTGTGGGCTCTTATTTCAGCAGACTGTCAATTAAGGGGATTGTTCACCTGCACTTTCGTGAGCTTTGTGCTTACATATTACTGCACCTAAGGAGAGAGCATGAGGAGTGTGTTCTGTGACAAATTGAAATGCGAAGAAAGAAATTAGCTTCTTCCTTTAAAGCAGCTTGCTTTATTAACGTGTGTTTTGTTCCAAACTGAACGGCGAAATTCAGGCATTCGTGTAAAATGTAAACAATTGAATTATCTTTGATATTCCCCGATAGCGATCGCAGAACTGGCGTTGTTTTGAGTGTATTTCACAACCGGTTGCTTTGAAAAACTGCTTACTGGTACACAGTGTTTACCATTAACTGTGAAAATGATCTGATGCCTGAATACAGAATTATCGAACGGGTGTTTATTGTCTCCTTGCTGTCTTCCCTACGATTTAAAAAGGCATGAGTGAAACAGGCTGAGTAATGGCCCGCTAAGGTGCTATGTGAATTCCCAGCCACTAGTGAGTGCTCTTGAATAGTTTTTCAAGGCAGAAACTGGTTGAGCTGCCAAGTCTGAACCTCTGGTGTGAATGTGTTGGAAGCAGGAGGAAGAGTGCGACTTGTTCCGGACAAACACAGTGATTGGTGGCACAGGCAACTTCCCCAAGTGGGCAAGGGGCTCAACTGAAATGAATGGTGAAATGCATTAAAAATAAAACGATGGTGTTGACGATCTCGGAGGGTAACCCTGGTTTAAAACATCCGCAGCTGTGCCAGGAGCTTCAGCCCACTTGTACCCACTGCTGCTCGCTTTGCTGTGTGTGCACACGTCAGCTTGCAGATTTAAATGCTTGTCTGGGCTAAATAAACAGCAAATGCTGGGTGCTGGTCTGGGCAGAGGTCTGAGCCTCGTGTAAACACACATGCTTAGGGCTGGCTGAAAAGATAATCATTTATGTAGATCTCGAAGTAACAAGCTGTCACTTATGGCCACATGCAGCTAAAGTTTTTGATCCACACCTTCTCTAAGGGAGTATTTTTTACATTGACTGAGGCTTGATATCATCCTAATAACATAATGGAGTTTTCTTATTTATGTGCTTGGACAGAGACTGAGCTATTAATTAATTAAAGAGAGAGATGAGAGAAACCTCCAGCAGTGTGCACTAATGCATGCACACCCAGCAGTGCCAACTTAGGAGGGGCACAAAGCATCACTGGGCACACTGCACTGCTCTTCCTCTTACGAGATGAAAAATTCTGTAACACTGAGTTACTCACAAAAGTCAGCTTAAAGGAAACAAGATCTCTTCCTTCTGGCTCTTAGTCAGTCACCACCAGTTAACTCTAACACTCATTTTCCCCCACCCCCTCGCCCTGCACAATTCATACTCATTGTAATTAATTTTATGGCCTTTTTAGCAAAGGGAGACCTCTACATTTTATGCTACATTGCACAAGCAATTGAAAGTTGCAGATGAAAAAAACCCAAGCACCAAATGTTTAGCAGGTTTTTATTCTATTTTAAATGAGCAACCTATTTAAATCAATTATCAGCTTAAAATGAGCAGCCTGATCTAATTAGTGTTAGCCCCTGGTGGGTTAATGAATGAAAGGGAGGTGCTGGGCAGATGTGCTTTCCCCCAGGATATTCTTCTACTGACCACATTGACACAGAATCCTTCTTGGTAGAGGATTTTATCAAACATGACAAAGATGATAATTTTAAGATTTAGAATTATTAATTCTGTTGGCAGAACAATGTGTTATGTGGCATCGGGGTCTTTGCCTTAGTTGTGTGTGTATGTATTTTTGCCAGAGTTTTTAAGGCGAGATTTGTTAGTGTGAGGCAAGCCATTACAAATCCAAAATAAATTGCACCTTCAATTAGAGTACGAATCCACGTCTGAAAGACACAAGACTTAAAAGTATTTATGAAAAATGCCAACTAAAATGTTGAATAAATTTGGTGAATCAGCCACAGCTCACTTCGTACCCAGTGTTCTTGCTCTTCCCTCCCAGTTCTCAAGTCCCTAGTTACTTCAGCAGAACGTCCTCTGTGCTTTATTATGTAGCCAATTACTTACTTTAATATAGTACATGCAAGCAGAAAATATGATAAGTATCATTAAGTGTGGCAAAGGGAGAAAATGACACTGTTAATGACTGGCCTTAATTTCTCATCCCTTTGATGCGTTTGCTGACTGCTCCAGTGTGTGTGCACAGAGGTTTGCATTTTTGGAAGATGCCATTTCTTGAACCAAATGCTTAGTAACAGGTAAATACTGCAGTTTACCACTGTGAAAGGCTTGTAAGCTTGGAGTAGTTCTGGAGTGGCTCTTAAAGCAGGTCTCAATGCTTTCCCTTCTCTTTCCCTGTGTTTCTTCCAGCCCATGTGGGTCTGTATGTATCAGTGGTCACACCACAGCCTATCAGTACACCCTGGTTCCCCTCTGCAGCCTCCTGGACCATGGGAATTGCCCTTTGCCTTAGAAGTCACGTGGCTTCTGAATTGCCTGTTGCTTTTACAGGTGTAGCTCCGCCTTACTGAATTCCCACCAGTTGTATAGACATGAGAGATATTTACAAAAATTCTCAAATGTTAAGAAAAATATATCAAGCTCTTGATGCTTAGGTGTCATTCTCGGATCCTCAGCCCCTGTTAGATGTGTAACAAAAGCTACCTAAATTTTCTCTTTTTGGCTGGGTTGTGGTGATGCTGCTGAATTATAGCACTTTTGAACAACCCTTGGAGCGTTTGATGGCACAGAGCCTGCTTTAGTGTAGAAAAGTCCCACAGAGCATGTTAAGTTATGGTTATGGTTATGGGTGGCAAAAATAACTGGTTTGTTAGAGGACTTGTCATTGCTTTACCCAGCAGTCTGCACATGTCTCTTGGAAAAGGTCAAAGAGATTTTTAAAAGCTGGGTGAGAAGACGTCCTTTTAAAATCTCAAGTCCCACTGGCTCGCTTTGGAAAGACTAAATAACCCACAGAATGTGTTGTTAGAAAAGTATGGCAGAAGTATGGCATCGGGATTGAAGTCAAACCTTAGCTTCAAGTTTTTTGAGAATATCTTCTGTCTTTTGGGGAGAGAAACCAAGAAAAATAACTTCGGAGTTTTTTTCTCCTTTTGAAAGTGAAATTAGAATCCGATAGATAATCATAGTTTCGCCGTTAGTTATTACAATGATTTATTCAATTAACCTCATGAATATAAGCCCTATCATTAAATAAGCTAAATTTGAGTGCAACAATTACAACTTTTGCTAACTGGAAGCAGCGTAAGTATTAAGTGTTTAAATATACTAATATTGGAGCATGATAATTTTTAAACATAATTACGTCTTTTATTATAATTTGATTAGATTAAAATTAATGCATTATTAAGCCATGATATGTTCTACCATCTAGACCTCTGCATAGACAAAGATAGGAGTTCCCCCCCGCACACACCCTGTTCTCAGGTCTAAATTAATTAAAGGGAATTTAATTATAATTTACTAAAAAGCTCCACTTTTGCCACTATTGTGTCTTTTGAACTTTGAAATTCAAAAAAAAAAAAAAAAAAAAAAAGAAAGAAAGAAAGAAACCCTCCTTAAAATGGTCTTTTGCAGGAGAACTGAACTGTCAGCGAATTCAGGCAAAATTAATTATTTCAGCTTGATAAACCTTTTCATCTATTTGACTCCTTATACAGAAAAGCCAATTAATAATGTCAAACATGCTTTGCCTCCGGGGACCGGCGGGTTGTAATGAGTGTGTTTACCGCGGAGTGGCTACAGCAGAGAGCCGCGTGTAGCAGCGCGCTAATCGCGCCACACCTGTCAAGCTGAGTCTCGTTATCTGTGTACCAAGGGCAAACCTCATTTTGTCAGGAGTGGTTTTCGAAGAACTAACAACTGCCTGGGGAAGCGTACAGGACTGTCGGCCAGTAGACGAGTCACTTAATTACCAATCAGAGAGGCAGAAGTGAATTCCTAATGTTCTTTAGTACCGACCCCGCTAATCACCGGGATGTGTGTCTCACCTTATCAGGGTACCCGGACCGACCATTCATTTCAGCACAGAGCTAATTCACCACTTTCCTCCATGCTCTAATAGACTGGGATGGATGGTGTTGCTTGGTACACCGCTATTCATCAAACACGGTATCGTGCCAGGGTAACACATCTGGCTGCCTCTGCCTCTCCCAATTATTAGCTGATAACAGGGTGGTCAGTGGGCACGGATACCCATCCGCAGTCACTTCAGAGCTCCCTCCAAACACATGCACACACAGCTCCGTAAGGCAAAGGAACATCTGACCATGGAATGGATTATATTTCAAAAGCCAAGTATACACATTCTCTAAGCCTTCAGATCTTTCTCCAGGGATAAATAGTATTATCCTTAATTTACATACCGGGAACAGTGCATTGGGTTTATGTGGGAATGGAGCAGGACGGCTGCAGGGCTGGCCCCTGTGAGCAGAGCCAGCCCCAAAAGAGACCCACCGCTGTCAGGTGAGGGTCAGGCGAGCCTGCTCCTGGATTTCACTGCCTTGCTGAATAGCCAAGGGTTGTAGGTAGGAGCTGTTGAGAGCAGAGATAGAACTGGAGAGTTCCCAGCCCAGACTGCCAGACTGCATTGCCCTTCCTTATTGCTGTGAATCTTTAGCAGTACTGCTCTCTGCCCAATGCGTACTGCTCTTTTTAGAAAGTTGATTCTTTCTTACTCTACTTGTAGATGACACGTGATAGGCAAAAAATGTAATGCAGAAAGGCTTTCGCTTAGCATATGCTGAACTAACTCTGGTGCAAGACTATTCTGAAATTCTGGAATGCTAACAGTTATGGGAAAATCCGAAGTGACTGCTCGCCAAGAGAGATTTTGCTCTTTATTTACTGCCGAATAGCTGCAGAATTCAAAAGGTCAATTTACTGGCTGAGTAAAAAGAGTGAAAAGCTCCATGAGCACTGAGAAATAAAATAAGCAGAAGAACCTCCCTCCATTTCACAAGCAAAGCCACCAAAAAGGAAAAGAGAACTCGTCTGGGAGATGGTTATGTTAGATGACACTCCAGCTCCTTTATGCCTGGTGACTGCGCAGGGGTGTTTGATAGCAGATACCCACAGAATATTATGTTGAGTCCAGCAGGAGATCATGTCATGGGTGATGCTGGGTATTGTGGGTTTTTTATTATTTATTTTGTGCTGTAAGAGTGAATTCTCATGTTCTGAAACTGTGTCTGCGTTCACCTGCCGCCAGTGTTAATTACTCCATCCCTTATATTCATGCAATTGAACTCCATCCAAATTAATGCAAGGTAACAAAAATAAGGAGGATAAATGAGAGGGGAGGAAGGAAATGCAGAGGGATCCCCAGCTGCTCAAACATCTATGTCTCAGTGTCAGATAAAAGCAACAAATTAGGAATAAAAGCACCTGGGATATCCAGTGACACAGAAACAATCCTCTCAGCAGGGGAAAAAACAAATGCTTTGTATAGATTGTTACAGCTTTTTAAGCTGTGGTGTGATTTCAGCTTTCTTGTTTTTATTTTATTTTCTTCTGACTTTCAGTGCAGATGAAGTCTAGACTGTCTGTTCTCATGTCTCAGTTCTCAGGCCAAGCACAGCCTAGACTCTCCCATTACTGCAGTAAATGGCATTCATCCTCCCTTACACAGTCAAAGGATGAGGAAGAGGTCAGCACCCCTAATAATTGGATCTTGGACCACTTCATTGGCATGGTCTAATGATATTTTTGTTTCCCATTTTAAAAATGACAAGCCTTCAACAGTCTTCTGCCAACCCACAGCTTTTGCAGAATTGACCATTTTAGATGGGGGTAAAAGCGTTAGTATTTCTAGTCTTTCAAAATTTCAGAGGAGAGAAGTCTTATTAAAGCTATCATTTCTAATCCAGCTGACCCACTTCTAAATCTCTACATGGGCTGAACTGAAATAATCAGTAGGAAGTATTTTGATACAGTTAAGTATCTGTGTGAGCTACAGCAGTATTTTGAGGCAGATGTGGCTTGGATGCTTCATGCCACTGTGCTCTTTAAGGGCCAGATTTTTTCTTTTGACCTAACACATGATAGGCACTGCAAAGTCTCAAGGAAGGGTGGCTTGTTGAAAAAGATGGAAGGGACACTAAGCTGTAACACAGCAGTGGCAGAGAGCAGCTCAGGCTCAGCTCCTAATGCAGTGCTTTGTTTCAACAGCATCCTTCTCAACTCCTTTAAAAAAAACAAAGCAACCCTGACAAAGCTTACTGGACTTTCAGAAGAGTGAAGATTTGCTCAATTTTCTTAGCTATGTAATTATTTTTTTTACTGTTCTGGAGGTAGACTTTATGCCTCCATAAAGGCAGCTGAATTTGGAGGTGGGTTTGTTGTTATTTGGTTTGCTTTTGGATTTTTGTTTTCCAAAGAGATCATTCACATATAGACCAAAACCAAGGACTGCACTGCTCTGAGCAGAGTCCCGCTGGTATCTGATAAGTACTCTCAGACCAGACTTCCCACCCATGGACGACCTGGGTATTGCAGTTGCTGCTTGCTTGCTTTGCATGTGGTCAGTTTGCCCCTAAATACTGGCATTACTGCCCTTAAAATGCCTAACTGTGGTTGCTGTATGCCATGTGTTCGAAGCACACATGTTGAGAAGTATGCAGTTGTGCTCTGACATGGCTGCTTCTGAATGGACTTCCAGAAATGGAGAAAAATAAAGGTGTTTTTAAGAAATGCTATGGGCTGTAATACTGAATATAGCAGAACTGGAATGGAGAGAAGGTTCTACAAGTATTGCCAACCACGCTGCTTTGCATAATTCACTCGTTTTATCCTTAATGACTGCTTCGTGGCACAAAAAGTGATTTTGGAAAGGAAACTTTTGAATTCAACATTTTTCTTTTTCAGGAACAGAGTATCAAAATGTTCACAGCATCTTATTCCTTCACATGGGTAGCACTTGTTTTGTTTTGTTTTTTTCAGAGATACCACTGTAAAATTCAAGTGTGTTGTAGCTCTAAGATGATAATTAGTAATGATATGAATATTAATAATAATAAAAAAACAACAGCTTGACTCCTTTTTGTAGTGATGGCATTAAAGATAGCTGCTAATTTGTGGATACTCTTTAAAGAGCTGTAGCCCTGGAACAATCCCAGTTTTAGCATAAGAGGCAGAAAAGCTCAGATATATAAATAAACACTGACCTGTTTGGATCCCTGATGCTTGAAAACAAATAAATGATTAAAATACATGTGGAAAAAGGGGAAGCTGGCTCCCAGGCTTAAAAACTCACGTGCTAAATTCTAACCCCAAATGAATTTTCATTATGAAGTTGTTCTTTGTTAAATGATGCCAAGCCTCGAATATCCTCTAATGGAAACAATACTGGACATGGATATATTCAGGAGTGGGTGCCATCCTAACAGAAAGCCAGGTTTTTACTCCAGCTCGCTATGTGCAGAGCATAAATCACTCCTGTTAAGGACCTTGTGTCCTCCTGTCCCAGAGGAAAGTGTAGGATGCTCTGTGAAAAATGGCTTGCTCGCTCCTGAGGCAGCATGGTTAACGCATCCAGCGAGTGTCCCAGAGATGTGAGCTCCTGCCTCAAGACAGCCCCTGGCACGGGGCCAGTGCTCCTCGTAAATGGGTCTCTGTCCAGTGTCAGGTGTTGGTAACAGACAGACAGACAGCTGAGACACAGTGCTCTCTTGTGTGCCACCAGCTACAGAAGCTACTGCGCTTTAACTGCCCTTTGGGTCTGCTAAACCTCTGTCAACCACAGTCATGTTCTCCATTAAAGAATAAAAGTCTATGAAATCTCTCAATGGCATTGGGTTTCCAGAAGCACAAAGAATACCCACAAGGCGTTTCCAGAGATCCTGAAGTATCAGGATCCTGCTCCATATGGCTCCTTTCATGGAACCCAAATCCTGCTGAAATCAGTGTTCTTTACGTAGAGGAACTGTTGAAGTGATCCTTTGGTCCTTTTCTGTCTGTCCCAAAGGCAGCCAGTTGAACAGTGAGTCACTATTCCACACTCATTTTAATACAAACGACTTTTAGGTTCACCCAGTCATCTGCGGATGGAAACCATACACTGCCCTACAAGACAAAGAGCTACACCACTGTTTAGCTTAAGAAAAAAAGCATTTAAATCCATTAGCTTGAATTCTTGTTTTCTGCTTATACAGAGGACTCAGTAGCCTGACTGTAAAAAAGACAGTACTTCCACAGCAGCAGAAGCAACTTTGTTTCAGGTACATTTCCCCTGCTTCATTTGGAAGCAGAGTTCCAAGCTCATCAGAGGCTGTCTAGGTGTATCTGCCCGGTGGAGATGGAGAGAAAAGTAAGCCCAGCATCCAGAGTGCAGCAGGGACAAACTGTGCGGTGATCAAGGACAACAGATTGTGAATGACAAAGACTGTTTCTGTTTACTACGTGTTCCATCATAAAGCTTTATGGAAAACATTCCAGAACAGGGATAGGTGAACAAGATATTCCTAGCATGAGCAGTGATGGTTCAAAAGTTCAGCTTTAATATGAACATTGCAGGTTTTTTGTTGTTTTTTTTTCACACAGATACTTCAACAGATACTTCTTTCTTATTGCACATAAAATGTGCTCAGCAGCCTGAGTGCATGGGTTCTGGAAGTCTGTCCTGACTTCTGCTGAGAGGACAGAAAATTACTGATCTCTAAACACAGGGAAGGTGGTGAAATATAAATATACTAGCTCCTCTATAAGAGTAAGAAGGAAAAAGGGAGGATTACAATCACAGCCCACACATAAAAAAGCCTTTCTGGGGCACAGAGCCACATATGACCTGGCCCTGCTGACTTTAGTAGAATCAATCATAGAGTGCCTTGGGTTGGAGGGGACCTTAAGGCCCACCCAGTCCCAACAGCCCACCATGGGCTGGCTACCACCCACCAGCTCAGGCTGCCTAGTGCCCCATCCAGCCTGGCCTTGGGCACCTCCAGGAATGGGGCACCCACAGCTTCTTAGGGCAGCTGTGCTAGTTCCTCACCAAAGTGTCAGAAAAAAAAACATTCATTCCTCTTTCAGATTAATGCAAACACGGGGCAGAACTAGGTTAAAAATACATTTAAACATTCAACAATGAAATTAGGTTCTCTGTCTTAGGAGCCCTATTAAATCCTCATGATCCCATATCTGTATATCCAAGAGTTGCCCTGCCTCCATTAACCTGGCCCTTGGACCAGCCTGTACAATGCCATCAAAAGACAGAGCTCCTGGCACTGCATACTGGTATGATGTTTATTTGAAGACACATTTTCCATTTACTTGAGAGATACATACACTCAAGGACTGACTGAAGAAGTAACAGAAATTTTCAAGTTGACTTTTTGGTTATTTTCATTAGTTCCATCCTTCTTCAAGGGTCAGAGATGCTGTATTTTGGTCAGAGTATCAAATACATGTGAGTTTTCTCTTCGTTCTCTCTATTGCTTTCTGGAGGGCCTCAGGTTTGGAGCAGGAGTCTCAAGCTTCTTGTGGAAATGTGAGATGTTGGTGTAACCAGCTTTTCCAGTGTAATTTTCTCTCATCTACATGCTGAAGTCTTTCCTGGTACTGGATACAAGCAAGATGAGGAAAGAGCGAAAACGTGTATTGTTATTGTTTTGCTTTATTTTTTAATGATCCTCAGGGAATGAAGGTGAAAATCTGGTTTCGAACTACAGGAAAATATAGTGCTTAAAACGAATTCTTTCTGGATGAGTAAATCCACAAAATATACAAAAATACCTTTTATTTCCCAGAAACATGAGAGAAGGGGAGCACTTAATGAATGACTGGGAATTGCACTTTTTAAGGATCTTTTGCATGTTTCCTGTTATGTAAGAAACATATGGGAACAAGACTGAAATTTCTTATGAATCTAGCCCATAAAATCTAATCCTAGTAATCATTTATCAAGAGACATTTTTTATGGAACAACACTGCAGACCTGGATGAACTGTCCTTCCAGTGCTGCACTCTCTGCTCTTTCATGTTAACAAAGAAAAGGATTATGTTACAAAATAAACAAGCCTCCTATTGAATACAAACTATTCTCAACTGTTCTGATAACGAATAGGCCAAGGTTAAAGAGCTAAATAAAGCATGTTGCCCTGAAATGCAGTAATGACAATTGCGACTCATCGTGATCCATTAAACAGAGCTACTCCTTTCTCTTTGGGGAATTTGGCAAAGAGATCAGTTTTGTGCACTCTGAGCTGTACCGTGGTTGCAGTTGCTCCTCTTCTTGCTGGCGTGATGAATTAGCTCAAGTAGGGAAGAGATCATTTCTGGACTTCATTAAATAAGTATTATGGGTCCACTCCTTCTGCTTGTTGCTCTGGGGTATGCCACCCACTTTCCCTTCTGAAGAAGCCTGAAGAAAAGTGTGCAATAGCTTTTATGAAGAGTAATAGGGAAGAGGCATGCAAGAACAAAACAGCGTTCTGTTAGAGTGTCTTCAAGTTTGTAGCCGTTTGATATATACTTTTGGGAGGGGTTGCTCTTGAAAGACAAAGCCTTGTGTGTATGTGTCTGTGTGCAATATGCTTTCAGGATGCTTTAAAACTGAATGAACTGGAGGAGCAGCAGTAGTGTGACTGCAGCCAAAAGGCTGCGTTCTTCTCCAGAGCTCTCTCTCTGAATGGGCATGTCAGCAAAGGCAGCTAACAGCAGGGTGCGTATTTTTGTGACGAGGAGCTGGTGCACTTGAGGTTCATGCAAGTTTTGCTGGGCTGTGGCCCCACGAAGTTCTCTGGGCTTGGCTTGTTTTTTCAGATCCACCAAAGTCTCTCTATGCAGTGAGCAGAGATGGGTGTGGGTACAGCCACAGGAGCATAACTGCATGGAAGGGACATGGCGCATGAGCATAAGCAGAGTTGTAATGCCCCCGTTCTCTCTCCAGTGATAAGTATGAGCCTGGCTGCATGTACTCTGTGGCTGCTCCAAATCCTCATGTGTGACTAGATATAATCATTTTCCTTCTTTCCTCTTCTCATCTATTTAGTCTGGAAATTCCTTAGGACAGCTTGTATCCCTTGAGGTACGAGTATCTAGAATACCTCAAGGGATACAAGCTGTCCTAGGTATCTAGAATAGTTATCCCTGAGATATACCAAGAGGGAAAAAATACATCATTAAATTTCCCTATCAGTATCTCCTATCAATTCTGTGTCTGAGATAAAGCAAGCATTAATACTAGGCAGCACTGTCCTGAATATTTTGTATTCATTTCCTTTACTCTGTTTCATGTGTAATTCTCCATTCTGGCCAGCAGACACAAAACTATATAGGTTGTTGCAGCAAGAAGACCCTTTCACTGTTGTCATTGTCTGACAAGGAGAATGCTTGTTTATAGCACTGTTCAATTTACAAATGCTCTCATCAGAGAAAAGATGCCTCAGAAAAGTTTATTGTAACGATGATGGGATGATTATGAAAATTTTGGCTTTGGGAATTGCTGCTAGCCAGTTACAGGACAAGAGGGAAATAACTTTGAAATTACATGGAATTTGAGACAAGAAATTTTGGCTCTAATTGGAAAGCTGTGTTGTCCCACAGTAGAGTACATTTGATGAACTTTTAGAAGTAGAAAGAAGAGTCATACTGACCCATTTCAGATTCTAGATATTATATATCATTTTAGATTAATACTTCTAACATTTCAAGGTGCCATTCTGGAATACAGTGATCTATAGTATTCATCATTTTCAACTTCTTTTGTTATAAATTAGGAATAGTACCCCCCAAAGTTTTCAAATCGAATTTGCCATTTGAAATAATAAAAGGAAAGTGTGTCATTTTGGCTGACTGAATTTTATATCACCTTTTCTGATTCTCCAGTACTGCTGTCATGGTTATTAAAGGAAATAACACCAAAACAAAATGAAAATGAACTCAGAAAGTTGTGTAGAATCATAAAACACTCATTTATTTTCTGCCTCATCTAAAAGACTGACCAGTAAATGGTCAGCATGATCAATACATTACCCTGAAAATATTTTCTGAATCACAAACAAAGTTTGGTGACTTCAGATGTCTCCACAAACGACTGCACAGCCTGTATGCACACGAGTCTTTCTTCCAGTTAACTCTAGTCAGAGATTTCCTTGTGCACTCTGCTTCACTCCATTTATCAAACCCTTTGCTCCACTCTTGCATTTGCACTGTAATCTGTTTGCAGCCAGCTACTATTCTCCATTTTTATAGTCATTCAGGTGCATTTTCCTTTGAGCTGTTAAGCAGGAGCTTTCTGTTGTGCATTAGACGCCTGCCCTCAATGGGTCCAGACCTCTGATTAGGATTCTGCATACTACCAGTAGTATTTTTGCAACTTCTGGCAACATCAATAAATAATAAGAGTTCAGTAAACAACTATAAAACTTCAGTAAACAGCTTCTATAAATTTCTTCTGCAGCAAGACTTTTCCCTCTGTTTGCCCAGTACTCACAGGAAGATAACCCAACCCCTACTAACACATGCACAGACCTGTCCTGGGTGCTGTGCTTCCATCTAGATAAGGTAACCTTTGGTGAAAAGGTGTCAAAAATAAAATCTTTGCTAGAGCAGTCCTAATCATCTCCACTTGCTACTTCATGTTCTGGAATGAGTTAGGAGACTTTCAGAAGAGAGCTGGAGGACTGCTTCCTTCAGTGACCGCACGATCAAACCCCAGAAGATGAATTTCCCAAATTCTACCTCAATATTGTAGAGTATTTTCCTTCCCTCTTACTGCCCATTTTGAGGCACAGCAGGAAGACAAATCTCTCTCATTTCCTGGAGGAGCTTGTAACCCCATTTCTGTGTTTCCCTGAAACATCAATTGTTTGCATGAAATCATGATAATCTGTATTCCCTCAGCGTCCTCTGTGGTGTTTGAATAATTGGGACTAAACTGTGAAATGCATTTCTTATTAGCCCGTTTATTTTAATGGATTAAATGGCAGAAAATTAGCAGGGGTTTCTAGTTCTAATGCTGTAATTTTGAGGAAGCTAGCCAAGTTTATTTCCGTGGCCTTAGTCACTCAGTGTTTGTCAACAGCCTGATTTAATGTGCTGCTTCTGTTCTGATACCAAATCATAATGGAAGAAGGTGTCATGATATTATTGCCTATGTACTGTGTTCCCATGTCTATAGAAATATCTGTGTTCTATGTACATCTCAGAAAGAAAGAATAAAGATTCAGATGAGGGATTTAAAGTATCATTTTCTCAGAGCTTTCTGAAGTCTTTTCAAATGAAATTCTTCCCTCTGGCTTTTTACTTGAATTCTTGTAATGCAGCTCTAAAACTAGAGCTGATTTGTAATGAACCAACTCAGCATTCTTAGGTTGTCACATTTAAATAAACAGTATAGACTGATTATTATTAAAAAAATTCTAGTTCAGTGGATTTATTTTTAAATGAGACTGACATATTACACCTTTATGCTTTTATTGTTTAATAGAGATATCTAACTATGCCTATGGCCCTCATCACCATCATTTGGAAGTGCCTCTACAGTACTTAATAGAAATTACAGCAACAACCTCTTTTTCAGTCATGAACTGAAGCTCTGCAAATCATACCCTATTCCTGGGTTCTTCTACAGGAAGGTCAGCAACCTTCATTTCCTTCTTACGCCTCTCCTCGCCTGCCCTTGGGACTAGCCATCTCCTTTTTGGCTTTCATTACTCTAGCCAAGGTAAATAATGGAGAGACCTTGTTATTAATGTTCTCATTTAAAAATCTATTATGGTATTTAGAATGATGAGGTCTGACTCTAAGTCAAGGGAAGATTAATTACATGACACTGGTGAAAACGAGATGTGACAGTCTTTGAACCGATCTGACTAACCGTCCCAATAAATCTGTGCTTGCACAATTGCTGTAGTAAAGTGTGTGCCATGTGCCAGCACTCAAAATCTTCCTCTGTTCTCATAAGCAGTTACCAGGATGTCACTTAATTATCTCTTCAAGGCAGGCACTATAGCAAGAGGAAAAGCATTTCTCAATAAACCTTCTCAGGGAGAAGGGGTGAGAGGAACATATCCATGAAAAATATATACTGTTGTTGACCCAACTTTCTGGTTTTGGCTCTCTTCATTCCTGATATGAAGAGGAAGGTGTGGGAATGATACTGGCTCCAAATCCTAATGTAGTGAGATTATGCCACTTCCTAGACAAGAATCACCCTTTCTGTGCTGCCTCATTTTTAATACTTGTTGCTCCAAAACACTCTGTCCTAACAGCTAGTGGTTTTCTTGCACTGGGTTTAGGCCTATTAAAGACCTCCATGGCCTGAGATCTGCCTCTGGGAAAAATTGCTATTTCCTTCCTTAGCAGCCGTTCATGGCTTGATTTAAGCCTACTAAAGTTTGAATATGTATTTATAACTATGAATAAACTCTTGGTTTATGCAGTCTGTGCAGAGCTATCAGCTGGGTCAGCGAACAGCAGCAAGAGAAACTTTCATGCAGCTGATGCCAGAAGACTTTACCCCAAACCCCCTCCAGCAATCAGTCCAAAAATGCCAGTTAAAAATCTTCCTTCCACCCAGGTTTTTGCCCTCACTTATCTGGCAGGAGGCACACAAACGCTTTGTGTGACTGAGCTGACACTTACAGTAGGCATAAAGGACAATGACAAGGGCAGGAGGTGAGCACGAACCCACTGTGGATGGGAATCTTTCCTCACTGCCTTCAGCCCCCTCTTCATGGACTTTCCAGTGTGCTCCTGCCACCCACATCACATCCTCAGACATCTCTTCTCACTCTGCGGATGCTGGCTTCTTCCCTTTAAGTGATGCTGGATGTCACATGAACTTGTGCGTGGCCTTGATATGACTCGAGGGGCAGAAACCTTCACTATGGGGACAGGAGCAAGCAGCTTGCATGCATTTATTTCTCTCCAAGCAGATGGCAGAAAGGTAAAGCAATTCACCCCAAGCAAAAATGAATATTAGCATTGGTTTTGTTTTAACAACCTCAGGCAACAGCAGCTCCAGGGCTTTTTTATTTTTTTATTTTTTGCCCTTCGTACAGCACAGCCACATCTCCAGCCCAGCTGTGCCAAAGATGGTCCCCAGGCCCCCAAGCACTTTGTCACTAACGTTGCTGCTCCAGTTTTTTATTTTATTTTTTTGTGTCAGGTTTTACTTGGACATTTTTTTGATACAAATCCCAAATAATTATGCCATAGGTATTCCAGAGGATGAATACTACAAGGATCTGTGATGGCAGATGTCACCCAGCTTGCCCCCATCCCTTTCCTCTCACTCCCAGGCTTCTACATCTGTCTGCATTTCGTGCACCTAGTTCCTGCCTCACAGTACATGTAAGATGCATGGGCAGTGGAAGAAAGCTATGACAGTCAAGAGAAGAATAAAGATTCCAGCATCCTTGCAGAATGTGTGATGATGTATCAGTTCCCGGGGAAGCTGATGCTTCACAGCAACTTGGAGCCAACACCAAGTCTGGCAGTGTAATTTAGGGCTAGATTTCAGCTTCAGCCTCCATGGCATCTGAGCTGTGCTGGTACCTTGAAGGGAAGAAGGGAACATTCTCTCCATCTTCCATGATCCCCAAAAACTTAAAAATGTGCCTACATTCTTTAGCTCCATCTACTGGCATTTTGCACAAACTAGAGTTTATGTACGTACAAATGAAAGCATTCCTGTACCAAAAGCAACAAATAGCTTCCTACAAATTGCCCATCTGGTAGATATGATTATCTTACTTTTAACAATAATGAATTATGATTATTATTATTGTAATCTCTGTAGGGTGGGGCCTATCATTTCTCAGAGGATAAGACGACAGTGGATGTGTTACTAGACTACAAATGAATAATTGTGTGTGTGTGGCAATATGCAGTTATCGTTCCAAGCAAGTATAATTGAAGCATCATAAAAAAAAAACACAAAACCACATAATTAAGTCTTTAGCAATACTCAGGGGATGCAAGTTGTTTCTAATCCTATTTCAAAAATGAGTGTACAAAATCTGACCGAAGAATCCTGGCTCCTGTTTGCCTCCTCTGCTCGTTATACCTCTTTCCATTTTTGTGTCTCAAAAGAGACCATTGGGTTGCTCTTTCCTGTGGGAGATTTGGGAATAGAACTGCAGGTTACCTCCATCTTGCTCTGCATTTCTCTTGCTATAATATTAACTTTCTTTAAAGACTTTGCATAAAAATGGAATAGTACTAATAATTCCCATGAGTAGGTAAAAGTGTAAGAAGATGCCTAAAGCTTAGATTTTTTAATAATTTTTAAATAAGGGAAAATGTATATTTCATGCATGAAGCATTTTAAGATGTTCTTCTCAAATATGCATTTTTCAAAGGCTCATTTTCAAAAAGAATGCTGCTCTGCATTCATCACTCACAGCAATTGTAGTTTTGTTTCCAGGCTCCTATGGAGATTTCTTTTTCTTCAGCTGCTTCTGCCAGCTTTCATTTTTCATACTGCTCATATATCACTATTTAGTGTAATGGGAAAACTCCAAACAATCCTTAGTTGTAAAATAAATAAATAAAACATCCAAACCAGAATGGACTCACTCCTATTCAGAAAGGCATCATTATTTGGGAAAACACTCATTTGTATAAATATACTTTTAATCAAAATTTTTCCGTATCACTTCAGAAATTATTCCCTCCTTCAAAATAATAACGAGAAAGCAAACAAAACAGCCCATAAGCAATCTTTTATTGAGGAGCAACCGCAAAACACCGAGTTCTGGCATAGCTATCCATAATCATTTTCTGATGGTTGCAGTTTATTTATTCAGTTTTAAATGAAGAGTTTTAGCATTTCTCAAATAAGAGCGAATTATTTAGGAAATATTTGTTGGATAACAGTGAAAAAGGCTTAAAGGTGTTCCACACTTTTTCAGTTAACATGATTTATGCATGTTTCTGTTTTTAATGTCAGAGGAAGTAGGATTCAATAAGCCATTTGTTTTCCGTGGGGAAAAGCTGGTTGCAGCAGTGCCTCAGTAATTCTGCCTTCTGTATAAGAAAAGCAGACTTTTTGCCTGCAAAAATTTGAGCAGAATGAGATTCTGGCATA
Organism: Callipepla californica brunnescens; assembly: GCA_023055505.1. NCBI lineage: Eukaryota > Metazoa > Chordata > Aves > Galliformes > Odontophoridae > Callipepla > Callipepla californica. The sequence goes on along the minus strand of JALIRH010000115.1, from coordinate 199,483 downwards.
AACAAAGTCAACAGCAAAATGCTTACTGTCTTCACCGGGATCTCCGTTTTGTGTTGACTTGTCATTATTTTGCCATATTTCCCACATGGGCAAAGCATGGTAACCTTGTGAGTCTGTAAGTGACTGATCTAAACCCCAGTAGAGACCAAACGATAATTCTCATAGATTCCAGTACGCTTTGGTCATGGTCTAATTGGGGGTCAACTAACATACTGGTCAGCTCTCAAGGTTAACAATTGAAAAAGTAAAAATATTTGTCTCACCATCTAATAAGCAGAAATGGCAGTGACATGTACATGACATAGGAGGAATGCTTGGGAGGCTCGGGTACATTTGGAAGGCCGGACTGCAAGATGTACCGATGGAGATGAGTTGAGCTTGAATCTGGAAAATATCAGCATCTGAAGGGCAAAAAAAGGGCTGGCAGGTGAAGCACAAGTAGATGGAGGAAGCTGTGTATACATTTCTTTCTGGTTTTGTCAGTTTTACTAATTAGTGGGCGGTTTTTGCAGAGGAGTCAATATAGTGAGAGTGTATTAACATGGTAATGAAATTAGGCAGGAACTGTTGCTGGCTCTGACTTTGGAGGAAGAGAGGCTAAAACATCAATTCACATTTGACTGTGAATACGGTGTATTTGCCTGTTCTAAACAAGAAAGCTTCAAAAAGCAATAAGCAAGGTTTGTGTTTGGTTTTGTTGGTTTTGTTTTTTTTTCCTTCTTAGGAAGGAAGCTTATTATTTGCCTAGTGATATATTATTACAGGAAGGCAAAACCCTGCTGGTCTAGAGCAGCTAGGCAGGTGAGTGAAGTTCTTCTGCAGCCCAGAGATGGCAATCTCACAAACCGAAGGGGGATTTTCTAGGGATTGTTAGTAATTTTATTTAAATACTACAGGGAAATGAGAATTGCATGTGTAGCATGAGCTCTTTGCTAGTTAATTCCAACTCCAAATTGACCTTTTTATAGCTTTATCTTACTGTTTATCCAATTTTCTTTAACTCGGCTCTCCTGAGAATTACAAAAGATACACTGGCAAAGGCACATGTTAGCCAGTGAGCTCTGCCCATCGGGATCTGCTCCAGGTCACCTGTGCAAGCTGGTGACAGGAGTGTGGGATGACACACACAGCTTTCCTCCTTCTCAAGGACAACCATTCTTCCTCTCTGAGATTACCAGCCCCCAACCCAGTGCGATCAATGTCAGGAAATACGCTGTAATCTCTCCATGAATATAAGCGCCCTTTGGGATGTGAACTGGTCAATGCATTTTGATGTATTCCTAGAAGAGTGAAAGGTTTGGAACCAGAGTACATTATCTGGTTCCCAGCTCGCAGGCAAATTCTGACATTTAGCGGGTATTTCATACACACTAATCTACCCGACTCTTGGATCTGTTGAAAAATTGAAAGCTTGGTAAATTTTAAAGACATTTTTCTTATTTGCCTCCAAACCCAAGAGCTCATTGGATTTACGAAATCTAGAAAAGCCAGTGAATAGAAATTACTGTGTCTTTGCTGAGAAGATCCGATTTTCATTAACTGAACATATTTTATCTCAGTTATTCATTTGAGTTTCAAAATTAACAGAAAGCGCAGAGAGAATTGTCTCATATTTCTCCAAAAGAACTATTTGAGGTATAGAAGTAACTTTCACCTTTTGCCATAGAGCAAAATCTATTTTTATAACGTTGTCCTAGAGGCGGCAGCAGAGTACATGAGAAACAAGAGAGGTAACACACAAATGGGCAAAGTTGTGTTTGGTTAGTAGATAATCTCTATAAATTCTTGCTAAAGGTCTTAACTGGAACGTAGTGCTAACATAAAACCCAAGAAGGAATTATAGCATAGCTCTGAGATAGGTAATGGGGTGGAAATGATGCTAATATTATTGTGTACTCTGGATCCAAGTTCACTTCGACCTAAAAAATCTTGACTTGTTGGAGAGCACTCGATGAGGCAAACTGTTTTCTATCTAAGAAACTTAGAGCAAACCTCAACTACTTAGATGAACCTTAAGAGCCAGTTGAGTCTGCAAACTTTAAAACAACTGTGATGCACTGTGACACATTAATTGAAATGTACTCTCCAGCGCAACCATTTAGCAATTTATATAAATATCAAAGCTTTGGGGTTTTACTGTCAGTCTTTGTTTCTGAAAGAGAAATTTATGAAAAACACATGCTTCTAACTGCCACTGTGTATGTCTTAAGAAGGATGTGGCCACTGAATAGTATCAAACTTTCTTCAGTGCAATCATTTGATGAACCCACTAAGAAGATTCTTCTGTTAATAATGTCTCCTTTCGGAGACATTGCAACCAAAAGTCGTTACTGCAATTGGCAGAAGTGCTATTTTATTGAGATGAGAGGAACAAAGCCTTAAAACGTGGCCTCACTGAAGTCGTGGGCTATTTGTTATTGACTTCAGTGGGACGAGGATTTTGCCAAAAATATCAAATGCTTTCTGAAGGCCTTCCAAGAATTAGTCTGAAATTAAAAATAAATCATCTTGTACAAGTAAGTTGTGTATACAACCCATTCTGATAAAACTTTAGATGTCTCTCCAGGATTACCAGCTTCTGGAGCTGACCAGCATCACGATTTTGGTTTCTTCTGATGCCTAGCTGAGGTGCTGACATGATACAATTATCATGTCACTTCCAATGTTTATATTTGAAGCCAAAGCGCGAGTCTCAGTTATCTGGCCGTTTGTATTACAGCACAGACACCGTGAGGGCACCCTCATGAAGAGCACATGAGTTTTGTTTGTTATGGTGGGAAATAAGGTCCCAGCTTAGCCAGCTGCTGTTAGACTTCACCATGGTGGGAACATGACCAGGCAAGGAGATCCCAGCGCACTTAAAGGCCGTACTGGAGGTACAGACATTGCACTAGTGCCAGTGCCATTGCTGCCCTTCTGCTGGAGGACAACCCACTGAGCCCCAGGGCTTTGTGGTGGTACTAAATGGATGCACAGAGGTTTGGGAAAAATGAGAGGCACAGGCTGGCTCAGGCCCTGCTGAATCTGTGGCCTTGGCTGCATGAAACAGGATTTCTCAAGGAGTTACTTTCCTAACATCAGAGATGGTAATTGTGCCTTCTTCATCTAGTGAAAAAGATTTAGAAACCTTGTTTACTACTGTTCTTTGCGTCTGGGAGAGTCTTACTGATTTATAAAATGACTTGTGATGAAGCCACGTACACTAAAATGCTCTCATTAAAATGCCTTGGCTTCTCCACAGTTGATGCTGAGGGAGCATCTAGCTGCATCACTAAATCCTGCAGGCTTTATTTTGTCCAGAGTTCTGCCTTGATAAGAAACAAGAGAAGTGGCAGCGTGTTCTGGTGCAATCCTCTGCTATTCTCTGTGCTCTAAAGGAACAAACTTCCTCTGTGCTCACTGGCATAGTGCTGTAAGGGGAGGTGAGCACAGTGTCACATATGTGCTCTCTGTGTATCATTTTTTCTGCTAGTGGTGATCTCTCCTAATGAAGTTCCCGGAGATTTGTAAGCACGTGTTTTCTGTGCTTACCCACAAACCTCTTTTGAAACAATAGCATCCACAAACAACTTTACAAATATAGTTTTCTTTTCTTTTATTCCTAATCTGTACTCTGGAAAGCAACATCCTGTGATGGACAAGAAGATTTTAAAACACTTTGCATGCACCATTTTTCTTTGTTTTCAAGACTACTTGTTTAACCTGTACAAAAATATTTGCAGCCCTTCCTTCTCCAGAAAGCTCCAGCTGATGAGCCAAGCTCTCAACATTTCATTCCTGTGTAGATAGTTTGCTAAATTTTTTCCCAAGGCTTTATGGTTTTCAGCAATATATCTTTCAACACTGTATTGCCAAAAAGAAGTGGCTGCCTTGAAGCCTCCCTTAGGATTTGGACTGGATATCGAGGATTAGTTTATAACTGGTAACTTATGAACTGCATAGTGTTCTACAAACAACTTATTTTTCTTAATGTAATGGTGAAACTATGAAACTCCATCCTGAGAACTTATTTCTGAAAGGGTATTTGAATGAAGCTTTAAACAGTACTTTATATATCTGTATCAAAACTGGTATTTTTTTAAGGAGCACATTTTTGTCTTTATGCAGCAAGTATTCGTTGACCATAAATCTTGAAGTTATTCATCTCTGTGTGAATTTTTATGGCTTTGTTTTGGATTTGGAGTTGTTGGTTTTTTAGGGGGGTAGGGTTTTTTGGGGTTGGTTTTTTGTTTGTTGTTGTTGTTGTTTTTTAATCTCTTAAGAATGCCTGATTTTTGAGTTTGCCTTTTACGCATCTGGGGTCTGACAGTATAACACAAGAAACCCATTACTTATAGGAATGGAATCACAGCGGGTATTGGCAGAATATAGCAATGGGAAACTTCTGAAGAATACTCCTTGCTTCCTTGCTTTTACCTGTATTGGTGCAAATCATATGTGTTGGTAATAAGGGTGAGGAAAAACATAACAAGTAAGCACAGATTTTTTTGTTTGAGCACATCTGTTTTATTTCAGTTCAGTGTGATAGCTGGAGGGAGAAAGGGATTTCTTCAGAAGGCATGCGTTCAGTTCCAATTCTTGGTAAACTTAAAACAGAAAAGAACATCAAATTTTTTTAAATGGATTTCCTCCAAGTTGGTTATAACAGAATTAGGTCCATTTTTTTCTAGTGGCCATGATACTCTCAGGCAAGTAGAAATATTTTCAGATATTAGATTTTCCTTTAATTGCTTCTATTTGCCCATTCAGAGTAATCATCCCTTTGTTTGCATCACAATTGCATCTGGAAACTCATTTCAAGATGAGGGACCACACTGGGAATCCTGGCAGGAACAATAAGGGAAAGGCAGTCACTGCCCCAGAGCGCTTGCAGCTATCTGGATGAAACTGGGAAAGAGGGAAGGAAGAAAATGGATTTCTAAGAAGAAAAGTGATTGACCCAAGGCCATATTTTAAACTACTACTGGATGTACTTGGGGTGTATTGTCTTCTTAATATTATACTAAAACGCATATATGTCTGGAAAATTGGAACTTATTTAGCAGCTGTGTATTTCATCATTTTATGAGAAAAAGCATTTTTTTCCTCCCAATATAGAAGGAAACATGTGAGCTAGATTATATTTTTAGATCAGACTGAATTATTTCTTTGATTTCAGTATGATCATAATTTATTAAATAACATACTGTTAGAAATTCAGGCCACATAACTGTCAAAGGAGTGCTCTTAAGAAGTTCGATTCTTATGTTTGTCTCTGCATTTCCTTGGCTTGATGAAGTTCGAAATAGAATAGCAGTCATGTTGCACCCTTGCTCCTGTCCCAGCCTGATGTCATCCCAGAGGACTCACTGAAGATTGAGGCTTTTAGACCCTATCTGCTTCTTAGGGAGCAGAGTCAGGCCAAAACAGAATGCCTTTGATAATCACTCCCTCGATAAACTTGTGGAAGGCAGCAGTGGGTGTTTGTGGCAGAAATGGAAGTGAATACTAGCCTGTTGTCTCAACCACAAGACAGAGCTTCCTGTTCTAATCCCAGATTGATTTTGGAGAACTGTAGCTCAGGAAAAAAAAAATCCAAATTTTAAGATATTAAGCTTGGCATTGATGATAAGAAAATGATTAAGAGTCAACCTAGGAAAGGCACAATCCAACTGAGAGACACAGTCTTCAGAGTAGAACCACATTTTCATCTAAACAGGTTTTATTGCAACTCCCCTGAATGCATACATTTGACTACATTCTGCTTTTTTATTTTGGCAGGCACCACAGAAATCTCGATCCAGTTCTGGAGGAAATCAATGCAAGTTTGATTGGAGCCATAGAAAGCCATGAAGGGAATTTCAAGAGATAAAAGTCTGGAGCCAGACATTCAAAAATAGCTTTTTAAGTATGTGCCACTGACCTTCCTTATGGCTTGGAAATGCAGTCTGATTACCCCAACTGAGGTTACTTTAAGAGGAAGGCACAAAATTTGGACCAGACACACTAACACTCAGAAAAAAAATCAAGAGTGAACTTGCTTGGGAGCATGAGATTTGAGCTGGGTCATGAAGAGAAGCTTGGACTCTGTTCTTACCTGTGTCTGTATTTCTACTCATTCATGTGAGCAGGCATGGAGTGGGATCAAGGACCAGATGGGACAAATTCACCACATACCTCTGCTAGGTTATTTAAGAACTCATTTGACCAAAGCAATTAGTGACTCCAGTGCTGGGCTGAGAGACCTGCATGCAAGCTGTTATCCCTGTGATGGTCTGATCAGGAGAACTCTGACTCAAAGAGAAAGTAGATTCTAACTGCCTTGTCCTTCATTCCTGTTAAGAAAAGAAAACTTTCTCAAGCTTTGCCTGAACTGACTGTCCAGTCAGGGACTGATTGTGTCTCAAGGACAAAGGAAAACCCCTGAGGTCAGTATCCCTGAAAACTTGAAGGCAAGGGTACAGCCATATGGAGCAAACTTGGTGCTGTAACTGATACTGAAGAAAAGCTCTTCCATCAGAACATCTTCCAAAGCAGAGGGAGTCAGAAGCTCAGGGTTTCTCTTTTGGACCAGTGCATGAGAATCACGGTAGGTTCCCGCATCTGTCTTTGATCCCCGCGTTCCTGGCTTGTTACCACCACTGTCTTTGGCTTCTGTATTTGTAAACTGTGTTGTCCTTTTGCAGTAGGTATGAAAAAAAGTGTTTCTAGGAGGCTAGAAGAGATAAGCACTGTGGTCACTCTTGGTGTTGCTGGTATTCTCTGACTTTTCTCCAGAGCTGAAATAAAGAGTGGGGGGAGAGATGGCGGTTGGGAACAATAATATATACCCAGTCCTGCAGTGCAACAGCTGCACAGCAGCTCCTTGGAAAACAATCCAGTGACAAACATAGCAATCTCCACATCATGTACCCGAGAACAAAATTTACATCTCCTCTATTACATGGAAATAGTTTCCTGTGTTTTTCAGATGTGGATGACAGGTAATGAAAGAAGGTTGTTGACACATCTGTTTTTATGGGTACTTCTCATTGTCTCGGTTTACAGAATGGCAGAAATAGAGCCTTTGGAAGTATGCTTAGTGCTGTTAGATGATAAGGAAAGTCTTACTGACTAAGCCAAAATGATAAACTGGATTGTGTTATCATTTTCTTGCTCTTTTTTTAGCCTATTCTTCTCCCCACCCCAACTGAATCTTTAATGTCAATTTAGGCCGGAATAAAAATAGTTCTAAAAAGTTAATGACAGCTCTTTGAAAATTCTTCAGGTGTCATCCTCAGATGTTAACCTAAGTCTTTGTGGACTCGAGCCAGTATTTTTACCACCACCGTTGAAATTCCCTATTCAGATAGGGAGAACAGAATAGCTGGCATTGTAACTTTCCCAATACAGAACAGGAGATTTCAAAAACAACTCTGTTGTCATTCTGGAGAACGTTTGTCTCAGATATTTAAAAGGAAGAACAGAAAATGTTTCAGACAAACGATGAGACTTTACTGCCTCTAGCATATTTTTGTACAGAAATGTATTGAAATTAGTTTAAAAACCTGATTCCATATTAGGCAATTTTATTATTTTTTATTATATACAATTAAATATTATACATACATAATATTAGATAATGTTATTGCCTAATTGATTATAAATGCTCTCCAAATTTGTGCTGTGATAATTAACAGTTGCTACAAAAATTAGTTATCTATTTACTATCCCACCAGTTTAAGCCAGATTCTTTCTGACTGAGCAGAGAAGTTCAGAGTTGTTCCACAGGTTCTAAGCCATTGCAATAATTATGTTTAAAAATATTCTGAATTTTAATTATGTACCAGTGTTTTTTTCAGAGAGATATTTTCAAAGTAATATTCCTTTCAATTTAAAATCATAAACTCAATAGATGAAACATCAATTTTTTCTTCTCTTCATCCTAAGTAGATGTTTTCTCTCCTTGCTCTTCCTTCCTCTGTGCTTTCCTCTTTGGAATGAATGATGAGTGTGTGCCAAAGGAAAATAGAGAACCATGTGAAAAAGAGAAAAAAATATTGTTTTATGGAAAAATAAGTAAATGAAAAACTGTTTTGTTTTAAAGCTACTGGACTACATATAATTTCCAATGCTATTTAAATATATACCAAATTCTGGCCAGTTGCACTAGCTCCTGAACATGTTTGAGTATTTTATGAGATGGGAATTCATAATAGTTAGTAGGACTAATTCGTAAGCTGAGAAAGCAAATCTCTTCCATGGTTGTTTCCAAATACTGTCTTTTACTATTGGAGATGAATGATTTTCTGCAGCTCACAGCAGGAGGAGCCCAGGATGCAGGTAGGTCATCATCCACGTGGTCTTTCTGTAAGGTGCTAGTTCAGGTTGGCACCACTGCCAGATGGTGTTTCCCTAAATCTGTGGCTCCAAACATGCACTTTCTGCCTAACTCATGTTCTCCTTGACCTCTTTGCTTAGCAAATGCAACTGCTGTCTCTGAGGGGTTGCAGGATTTGTCCACATGATTTAATTAGGACCTTAATGAACGGCAGTGAAAGAAAAGCAACACCCAATCAATACACTGGGGCATGCAAACATTTATCAGAAAGAACGCTGAGCACTTTGCAGTTATTCCACCACTTATTGCTTCTGGCAGTTACATCTGCATCTATCCATTTTCTTCAGTCTATGTGAGACACTTAAGACATTTATTTATGTAAAAAGGAAACCTCTTTGGCTTCCTAGTTTAAGCTGAGTAATATTTTAAATGATTTACCGTTATTTATTCTGGATCTAGGTTAATACCTTTCTTTTCTCTCTGTTCCATAATTTGGGTGGTTGTACCTTCCAGGCTACCTGCTCTAATTAAATAACACATTGTATTTACTTCCATTAAGCATGTGTGCATAAACATCTTCATAAAACAGACAGCCAGCCATAACTGTTCAGACCTGTGGGATAGAAATCAAGACAACATCTGAGAAAAGATTTTTTTTTCTTTTGCCTATAGAGCCTGCTGTGGTTGCTCAGTCAGCTGTTCATTAAAGTTATATTGCTTCCTTTATCTCTTGTGCTCATGGAATACAAGCACCTCCATAATGAGCTTAAATTACCACAAGCTAAGAATAGAAAACTCGATTTCAGTTCTTGGGAGGCTGAGACTGTGGTGGTACATGGATAATCAAGCAATATTAGCTGTATAGTGGTGCTAGGATCCCAGGGCAGGGCCGAAGGAATGTTTATGGCAGGAGAGCATAGTTAATATATGTTTCTAGGACTCCCTGGATTTTTCCCCCCACCTCCTTATATATTTTGAAATAAACACAATTGCTCCCTCTTTATTTATATTCTATCTGTATGGTTGGCTAGCCATGTTTGTCTCTGGAGAGTAGAGCTCCCTGTTATCTCATTTTCTTGTTTATACAGCCAGGTTAGGAAGTAGTCTGAGTCACCAGGCTGATTAGGGTCAGAAAAGCACAAGGCAAAGTCAATGAAAAAAGCAGAACTTAGAGACCAAGTGCAATGAAAACTTCCATTTCCTGGTGTTTTTTTATGCTGTGAATTCATAGAAATTAAACAACTCTACAATACTTCAAAATTTTGTTTTTATTGTTTTGTACTTTCCTCCAAAATTGCTTTTTCTTTTGATACCTTGTCAATGTATCTCAGTGACCCATCCTTAATGAAATAATATGTCCATGAATAACATTACTGTTAATGCTGTGATTAAATAGCTCTGCTGTTAGGCTGTACATTTGGTGGCAAGGAGGAGGAAGGGAAAATAAAAGCCTTGTCCTTGCACACTTGATCATTAGCAAAGCACAAGTTCTCAGATTGTGGGATTCTTGTGCAGAGCAGATTTACTCTTCTGCTCATTTAAGTTTAACAGTTGTTTCTGGAGGCTTCTTCTCTGGGATGCCTTGCGACGTGGATATGCTGAGCTCTGCAGACTTATGCTTCCAAAAGTAGGGGTAGAGAAAGGTGTTGTGTTTGCAGCTGCAAGTATTAACAAACTACCTGTGATTGTAGTTTGCTGTAATTACCACACTAAGGACAGCATCAACTTCTGACTGATGGACACCACTGAACAAAACTATGACAGCTCCGAAGATGATAATCTCCCTGGAACCCTGCCCAGCTCCAAGAGCACCCTGAGGCACAGGTTAAATCTCCCAGTGATTTAGTGACTCAGAAACCAATAGACAGGATATTCAACAAGAATTGTTCTAAAATTCACTTAGATTGCAAAGAAACCTACTTTGTCGTGATTTTGACAGAGTTTTTCGATAAGCTTTCAGTTTGACTGTAGTATACTGTCTTTCCACACTTTGCCACTGACTTTCAGTCTCTATATGAATTCTCTTTGTAATGATTAAAAAGTCTGATCACCATGGTTTGTAAGGGTTCTCTCTAGCACACTAAATACTAACAGAAAATGGCTCCACCAGAACAATTCCTCTCCACCACATATGCCCTGCTTTTTTCACTATGTGATCAGAGATTTGTTACCGATTGCATCTCACACTCAGATAACTGTACACTTTTTGACAAGATATTATCTTCAGTTGTAGAATCCAAGATGATACAAGGAGAGACATCTCTAAGCATCTCACAAGACATGTTTGATAGAACACAGGTCAAACTGGGGTTACTCTTTCCCTGAGTAAATCCAACGATTTTTTCCTTGTGATCTTTTCTCACCTCTAAAGAGCAGCAGAGGTGGGAAAAGTTAACCTTGTGTTTATACCTACAGGTGCCTCCTGTTGCCTTCATACACAAAGTGCTTTTGTTCTGCAAGTTCTCCTGCTAATACCAGAGATAGCAGACTCTACTTAAGGGCAAGAAAGTTGGTGGACTTTGGCTTTTAATGAGTTTGAGATACAGTTCAATTGCAGTTTGTTAGTAGATATCATTAGCAGATATCATTAGCTTATATCTCCAGGGGTCATTGGCAGATATCATTAGCAGGAGGTCATTAGCAGGTTTAGTCGATATGAAGAAAGCTAGAGCCACTTCTGCAGCATGGGGAAGGTGAGTGAAGATGATGCTTTATTAGAGGCTAATTCAATCAGGCTGGGTTCCTGCTAGGGGCTGTCAGAGAGGAGTAGTGATAATCCAGGCGAGAGTCTTGCCATTTCCCATGGTGAAAGGTTTGGGTAAGTGAAAGGAGGCCTCCTTTCTTTTGGAACTTGACTTGTATAATTTTTAAGAAAATAATTATGTGACTAGCTTGATAATGCAGAAGGCAACTGTTGATCTGAGCAGTCTCATGCTCTAACGGCCAGCATACGAGGTGTGGACTTTTTTGGAAGATGGGATCTGGTTTAAGGTGCTGGTCTGGTATTTGTGATTTGTGGTTGCTGGTATCACTGTTGCTACTTACCTTAAAGGTCGTTGGAGGGATGTGATAGATCTGGTTGCACTGTTCTGGTCAGAGAGGGGGCTTATCAGGATGCTGGGACCTGTATGTGGGCTGTGGGGTGCTAGGAATACTTTTAGGATGGCTGGGACTGTATTTCACTTGAAGAGCGAATGTTCCCTTGGGTTTGGTTCTGCGTGACATCTATTAGGTGGCTTTAGTGTGGAAAAAACACCTCTTGTTCTAATTAATTGCTATTTGTTAATGAAATGTTAAATAGCTAGCATATCTTAGTAGTCTCTTGGCAACCTGGAAGTTATTCATTTTATTTCTTCTGCTTTTCCATGGGATTGCTTGTTCCAAGCTCCCCCTGGGGCTTGAGTATGTATGGAAGGATACATCCTGTCTTTATTGTGCTTCACCATGGCTCGCTTCTGTCCTCCTGTAAGTCCTTAGCAATTGTATTAGGCCGTTCATAGCTTTCCTTAGGAATTAGAGAACTTGTGTCCATGGCAATAAGGATCAGTTTGGTCTGTTCTGAAAAGCATCTGTGTTGCAGACAGACTCTTTTCCCAGTGGAAGTTGCTAATTTGCTGAAGGCTACATTCAATTCAGGATGTAAATTTAAAAAGAAAAGCTGAAAGTGAACCCTTCACCGCAAATGTGTGTTTTGCACCAGAAATGTTCAGGTTCTCTCTGTTAAATGACTATTTTCATTTCTATCTTGAGCATCACTAAGAGTGAAAACTGTAAGTGAAAACACTGCTTAACTTGAAAGGGATTTGTGCTTACAGTGTGATTAACATTGGAAATCTGACATCTGTTCTGGTTCTTTCTTTTGTTTTTCTCTCATCCTGGAAATGAAGTGATATTGAATTCATATCTTGCAAATGAAAAATATAGTACATTACATTCTTTTTCCTAGCAATTTGTAGAAGAATGTCAGTGCTTAGAGGTGCTGCAGTTGAACAACTCTGTTGCTGTTACTTCTGCACCTGATTGCAAATGTTTAGTTGATTTACCTCTTTCTATGTACAGCTAAGAACAAAGTCAATGTTTTTCATAAGGGGAGACTCACAGGCAGTTCACTTGTTCAGTAATATTTCCTAAACTCTCAGAAAAGTGGTAGGTTTGCAATTGGCATAGTTCACTAAGGAAGTAAGAATTACCAAAGGTGTATTGGCAAGATGGTGTAAATTAACACATAATGGTACCTAAATAAGTTCCAGTTACAGAATATTAATCTGTATCCAGGTCTGGGATATTTCTAGTCAAGCATGAGAATGCTTTCCTCTGTAGTATGAAAGTGTTTCACCTTTATTTCAGAGGAAATGAATGATTTCCAACATTCTCTTACTCCAGCTTAGCTGATGGCTTACTTAAGTGATTTTCATGGAATGAAATATTGCTGTAAGGGGGTTTAGAATTTGTTTTCACAGGCACATCTGAAAAAACAAATCAAATTTTCTTGTAATTTATTTGTTCATAATCTGGAAATGAACTGAAAGAGAACTTTTAAAACAAAATCCTGGAGTCTTATCTTTTCTCTCCTGGAAAGTACAGGGTTTCTTTCTCCTCACATGTTGTTCTTTACACGCTTCCTCTTCAGACACGTTCAGTGCTTAACAGACCAAATGTATGGGTAGTATTTTAAGTTTGGCATTAAAAATTTCTTTTCCAGAGAATTGTCCAGGTTTATATACAGTATCTACAATGCTAAAATTGGATCTCCTGGATTATCTATGCCCTTTCTTTGATTTTTAACATAATGCTGGAAGTTTAAACACATCTCATCTTGCTAATGGGCAAAAAAATACGACTACCTTGTCTGAGCCAGTTTTCTTAGCTCAGCTCCCACATACAACAGAGAAATGGTGATCAGCTGTCTTTCAATACCGTTAATTCTCTACTCAGTTCAAAGGGTATTCAGTTGAAATAACCATATTTTTTTGTTACTAAGGGTAAAAGTAACTATGGGTGGAAGAGTTGTTAAACTTACTATAATAGAAAAGAAAAAAACCACCAAACTTCTAAAGCTCTCATTATGAATTTTTATCCATGGTAGCTGTACAAATTAATACATTTATTTCTACATGTTTTTAAAAGCTTTACTAAATAATTGTGCACAGATCATAAATAGAGTTCACTGGTCTTGACTTCCTTCATTGGGTGATCCCCCTTCATAGAGGTGCAGAGAGAAATGGATGTGGTAGACCTTTTCAAATGATTTCTAAATTAAATACAGTAAATTCCTCTGTAATATGACCCATGAGACCTGAAGATCAAAGCCCTACAAGAGATTTATCAAAAACAAATAATTTTTATGTAGAATATATGGTAACATTGGCTAATGTCATGTTGTTGTCTCACTTATCATGTAAAAGTGATGAAGAGTTGTGCTGCTTTATTTTCTGGGTCCTTCACTAGTTGAAGAGGGAAAGCTGGCATCAGGAATCAATTTGTTCTTTTTGAAGTTTACCTTGCAGCTTCAATGTTCTTCCTCCTGTGAGCCCGTATGGCCCATGATGCCCTACTTATGAGCATATATGTAATATGCTGAAGTCCAAGTTATCCTTAGTATAAATCTGAGGAAGTTCAGTGAACTGTGAATCTGGTCACTCTGATTGGTAGTCATTAGCTGCAAGCTGGAGTGTGGATGAGCAGGCTGAGGTACAGCATCTTTTTATATGTGGCTAAAGAAACTGCCATATCTGTGACTTGCTTCATTCACATCTGGCTCATGGTTGCCCTCTGGGAATGGCTGGAGAGAAATGTGAAATGGTTCAGATGAAACCAAATTAAAAAGAGAAGTTATTTCCTCACCCTTCCGACCCTGGTCTGATTGAGTTTATGGCCAAAAAGCATGCAAGATCATACTGGCAGAACACAAAAGTAAAGTTGTCATGACAATAGCCAAGGAAGTTTTTAAGATGATGAATTTTTATTTTTTATTTATTTTTATTTATTTATTTTTGCTACTCTTATTGTGCTGTTTCTTTTTCCTTAAATTCCATTAGATCAAGGGGACAGATCAGGAAGAAGCAAATGAAATAGAGGTTGGATAGAAAGCTGTAGATACTGTTCTTTGTATTTCCATGTAGCCTCTATTGAGGAAAGAAATGCTCTGAGATGAAGAAGAAGGAAAAAAAAAAGCTTTTCTGAAAAGCAGCTTTTGATATCTAGAAAGCAGGCAGGTGCTTGGAGGAGTAGGTAGCTAGGGAAGTTCTAGGGAGAGATTAGCAAAATTGTCTTTACCCTGCTTCATCTCTCGGGACCCTAGGAGATGGTGTGATAGAGGGAGCTGGGAGGGTTACAGCATGCATGGGACTGCTGTTTTTTGGCAGGATCCCTTGCCCCAGCTCTCCTGGACCTCTGACTTCAAAGGCTGGCAGGAGTTGGTGGATGGTTCTACTTCCATGTACCTTAAGTCAACCTCTGCTCTCTCTTAAAGAAAATAAATAAAAAAAAAAAGTAATTTGCTGATGTAGGACCAGCCAGGCTCAGCAGTGACCTCAGAAAGTCCTCTGTAGTGTTGTGACATACTGGGGCATGTCAGGTCGCTGCTTAGGGAAGAAACATATACAGTCCATACAACTAAATATGTCTAATGACTGGAGGTAGCTTAATTTCTTCACTGTCCTCCTTACACAGAGTCATCCTCATGTTGAAACTTGTGATTTAAACTGAGTCATCTCAGAAAGTTTATAGCGTCTGAAGTCTCGGTAATGGCACTAACTATCCCTTAACTCAGCTAGTTGTCTTTTTTTTATTGATTTATTTCATCAGAACTTTTGTTTCACGTCCTATTTTCTTTGTAAACAGCCCTCTTGGGATGTGAAATCAGTATTTCAGCTTCCTAGTGCGTACGGGCTATCATCAAATTAAACATGATGCTGAGATGTTCATGTTATGGATTTCACTTGCCTAGCTGGAGAAGGCAATGCAGAAGTTGAAGGAGCTATCAAAGCAGAACTGGCTACTGTTGTTTAGGTGGAAGGTAAGGGACATTAATAACACAGTAGGGAAAATTTGCATGTTATCTGCTCTGGGGTTGTTGGTAGGCAAGGAAGGTGTGGGTGGTTTGTGAGTCTGACTCAGTTCCTGTGCGCTGGCTTCCAAGAGCTTCAGCGACAGGAGCTGGTGGCTTTATATACCACTAAACAATTATACACCATCATGGGAAAGACTTCAACTAGCTGTAAAAATGTTTTTTTTTTTTTTTTTCAATTTCTAATTTCTTGGTATGGATAATGAGGCCACTGATGAGGTGGGTTTGTGACCGTCTATGAAAGATCTTATATCCTGTAATGTGGCTTGAGTTAATTATGGTTTTCCTTACCAATTGACCCTGCATGTGTATTAAGGGGCAGCCTGGTTGTATATCTTAGAGAGAGCTCCATTTTTTTCAGTCCTGAAAGGAGATGGAAAAGAAAGGTAAGGTGATGAGATGTAAGAAGAAAAAGGAGTGAAGTGATGAAATCCACTCTGAATGCCTTCCTAGGTTTGCTCAGTCTGTCTTCTGGGCTGCCAGGTGTGCAGGATGATTCATGCAACTTCGGAAATGTTTCACTGCCTACAACAAATTGTCATCTCATTGTATTCAAGTCTGAGTTGATCAAGACCTGAGGCTATTCATTAGCATTTGCTCACACATTTATTGGTTTCATTTTGAAATGATTGGAGTTAAGCTGCAGGTGAGAGGTTACTTTTTTTTTTTTTTTTTTTTTTTTTTTCAGGGAAATACTCTTTTCTTCGAACTGAACTTTTCTGCAGAAACATTATAATGTCCTCCCAAAATTCTTTCTTTTGTTTCACTTTATTCTCACTAACAAATATTTGTAATATATTGGCTCAGTTGAGAGATAGCTATGTCTGAGATGTCTTTTCTGAACAGGGCAAGATTACATTTAATTTTTGAGTTATTCCAGTTCATTATGAATTAACTTGAATAGGCTACCTATGTATACAAAGCTGTTGTCCTAAGAAAAAGGTCTTCAGCTGGCCTAAATAGCTGAGTTAGCTCTGAGAGAACCTCATTGCTTTCAGCAAAATGGATTTGAACAGAACAGATTTCTGAGGTCCTGGTGACCTATGCTTTCTACTCCTGTGTTGATACAAAGTGCAGATTTCAAAAAATACATTGCTCCTTGGAAAAGGTCACCTTTAGATGTTCAGCTCAGATTCAGTAGTTAAAGGAAGTTCCGAAGAGGCCCTTGCTTGAAGATTACTTTTAGATATTCATTGTTGGTGTCAATCATTAGAGTCTATTTATGATATTCATTTTCTTCTGCTTTCTTCCACTGACAGCTTAGCGTTGCAAAATCCAACTTCTAGATCCCATGATGTGAGCTATCAGTTTACACACCCATTCAAAAATCTTATCTTTCAATGCC
Source organism: Callipepla californica brunnescens (assembly GCA_023055505.1). NCBI lineage: Eukaryota > Metazoa > Chordata > Aves > Galliformes > Odontophoridae > Callipepla > Callipepla californica. The sequence continues at coordinate 182,770 of JALIRH010000115.1, read as the reverse complement.
TCTCTTCCCACTGTTCTTACTACACGTCTTAATTCATCATTCACCATATTCATTACGTGGCTTGAAACATTTCCAATAGTTGAAGAAATCACCTGAAGCATGCCTAAAGCTGCCTGGTTTTGGACAATATGGGCAATATCTGTTTCTCCTACTTATGTGAAATTGGTCTTCAGAAAACCAAGAAAATCTTCTGACAGTTAAAACAAAATACATGATCGATATAACACTATCTTTAGGCTGTTCCTACACAAAGTATTTCTCATTTTCAGCTTTCCCCCTAAGTGACCTCTTAATAGTCTGTGTATTTACAAATACTGTCTCTTGATGGAATTTTGGTTGAGATTCTATGAGTGGAACTTCTATTCTGAGAATATAGAAACAGTGAAATGTTAAGGTGGATAAAACTAAGACGTGTATTTAAAAATAAAGTAACAGAAATTGTACCTTCTCCACATAATTACAGATACTCCTGTGAGAGATTATGTACACCTGGAACTGATGGCTCAGTACGAGGTATTGCAGCCCAGAAACACCTTGTGAGGACACAATGGTGATTTTTTTCTGCAGGGCTGGATTTCTTTCAGTGGTAGCTTAAAGAATATCCTCTAGGAGTTAGCTGTAGCCCACCCAGACACAGTGCAATGCTACAGTAGTGTCTGTGTCTACTTGTGAGCTTTGAATAACATCTGAAATCATATCCATAAAGACAAAAATAAAATAATATGATTCTCATAAAAAATAGTTTTAGTGAAAATTTCATTGAATCAACATGCTCATCACTTAAAACTTTTTCTATAACTAATTTTTCAGCCTGCTTTAATAACTCTTTAAAGTATAAACCATGATGTGGTCAAGAAAGCCCTCCAATATTATTGAACAAATGATTTGTTGCAGTGATTAAAATGCAAGTCACTCAGATGAAGCCAATGAAGGTATAACCAATTAATTAAGAAAAATCTATAATAAAAATACAAAGTATCTACATGAAGACCATACAAATGTTGTGTTCCTCCACAGAGATGTCGTCTAGGGAAAGCAGTCTGCTTTATCATCTCTCCAGTATATGTGAAGCTGTCTACTGAAGACAAAGCATGTTTTATTGGGTCTTCATGCTGTTGCTTATAAGGCTGTATAATTGAATTTCTTCAAAGCTGGTAAAGAAAGAGCAAGTTATTGAAACCTTGTTAATGTCAGATGTAATGGAAGGCAGCAGAAGTCCTGCATGCAACCTGTACGCTGAAGATTGAGATAAAGTGATTGATCTTTGTGTACAGGACCAGTTTCTACTTGAGCACGCTTATTGGTTAAGCAGCATGCACATTAGGACTTATTGTTTTGTAGTCTCCAGAACAACCCTGGAACTATTTCTCTACTGAGTCTCCTGAAATGGCTCATGGCACAGCAGACAATTTATGGGTTCCTATTAGCGTTTACATACAGATGCATTAGGAATGAGACTTGAGAGCAGAAAATACTTTCTCAGAGGTGGGAATGGGAAGTTATAAAGCCCTACAAAGAAAAAAATGTTTAAGGATCATTGCTTTAATTCCATCCTATAATATATTTCTTGAGCAAGTAGGCTATTGCTGGAAATTACTTGTCTCAGGAAAAGATGGGCCTGAATCTTGTCTCCCTTATACAGAAATTGAAATATGGATTGGGGTTCTGAACCCACTTTTGTGCACTGGGACTGTATCCAAGACTGGCAAATGTATGCAACAACTGACCTTTCTATTGCTTTTATGAAGATTGTTGCTGGTGGACTCCTGCCACAAGAAAATAGAGAAGTGGGCTGTAAAAGAGCTTGCTTAGACTTGACAAGTTCGTTGAGTGTTTCTCTCCCAAATTAGATTGAAAGAAGTTGAAGGTAGACTTCAGCTTTCTCAGCTGACACATCTTTGGCTTCAGAGTTGAAAATGTTTCAACATCTCTGTGAATTTCAGCAGATATTTGGGTTCCCTTTTAATGTGCCTGATGTCAGTACAATGCAGTCGAAAGCCAAAGCTCCCTGCCAAGAAAGAAATGTGTCCAATATCAATCATCATGTACTTAGCAGCCTGAGTCCTGTCTGGACCAATGACTTTACTAACTTTATTCATATATCTGTGTAACTTCTTTTTTGATCCTGTAAATAGGATGATTGCAAGACATAGCCTAGAACATCTAAAGTGATCAAAAATAGAACTATATGGAAACTATCCTTTTCAATGGATGTATTTTTCACTGGCTTTACAAGAATGCACATACTACTCTGTAGTAAAATTCCAACCTGGAACAAATTATGAAGGGACAGCTCACCGTGGGCATAAATCAGCATAGCAATGTCAATTTACAATGATTTGAACTTGAGGTTTTTTGCTCCACCTGAGAATTCACCACTTCCACAGAAAAATATCTTTCTTACGGTTTCTATACATGCTGTGAAGGAAGGAAAAAAAAAAAAAAGTGATCTTGTGAGTGGGTCTACATGGACCTGAAGAAGAATGGCCTGATCTCTGCAAGGATTCATGCGAGGCTTCTGTTGTTCCACAGTTTCCACTGAGCATGACATGTCTCGAATGCTTTATGATGACTGCATCATCAAAGTAGCACAGGGAAACAAAAACTGGAGAAGTCTCTGAGCCTGCATGCTGACTTGCTTTACCATTTTATTGGATTAGTCATTGTTATAAATCAAATGCTAGCTGTCATAGGTTGATGTTGTTAAATTATCTAGGTGCCACCTCTGAGTATTGCCAGTGCTTCATGTCCTGGGAGCATTGTAATAAACCAAGAGGGATATTTTACTTCTAAAGCAAAGCTGGCTATGCAACAAGAGAAGGATTTCCTGAAGTTCTGCAGCTCCATCTGATGATTTGGTCTTCTGCTCACAGACAGACTCTACTGCTGTCTCCATGCCCTGATCCACTCCATCCTCACTGCTCCATGTTGTCTTTCTACCTGAGGAAGAAAGAGAAAGAGCTTGTCTGCCAACATTTAGCCAAAAAATGCCAGGCTACCTTTACAAAAACAGAATTGTTTTCCCTCAATATCGTAAGTGAAACCCTCCTCTGTTTTAAAGAAGGTGAAAAATGCTGTGAAGGCTCTGGACTGGTGGCAAAATATAGGGAGCAGTCAGAACTGTTCATTTGTGTGTCATGGAATCTGTGTTGCCTAATGGAAAGTTGCCTTCAGTTTAAGTCATAGATAAAGTCATGCTTTTGGAGCAAGTACTTCTGAATTCTTTCCAGGTAATCACAGATGCATAGCAGTATAGAAACACTGACTTCTTCAGACAAAGTGTATTTTTCTAAGTACAATATGCTGAAGAATGTGTGCACGTGAGTATATAATTCTGTAGTTTATCCATCTGTAAGTTTCTCTGTCCAGATTTATTTAAAACCTATTAATGTTCCTTTAGATCAGCTAAGGGAAGGTTACCCTGAAGGTATCAACCGCCTGTAGTCACTGAAGCTGTAGAGCTGGAGATACCCTCTGTGGATGACACCAAATGTTGCTGCAGATGCAGAGTTCAAAAGTGGGGAAGGTCCTTTTTTCATTCAAGCAGACTTGGCTTTTATGCTGTCTGTGGAAGAGAACTGTGATTACTGGGGACTGTTAATGAATTTTGAATTAAAATTTCCAGTCTCTGTTATTGTTCTCATAAATCTTACGTGTAAGAAACATTGCTCAGAGCCAAATTATTTCAAAATTATGTCTAGTTCACTCTTATAAAAAAGAAGCAGCCTAGACTTCTGGTTAGGTCTAATGCCAGTGTGACTCAGTGTGGATCTGTTCAAGCCGTAGGTCTTGTATGGATTCATTTGCTCTGAGAAACCAACTCATAGTTTAGAAGTGGTAGAACCACTTCTGTCTGCTTTTCTAGAAACACTTTTTTCTTCTCCTGTCATCCAAAACAGTGCTCAAGTATGTGCAGGATGTATAAAGGGAATGGGAAAGAGAAGAAAACATGGATTCCTGTTGACTCAAATAGTGCATCTTCAATTTTTTGGACCTCCAAGGATGCATGTTTTGTGAACAAAGATTTTTGTTAGGTGTAATTAAATTAATTTGCAAGGAAGTTACTAATTTCATTGAAAGCTAGAGATCCTCCCAGTATGTGATTCATCATAACTCCACCTCAGCCCTGGCCTGCAGGGATAACTAAGTTCTTTTCTGAGAAGATAATTTTATTTTAATTCTCATGCAATCATTGGACAACTTCAAGACAAATGCCAGCTATCAATCTTTGGGTGAATTACTGCTCTCACAGTGAGGGTGTGGTGGAGTAAAGGATGTCATACTTGAGTATCTATAAAGCTTTCTGGATATAATTTTGTGTATTAGCCATAATAAACATAAAAAATAGTGTATGACTTAAATGAAAAATACATTTAAGATTACCAAAATTAAAGACTTCAAATAACATGGGAGATATTTTTGTTAAAAGGACATAATTTAATTTTTCCATATTCAGATTAATAATAGTAGACATTTTTGTTGAGGTGATTATTATCTTATATTAGCAAATTATTGGTTTTGGTCCACTCACTCCTACATGCCTAGAAGCAATCACTGAAAAAAGTCAGTTTTTATTTTTTGCATCTAGTGTTAGATCAGATGGAGGTATCTGAGCTTCAAAATACTGAATTACTCAGGGGGTTTGTTTGCTGTGAAAGAAATGAAGAACCAGACTGAAAAACTGTGAAGTCCACTCTTTACTGCCAGCGTGCTCAGTGGATTTTGCTAGCATATAAAATGTACTAGACGCTGTTAATAAGGATAATTATAGTTCTAATCTTGCCAGTAATTTACATAGGCAGACATATACACCCATATGGAGCTCCATAAATTTTAATAAGGCTCCATGTGGGTTTGGAGGGAAGAAGTGAGTGGTGGCACTGATAGCTATTTGTTGCACGACCTGCACACAGAGGGAAATTATGTGCTCAAATATGTACCTCTGTGTACACTTGGTGAGTGTTTGTGTGCCTGTGTGGCTCCACAGAGCGTTAGTTGGAATGGTGTTATTGCATTTGGAAAAGGTCTTTGGAGATGGATTAATTCTTTTGTAATACCAATCGGTGGTGGTTTAGTTTCCTCATTTTACATCTTCAAAAAAAAAAAAAAATCCTTAGAGTTGGAGGGGAACTGTAAAGGTCATCTATTATGACTCCCTAGATGAGAGGCAGTAGATTTTTCTTAGTTTATAGATATCTAAGGTGCTAGCCATTCCTATGTAGTTTACAATTCTATCAATTTTTGTTTTTTGGTTATTTTATTACTTTCTTTTCTAGGCGCCCTGCATTTACTTTTTTTTTTTTTTTTTTTTTTTAATTAAAAAAATACTTTGAGCTTTTACAAATATGTGCTGTGGATTCTTTATTCTTTTTCTTTCACGAAATGCAGACTGATTGTGAACCATGATGTTTCTGAAATGCCTATGATGAATTTGGAGACCTTCATTGTTCATTAGTACAAACTAAATAAGCAGTATATTGCTTTATTAATTCATCTTGATCGGTAACTTACAGCTATTGTTTGAACCAAATAAACAGAGGAAAAATTCATGTAAAAATAGCTGAATAATTTCCAGGCATATGCTTTGGTACCACAACTCATGGAGAAGTTCTGTATTTACTAGTAGAAAATCACGAAAGTGTTTTTGATTTAAATTTTAGGCTGTTTTTCTTTTCAAACACAAAAACCACAAACAACACAATGCAGGAACTGGTGCTGAAACGTACTTCGCTATTAATCATGCTTGGAAGTCTGCTATCAGGAGAATGTCACTTTGACTGTTTTTGCTGTGTTGTATGAGTAACAAATGCCATGATCCTCTTGTGTTATTATTAGAATAAGTTACAGAATAATGAAGAAGCCACTCCTGAACTGGAGTTCCTATGATGAGTATGCATTAAGTTACTCTTCTTACAAGTTGTTTTAGATTACTTGTCTTGTTCAGAACTTATTTCTTACATACCCCATTCTAGTAGGGAGGCAGGCCTGGGTGCTTGTGGTTCTTGATTCTCAACTTATTAAGTGTAGAGAGCTGCAAAAATACTGAGTGCCTCATCTGCAGGGCTCTAAGAAATCCTAAATAGTCATCACATTTATTTTTATTTTTATTTTTTTGCTTTTAACGAAGAATCAGGTCAGGGCATTCAAGTTGTTTGCCTCATAATTTACAGAGTGCAAACCATTTCTGAAATCTTTAAAATTCTTTTCATACTGTGTATGTGCTGAAGTTAGTTGGGCCAGACAAGGGGATGGATTTGTGATTAAAACTCTAATTTGGAGACATAGTTGTGTTGTGGTCCCTACAAGAATCAAGGCTGTGAGTAATGTGGCTTTGAGTTGTTTGTTTATACCTTGTTTTCTAACACTTAAAGTAATTGTGGTTGGCAGGTGGAAGATCAGGATTTGAGATGCAGTAGGGGTGGGATTTATTATAAACAATTCTAAAGCCTTTTAGTAATGGCAGTTTACATACACACACTAAATCCTAGTAACTCTGTAGGAAAAACAAACTGTTCTGAAAATATCTTGGTTCTTCTCACATTGTTTTTAGTCAGGTGGATGACAACATTTTTTCTGTTTCCCAAATTTACCTTCCCCTTTTAAGCACTTCATAGCATATAGTTTTCTTCAAGTAAGACTTGGAAACAGGATCAAAATCATCTTCTATGCCTTTTAATCTTTACTGTGTGCCTTGAATTGATACTGGATATTCATGTGTTGATGTACAAGGAAGTCTTAGTGTGTCAGCCAATAACATAAACAGTTTTGTGGACTTCAAAACTAATGATTTCTCTTTTCCATTATATGAATTCATGGTTGCCACCCCTGTTTTGAGTTTTTCTCCACAACTCATGAATTTTTCGGGTTTATTTCAGTTACAGGCCCTTAAAGGCCCTTATTGCAACTTTTCTATGAGTTGGGTAATTTAATGCTATTGTCATACTTTGTGTCTCTGCCCTCCATGGTGTGATTTCAATGAAATGTGTAGGTATACGATTAAGAAGTTTGGGATTACTGAATATTTGTCAAATATGTTTGAATGTGGCCCAATTACAAGAAAGATAAAGGCAGATCAAAGATTTGATCACAGAAATCTCACTTCTTTAGGAAATGGAGCTAAAAATACCCAGGAGAGTGGAAGAAATACAACAAGAGCTTTTCGATCCCTTTATTTGCATTAAATACTCTTCTACCATTTGGTCTCTTCTCTAATAATGGCAGAGTTTCAGCTCTGTGCTGGTGCTCTGAGCATACACATCTTTTGGAAAGTAGCCCCAAAGAAACCAAGCATTCATTTTTAGTTAACAAAATGTAATTTGATTGCTTTAATTTTTGCTTAATTAAGAAAATGTTTTGGTAAAATGGAACCGCAAAGGTAGGAATGAATGCTATAAAAAATTTGGGGCAGATCTCAAATGTGAGCCACTCAGCACTCTTCCTATTTCATGCTATGCACTTTACAATTTTTTAAAAAGAAAAGTGATATTTTAGAAATACTAAGCATAATGCTTAAACCACAGATTCTGTGAAAAATGAACTGCATAAGCTATTAGCAACCATATGCGTCATAAACACCTTAGGCAAGAGAATCATATCCTGATGCCAAATGCAGCTCAGCTCCATCAGTCTGCATGGAACTACACTCCTGCAGTTTTCTAAGATAAATGTCTGTGCTGTTCTGTACAATGAAACTAAGGCTTGGGTGAATCTTCTTATTTTTCACCCGTGATTTAATAAAAGCAAGCTCAATATAAATATTGAAAGCTTGCTAGTATTGAAAGTACCTTTTTCCCTAATAGCTGTAATATATGAGAGTTTTGTCTTTTCATATCGATTATTAGGGGTGGGGAAAAAAAATGCTAAGATTTGTCTGCACAAGATGTGGGAATATTTACTAAATAGTGGACTCCAAATATTTTCTATCACATTACACGTTTGTAATGTGTTTGCGAAGAAAACCTTTGAGTTATGTTTTATCCCAGCTACTGGGTACCTCAAAGCCCATAGTAATCTCATCTGAAGCAGGTAGTTAATGCTTGCACCCTACCTTTTGGTAGAGATTATAGAGTAGAAGAGGGGAGATGTTGCAAACTGGATTCCCCTGTACCTATTTCCTTGTCACACATCACTACTATAACACAATAAAAGAGCTGGAAAAATAATCAAGTTTAAAAGGGAGTGGGTATTTGTGAGCCCAATTTGTGCTTTCTCATTCGCAAGATGCCAAAAGGTATAGAACATAAAACAGCATCTATTGGGACTGTCCAGTTGTGCCTCTGAAAATGTGTCTTGTTCTGTATCTCTCAGCAAATAAAATACTGAGCGTTAATTTAATCATTAAAAGGATAATGGAAATGAGGAGTGATGAGAACATAATCAGGATACCTGATTAATAGCCACAGAAGTGTCATTTTTAGAACAGTTTAAAGTATCTCCTGTGCTGTTCTGCTGTGTTCATGGAATAAACCTACTTTAATTATTTCCTGTTCAAGCTTTTCTCTGTTTCCTTGGTTTTAGGAGGAGTTTACCTAGCAAAAACCAATGCTGCTCATTTCCTCAGTGGATTAACTGGGCAATGATGAAACAGAAGCTTCTGTCTGCTTCATTCTTTACACAACTTGGTGTTAAAGAGTGACCTTTCACCCTCAGAGATTTTAAGGATTAAGGATGCTTTTAAGTCTCGGTCTGGTTACTAATCCACCACTTTCACTTGATGTTAAATAAGCACTTCCTGATTTACCCTTTAAATCCTGTAAACATAATAAAACAGAGTTTAACCTTTACCTTAGGATTTTACCACTATCTTATGCTCTGTCAAATAAACCTTTATAAGAAGCAGAGAAGAGAAAACTAATAAGCGGTAGCATGATTTTTATATATATATATATGTGGCGGTTTTTTTATTTTACCTTGGGATATGTAACAAAACATTACAATATTTTTAATATATTCAGGTCAAACAGTTGTTAGAGTGCATGGGGTCCTTACACTGCGCAAATAATGGAATTTTTAAAAAGCATTTATGAGCTATTTGAGATAATGAAATAGATGTTTCATCTGCATTCAGACTGCTGTGAGCAAATGATACTGGAAGGAGCTGAAATGGAAATATATTGAGAGATTTCATAATCCAAGGCTTTGCAACTTTCAAGAATATCGTTTAGCCTCCAGGCATTGCTTTGTGAAGTCCAACTCCCATCTAGTATAAATTGCCTGTAAACTGTATTTGCAGCCCAGGGACAATCCTGATTTACACCAGTCGTGTGTTTGACACCATATAATTGTCTTTTGCTGTGTTTTTTTCTCTAGGAGAATGGCATCTGGGTTGGGGAAATATTCACTGATAGCCACTTCCATTGGCAGTATTTAGTACTACAACGTTATCGCTGTTCTCCACCAGAATATTTCCGTCCATGTCACTGCTGCAAGAGCATCTCCTTATCATTTATTTATGTAAATAACTTCTTACCTATATAAGTAGCCTCAATACAATTCTCCTGGCCTGAGGCCTGGTGCAGGTTGCGGAGGTGCTAGATCCCACTGGGATCTAGCCCACACAGCAGTTTCAAGGGCTGCAACCAGGGGACATCTGTGCCCAGAAAAATAGCGTTTGAAATGCTTTACAACAACTGCCCAGCAAGTGCTTTTAATGAGGTCTGTTTTCAACAAACATCCAAAATACCTCCTTTCAAAATTTCTGAATTTTAGCACCTTAGAGAGTTTGTCTTTATATCTTATACTAGATAGCACTAAGTAGAGAAAAAATATTCTGTGATAAGAAGTTAATTCCCTCTTCAGAGGCCCTAAATCATGAGCCTTTATAACAAAGGAATACAGTTATCTATCTGAAGGGGGACCTTACTTGGCTTTTGCTATCTTTTTGGGAATATTTATTTTAATTAAATAGAATATCTGCCTTGTATCTTGCAGATATCTGATCGTCTCTGCATCAGCTATTGCCTAAGAGGAAATGGAGACGAAGTAATCAGTTATACATGCATGATTTTCATACTGTGATCAGCAATCCTTTTGTCTTCTGCCTTAATAATGGAAAATATCCTCTTCTTCCATGTGTTCTGGTGCTGTTTATAATGGTACAAATGATTCAAGTACAACTGTTTGTGAAAAAGTTTGAGAGATCTGCTGCATGAGCTGGAGAGGAGCTCTTACCAAAACAAATTCTGAAGCTTTAAAGATGTTGAATCACGTTTGAATGTGGCATGGGAGCACCTGACTATCATGGTGTCTGTCGGGAATAAGTAGGTGACAGCTGGAATTTACAAATATTTTGAACTCAAGGAGCAAAGATTATTTTAACACTTCTGGAAAATTGATTTTATTGGATAGGGATACTTTTGAGAGCATGGTTCCCAGATTGGCCTGCTGTCTTATGATACTTAGAGTACTGAATCATTTTATACTGTCTTCTAGAGGTAAAAATGGCCTGGTTTTTGCGTGCTGCTGTGTGGAGCTGGGAGTTGGATTTGATGATTCTTGTGGGTCCCATCTAATTTGGGATATTTTGATTCTCTTCTATGATTTTGAATTCTGATTAAGGCACTAGAAACTATGGTAGTATATGCAAACAAGAAATAAGATGAATGGAGAAACATTTCAACACAAGAAACTTGAAAGGAAAGGAGTCGAGTAGAAGAAAATGGTTTTGTTTTATAGAACCACAGACATTAGCAGTGCTTCATTGACGTGTCTTGTGTCAAAGTGCTCCTGCGAGGCACTTGTCAGAGGGAATAAAACCAGAACAACAAATAAGACTGAGAATATCTCAGAACAGCCTTCCCTTTGAAACAGTCTCCAGTAGATGCTGAAGTCCTAAGGTGTTCACAGCAGTGTAAATAACATTCCCTCACGTGAAGCAGAATTTCACCAGATTTAGCAAGAGCAAACCAACCACTGGCATGACCCCAGGAGATTCATGGGTGCTGAACCAGGAAAGAATTTGTTCTAAATTGTGAATATAGATGGTCCTCTTTCCACATAATAGAAGTAAACAGTATATATCATCCATCTTTATTCACCTATAGGAAGTGTGGCCTTTAATGAGAGGCTGTATTTACAAACATCAAATGGAGATTAATAAGATGGGTTGGAATGAGCTCTACTGGAGCTGGTGAAAATAAGCTTCTTAGCTTCAGACCACTAACATCAGGCATGACAAACCTGGTAGCAGAATACACTTTCTACTGAAAGTGGTGATGCACTTCATGGTGCATACATCTAAGCCAGATCAGTTCTCTGGGTGTTGGTGGGATCTTCCTTCCAAATGTCAGCTTTTTTGCTCAGACCTTTCTTGTCTGAGTCAGTGCTGCCTCGTGGTTACGTTCACTGTCTATAGATGTATTGGTCAAAGTTGTTCTTTCATAAGTGATTGCTTTTCTTCAACAAGCAATGTAGATTGCTCTTCATTTTGCTTATAAATCAAATCTCTTTCTTCCTGGAAGAGCCAGGAATATCCCAACAAGTCAGTACTGCTTCATCTAACAGGGAAGGAAGCCACTACTACTTCGTTGAAAATCTTCACTCACCTAAAGATTTTTCTGTACTTGAATATGTATGAAAGCGCATAACATAGGGTTGGTCTATGTTCTCCTAAGAAAAAAACACATCTCGATCAAACTATTGATTGCTTATACGTCTCAGTGTGAATGTTAATTTGGACTTCTGGTCCTGTATGAAAAGAAATTCGACTCTTTTCCCAAGGCCACGATAAGAGCTGTATTCAGGAGAATCACAGAATCACACGATAGGTAAGAGCTTCAGAACCAAATCTTCTCAAGCTAATTCAGCTGTCTGCAGTCATATATTCTGAATTAAGAAACTGATGAGGCAGGAACTGACACTGAGGGTGGGGTTCTTCTTCTGGAGCTGGGTGGATATCACAAAGCTGAATTTAAGGTAGAAAAACTGGGGCCAGCTGGGTGAGAACAGTTTTTACATAAGTAGAGAATACTCAAAGCTACGCTTTGATCTGTGCTACCAACTTAAATTGTTTTCCACACATTTAGTGAGTTTATAAATGAAAGGGAGATGAAGCAGTGGCTGAAAAAGTGTGCTCTTCTGCACTTCTCTGAACCTTTGCAGTAGAGGAATGTGGAGCCAAATACGTTTCCACTGTGTGTATGGAAGATATATGGCTATGGCAGATATATGCCAGAAAATACCTTATACAGAGATTTTTCCTTGCTTTCTATTCCTTTGCTATTCCAAATGGTTACTGAATTGTCACTGGACTCGGTGATAGGACCATTGGTCTTCTCAAATCATAATTTCTACAGAGTTATACTCAATCTACCTTCAAATGAGCAACAGAGAAAGCTCAGACTTTAGGGAAAGTCAAGGAAAGTTTCCACTTTCAACTGGAATTGACCTCCTCAGCCAACAACAACAGAAAGAAAGAAGTGAGTATGATACGTTTTAATTTTGTAATATATTGGCCTGACACACATATTATTATACTGCATTACTTAGCATCTCTTAAACAAAACAGTCTTTTATTGAGCAGTTACCATTCAGACAGGTTATGGCATTTGTAGAGTAATTAGCAACTGTAAAAAAATGACTAACAAAATCATTATTTTTAACTAAAAAAAATAGGCGCCTGCATTCTGTTGTGTAAAACATTTTTTTGTAAGCTGTACATGAACAAGGAATATTTTACAACAGATCTTAAGAGAGAGAAAATACTAATCAAGATTTTAAATGTCTGTAGTTACAGTCCTGTAAATGTTCTTGAAAATGAAATGAATAGCTTCCAGAGAGAGAATAACCGTAACCGGGAGGTGATGCAATGTTGCCAGTGGGCAAGAATGGGCTGATGGGAGAGCTACTGGGAGGCTTCAGGTGCTGTACAAGTCATCCAAAACGTGATAGAGAGATTGGACCGTAATAAGTCCCCTTTGGTATGATAGTGCTTTGGGTCAAAGTCCATGACCACAACTGCTATGTAAAAGAGGGGAAGTGATATTCAACTTTATGCTGATTTAAAATAAGTAGCAGTTAAATAAGACAAAGCTTTTTGAATAGAATTAAAGGATTCTTCTCAACTAGAGCATGATGCCGTTTTGCTTGCACCTCATGAACTGCAGGAGTGCATCATTTTCAGTATCTGGGAGACGGTATTTCCCAAGGATCAGTCACTGAGCTTTTTAACGAAGCTCTGGATTGCTCACCTGGCTTCCCTTTAAATTTACATATCTTGAAAATGACTTCTGCGTCAACCCACTGGAGTTGATCAAGGTTCCCTCAAGTCTCATGAAACTTAGTTCATGTTCATCAAGAGCTTCTCTGAGTTGCAAGTCAGTGAGGTGTGAAATGCTTGTGGTTTGATGATTCACAGAACTCTCATCGTGAGCCTTAATTAATCAATCTTAGCAAGGAGTTTTGAAATCCTTAGATGAAAGGCTCTGAAACTGCAAAACACTGTTATTACAACGGCCACCACTAGTATTGGTGAGGACCTCATTTTTACCACACTTTTTTGTACCATTGCAATAGCTTTCCTTTTATGTTGAAAGGGGAAGGGCTGTATAAACATGTTCACAACAAACATTTCTCATGCTGGTGCTTTGAAAGAAACTGTACTTGAAAACTGACACAGTTTTCCTTACCGCCACATCTATCAGAGATCTTGTCAGACTGCAGACCTTAAATGAGTTTGGACGGGATCAGCAGTAGAATTTGAAAACGGACAGTGAAGCTAATGATTTAGAAAATAAAACCATCTGAATTCAGATTCCTCTATAGTGGTGCCCTTCCAGAACATTGGGAGTCCATGGACTGTCCTATGGTACCACTGCAGCATGAATTAAAGCAAAAAAAAATAAAAAAAAAGCTCACTGCAGCAAAAATCTTTTAATTCCTTGCACAGTAATATTACTGGTACAGCATATTGACAAGAAACCCCAAAGAATGTGCAATCTGCATCCTAATCTTGGATGTGGCTGAAGAGCAGGAGGAGAGGGAAAGTTGTAAGTGGTGATATTGAAGTTTTGTTGTGTTTGTGTTAGATGTGGTTTGTATTTCCTCATGCATAAAGTGGTTTCTTTGGTTTACTTGTTCACATCTCTTCGTCTCGCATGTAGGTCCATATATTCTGCTACTTGGCCTACAGTGCTTTTTAATTTTCATGTGCATTTGTATACAAGAGGGAATAACTTAGAGAATAACTTGCACAAGTACTGAGAATTACACACCAAAATCTGTGAGATTCCAGGTTGCATTTGACTCCTTGGCATACATGTTTCACAATCACATTACAGGTTAGACATCAAGGGAAAAAGATGGAGAGAGAACTGGCTTCTCCTCCACTAGTTTGGTGCACCTAGCACATGATGTCAGTGCAATGGAGATATTTTTCTTATACTGTAGATTTACATAGTATGATGACAGCTGGGATATGTACCTGTTGTTGTAATGCTACTGTTACATAAATAACAGATGGCCTGTGTGTGAGGGTAACAGAACAAATAATATAGGATAAGTTGGGCTGTTGGAAACCTGTTGGAATCTAACGGTTTTGGAGTTGATACCCAAGAGTGGGATGCAGAGCTTGTCCTTCACAGTCTGTTTATAAAAGGTCCAGTGAACATCAGAAGAAATTGCAGCAGGTTCCAGTGGTGGCACATGTAGACTACTGATGAAAGGGGAACATTGTGCACAGGAGAGTGATGGTGCTTTGCTGCTACTCTCTGCTCAGTGCCAACTGAAATATTACTTCAAGGACGTTCTTGAATTTCACTCAGTGTTCAAAATCTGCTACAAAATACCACAAAGGAAGGTCGCTGTATAGATCTCATTGTAAGATCCAACCTCTGTCCTCATCAAGCCTTGTCTTTACAACTCTAGAACATCATAATCTTAATTTTCTACGGACAGACTCCAAATCTTTCTAATTTGGCTTCTTTCCCACTTAGCTTTATCAATCATTTCTAACGATATCTGGAGGGGTTTTGTAAATGTAATTTTTGCATGTCATATATGATATAAGATCAGACTAGATTTGCCAAAGTTATCATTGGGTGCTTAAAATACCTGTGTAACTGGTTGTACAAAAACTCCTCCTGTGATCTGGAAATGTGTGTCAAAATCTTAGCTATAGTAAAGGGAAATACTTCTTGGCTGATTCCAGTGCTTGGGATAGAGCAGAGAAAGGGATCCCACCCAGGTAACTTCCATGTTGTGGCAGCAATGAGCTTGGAAAGTCCCAGGCAACAGTTGCTCCATTTTCAGTTGTCTTCAAGTAGATTTTAATGATCAGGCCACACCCTAGCTCCCCAGTAGTTCTCATCTGTCTACCATCAGAAGAAAGCAAAAGCAGAGGAAAAAATAATTTGTGCTCAGGGAAGTTCATCATATGGAAATTTCTTTGTTTTGGTTTCTTCCTCCATTCTTCTAAGTTCTTTTAGCAGACTAAAGGATCTTCACTGCCTTAAAACAAACAAACAAAGAATCAGAAAACCCTGTGTGGGAGGGTTGTAAATAAAGCCTTGTCTATGAGGCAGCATCCAGGATCAAGGTGGTTTGGGGAAGAACAAGTCTGAGCGTGGACCGGTAGCAATCTCGCCCCTCTTGGGCTGCTGCGTTTGTGGGTGCCTAGCATCACCATAGGCTTTCCTAGATTCGCTTTATGAAGAAGAGAGTACAACATATCTCTCTGTCCAGATTAGCTTGAATGTTCACGGTAGCACAAAATAAATGGGAACTTCAGGAAAGAAAAAAATACAGCTTTCAAATGAAGAATAGATTTTAAAAGTCCAAACCTCGTATTCACGTAGTGTAATGAAAACTCCTAATTTCCTTTAAAAATAAATATGGCTGTTTAAAGATCAGAATCAAGGCCACTGACATTAACCACTACAGATCCAAAATGTTCTTCACATCATATTTATCAAATTATTTTAGTTGTATCTACGTTTCTTCTTACATTTAACATTGATTGTGCATTTATCACTCACTTATTTTGATCTGGTAATATTTTTAGAGTACTGAATACACAGTTTCTAAACCATAGTTTTATTTATTTTCTTATATATATTTGCAGCAACATTTGAATGTCTGAACGGAGCACTTTTAAGACTTTCTAGATGCAAAGAAGACACATCAGTGCTGTGTCTCTCATAACTTTAGCTTCCGTTTGTGAATTATTACCTAAGTTTCTCGAAGTTCATTCAAAAATTTAACTTGATTAATTTAATTAAACAACATTGTCCCGAGGCCAAGTAGCTCAAATGTTCTTTTTTATTAAACAGTAGTTTCATTCAAATTACTTTCGAATTACATTTTGTTCAAAGATCTCATGAAAAGAATGTATTTTTTTCCTGTCCTTCTAAAATAAACGTTGAGAGGATTCAACCTTCAAAGAGCTCATAGAATTTGAGATAGAAGTAATCGAAAAGGATTTCCATGGTGATAGGAATATGGTCCAGGCTACACTTTAAGGAAATAGCATAAAAGCAAATGTTAGAGAAGTTAGATTAATAAGTAATCATTTTCACTGACAATAAAATCAAGGGAAAGAGGCTAGACATGAGTGGAATGCATAAGTCATTGCTTTAAAATGGGCTGGAGCAAGCAGTGTTTGGTCAGGTACATACAGGTTCTGCACATCAGTTTTGGGGCAATCTTTTAAGAAAATCAAGTTAATTATTGTTTGAAAAGGGAACAGAGTGTATTACACTGTCTGGAAATGAAGGCTCTGCAGGAAAATCTAAATCTATTAAACATGCAAATGGCAAGGAGGTGGTAAGTAAGAGCCTGCAGAACCACAAAACTTCTGCGATGAAGGAAAAACAGTGGGCTTTGTTTGCTGATATTGAGCTTTGTTTAGTTGTATGAATTAAGTGACACACAAATATTTTTTATGACTGCATTTATTCTCCATAACAATATGAATGAGCTTCAGAATAATAACAAAGTCCCTTGTGACTGCAGAAGAAGGGTGATTAAATTATAATCACATTGGATTAATTAATCTATAATATTTGTTCTTTATATGAAAGAAGAAAATCAGCCTTCAACATAAAGGTTATGTACTCATGAGGTCTGTGTCTTAATAAAGAAAAGGCTTTGGGAAAAACCTTGACAAGCCCCCCAGATATGATATGTTGTAAATGTAGACAGAAGGTTATTACTGATATAAAATACATTCAATGTAATTATCAGCCACAACAAATAATCAGAGGGATGATAATGAATAATTAACATTTTTATTTTTCTGTAGTAATGTGTCTAATAGATAAGTGCACAACATTGAATTAATTTATTATGCCGTAGCATTTTAGTAATGAAAACTGTATCACCAAAATATCTCTTCAGTGTTAGTGCAAGATATCAGCTTAAATAACTGATAAGGCTTATTCCTTTGTTTTCCCCACTCAGTTGTGCTGAAGATGCCCTGAAAGCAAGGAACTAGCAAAAGGAGCTGTAATGGTCTTGAAAGAAAACCAAAAAAACAGATTCTCTAGTCTCAGTAAATTCAAAAATGCAGTTTATTTACAAAAGGACCCTCAATAGCGTGTGACATTATATTTATGCACATTTTATTTTCATTTTTGTCAGATTTGTTACTAACAAATTCTATTCTGTTCTTAATCCTTTCTAAATAATGTACAAATCGGGAATCAGCTGCGTTGCCGAAATCACCTATGTTCTGAAGGAGCTGAACTTATGGCTGAAAGACAGTGTACGTGCAGATTTTAATTGCTTAAATCCAATGATCACGTATTGGAAGAATAATTTTAACATGTTAGAGACTGTATACATCATTTTATACAGAGCATTTTTACATAATACTTGTAAATAACAACAAATACTCTTCATTTCTAAATGGAAATGTTTTGTTGTGTTTTTTTTTTTTTTACCTGTGGGTGCAAAACCCATTAATTTTATCATACCGTGTAGAAGAAAGTAATCTGCACAAGTACCATTTCTAAAACCCTGGAGCTCTGAGCAGGCACAGCCTCCGCTTTTGAAGACCAAAGTGTGACTTTTTTATTATTATTTAAAAAATAATAATAAAAATAAAAAAGTTTCTAATAAAAACTGAACAGTAATGAGATGCTAAAAGCCCTTGGACCTCAGCTTAGTTCAGTCTCGCAGTCTGCTGTTTAGGCTTATCTCTAGCTAATACTGGTGATTAATTATGGTGTATTTTACAGAGTATTGCTCGCACTGATAATATTGTATTAAGTAAAGCTTTGTCTGTATTTCAAAACAAATTTCTTTTCTTCTGCAGTACTCAGGGAGCACAGCTAGAGAAAGAGTCTGAGTCCTGAGAGCATAGAGTTTAAATTACAAGGGAAACTGAATGGGTTAAAATGAGTGTTTAGTCTTCTGATTTTTTTATATATATATATATTTTTTTTCCAACAAGAAGCCACAGAGCAGCACAAAATAACTTTCTTCTCTTGGCACCAGCCCTCAAGTTCTGGAGTGTCTGAAGCCAAAATTTCAGCATCGCTGTCCTTTTTTCCAGGAACCAGCTAAGGTCCTGGGGAGGGAGAGCTCCTCCTGCTCTGCGGTGATAAGTCCGATCTGGAGCGTCCATCAACACCATCATGTATCTTGCTGTTGTGTCAGTCTTTCTTAACCTGCTGCAATTCAATCCCGAGGATGTCAGAGATCAGCAATGGGTCCCAGCTGCAGTGGTGACTACTTCTGGCACGGCTTTAAAGTCGGATGTCAGAAGGATCGTGATCCAAGAGTTCGCTTAACATACAGTGCCGGGTAAACTGCTGATAGCAAGGCTTTGAGGGAACTGATACATGCTAAGGAATGGGCAGGTTGCAAATATACCCCCCTTAACTGGATATGTTTAAATATCCCCACTTTCTGGGATCCTCTGCTCTTTGGGGTGCCTGGTCAGGCTGTATTTGGAAGCTCAGCTGTCTTCAGTCCGTATGGCTCCCCAGAGCTCACAGGCTGGTTTTTGTTACAAACAGCTCCATCAGTTCCTCTTTCTGAGCAATATTTTAGCCTTTCTCTTTCTTCTTCTTTTCTTGTTCTCTGAGGTCTGCTTATTAAATTATTATGCAACTGTGATACTAAATCTTATCTTTTGACTGTAATGCGCAGAAGAGAGGCAGATAAGACACTAAGGGAGGGAGGGACCATTCATCTACCAGTAGACTCTGAGAAGTAAAAGAAAGTAAAGTGAGGAAGATGATGATTTTGATGAATATTTGTAGCTGAGCAACACTAAATGACTTTTTTTCAGAATGGAAAAGTACTTGTATTTCTAAAAGCAAAAGACTTTTACAAGACTCTAAATCAAATTTGAAGGGGAAAAAAACTAAGATTTATAACTCTGCCTTCAGCAGCTTACTATTTATTCCCTGCTAGCTAAATTAATCTTCTGTTTAGTTTATTGAGTAAGGTATAGTTCTCAGTTAAGAAAATTTTTGGTTGTCTTATTAGACCACGGCATCAGTAATAGCCTAAGGCAGGGGCTTTGGGTCTGTCTTCTGCCTGTATGCATGTATCTGAGAGGGAGGGTTATAAGGCATTGTGTCCAAGGTGCAAAGAAGGTGAAAGACAACAAAAAATATTTTACTTTAAAGTAGAACGTTTACTGATTAAATTTTCTAGATTACTTCTAGAATCATTTCAACAGCCTCTAGTGTTTTTCTGTTATGACAGCAGCAATTTGTTCATTGATTTGCTTCTCCAAAAGGCTATTGACCCAGTCCATATTGGAAAGCAAAGCAATTTCTAATTCAGGAGGCCTTGGGATGGAGTTAGGTCTGTGTGGACAATATCCCTGATGGGGTGAAATGTTCTTATCTTTGGATGCAACAAGTGTGCTGGCTTGACATGTCCTCACTGGAGGATGCAGGACAGCACAGCCAGGGACTGCAGAGCAGCAAAAACAGAGACTTTGTGTGGGTGAAGAGGGTGCACAAGCCTTATTATTGCTGCCAGGGCTCATATCAGGTGCCTCCATGCCTATGGGGATCTTCCTTGCAGTACAAAGTGCAATTTAATTTCTGTTCTTACAAGCAATGTCGATTCCTCTCTTTTTTGTTTGTTTGTTTGTGTTTTGGTTTCTTATTCAATATTATTCATTTATTTAGCAGCTAGAGATGTAGTGCAAGGGTTTCAATGTAAGAGTTGGTATTTGGCTCTTGTTTAAAAAAAAATTGTATTTGTTTGAGCCAGATTGACTCTGAGGAATGACTTAATCGCCTGCCTGAAAAAAAATAAAGAAGGCTTTATGCAGATTTATCTTTTGCGAACTCTTAACTATCTTTCTGTCTTTTCTCAAAGATAAATTTTTAAAAACTAAACTTCTCCTGTCATCACACTAATGGCATAATGCTCTATACCCCATCTAACTCCAGTTATTATTGATCAGGTAGTGCAATATTTAATTATCCTCAC
Source organism: Callipepla californica brunnescens (assembly GCA_023055505.1). Classification (NCBI taxonomy): domain Eukaryota; kingdom Metazoa; phylum Chordata; class Aves; order Galliformes; family Odontophoridae; genus Callipepla; species Callipepla californica. The sequence goes on along the minus strand of JALIRH010000115.1, from coordinate 162,376 downwards.
AGGGGAGAGGGACTTCTTCAATGAGTGATTCATTATTCCTTATGAATGGAAACTTCTCAATCTTGGTAGATAACCAATAAGCAAATGTTATTGATTGTTCTCCAACATCAAATAAGGATAATAAATATCACAATCTGGGGCTTGAATGTCACGTTCAAGAGAACCATCTGTTAATGAGATTGTAATCTTTGACCTCCTTGCTGATGCCAGCTATGGTCTCTTCTAGATCATTACAACAAGGCAATGATTCTGCTTTGGACTACCTACAGTAATACAGGCTGACTACAGGAAAATGTAACAGCATTGAATGAACTGCATTAAAACCACTTACCTAAACAAGACAGACTTATTTTCAAGGAAATCTTTAGTGGAGATTTAAGAAACAGTAGGGGATTAAGTGTGGCAAAATGACAAGCAGATATAAGAAACACGTATGTGAGAATACAGATATGAATTTATGTTGTTACTAAACAAACTTCTTATGGGTCAGTTGCAGATAAATTTGTAGCTGATGGGTAAACCAAACCAAACCAAACCAAAAAACAACAAAACAAGACAAGGGATCAGCCTTCTCATTCACATGAGACTAGGGCTAGTTACCTGCTAGAGTGCTCAAACATAATGCAGATAGTAATCCATAACAAAGCATCATCCTATCTGTGATAACATCCTTTGTTTGCACTCACAACTCATTGCAACTGTGGACACCAAGTTATCAGGGACTTCTTCCTTATCTTCAAAAAAGGCCAAGCCCATTTGATTGCATTTGTATTTATAGTGTCCTAGGAAGTCAGCTGTATAAGTCCTTGAGAAGATCTGGTCTTTATTTGTATTATTTCAGGAGTCTCGCATTTGCCCAGCTACACAGGGAATATAAAATAAAGGTGTTCAATTTAAATAAATAAAACAAAAATGTTGCCACCAATCTGTAAACCCACATCTATGCCTTGCACAGGTAGATGCACCTAGAAGATTTTTAGACGGAAGTCAAATGTTCACAGTCCAGATGCAGTCTTATTGTCTTTTTTGTTTTCTAAATCTGTTCAATTTACAGCTAATGGGATTAATTGTGGCCATTAGGCCGAGGAAGTCTGGCTTCAAAACAAAACCAGACAATCTCTTGAAAGTGAAACTCTGTCAGTTTTTTAACATAATTTCTCCAATTCCCCCCAGACCAAAGCAGTCCAAACCCTTTCCAAAACAGTTTTCACCAAACTGTCTTCTGCAAGTTTAATTTTGACAAAGAAGGGATTTGTCTGCAGCATGCTTTTGTAGATGAATGATGGACTTTCTAGCCCAAGTGCTGAATCTAGTTATCTTTAGAGAGCTCAGTGTGTTGTACTTTCACTAGAAGTCTGCAGCAAATACTTTGTGGAGATTTACACCCTCATCCTTTTATTGCTGGAATTCTAATTTTTAAAAGCTGTCTTGGGACTCTGCTGAAGTGTTTGTGGAGTTATATCCTTGGCAGGCTATTGTCTGTGTCACTGAAATCACCCTCACTATCTGGCACAAATGGCAGACAATGCCCAGGGGACGCGCAGCAGTGGCAGAGCAGCAGGAACAGAGCAGAGCAGGGCTGCGACTTGGATCCCAAGCATCAGTTGTTCACCATATGCCTGGAACTAACACTTGCCATTTACTCTGTCTTCACTGAGAAGTTTAAAATTTTAACTGTCCCTTCCTATCTTCTGATCTTTCCTTAATTGCACCTGGCACTTACATCTGTATCGATTCAGTCTGAATTTTGCCCTGCAGCCATCATTATGTTATCTGAGCACTCAGTTCCCTGTTGTGTTTTGAGGAACGTGGTTTAGCGGGCATGGTGGTGACGGGTTGATGGTTGGACTGTAGATATTAGTGATCTTTTCCAACTTTAACGATTCTATGATTCTATATATTTGAGAGCCTGAGCCTGGAGTGACATGCAACAATGACTTCCTTCCTACAGTCTCTTTCACTTCTCTTGTCTCAGTGTCAGCCATGGCAAATAAAAAGGAATAACTGATGTAGTCTTTCCATTTCAAAAGAGCAAGTAGAATGTGAAGAGCTATTAGAGAAGAAAACACAGAACAAAACACAAAATATCCTGTTGTATAGATACTGAATACTGTATTTGAGACACCACAAAGAAGAAACTGGAAATGGTCAGATGAGGAAGAAAAATAGCATATTAAATGGGGAACTTCTTGTCAGAGTTTTGGAGAGGCTAAAAAATGAGAAATTTCTAGATGAGAAAGCAATGGTTCTTTGTGTCTTCTAATCTAAGAACTAGGAGACAGCAATTGTGAATAGCTTAAGGTGTGTTCAGGGCAAAGATGAGGAGACCTGTCTCCACCTAATACACAGTTCAACTATAACATCTCAAACAAAAGATCTCATCAATGGCAGTTTATCATCCAGCTCCAAAAACAGAGTGGTTGAATGCATTGGAGGCTATTTGTTCAGAGGTACCACCTCTGTCTCAAGAAGATGTTGAACTGTACAATTCTAGAAGATGAGCAAGTATGGCAGCAAATTTCAGACATTTATTCTGCTCTTTCATTGTTCTCTGAGTATCTCTTATTGGCCTTTGTCAGACACAGGATTCTGGCCAGGATGGAGTTCAGGGCTGAGACAATAAGGCCACTCTAATATCCTTACATGTAGTAATCATATCCATTTGTCCATCATGTTAAACTACAAGTTCCGTCAGCTATGCTGTCCAAACAGACATACTTGATACTATCCTATCATACAGTACCATTTTTGTAGCATCTTTCTCTCACAAGTGCTGATTTTGTACCATTAGGGGCTGAAACCTAAAGCCTGGTCTGTGACACACTGAAAAAATGCCTTACATAAACATAGACTACACAGTACACTGTTATAAATCGTTTCTCCACAGAAGTTACGTTAAGCAAACATTTCATTCCTTCTCATATTCTTTGCCATAAAGTTCTGGCATTAAAAAGTTGTCCTTTTCAGAGGTGAGATGATTCCGTTATTTAACTGTACCTAGGCACCTGAAGGACACAGTGAGATCAGGGACTTACCACTTGGGTGCAATACAAACACTCATTTGTTTATCTTGCTTTTGAATACTAGTCACGATCACTTATCGAGCCAATGATTTCAAGTATCAAAAGTATGTTCTTTTTTATCTTGTGATTTCTGACCTTTTCAAAATCTTAACAAATATTCTTACGGATTAATATTATCATGGTGTCTAAAGACCTTTTTGCCATGATGCTGTGTGAGTGCAAAAGTGCAAAGCAGACACTGTCCAAAGATCCTATGATATAGATATGTGATAAGGGACAGCAAGAGGATACAGTCAAAAAAGGAAATAAAAGGAAGCATTATTTTTGTAAGAATGATCTGGTAGTCTGACTACTGTCATTTTTTTCTTTCGTTTTACCGATAGGAAAAAGTTTTATAAGGACAATGAGATACCTCTGAGCATGTCTGTGGTGAAAACTCTCCACTTCTGTATATGAAAAAAAGAAAAAGCCTTGATGGAGAAATTATGAACAGACTGAGATGTGAGCTAACGTTTTGATAGTGAGGAAGAGATAATAGATTAATAGCCAGAAGTCTGATGGGTTTGGAAAATGAGGATATATTGTTCATATATGACTCAGGAAAAGGTACAGTCAACGCAACAGGCTTGACAAACATTTCTTCATTGTAGCCATCTTACTGGATATGAGTTTTCACCTTATTCAGTCCTGGGAAAATTGTACTGCATTAACTGAGAAGTAAAATGATGAGAACCTGAGTCACTTGGACAGTTAGCAAATGCCAAATTTCAGAGATATTGGAGCAACCAAGTTTATTCAGTCTAAGCATCCAAAGATCTTGATATGAGTCAACATTAACACTAGGGTTGTGGTTTGTATCAGATAGGATAGTGATACTGCAAGCAAGGAAGTGAAAGTTTAGGAGGAAAGATTAAGAACTATGTTTTTGCCTTGCTGAGATGTTAGTCAAATACTAGTAGATGTTACGCAGACAGACTGAGACCTTAATTTGGACACATAGATAGGTCTAGAGATGCAGAGCCAGTTGGTGGTAATTGAAAAAGCAATCTTTGAAAAGACTGTGCAAGGATGGATGAGAATCATGTCCTTAATAGCATAAGAAGCAGGAATAGTGTTTCTGCAAGGGTGAAACATTCAGAAGACTAGGGTTGTAAAAGGCTTTAATTAAAGTCTCGATGCAAAGTCTGTTCATTTGAATTCACTTTGACTCTCGTGAGTTTTGGGTCAGCTCCAAAGAACAAAAACATGAATTTCACAGCAGTGAACAAATGACAGAATTCAAAACAGTTTGAGAGCAGGTAGAATATTGAAGCTCCACCTATATGCAATGTCAGCCATCTATGATTCATTTCACCCAGCAGAACAGACATTTCATATGGTATTGCTGTGTTAAATGACGCCCAGGCAGCCCTAACCCTCCTGCTTTTAAGAACTCTTACCAAAAAAAGTAAGATTCAATCCAAGATCATGGCTGGGAATCCTCTCAGGTTATTTTTCTATATCACTGATGGGAGGCTATCCTGACACTCAGATAAATGCAGTCAGATTATTGCAGTCCTATTCATCCTGAACAGTAAATACTAGATAAAGTCTGTCAGCTTCTCAGACTATTTTCTACTAAACTAATTCAAAAATATTGAGGTAGAGGACACAACTTCACTGAAATCAGTGGGAATTTTGTCACTAAATGCCTTGAGGATATCACTGAGGGGCTTAAATAAAGTCTTTGATATGAACTGTAGGGTTTTCTTTTCCTGGAATGAGTATGTGAGCATAAAATGACTTATATGTTTAGAAAATCCCCCCAGAAATAAAGGAAGTAAAGAAATCTGATGATATGTGTGTGTGCAGGATAATGTGTTTTACTTGGGTATGAAGGCTCCATCCAATCTAAAGGCTCTATAGTTAAGAGCCTTAACATGGATGTTTGCCATGTTTTAATTTTGGTCCTTTTGATTTCAGAACATTCACAGATTTGTGTTGTCTTTGCCAAATGCCCCAACTTGACAAATGATTAGTTATAATTGACAGACCAGTGTAGTTAGACCCATGCAAACAGGCAAGCAGATCTAATGCTGGTCCAAGCAATGCAAATCTCTTGAATTTACAGACACAACCAGGTTTACTTAAACATCTCTTACATTTAGAGTTTGGTCAGTGTATTAAAGCATTACACCTGTGACCTAAAGTAACCCTGTCTTAAGTGTGGATCATTTCACTTCGTAAATGTCAGCCCAGTTTTACACACACAAGTTTCATTCAATTTCATTTCCATCAGTGAGGTAGCATGTCAAGCTGTGATAATGTTTCCCCTCCCACTCCTTGTTAGTTTGCTGAAAGAGGATATTTACAGCACAGTGAAGGGCAGGACATTTGTTACAGCTCCTTCCTTACAGGAGTTGTATTAATCCTGAGAAAGGTTATCTTAAATATTGAACTGACAAGAAACATGACCTCCATTTGGGATTTTGAGTAAATAGGTCAAAATTTTCATGTTCTCCTGTTTACCTGGGGAGCTGGACCCTCTTTTTAGGTGTGTAAATCAGTGTGATGATTGTTTCACAGAAGCTGGTAGAATAAGCTCCAGGTGGCTTTCAGTTATTTGAACTAGAAGCAAAGCAGAATTTTTCATTCTGTATTCAAGGTGCCTGGCAGGGCAGATCCAGAGCACAGGTGATGATTTCATCCCTGCTGTGTTGTGATAAGATAGAAGGAAGTTGTTATTATCAGAAAATAAAGTTTAGTTCTTCATTTTAAAAGACAAAAATGTACATTATAAGGTTGAGATATATGTTCCAAAGCTTTCTGTGAAAATTTGGTACTGTGTAATACATTGCTATTTAACAAGGGAAGATTTTTATCACTCATCACTGACTGCTATACTGTTTAGAAATTAATCTGATCAGAAATTTACTTCCAAAATGCTTGCATGTTTTTTCTTCGCTGATAAAATTTCATAACTTCTAATTTTTGGCTCGTCAGGAAGAGGTGGTAGACTTGGCAGTTAACAGTTGGACTCAATGCTCTTACAGGTCTTCTCCAATGTAAACAATTCGGCAATTTTATGGTTCTATATATGATACAATATATGTGTGCAATGCCCAAACATAACAACACTGCAGATCTAAAAGCTTGGCTGAAAATAGAAGACAAAATGCTGCATGATCAATATTAGTTGAAAAATTAATACCTTGTATACACTGATACAATTAATAGCTTGTATGGGTGAACTTTGTCTTCATTTATGTTAGCTGTCCATTTAGAAGTGGTTTAAAAAGTAGACACATGAAAGTGCAAACATAATTCATGAGAACAAGTATTGACACCCTTGAAAAAGTTAATATCAAGAAATAATTCCACCAGTTATTCCACCAGAAAGTTCTGTCACAGGGAAGATGCTTTGGAATTTATAAATCAGAATTCAGAAAAGAAATATATAGGGAAAGCAATAACTGCATAGTATGTTCTGGCAAAATACCATTATACTTATATAACATGTGTTTTACCTAACCAGGGATGGTGTTTATTGGTCCTTTTAGACTGCACAGATCTTTACATAAGAAGTCCTGGGTTCCAATACAACATTAAAGTGTGAGGATAATTTGTTTGGCTAGGAATCTTTCCAGTATTTTTCCTTGCTCTTTAATTTTCATGTCTGAGGGAGAAATGGACTACAAAGTCCAGGTTTATTTGGATTAAACAGGTAAAAACTCTTATGAATGAAGGTCCCCCGTGCCTTCTCTTGGGGGGTACCTGCATGTTAGGTGAGATATCAGTTCACATCCATTCAAAAACAAAAAGTAAGAAAAGCACAATGTTACAGGAAGCTGATGACAGCATGGTATACAAATGAGAGTTATCAGGAGTTAAGAGATCCAGAGGAAACATGCTCTACCTTTTAACCTAACGAGTGGGTAACAATCCCACTATTCACCTCAGAAAAATTACCTTGATTTCCTCTGTTGAACTGTCTGCACAGAGACCAAGGCACAAAACCTTGTCTTCATCTTTATATTCCCACTTTCTGTCAGCTGAAATGAGAGCCTCTAGATGGTGTTTCTGTCTTTTCCCACCCATTCATGACCTCGAGTGAGTTGACAAGCTGGTATGTATTTGGAAAGAGGAGCAAGGAGCATTTTTCAAGTTACAGAATTCTGTTCTCTCTCAGTACTAACTAGAGGCAGCTTTTTCCCACCCTATCCTGAGAGCCATTGTCTGAGGCAGTATGAGATGCAGAAGTCCCATTTTCTTTTCAAAAAGTGGAGGGTTTTTAACTACTGCATTTGCCCACTAATCTGGGCTCACCCAAGCAGCAACTTTACCAGGGCAAGTACTGTCTTTATGCAATCCAAACATCTCTTGTCCTTAATGGCACCAATTCTCCTCAGAAAAGATGAATGAAACACGCTGTCCCTGATTTGTACCATCCTAAATGTTAAAAATACCATGATAATAGTCTTTTTAAATATACCTGGAAAGCTACAGTTAAATGTCAGCTTTGTTAGGAGATGCTGCTGTTAACTAAGTACTTCTTATTCAAAGATCAGATAAAAAATTTGATCTCTAAGGAACTCTTAGTGAAGTCTCGATGGCAATAACTATATAGCAAGTATGGAAGCAACATTTTCCCATTTTCTTTAAAAGACTGAGATTTGAGATATTAATATTAATATAACTGCTTTATAATACCACGATTTGGAAGAAAAAAAAAAAGAAAAAAAAAGAAAAAAGTATGTTAAATATTAGATTTGAGCTTTTAATCTTCAAGAAGTCAAACAGGTTTTGTAAGACTGACCTTGCAGTATTTCTTTAGCAGTATATATGAAGAGACAGAGATGGATACATATTAAATCATAGATATACTTCTCAGTGAGACTTCCCCTTTTTTTTCTTGTTGTTTTAGTAAATTGAGGCAATGGATTAAAAATTATTTTCTTTTCACGAAGGTCTTCCTAAACTATTCTTTAAACCTTCGTAATTAATGCAAATTACACACTGAAATATTTACTTAACTCCTGAAAAGCTGATGTTCATAAGTTTATGACCATTTAAAATGTGTGTTTGTTTTTCCGCTTTACAGAAACAAATTTAAGTTTATAAGTTCTGATGGTTTGACTTTCACTTTCTGTTCCACTTATTTTCCTCCCCCATCCTGCCTTTCATTTGCCAGAAAGCCCAGTCTAGCTTATTTACATGTGAAAAAACTTGGAGCATCATGTGGTGAGGTTCCAGGGCAACACTGAATCCCATTCAATTCTCATTTCCTCCCTGACAGTCACCATTGAATCAATCATGTTTTCCATGCCCTCTTCATGACCACCTAGGAGATCCCAAATCACTTTTCATCTGCTGTGTCAATCACACTCAGACCATGTCCACTTTTCATTACTAGCACACTGTCATGTGACCAGCTAATCTGTCACTTTCTGACAGCAGTTAGTGTGCCAATTGATTTAATTAGCAATCAATTAGCTTGTTACTATTGGAAGTAATTACCTTTTATAGAGAAAAGAGTGCAGCTGGCCACAGCAATAAAACTGCACTAATAAAACTGCATTTACCTTCCTTCTCTGCATTCAAAGTCACTAGCACTCAAGGGTTAGCGGAATTACTGGTGACATACACACGGGTTGAAGAGTCCCAAGGGATTTCTTTGCTCTCTTGATTATGCTGCCAGGCTCTTTCATTAGTATAGCATTTATATCTTAAGAAGTAGGTCTAATTAAGGTTAATGTTAACATTTACATTGTTTACTTCAGCAAGGACTCCACTATCAAATGTTTGTTAATGAAAATGTCCTTTAAGATGGCCATTTATTAAATGCTTCTGCATTTGTAGTGGAAAACTTCTTCTGAAAAAAACAAAACAAAACAAAACACTGTGCACTTCAGAAAGTATGTGTGTCATACTAAAATTTGCTAGTTACATTACCTGCTATTTTTGTCCATTCTATAAGTAATACAACTTGTTTAGGAACTAAATGCAATCATAAACCATGGAAATTCTGCAATAAATACAGGCTGAGTACTTTCTAGCTGCTTTCTATTTTAAAATTGAGGTAACGTTATTTTATATTTTATACATAAACTATCCATTGTGCATATTTTTCTAATCTATGATTGTGCCATTTCTAACACTGGGGCAAAAGTACATATCACACACTTGTGCCATTAAATTCAACCTGCAAAATACTCCCAAGGCAGACAATGACTCGCTACATTAGCTCTGTGGTGAACAGAAGAGTCAGTAATGAAATGAGTAAGTAGACTTGTACTCCATTCATCATCCTGTTTGCTTCAATATAAGTGTTCTTTTATCAGCAGTATTGGTACTGATGTCATCACACAAGGCATAAATCACGGCACAAGTGACAGTGTCCTATTAAGGGTCATGGTCTAAAATCATTATTGACAAATTAAAAACTACAGTTAGCCATTTTCCCACTATGCCCTCATTTGTGATATAGTTTCAACATTTTTAGCAGGCTGCAGGATAAATAGTCATTTGTAGTTCTGTGTAGCTGTGTATATTAACTTACCAACCACACTACATTCAAAAAAATGGCAAGAAGCCCAGCAGAGACAAGGATGTTAAATCTTAGGCTGATCCTTGTCATCAGCTCACATTTTATGGGGCCTAGTTGAGAGGATTGCAGAGAAGACACCATCACACACCAATCGGTAATAAACACTCCTTAATGTTGTCTACAGCAGAGGGGACAAATTCATCATGGCTGTAATTAGGGAGGGCTGCTGCAGTTGGAGCAAAGCAATACATAGCAGCCCTGAAGCAACACAGGCTGCTCCTGCCACGGATTTCACACCTCACATATGCCAGGATGTGTGAAAATCACTCCTTCTGAACTCTCCTGCCATGTGGGATGGTTTTTCAGAGAAAGCAGCATTTCTTTTAAGTCTTTTCAAGTACAGCTACTCATAGAAAGGCCAATAGCATTGTCCCAGAAAAGGTATTTTACTGTCTTTTTCATGGAAAGGGTAAAGTAATAATTACAATGCTTTTTTACAATAAGGATAGTGAAGCACTGGCGCACGTTGCTCAGAGTGGTGATGGATGCCCTACCCCTAAAGACGCTCAAGGTCAGGCTGCACAGTGCTCTGAGCACCTGATGGAGCTGTAGGTGTCCCTGCCTGTGGTAGGGCAGTTGGAGCAGAATGCCTTGAAGGGCTCCTTCCAACTTAAACTGTTCTATGATTAACTTCAGAACATTCTGTTTCTTGAACCCTTAGGTAAGATGATGGCTGTAAATCCTTCTGTCTGGTCTTCATGACTTGCTAGATTGCTTGTGCTACTGTGCTGATGCTGTTTTGCAGAACAGATCTCTTCCTGAGATCGTTAAATGGAAGCCACTAGAACACCCAGTGCATGAACCAAGCACACACACTGAATATCTGACCATATCTATGATGATGGCAAGGAGAACCAGGAAACTGCATTGAACATTCATATCCATCTACTGATGACACACATGCAGGGGAACTCTTTCTGCATAATGAGCCTGGACAAGTTAAGATGGTTGAGCTTGGAACTCCTCTCGAGGGTGCAAAGACTTAAAACTTGAGCTGTGGTCAGTGGCAAATCCTGTGTTCCTCCTTTGTTTTACTGATATATTGAAGTAAAATGTGGGAAATGTTCCTTGCTGACAAAAGACCTAAAAAAACACAGTATTTGATCATTTTCAGGAATGGCTTTGAAGGCTTCTTCAAACAGAATTCCTTTTAACACAGCATCTCAGTGCAGGATGTAAATCTACCCTCTGCAGTATATTGAAATCCTGAGGCCAACGACTTATACTGGTTTCAGTAAGGTCAGCTGCACTTCATAGCTGGACTTGAACTCATTTCTTGCACCCATTTCTTCGTGGCTCCTGCCCTTTTCATGTAGATGCAACGGACAAGGAGATGCTGCCAACAGCAGCTCTTCTCAGGGAGTGGCAGGGGAGGGAGGAAAGGATTAATGACAGCCTCAGTGCTACCTACTCTGTGGTCGGTTGTGGCTTTCCAGTTCTTTCAGCTCTGTAATCCCACTCATTACACAGTATAACTCTTTATAATGCTCACAGTGTTGCCAGCTATGGTGTTATTGCAGAGAGGGACCAAACACTGTTATTAACATACACAAGTTTGAGCAAGGCTTGCTCATATGGCTCCTATTACCTAGCACCTTATTATCTTTAATGTATTTATCCTCACATTGCCCCTGCAATCTAGTGTAGTGCTATTGTCTCGCTTTTACCATGGGCAGAGCAAGAACCAGTGTACAACTAGAAGCACAGTCAGAGATTTCAGCAGGGCATGCGTCTGGAAGAAAAGATGTGCCCATTGTTGAATGTTTAGCAGTGTGCATGCTGTCCTCTAACATAAGAGCCCTGCTTTTAGCCTGCACCAGAAGTGTGTATAAAAATCAAAAGCAAGTGCACTCTAAGAGGAACAAAAGTTCTGCCTTCTTCTACTCTGTGCTAAAGGAGAACCTGTATTAGAGCTGTCCTTATTTTTGATTCTCAAATAATGCAGTAGGTGGAAGGAGACAGTTTTAGGAGACTTTTTGGGCGTGAGCGTAGGATCTTTAGGAGACTTTTTGGGCGTGAGTGTAGGATCTTATTGGGTCACCTCACTGTATCAGCAAAGCAAACAAGGGCTTTTTCTCCTGAGTTTAAAAACCGCTGGAGATGTTTGCAGATAAAGGTCTGATTTTATCTCATTTTCAAAATAAGTATAAGATTTTTGGTGTTCTGAGTTTGTATTCTTTACCTTAAATAACACTGTGGACATCAAGAATTCCCTTCTGCAGAGTAATGGTTAGCCTAAAATGACTCCAAAGTCTGGTTTTAATGCTACTCCTAATGCAGAAATAGTTTAGATTGGAATCTTCTTATTTGAAGTAAAACCTAAAACAATATAAATTCATATTGCAGGCAATTTTAGTACACACGTTTATTCCAAGGGCCAATAAGAATCATTATTAGTTTAATACAGATTCTGTGGTTGTTGGCTGAAAAAAAGAAAGAAAGAAAGAAAGAAAGAAAGAAAGAAAGAAAGAAAGAAAGAAAGAAAGAAAGAAAGAAAGAAAGAAAGAAAGAAAGAAAGAAAGAAAGAAAGAAAGAAAGAAAGTTTCTCATTACTGAGGTTTAACAAGGGGGTGTAGCATTTTAAATAACATTTTTATAAGGTGTGTCACATCCAGAAAAGCATCTCAGGTCAAAAATGAGAGCATGTAAGACATTATCCAAGCAGAGCTCACTAATTAGTAAATTTACAAGAGGTGTTTAAAGTGAGGTTCAAGTACCTGAGCTGTCTGTTTCACGTCCTAGGTGAGTACAGTAATACTGAAGTTCCAGTTCCAAGTATTTCTTTAAAGAGACACTAATGAGAAAGTCCAACAGCTGAACTTCAGAACTGGCTTGTGGAAAACTTGAGCTGCTGGAAAAATTCTGCTCTGACATGAAACAGAGACCTTTATTAAAGTAGTATTCATTTTCAGAGGTTGGAGAAATTGTTTTCTGCTAGCTGTACTTGTTATTGTACATCTATACTTAGTATTTCACATTTCTATTACACCGTGTGAAGATGTATTAAAACATGGGTGAACTTTGAGCAATTTGCAAGGCTCTCTGATTTTTGAAGTTATGGAGATAATTTGTTTGCATTGGAGGTGCTTTAAGAAGGAGTCTATTGTTTGTTTAATACTTTCTATAGATCATTTTAAAAATTTTAAAGGACTACATATTACAGTAATCAAGAGTTCGACACTAAAAGTAATTGGTAGAGAACGCAGAAAAAGAAGTATACAGGGTTACTAATATACACCAGGGCTTAAGCTGACATGAATTTTTATCTTAATTATCGGACAAATTTGTACTCCCACTATTTAATTCAATTTGCATGCATCAGTAGACACTTATTAAAGGTAATATTACATCTGTCATTTTAAGACTGGTGAGAATTTTATCATAGGAGCAGCACGAAACAGCCACTCTATTATGTAAAGAGCTCTTTTGTAAAGCTTAAAATAACCAGCATTGCATCCCAATTAACTATTTGGAGGAAACATTCTTTGTGGTACAATTGTACATAACATGTTATTAATAACATGTAGGTATTCTCCTATACATGGTTGTATATGGACATAATGAGTTCTTTCAGACACCTCCTGTCCCTGTCATCAGATTATACAGAAAGGAAGAAAGACATTTCAAGATCTTCCCAAATCATGTTATTGAAGAAGGTTTTGCAGAGCTTTTTTCTATGAACTGAGCTTACCCTGTTGACAAAACAGCTGTCAGGTCAGTCCAAGATAACAACTCTCAGCTAGATGTTTTTGCTTGGGACAGAGACTTGCTATATTGTAGAAAACAATTAAGCAGGGAGGTATTCTCACCACTAAAAGTCAATTAAAAAACCAACACAGCAGTTACCATGGCACCAGCCCTATTATGCTGTGTAACATCAGTACAGAAACTTAAATATTTAATACTTAAAACTTTTTTAATACAAAATCCTTTTAAGGGAGTCTCCCTATTTCCAATTAGTGCATGGTCAGGCAGATGTATTTGATGGACCCTTTGTTGGCTATGCTGCGTGTGGATTTTATCTGGGAAAATTTTCACTTAAAAAGCAGCTGTGGAAAAAGAATTTAAAAATGATCCCGACAGTAACAGAAATATGAAGAAATGGGACAGCTGAGCTGTGCATCATTTCACACCGACACCTCTGCTTTTCAGCTGGTTTTAGGCTAAAACAACGTTGTCTTACTAACTTGATTCCTGTACTTGTGGCTTGCAGCCACTGACCTTCTGATGAGCTGTCATTATGAAGTCTGCTTTCCCACCCAGTGCTTGCGGTGGGATGCCCACAAGATGATAGAAGGAATGGCTTTTGGTGGAAAGAGCAATTTGACAGCTGTGGAGAATGAGGGTCTCCCAAAGTATTCACAAATCAAGACATATTGTCAGATACAAACCAGCATAATTGCCTTGGATTTTTAAAGACTGCTGAATTAGCTCAATGGAAGTTGAGATATTTTTAGTATTAGATTATTTTCTATTGCGGAATTAATCAGAGCATTACTTATTACTCTGGGAGCAGAATAAAAAGATGATGTCAGCCTCAAAAATGAATGCTAGAGCAGAGCAGTGCCCCGTATTTCCACAAATGCACTGCTACCATGGTGGCACTGGGAAGACGATGATCATCAGTGGGTATACGTGGTCTCTGCACTGTATTCCCAACTTCGTTACATTCTCACTAATAAGGCTCGCAGGACACCGCCGTGACCAGATGCAGCTATCGATGCATGTCCTAGTGTTGATCTTTTTTTAATTGGATGAAGCGATTTGATATTAAGAACTATGGTTACTCTCTTTGCCTTTCTGAGGTTGGATTTTATGAAATGTTACTTCACTCTCTGCACTGATTCTTTCCTAAAAAGCAAGCACCTGGCCTCAGGTGCTGTTTTGCCAGCACTTGGGTATCCATACTACTCCAGCTGAAGTTGTCTTTTATTTTGCTGAAGAAAAAGAGGAGAAGACCGAGGAACTTCTCTGTGACTTTTTATTGTTGCTGTTGTTGAGCGAGGCCAAACAGCAAGAAACAATCTGGAAATTGCAATTGTCGCTGGATGCTGTGTCAAAGAAGAGCCCATCAATCTCAGAAGAAATTTTAAGGGAACAGGTTTTTCATGCCTCTGCGCTGGTAGGAAGCCAAGAGTGTGTTGCCATTTGATGGTAAAATCAGCGTACACCTGTTCCAACCAGCTGGCAACATAACCTGTGTCAGAGGGAGATGTCACAGCCCAAACTGCCGGCGGCGGCTGCGTGACAGCCAGGAACGACAGAGAAAGGAACTTGGGGACCGAAAGAGGAGGAGACTGCAGTGCCATTTCAGGGACACAGATGTGTGAAGAGTGTGATAAAAGAAGGAAACATCGGAGGGAATAAGCTCAAACAAAAAAGCAAATGTCATTTGCATGATGTAATTATGGACGGCCATTGACTGCATCGTAATAACACTCAGTAGGGCAATGTTAAGCCCACTGTGAGTGCTAAAAAGGCCTCAGCTTGAAAAAAGGTCAGTGTGAATTAGTATATATTTTCAGATTAATTCTGAATGTTATACCATAAATTTTATAGCTTAGTGGTTACCGGTTTATAGTGGAGATGACACTAATGCAATTCAGACAGGATTAATTCAGAAAGGACTAACATCTAGCTTGTCACTTTAATTTGCTGTGAATGAAGAAAATGGAGATATGTTAATACATGTGTATATTGTGTGTATGTAACATGTGCTTATGTGTGAGAGATAATTGTTCCATCTCCCGCTGCACCACATCAATTTCACAACCAAAATCACAAGCCACTTTAAAAACAGAAATGCTATCAAATCTGTTACAATTAAGCTAGCTGAATTATTATTGAGCTCCAGCTACTTTCTTAGGGAAAAAAACATCCTGCTAACTCTTAACTGGTGTAAATGGTTATGCCAGTGTACACCAGCTGAGGATGGTGTTGCTTAATCTACCGAATAGATGTGTTTTAGTCTTTCTGCTCCTACTGTGCACATATATATGTTTTAAGTGCGTGGATTCTGGACATCCTATCTTAAGCATTTAGACCCAAAGCTAAGTTTTGGTGTTGTGTAAGAGAAGCGGGAGGCAGTTGAGGACTATGAGTACAGAGCTGTGGTTCTTGGATGTAGCTGCAAACAATGTTGAGGACTCTGAGTGCTGTGAAATTATCACCCAAGGTTGCTTTGTTCTCCTTTTGGGGCAGGGAGTTTGGCCCAGATCATTAATGCAGCAGTCAGATGCAGTCTGGAGGGTACTTACAAGCAGTAAACCTGAAAGCCCTTCACCAACAGCTGCCTGGCTCTGGGCACCCATGTGCCATGGACACTTTATTTGGGAAGACCAGACTGCCTCATGGCCATACTGGGTCACATGCCAGAAATGGTTCCTCTTTCTGTCCAAGCTGCTTAGGCCACACACTGCCAGAGCTAATTGTGCCATGAACTTCTGTGATGGAATGGGATACATTTCATGACAGTGGTCCACTTCATGTCATTGGACATGGCAGTGGACAGCAAGAAGCCCGAGACCCTCACTTCTCAAGCAGCCAACAGGACAGGGAGTTGAGAGCTCTACCAGTCCATGGTGTCTCAGATTTTGGCATAGTGAGCACACATGCCTGTGTTCTAAAGAAATCTCAGACCAGGATCAAGAGAACAAAATCTCTTCCAGTAGATTGGAGTGAATTTCTATATTCAGGCTACCCAGATGATGTGCAGGATGCCCCTTTTCAACTCTCAGGGTCATTTTCCTCTTCTTGTAAAAACTGAATTTCTGTCCAGGTGTTACACTGGGAGTCAAGCTGCTTTGTCCTGCATGTGCAATTTTAACACTTAGCAACATCCTTTATTAAACAGAGCCTTAGTCTAATCCCTAGTTCCCTTCTGGTAAAACTGAAAAATTATATAAAGTTTTATAAATATATACACATAAATTGCAACTACATGAAAATTGAATTTCTTCTTTCTTACTCACTGGATACAGAAATCTCATCATAAAAATGTATATAGTATGTAGCACAATGTACAATTAATGTCATAGGAGTAAGTTATTCTTAATTTCCTGTGCGACTTTTTCTTTTTTAGTTTTGTTAGAGGGACACAAGTTCTGAACCACAGATTCCTACAGTAATTACAGAGATTCCTTGATGGACTTTTCTAGCAATAAATATATGTTGCCTTTTGCCTTTGGTAGTCTCAGAAAGGTCAGGTATTGACTACACAGCAAAGATGCCTAGTTTGGATTGCTATATGTGGCAAATAAAATTTTCAGGGGACTAATGATAGAATTATATTTTCCATTCACATGGATTTTTTCCATTTCAATTTTTTTTTCCTATTGTTGTTTTCCTGAATCTGGATAAGAAATTATGTTGTTATGAAAAAGAGAATTACCATTTATCCCTAATTATTTGGTTTTCATCAGTTTACCAAACAATCTCTTACAACTAAAACCAGCACAATTCAGCTTGAATGGTAAGAGAAAAAAGGGAAAAAGAAAGAAGGAAGGACCTCTTCTCAAGACCCCATATTTCCAAGTCAAGGCTTCCTTGGTAGAGATGGCATGCCTTCATCACTGAGTTATTGTAAAAGGGAGGATCAGCAAGCCAGGGCGTTGGGCTGTGTGAAACAAAATCTTCAGCCCATGCACTGTTTTCTATCAAATCAGGGATGCCTGCCTAGGTTTTAAGATAACTTTTAAAAGTCATCCTTCCAATGTTAGGGATCTTCAGAGTAGCCTCTGACAATTTTTAGCTGTTCAGCAGTTACACTGGGAAGAGGAGCAGTTTATCATCTGCATCCATCAGCCAGAGGGCTGAAAAATGGCCTTACGTTGGAGGTCAGTCTGAACTCAGTTAGAAGACGTGGATGTCCATATCCATATTTTGGTCTTAAAGACCAAAACATAACACTTCAGTAATCTCAAGCACCAAGGGCAACAAAAGGAGCTCCAAGTACTATGGATGTCAGCTACATCTGCTCCTTGCAGTGTATCAATACAGTGAAATATAGTGTCTGTTTTGGGTAGTTAGCAAGAATAGAATTCAATGCCTCAAGAGTTGTGGTGAGGAGAGGAAGCCCATTGATAGCATACCTTTCCTCCAGCTGCTGTTGATAGGTAATATAAGGTTGCTGGAGGCTGTAGATTCTGAGAGATGATAATGTACCTTATAGAATGTAGGGTGTTCTGAGGATATATTATTGATGCTGCCACCCTCATACAGGTGGGAGGAGATCTTTGCTCACAAGGAGGACCTCAGTGCTCCAGATATGAGCAGGACAATCCATGACTTGTAATTCCTACAATGGATGTTAACTCAAGGTGTTTTTTTCTTTCTACTCTAGAAAACCACAAATCCTTGTAACCTGGGATCCATGAGATGCTTGTATAAATGAATGCAAAATGTTAAGTGATGCAGCTCTGCTCTTAACATGTGTGAAAGGATTTGTGTTTGTCATCTGGGAGTCATGTGTCTATGTACAAGTTGCCAAACAAGAGTATTTATGTTTTCTCAGACTTGCATTATATTTATACATTCAAGACCTTTATCAGCAGCTACCTTGTGCTCTGTATCTTATGATGGAAAAGGATGCTTTTCATATTTCTTTTTTCTACAGTGAAGTGAATACTTTTGAAATGCAAGGGAAAAGATGCCCTTTTATTCCCTCATTCCAAAATGACAAAAATTTGCTGCCCAGTTAGCTGCCTGTCTTACATTATTTTCCCATGCAAATGCTCTAGTCCCCAGACTCTCATTTCCTTTCATTTAGTACTTAAGGGTACAATTAACCTGATTTGGCCTAAATTTTGCACTGTTTATCTAGCAGGCAAGAGAATTTACTGAGAAATACAGAAAAAAAAATTGCAAAGGCATCAACAAAATCAAAACAATAAATACTTTAGACCAGAAGTTAAAGGCAAAAAACTTTGTTTCTGCAAAGGTGCTCAGATATTGTAATGGTGTCTGATATAAGCCAGAACCAGTTGAGGAAACTGGAGCACTTTGAATATGAAATATTTAAAAATAGTTTCATGACTACATAAATACCTTTGGAGTCAGAATTTAATTGAAACTTAAATTCTTTGAGAGTTATTAGTCATTAAAAAGAATGACCCTCTATTTAATTTTTAGATTTTAATCTCATATTCTTTTCTCTCCCATTAGCTCAGAAACAAGCTTCTTACTGCCCCTTAAGGCTTTCTATATAATTAAATATTCCTGAAACTCAAAATGCCAGCTATACTGGAGGAACGTGAATCAGAGCAAAGCAAGGTTATTTACAAAATTCTTCTATTGTGAGTTTAGCACTTGTGCCCACTTTTATCAGAACACAAGTCATAATTTTCTTGCATAGATATAGGAATTTCTATCATCTGCCTGGTACAGGCACGAGAAGGTACCACATGCATGTGAAGACACACAGCTCTTTGAGTTCACAAAGATGATGCAAATAATTCTGGAAGGAACTGTTAACAAACAGCTGAAAGGTAAAACACTCCAGGTCTGGAAAGGGTGGACCAGAGCTTCCCCTTGGTAGAATCTAGTGTGTCTCTGTTTCTGTGTATCGTTTTAAGGGCAACATAAAAATTATGAAGTCCACAACTGTTGTATATACTTTTAAGCAGTGGACTCTTTTAGTAAATGTACTAGATAAGTAGACCGTGTGTTGGATATGAAGTATTTCACAATGTAGGAATTTGAGGATATGAAACAGTAAACAATTTACCCCTCACTCCTATGAAACCATGTGGAGGGCCTTGGTGGGACCAGGCAGCTTGGATGCTCTTTGATGCTGTAAACCCATACAAGATAACATTTCTGGGCAGCTTGAATTCTCACGCAAATTGCCATCAGTGACAAGCAGGCATGAAGCTGTCCCAAGGACTAGTGAGATCCTACGTTTAGGTATGGAAACCTAGGAAACAAATCTCAGAAAGGAACTCTAGAGTCTGTTCACAGCTCTGCCAGAGGTCTCCTTGGCCAGGCCATTAATCTATATAAAATTGAATTTGTTGGGAATGTGGTCCTTGTTTGAAATGACCAACTACTATGTCAATACAAGAAATGGCAATCATGATAATTTTCCTGTTTGTGGGTTGCTTTTTCTTCTTTTTTTTTTCCAGACTCAATTGTTTATCACTTTCCATGCCTCTCAGTTTTACTTTGGCGTAAAAGACAAGGAGGAGGGTTATTTAGGGAGATGCAGGTGACAGCGCTATCAACCTTATCCCAACTAATTTCTGTTCTACTGTTCTTATTTTTTTGGAAAATCTGGTGATTTTGTTTGTCCTGTGATTGGGTTCACTGACAGAAATAAATGGCCAAACAAACAAAATGCTATGGAAATATTTTCTTGCTCTGTTTGAAACTCATGATTTGCCTTGTAGCACTAAATTAAAAATAACATATTTTCAGCAGTGCATTCACTGACAGAAGTTTAATAAAGCACTTTGCTACCTGCCAATATCTAGAACAAAACCCCAATGAATGAGTTTGTATTGTTGATTTGGGTGAAGGGATTATTTTGAAAAGTTTGAGCTGCTGGGTTTGTACAGACTATTGTGATTTTGGATTAAAATGCAGCTTCTCAGCTGCACTGGATAAAAATGGGAGAGTAGTTGGCTCAGATGTGACCTGAGCACATCAGTGATGGTATTAGCTAGAAAAAGAGCATTTGGACAATAAGATTGCTTATTGTGACAGTTCCTTGATACCAAGCTATTGGGCCATCTTTTTTGGACTTCAGAAGAGAGCTGGGGCCAAAATTGTTTCTCCATTTAAAATTTACTGGCAGAGTGCATCTGTTCCTGTCAGAAGAGCTCAGCAGTGAAAGTTTTGTTACCTTTGTCTAAATGAAAGCATGTCCCTGCTTTGTCACTGTACGCCAGAGCTCTTTAATAATTGTATCTTGTTTCCTTTTTAATCATGAAATCTTGAATTTTATTCAATTCAATATTAAATAAAACTTCGCCATAAGGAAAAATAAGTAATATTTCTTGAAGTAAGAAAGAGTGTATAATAGCAGGAAAATTTATGAATATTTATATGAGATAAAATGTTTACTGTGTAGAATGATATACTTGATAACCCAAAAGATTTCCTTTTAAACATAAAATGTCCATATGCTAATTTTGGATGTGATTGCATACTCCTACCATCCTTTCTTTGATCCTCTTCTTTTCCCACATCAATGACATTTATCTGATTCTCATTAATACATCATCATTCTTCTCAAATTGCTGTATGTTTATTCTGGCAACATCCATGTGAAGTAATCAAGTGCTGGTGCTTTCACTTTACAGACTGGGAATCGAAGTGCAAGAATTAAGTGACATGCCCAAGAACACATGTGTGAAGGCTGTGGCCAGGCAGAGGCTTGGAAATAAGCCTTCCAGCTCCTGGACAAGCATCAGCTTGTAGTGCTGTGTCATCTGCCTGCTCCTAGCTCTGCTTTACAATCCTGAGCACAGGGAATCTGTAGTAAAGCTCCACTATCTCGGTGCCAAGTACATCTAATCATATATCTAAGTATAAGTAGTAGTGACTAGGCTCCAGGCATGGGAGCTTCGCATCTAACTCACTAAGTCTGTAGTGTGGGTGACCTCATCTGAGTTGTTTGTCTTACCATCTCTTCAGTCCAGAAGATAGTTCAAGGGTGCTTTTTGTCCAAGACAAGGTAAATCACCCTTCTGAAATAACTCTTTCACTCTTTGGATGGTTTCTGGATGCCTCGTGCAGTGCAGAAGTTAGGTAAGAGGAATCATAAGTTTGATAATAGTTTCCAAGCCAGTGCACATGGTTGCTCGGTCATTTCTCATCTGTCTGTACTATCACACTAAAAGGACAAAGTTGCTGCTGGAAAGTTATGCAAACCATAATGCCATAACTGAAAGACCATGTAGTGTGGGGCAGATTTCTTTAGCCCTTAGCTCAGCACAAGCTTTAGTGCATGATAACCCCAGATCAGAAAATAACACTCAGTGGATCGCAGAGCAAGGTGAGGCAGATTTTAGCCAATGACACAGCTCGTTGCTTCTATCAAATCAACAGTACTATGGGTCAGAGCAGATCAACAGATTAAGAATTAGCATACTCTCCTTATTCATCTTTTGTAATTTGTTTTGCCACACACCATGGCTAAAAGCAAAGTCCAAAGCCAACTTGTGCTGCCACAATTATTTTCATTTACAGAAAAGTGACAATTGAGCTAAAGTTTGAATGTCTTTAATTTCCCTCCATCTTTTCTTCTTCTTTGTAACATAAGTGTGAATATACTTTTTTTTCAGGGAAGAAGTACCTTAGACTTTCTTCTAATGCCTCACGAGCTAACTAGCTCTGCTGATCACTGATTAAGGAAAGCAAACTTAATGAATTATACATTGGTTTGAGAGCATGGCTTTCAAAGAGGACTTTCTATGTAGGGTTGCCATGCTGCTCACCATGATTTCCCAGGCAGAAATATGCATGCATGCATTATGGAGATGGATTCCCAGTGTGCAGTAAGCCAGGCATATCAGGTTATTGTGCATGTGTTGACATTTTCTGGCACATTCATGAACACATCCAACTCATTTTGCCTACACCATGAAATTGACATGTAGAAGATGTCCCTCTGTCCTAGACTTGCTGGTGTCCACAGTCCAAAATAGCTACTACTACAGACAGACTGCCAGATACCCAGGAATGGCTACTGTCCTCAAATTCCACAAAAACAGAATTTCCAAAAGAAAGAAAGCATGTCTGAGTTTATCCTCATGCCATGATTCTAAATAAATCATTTGATCTCATACACTACACATCCACATTTAAGGTGAGCCCGTTACAATGGTGAGTTGCACAAAGTGATATTACAGAATAAAATAGTGTTGGTAAAGGTCTAACCTTCTCCTATATAAGAATTTTCAGAAGCTGTAATCCATGAAAACACATTTTAACTAATTTCAGCCATCTCTAAATTTCAATGAAAGTTGATGGGCTCTAAGGCAGCATGAAAGGGAACCCAAGATGTCTTCTTTGCTCTTCTGTGTACACACACACACACACACACACACACACACAAATATATAGTCTGTTTTTTATACTGCTCAAAAGACTCATCAGGCTTTTGTCTCTTCCCAACATAATGACACACACTTAAACAGGTCTAATTGGTAGAAAAAGAATTGAGGTATCTGATTTAGGAGTGTAAATGTTGACAACAGAGGCTTCAGTTGCTGTTCTAGACAATACTTCAAAGCAAGCACAGTAACTTGTTCTGGTTTCCCATCTGTTCTTAGACTCCTTTGTTTAATGTCATCCTGGGGACATTGCTTTCTGTCCGGAAGAAAGCAGCTCCTCACCTTCTCAACCTCCAGCTATTCTTTCCTGACATAAACACTGGAGCATGAAGAGAAGAAAGTCTTTGCCCTTGAGAATGTTCACTCCTGGGCTGCCTTTGCCCCTCACTGCATCATGTAAATCTAACTACATCTGATGCTCCTGTTATATTTATAATTAAATGAAGGGATGTGACAGTAAAGGAAAATTGTGTGGGCTTTTTTTTAACATGATTTGTTTATAACTTAACATGGCACTTAATAAAAAAAGCTGTATAAATCAGCTGATATAAATAATCTTTCCTTTATCAGGAAATTACATGTGCAAAGTAATGGTTAGTGGAATGAGTCTTAATGAAATTCAGTCAAAAGCTGCAGATCTGAGAATGAGCAGAGGCCTCTTAATAGAAGAAGGTGCTATTTATCCTTTAAGGTTCAGAGATTCAAACAATAAATAGTGATTTAATAGACTTTAAGTCAATCAAGATGATACAATGGTGTTAATTAGCCTTTTGTGCCTAATTCACAACTAGTTCTGTTGTCTACTTATTTATGTTCTAAAGTGGCCCTGATGAAATTTTTAATATTTCACCTAAGCTGATGATTCATTTTTACGCTGGCTGGTAATTTTCTCATATATAGCTTGAAATTGTACTCTAGATAATTTTGCATAGTAGTATATCTATGTGTCAGGATCATTGGCTGCTGCGTTGAATGGCTCTTCAGAGCTGACAACTGGATAATAGCTTTACTTTCAGCCAGCAGAGGAAGTCAAGAGCAAAAGTGTAGAGATAATGTGAATATAATTCATTATTCAAATATGCAAGTGACGAACTGAAAACAAAGAGAGAAGAGTAATAATGGTGTCATTATTTTTATTACTCTTGTTTTGCAAACGTAGCGTGAAACATTAAAGTAGATCTTTGAGGGACTCTCAACTATGCAGCGACAAATTTACTTTCTTGGCAGTACTGATAAAAGAAAAGTAAAGCAGACAGGTTTCTGCGGAAGGTATGCAGCCCTGTTAGTTGTACTATTAAATATTTTGTTGTTGCCTTTTTCTCTTTAAAATCCACATAATTAGGAACCCGATCATTGACTGGAAGAAAGTGCATTGTTGTTCTTGTGGCTCTTTTTAGTTAAGACAATCTTCAAAGCTTTTAAAGCTTTGTAGCATGACTAACAAAGGCCAAATAGGCAGGTTATGTAAAGCTTCCCTTGAAAACGAGGAATTTGCATGTGATAGCAAAACTGCCTCCATGAAAGCATGGATACAGGTTTCTGTGAAATGAGGAGCCAAAGAGCATCACTTTGATAACAGAAGTGTTTTTTCTCATTCTATGCTATTTAACCCTCTGTCTTTCATAGCATCTGCTTCACTTTTCCAGTGCGTATGTGGAAGTTAATTAAAAAAATCTTTTGTGTTATTTAATTGTTGAGTGCATGCACAGTAACAAAGAGATATTTTTGGAAGTAAAGATGCTTTATGCTCCATTTACTGCAAGGGCAATGAAAGTCCTCTGAAAACATCGTGTCCCATTTGCAAGGGGCATCATGGCAAACACCCTTTTCTCCTGGGAGCCTTTGTGTCAGAAAAAAAGAAAGTGGGAAGGATGCGTGGATGTCACATGAAGAGGGAAAGCAGAGCTAGGCTGCACATCTGGAAGGGCCCAGGTATGGGCTATGGCACTCCCTATCTGTTCAAAATCTCTTTGTAGCTGCTTATGTCTTATGAAAGCACTGTGGAATATTTTTATAGTAACTGCAATGTGTGCCTTAGTTGTTTATCATACTGCAAGAGACTGTATGGCACACTTTTATGAAAACTGTCCAGACCTTACTGGCAGATTTTGCATGCAGCTGTTACGAGGTTACAGTGCTGTATGAGGCTTTCTGGGAGAGCTGGATTAGTTGCCTTTCTGAAAGCAGATGATATGTGATAAGGAGGAAGAGTTGTCTTCAGGATTAACTTTGCCTTTCTAAAAGTTGAAGGCAAGGCTGACAAAAAAAAAAAAAAGCCTGGGATGAGGAAGCTATTGTTTACCCAAATACACAAATGGGAGATTGAGACACAGAACAACAGCTTGTGGGTGACTTCTCCCTACTGCCAATCCCATGTCATTTCCCTAAGACTGCCTTTTTCAGCTTCACAGGAGGGTTTTTTTGCCTCCCCAGCTAATGATGTATTGAAAACTGTTAGGAATTAAGTATTCAATTCTAAACAACTTATAATTTTTGTTGTAAATTAATGAAGACATAAAATGCTAAGATGACCAGTCACTGCTCATCGCTAGTAAAATATTATGCAAGCCTCAGAAGTTTGCATAATATTTTGTTTGGTGATGGATCTGATTGCCTTCTGGCTTACATTATCAACACAGGAAAATCTCATTGACTGTTGAAGTCTTGAAATTTAACTCTGTTCATTGCTATTTTTATTTTTCTTGCCTTTATCTGATTTCATTTCTGCATCTTATGTCCAAGCTTGAAGCAATGTTTTTACCTAAGTCACTGATACAAAAGTCTGCTCACAGTCCTATGTCCAAGAGGTTATTTGAGCTCTCCAGAGGTACAGTTTGGAAATAGGCTGCATGAGGAAAAGACAAAGGCTGCACTGTGAATTAGGAGTGTCAGGGGCAGCTCATTCCATTGCTTTTACAACCTTGAAAGAGTCACTTAGATCCTGATTCAGAAAACGATTTAAGCGTGTGCCCAACTTCACTGGGGCAGAAGCCTGTGCTTGCAGAAGCATGTGTTTAAGCACTGTCTTGAAAAAAATATGGTTTCCTGTATCAGAGCTTTTAATCTCTCCATTCTCCAGTTCTCCATCTGTTAAAAAGAATTAACAGGTGGCAGAAAGGAAATGTTGTTATCTGTCTTCTGTTAGCTCTTTATGGCCTCTGACTGTGAGTGTGTAGAGCCACTACCTTAGTGAGCCCTCAGCCTCTCTTGGAGCATCTGTGTCATACTGTAATGAGAATGAATAACTTACTCCATTACTCAACAAGTATATTGTGCAATGCTGAGCTGCCCGGGAGAAAGATTTTGAGGAACTGGGAAAGACTGCTGTTCTTTTTAGAAGAAACTAAGCATAGACAGGACCCTATGCATCGCATCTTAGCAACAGAAATTCAGTGGTTTCACTGTTCTACTGGATCTGAACGGGTATTGGTGATGCACAGGTCACACAGGGAAAGCTTTTCTTGGATGGCATCAGAAAGGAGAGGAAAGACTGAAGGCAGCAGTTAATGTTGTGTAATTCAACACACTTTATTCAGAAAATACCAAAGCAGGAGTGTTGACCTATGGAGGACAGTTGCTTTGAGATCTTAGGTCTGAGAACAGTAATCTAGAGTTTGAGAAAGTTGGCTTGGGATTGAGAAGTGGAGCAGCCAAGTCTGTGGTCCTGTACTTTGTCCCTTCATCCTTCATCAAGCCAAGCTCGGAGAAGTCACATTTGGATGCTGCTGTTATGCTGGGCTCTCGAGCATGGAAAGGCTCACAGTGCAAATCTTCTTTATTATTATTATTATTATCATTGAGTTATTTGCATTGTGTTATGAGGACCCCATATGCGATACAAGTAGAGTAAAATAAATTTCTTACTGTAAGTAGTTGTAATCTAATTAGATGGGACAATTAGGAATGGGGAAAAGGTATAAAAGAATTAATGAAAGGATAATTAACCAAGATTTCACTAGCTCCAGTATTTTTCCTTTTTTTTTGGCTCTTGGAGATGTCTTCCTTCCTTATTTCTTAAATAATTTAAATTAGCAAAATCATTTCAATTTTCACTTTGGCTCTGTGTAAACTGGAGAAACAGACTCTTATTAGAAATGTATTAATTAACATGATAATAAGCATGATTTTGCTTCATGGATAAAGGCAGCTCTCTCTATTAAGGGAGTGAAAAGGACATTGAACACTGCTTCAGATGTTGAGGAACACTGGAATTGATCGAAGCTGGGCCCAGCCCAGCCCAGGGTCTTGCTGGGCAGCTGTCCATGCTACCAAAGTCAGTTTTCCTTTCCATGACATTTTTTGCAGCTCAGAGTCACGAGCTGGATAATTCTGGGAGCTGCAGTTCATTATTTTGCCCACAAGCTGCACTTTGGAGCCCTGTGTGCTGCTGCTGCCTGCCTTCCAGCATGCAAACCATGCAACTAAAGGAGCTCAGGTATGTCTATAAAAGCAGAAGTCAAAACTCATACTGTAGGTTCACACACTTAGCCTAAGCTGTGCTTAACACCGTGTTATTTATTCCCATGATTTTCATGGTCAGCTTGCTTGTTAATCTGGTTGTTTTGCTCACCATTTGCTTTGGAAATTCCTATTCCACTGAAGATCACTTAGGGTTCTGACAAGAGCGGCAGCACAGGTGGAGCTTCAGCCATTCTCCAGCCCTATGTAAGCCCTACATTGCCCATTCTCCCCTGAGATGGAGGACAGAAATGACAAAGTGCAGAAGTAGAGGTAGGAGCAGTGGGTGTCCCTGAGCCCCACAGCCCCTGTATAGAGCTGTGCATTGCCAATCTCTTGCCCTCTCTCTGCTGTGTTCTTGACTAGCTTCTGCATAGGAGTAGTAAGAAAAGTAAATAGGGGGAGAGTGTGATATGTGTTATTTTCACAAGTTAGGGATGACCCCGTAACTCATAAGTGGTGGAACGGAGTCTGCAGAAAGGAATTTCAGTCCACCACTGACTGTGCTCACTTAATTTATTGCTTGGTGCATCCCTCTCATCCTCATCAGCGATCAGAATACTGGTTTTCTGTGTGAAGCTGATGCTTTCACTTGCTTTTTCCTGGGGCAGAGGCAGTCTCCTTCCCCCTCTTTCTTGTGAGTGCAAGATCTGTCTTTGGGTAACGTGTTTTCAGGTGAGCTCTGTGTATTGTGGGCCATCAGCTCCATGCAGCAACATAGACAAACTTTACAGTGATAAAACAAATTGACAAGTATGTGTGCGACATGGCATCTGACTATCAGATGTTAGAGGAATGCAAAAGGCATACCATCGTGAGGCATATAATTCAGTATGTGTGTGTGTCTGTATATATAGAACTAACAATTTATATTCTAATCATCACAATGCAATCACACTGCGAGTGCATTTTTGTTATTAATGCTTACTCTTTGATGCATAAACAATCCCATTTGAAATTCCTGGTACCAACTGTGCTAATCTTCCACTGGAAAAATTTATTTGCAGAGGAGGAAGAATGAAGGGTAGGTAAGCGAAATGTATTTCAGCTGTTCAAAGTAGCTGCAAAACTATCAGCATTAGCAGTAAAAATATTTAATGAGTATTGCACCAGGCAGCAACAAAAGTAGTGAGATACAGAATTGCATTTGTTCTGTCACAGGCATGACTGACATTTAATTATTGTCTATTTTTGTGCTGATAATCTCATTCTTATCTTTCGTTGTTAAATCCTTTAGAACCCCCCCAAAAAATGAGATCAAGTGACAAAAATAAGATAATGAAAATTATATCTGGTAGGTAAGAGATGATTCGGGAGAGTAGGTTATTTTATGGGGTTGTATAAGCTCTGTAAGTGATTGTGAATTAAATGTGTTGAGCTCACAGAAAATCTTTGGAGAAGAATGGCTGCTTGCAAGCTAAGCTGACTTCTTGGTTTCCATTGTACAGTGCATGCCATATGCAGTGATATAAGCTCATTGAAAACATCACATGATGGTCAACCCAAATCTTGTGGGGAAAAAATATATATCTTTCCAGCACATTTCTCTTTTTCCAGTTTGTTCCCTTTGTGCTGTTAAGCTTTTTGAAACCAGTTTGTCGCAGTGATGGCAAAATCAGGACCTATTTTTATCATTCTTAGCTTTCAGCCAGAAGAAGTCTTCTCAGTCTTTTGCCAAAAACTATATTGACTACACCACTCTGATCCAAGCTTTTGAATCACTGTGCATGTCTGTTTGCAATATGTAACAGGAAAAGGCTTCTAGCTGAAGTTTTAAATGAGGTAGGAAATCTGTTGCAAAAATTAGGTAACAATGAGTTCTGCTAAGGGAAAGTCAAAGGCGACACTCACCATTTATTAGTCTTTCCCCAGATAACCTGTTAACTTTGGTGAAAAATGACTTTGCAAGTTGTATGGTGGTGAAAACAACAACAAGAGTTTAATTTTCTTTCCTGCCATCCTCTGAATGATGTAGCGGAAATCTGGAACATGCATGCTAAGGAAAAATGCTGACAAACAAAAGTGCATAACTCATAAACGTGCTAATTTTATGGAATAGGAATATGACTTATCCGAGCAGGCCTGGTATGACCACTTCAGAGTCTGTACTTCTTCCAGCATTTCTGCCAGCTATCACATATGTGGGCTTTGTAAGTGTCTGATGATAATAAGTGTAACCAGTACAGAAACTTGGGAACCTCTTTTTCCTCCTATCATATGGATATCTGCAACCTAATGACAAACTCTAAACTGGGAAATGAAGTTTATTCCCAATTCTATTACTGCCTGTCTGTATAACTCTAAGCATAGCTCTTGAATATTCTGTCCAATGGTTTCTGCCTTGGAAAATGATATCCATCACAATGATAAAGTATTTTGCAGTCCCTGGATGAAAAATGCTATGTGAATTCAAACAGCTGCTGTCTCTAGAACTTGTTTGTAAAGTATTATTACAGATACCTCTACCTGTACTAGAGGTGATTATTTACCGTGAAAGATAGATGTCACTGTCTATCAGAAACACTGTTTCTGCTTCTTCCAAAAGTAGAACTGTGCATTTTGTGAAAAATCATAGAATCATAGTATCTTTATGGTTGGAAGAGACCTCTAAAATCATCTAGTCCAACCATCAGCCCACCCCACCATGCCCATTGTGTCCCCCAGTACCACATTTCCAGAGCTCTCAAATACCTCCAGGGATGGTGACACAACCTCCCTGGGCAGCCTGCAACAGAGCATTGCCACTCTTTCTGAGAATAATTTTTCCAAATATCCAACCCAAACCTACCCTGGCATGACTGAAAGCCATCACCTCTCATTCTAAGCATTATTTCTCAGAAGAGTAGCAAAATAACTGAATCTGTTAGCTGCTCTTCAGATATTAAAGATGCATCATTTGAGGAGTTCCCTTCACTCTGTCCTCTGTCTCTCCTAAACTAATAATACTCCTTGTGTGGGGACTTCTGTGATATACAGCAGATCTCCTTTCTCTCCTTCACCATGAGAACTCTAAATGGGAGCCAGGCAGGGTGCTGGCTGATGGTGCATGTGGTCAGTCTGCACTGGGTGGTCAAGAGCTTCTAGATGAAATGCTTATATTAATAGGTAGATTTGGATTAGTGTAAATGTACATTACCAGCATATCACCATCAAGCAACATTTAGAGATATGATTTGGTAATCTATGAACATTTTTGTGTCTTCAGGTGCTAATATAACCTATATAACATCAGCTGTATGTCTTGACAGAAGCCTCTTCTACTCTCCTAATTTCACATATAAAGGCCTAAATCTGAAAATCTGCGTCCTTGATTTAGTGCTCCAGATTTCCCCTAAAGAATTTCTAACTTTGTGAATTGAAAATAGCAAAGAATAGCATTTAGATTATGTCTTGGTCTTACATTTCTTTTGGTTGAATTTCTTCTATCAGCCTAGCTGTTAGTGATCGAGAGAATTTAATCTGCCTCCTTGTGGCCTGACAAATCTAAATAAGCAGTTGGGCCTGTTTGTATCTCCTGCTACATTTGTATTCATACATTACACTTTGTATCACTCCTGGTAGGAGAGAGGGGAATCAAACCTCTTAGCTTGATTAAACTTACTAGATAGAAACCTTCTTGAAAAATACAGAGAGTACAACTGCAGTTTTAAAATAATTCACGTGTTTCCATCTGCAGTGTTACTAACCTTCATTGCAGTCCTGGACTGAATTAATCATGTTCTTCTCAAAATTCAGTGCAAACAGTGGCTGCAACAGTTGCTAACTGGCTTGGGAGTCTTTGAGCATCCAGCTGCGGGCTCCAAACTCACCTACAAGACTAAGAAGATAGAATCACTGCTCAGTGGAAAAAAATGTTGTCCTGTTGTTTTACAGATAGTTTTGCAGTGGCAAATGAGTGATGTATAAACACTGTCGATCTAAATTTGTATGCCAAAAAATTGTGCTAATTTAGATCAAGACTTAGATCCAGAATCTATTGACCTCTCACGATGCCCACAGGAATCTTTCCCTTGATACCAGTGCCCTTTGAAGCTGTTATTTGGCCAGTATCAAAGCAAGCATTATATTATTTATACTTAATGGTCGGTTGTGAATTGCAGTTCTAAAAATAAGATAATATGTTAAATGTATATTCTGTTCATAGTGGGAGGATAATGGATATAGTTCATAGATGCAGTCAAAACAATTTCCCAAAGATTATATGCTCATTTGGAAAAGCAGAGTCTGTCACACACCATCTGCAGACAGTAAAGTGTCATGAAGACAGATTTAGTGGCTTGGTGGTTGTTCCCAGGGAGCTCCTTCTTCACAGAAGTGGTAGCATGAGAAAAAGTCCTTAGATAATTGCTGGAAGACTGAAGAATGAGCAATTGTACCAGTATCAGAGCAGTGGCAGAAGCAGATGTTTCAGAGCAGGAGAGGTGATGACTGGGCTGCAGGGCTTGGCCAGGGAAGAGCAGTCATCAGAGCCAGGGGACCAAATTTGCTTTACTAGACATAAGTGCAAAAAAATGAGCCACGACAATGGGTTACAGCTTGCTCTTGTGAGAACCTTTGACACATATGGTTCCCTATAACAAGCTATTTCTGCTTGTTGTAACACAGAAGTGGGAAAAGATTAATGGAAGTGAGCAGTATAAATAGTTCCCAGTGCCTAGATAAAGGCTGCGGGCAAAAACCTGTATCATGCATTTCTGCTTCTTCAGGCTCACAGATGGGGAAACAGAGGCTTGGCAGGCAACACTCAGCTTCAGATGCTGAAAAACACCCATTGCCTGGGCCCAAAGCTGGTCCTAGGTCCAGCCATGGTGACTACTATCTATTCATTCCATCTGCAGGTCTTCTTTCCCTCTTACCTGACGCTCTCTGTAGTTGGTAGCTCACTAATACTGCTTTTCTCAGCTTGTTCTGCTGAATATTCCTGGATTATTCCTCTAAGCAGTTACATGTGGCCTAGCCAGTAAGCCTGGTAAGCTTTGGATGGGGGAAGAGCCATGACAACAGGCAAGTAAAAAGGCAAAAGAAATACCTTACAAGATATTACATGGCTGCCTTTTTTTCTATTTTAACAGTGCACCCATCCTTTTACCTCTATGTTTTATTAACGTAGCTCATATTTGAGCTTAGTACAAAGAGGGAGTCTCTGGAGTTTGGTTGGAGCCATAATGATATGCACAGAGAAAGAAAAAAAATCAATGTACAACCTTTGCTACTTACTCTTATAGTAGTTGTTATAGAAGCAGAGAGCTTTGCACTGTCAGGCAGCTAAGTTCAGCCTCAGGGGAAGCAGCAAGCAGCATTGCAGGCACAGGTGGAAATATGTCTGGTTGGTAGAACTGTTATGTGTCTGCAATGTGTTTGTTCTGAGGAACACAGTATTTCTGCATGTGTTACATATTAGGGAAAAGTTTTCCAAGCTGGAGGCCCTGAAGCCTTAATGCCTTAGACTATAACCCAAAGATCTGATCTGAGAAATGTGGTCCTCTGCAACAGGCATTGAGTGAGCCCTGAAAACTGGTATGGTCAGATATAGCCACAGGGAGGTCAGTGCTACCTGCTGGGGCCATGGTCTAACCTGAAATTAGAGCTTTTCAATCAGCCCAGCCCCCATAAAGATGCTTTAGTGTGTGTTTGGGAAAGCAGGGGAAGGGAGTAAACATATGAGCAAGTTCAAAGATTGACTGACTTTCCTATCTGTTCTTATAAATAAGGGACAGATTTTTCTCATTCAGTCCAGGCTTATGAGAATATCACCGACACGAACAGAGACAGGAGTATTATTTCACTCTCTATTGTTCCATATTCCACTGAATATGCAAAATGAAAAACAGGTGATTGAAGTGCGTGTGTGTGCTTTTTATTTTTTTCCTTTTTGGGGGCAAAGAAACTTTTGATCTTCAGTCTGTACAGAAGCATCCCAACTTTAAAAAAAGAGCACTGTCAGATTTATTATAGCACTGAAAAGAACAGATATTATGCTTACCATTACTCAGTGACCTCTTTAGCTTCGCCATCATGGTCTACGATTTATTACCTTCTGTGTTTTAAATGCAAAAGGATATGTCCTGTTAATATTTCTGGGTCTGCTGAGAAGCAATGACTTCCTGTTTGCTAGCACCACAGGTAAAGAAGACGCAAACCACAAGTGCCAACACTATGTAATTTTTTTGGTCCCGAGTCCTTAATTTCTCAGTCATCCAATGTGTTCTGTCAAAATGCAGCCTGAAAGTCTAGACCAAGAGATATCTATGATAGAAAGTGTACATCAGTATTTCAAGTCCTCTAAATTTATTCTAGCCATTTGACAGTTGCTTGGAGATACAATCTCAATTTTTTTGCAGTAGCCCCTTCAAGTGGATATTTATGGCAGATACAACTGTAATTATTTACCTGTAACAAAGTCCAGGTCTGCCTGCTCCAGGTGATACAGACAACAGAAGGACACAGAGAAAATATTAATCTTCCTTCTGTCTAGATTTTGACCTTTTGCACTCAGCTTTTAGCTCATTATGGAAATGGTGCCGTGTTGTTGTTTTTTCGGTTATTGGTGGTGTTGTTGTTTACCATTTTTGTTTCTTTACTCCATGAGTGTATCAGTTATCAATATCAGTGACTAAATTGCAGTTGACAGCCAGAGTTCCCCGGACTTACATTTACTCTCTCACTGGCTGGCGTTGGAAAATGCTGAAGTCACACGAGACTATTCATGCGAGTTACAGTGACTTCTGAGTGAGAAAGTTGCACATTTTGGGACACGGAGTTTTGATTAGCGTAACTCCAATTTACATAGAAATAGTTTATTTGAATAAAAAGGAGAATGACAGAAAAAATAACTGTGCCACCAAAAAAAAAAAAAGAGAGAGAGAAGAAGAAGGAATCAGTATCTCATTTTGGTAAAGATGCTAAAGCTGTGCATGTTTATAAAGGCATAAATAGTCCTGTTTTCAGCTGGGGCTATTTAGGCTCTCAGGAATGTGCTGAAGAAACTACATGACTCAGAACCACAGCCACTAGTAGTGTACGTCTATATATTTTCAATGCAACAGCAGTAAAACAGAATACTTTGTCCGCTGCATAATGTGGAGCAATGAGAGAATAATAGGAGCAACAAATTCTCATTTGCTTTTATTCCTTCAGCAGAAACACGGAGTGTTTGAATTGGCCACGTTCCCATTGCGCTCATGTTGCTTGGTAGGCAGAAAGCCTTTGCTGGGCTCAGTGCCATTCTGACGTGCCTCTATGTGGCTTGGCAGGGCCAGGCACCCAGCCCCACTCACAGAGTGCTCTGCCCAGGGTTTCCAGCACTGTTTGTTGAATGCACCACACCAAACCTCTCAAATGAATGATTTCATAGTAGGGCAGCTATAGAAAATGGGATTTTCAGTTGCAAAATCATTGCTAAGAAGAGGTTTTAATTACGAGCCCTATTTTTTCTTTCATGTGAATCAACTGAAAATGTATTTCTTTTCACAGGTGAGCTGTTGGTTGTTCTTTTTTAATGTGAAATTGTTTCATCCTTGGCCTGCATACAATTAATTAAGTTCTAAAGTGTTTTTACATATTATCTGTAATTTGATCAGCCTCCTTTACATAATTTCTAATAATTTGCATTTTCATATTTTTCTATAAAAGCTCAGAGATATTGACAGAATACATCATAAAAAATCTTACTAACAACTAGCAGCTCTTAGTCAGTAATGTAAGTACAGTTGAACACTCAAGTTACGTTTGAAAGGTGAAAATATTCATGTGAGCAATAAGAATATGGAGTAGCTCTGTCCAAAATCACTGTTCAGATACATTCATCCTAATCTTTGGGTTTAGTCTCTGTCTACTACATCTTTCTTCAGTTTTCTCAGGCCCACTAGGTACTGTGCAAATCTACTGAGAACTGCTTTCTCTGCTGCTCACTTCACTGAAAGTATCATTTAAAGTAAAAAGTAGCTGTCTTATAGCAAAGACTCTTTTAACACAGTAGTCCCAAAGCGTATAGGTATTTTTATTTTCCAGTGCTCCCCACAGCTCCAATAACCTGCTCAGGACTTTAGAAGAACAGGACTTCTGTAGCTGCCCAACATGGAATTTACAGGAATTGCAGATGTGGCCCTGTAATGAAGTCACCAATCTGCTTTGCAGAAGTCATCCCAGTTGCAAAGGGGTTTTGGAAACCCCACTGTCTTTCCCAGCATTGTTACAAGCCACCAGTCTGCATGCTTCCTGCATGTGTGTGTGTGTGATACATGCTCCTCAGTGCACTTATAAAAATAAACATGTTTGATTCCGGTGCCTTGGCTATCAAACATAATGGCTCTCCAGAGTGCAAAGGATGAGGATCCAGCGCAGGCAGTTGTTCCCATACTGTGATCACCCCTTCATTACCAGCTGCAGTGTGATATGGAATTTCATTCCCTTTCTGGTATGCAGCTTCAATTCTTGAAAGCTATGATGAGATGTTCATCTCTACTGAACTCATTTCAGCAATGTGTCCACTGCTTTGAACGATTCGACACACAGAGATGCTTTTTACAAGTTGATTTTTGTTGCTTTCTTTTGGTTGACATGATTCACTTGTCAGACTACGCATTCAGGTTTTCATCGCCTCTTCCCTAGTGGAGATTGCATATCTTCATTTTGGCAGCTTCTGGATTCCATCTCAAAATGTAACTCCTGTACTTTGTTGCCTTCAGTGCTGGAATCTCTAGAGATGATTTTTATTGCTGTTTTGGTGGGGAGAGGTTAGTGATTTGGCAACAGCCTTGCAGCTGTGACCCAAAACTTCCTATTTTGCTCTTTATACTAATACACATTATTATGAAAATAGTATCCAGAAGCCGAGTTTCCAGTTGTAAGACATTATGACAACAGATGCAATCAAAAGCAGCACATCGAAAGCTGCACATACTGAAAATTGACAGGATCAAGTTTGCTTGCAAACTTACACAAGGCTGGTTAAAATTCCCTGAAGTAAGAAAAAAAAAAAAAATAGGTACATATTTAAAGTGAGTGTGAGCAAGACAGTTTGTATCTGAGTCTCCAGGTTGTGGGTGGCAACAGGGAAAGAAAAGAATTCATTTGATCTCACATTTTCTGACTTATTGCACGAGAAATCTTTGAACACAGCTCAAAAGTAAAGCAAAATCAGAATTTCATTGTGTTATCATGATCCTGACATATTTATATGCATGGAGATATGGGCTGAAATGCCATTAAAGGATCTGGTTTCTTTTCCAGGATGGAACAGAGTTTTGTTCTGTAGACATCAAGAACTGAAGAATCCT
This sequence comes from Callipepla californica brunnescens, assembly GCA_023055505.1. Lineage (NCBI taxonomy): Eukaryota > Metazoa > Chordata > Aves > Galliformes > Odontophoridae > Callipepla > Callipepla californica. The sequence goes on along the minus strand of JALIRH010000115.1, from coordinate 125,976 downwards.
TCAGTTCTCCTGGCTCTCACTAAGAAGAAGTTTTGCCTGCTTATCTTTTTTTCTTTTTTTTTTTTTTTTTTTTTTTGATAGTAGTTAATACTTAATCACTGGTCTTTTGTATGTCTCCTTATGGTGAATTTCAAATCCTGAGATTCCCAAACAGATAATTTAGATATTACAATTAAATGACTAGTTAATCATAGAACAATATAGTCTGTCATTCAGCATTTTTTTCCAGGTTTTTAATACTTTCTCATACTCCTTCTATAATCAGTTTATTTTCCAGCATCCTTTGAAAAATGTGGGCACCAGAGCTCTAGGCTCTAAAGGCATGAGGCAATATTTCATAGGTGATATTGCAATATCTTTCTTGTAAAAGAGTTTTACTGCTGCATTTAAGAAATCTAATCACCGTGAAGAGGCACACCCCTCTTTTCTGTATGTGTTAGCTTATTCACTCAGGGATTGCCCTAGCCCTATCTGCCACAGGATTGAGTTAGAAGCTCAGGTTGAGTTCCTTATGTGTTATTTATTACCCAAGGAACTTCTCAGAATCTCCACTTTCCAGGATACAGATCCCTATTACTGCAAGCACAGCCTCCATTCCTTGTCTTTGAACTTCTGTCTTTGCCTTCAGTTCCACTGATGTGAGTTTTGTTGGGATTTCCTAGTTTACGTGACAACTTTCCTAGTTTCAGTGACAACTTTCTCATTAACATTTCCTATTCCACCAGTGTTTGCATAATCTATGCACTTCATTGGCAAATATTTTTTGTTTCTATTTTCAATTCCTCAATTAAAAGAGGATACAATTATTGCTAGAGCTGATTCATGTGAAAACCCTATAAAATAATCTTGTTTAGTAGTAGCTAAGTATTATTTCCTAATTAGAATTAAAAATGTGTTCCTTTCTAAGTCAGAGAAAACCAGTGATCTATCATGCTCAGCTCCCAGTTTTTTTCCAGATGATGCTACTGAGACATTCCTCTCAGCAATTTAATCCTAAGTAGCATAAGAGCATGCAGCATGCTCTTGTTGTCAATGAGACCTGAGATGTTTATTCAACAATTTCACATGAATTTAGGTATCTCCAGTTGCAGCAAATTCCCTGGCATGATCGTGCATTGCATCAGGAGGTATTTCCTGCAGTGAGCCAGACATGTCTCCTGGACTGCACAAGGACACTATGCTCAGGTGTTTAGAGGATGTGCAAATTTTACAGCCGTAGGAGGACTTTATTTTTGGACTTATCAACTTGATATAATGAACTTACTTGAGTATGTCCTGGTGAACTGTATCACATAACCAAATTACAACAGCAGTTATCATAAACAGTATGATAAATCATAAATCATATCATAAACAATAAACATAAACAATATCATAAATCATACAGTCATTTGGTTTCTTTCATATTTCCTTTAGATGTATTTATTCCTCTTTCAACTCCTCAGTGGACAGTCAGGTAGAGGAAGAAACAGAGGTCTTGACCTGTGAACTGTAGAAAAAACCTGCTGAAATAATGGAGCATCTCACTCAGACAGGAACTCAGAGTGATGCAACCGGGAAAGGAATCTGAATTTTTATTTCAAGTCCTGGAGCTATGACGAGAATGGCTCAATATAGCTTGAGTTAGTAGACATGGGTTGGTTGTGTAGTGATGATTTTGATTTTTTTTCTCTAAAAGACTTCCATGTATTTCATCAAAGCAGGTCTTACATAAACAGTTTTGCCTTCTGAAAAGGGGTACAGCACAGTCTTGGGAAAATAGAGAGAAAGAGAGAGAGAGAGAGAGAGAAACAACTGTTCATCTCTATCAGATCTCTGTTTCTGTTAGTATGGACCATTAATAATAACAAAGTGAAGGAAATCGGAAGCTTAGGCAAATGAGCTAAAAATGTGGAGATAGTTAATTAATTAACATGAGAGAAGCCCAGTCTTCTCTGTCCCACTTGAAGTGCTATAGAGAGGGCTTTGGGCTTTTTCTCATGGGCACTGTAATATTACTAAGTAGCTGTGCCTAGTTTGTTTATGTATTACCTCTTCTCACGTTTAACATCGATGATGTGCTGGTTTGCAGAGACGTCTGACATTTCTCCAGTGAAAATCAGCTGCTGTCCTCATGCTGTGCTATGAGCTTCACATTCAAAGCCAGAATCAGGCCCGAAATCGCTCCTCAGAGTATAATGGAGTAGCTGAGTCAGGGTTAGGATGGGTTTTGTTGCTTTTTGTTCCCATAAAGATCTTTGTTATGCAAACAGTGTGAAAGAGTCTGAGGCTGAGCTTTAATTGCTTAGACCAATGTGAAAGAAAACCAACCCTGTACATTAGTCGAGGTGTTTGATGGTTTCAATCTGGTTCTAAAGAATATTTTAAATCGTTGGTTAAAACTCCTGGCTAAAAACCACTGGAATTGAACAGGTTTCCTTAGTGAAGATGAGTGCTAAGCAGCTTCTTTGAATTTTAGTCCAAGTATTGCTTCCCAGCAAAGACACGCAGGTATGCAGTTAAATTGCAGCATGGAAGCAGTGGTAGTTCTACAAGCTATATTTTCATATTTCATTTCCAAGAATGGCAAAGAGAATTGTTCACGTGCTAATGATGAAAGCCTTACTTGTCTGGAGTGGCTTGGGAGTGGTGGTTAGTATTGTGTATGCTAAAGCAAGATTTGACGCTGTCTTTTTGCAGAACTCAGAACTCATAGCAGAATTTGGCCTTATATATTCAAACGTTTCTTCCAAACAGCATCCAATTTTCTCATCTGGATCCCTCATTGAAACTTAAAAAAAGGATTTCAATTTTAAAAGTTTATATGATTATTGAATATTTACCGCAGATAACAGATAGCCATCTCTGAGGAGAAAACCACTTTTTTTTTTTTTTTGCAATGGATTACTTAAGAGGAAGAAAGAAAAAAATTAGAGCCACTGTCCTTTCTAAAATTGTCAACAAACTGGGAAAAAAAAAATAACAGACCAGTCTTTGTTGTTACGTATCAAAAGGAATAACGGAATTGTTCTTCCATTAACAGCTAGGAAATGGACTTGAGCATGCTTCTGTGCTAAAAGGCCACTCTGTGAAAAATGGCATTGTAGGGTGCTCCTTTGACTCAGATCAAATTTGCTCATTTTAATGGTGAAAAGATTATTTTTCTACCCAGCAACTCTGCCAACTAATCCTGCATGTGAAAGTTGAGCTGCTCTCTGTCTGATTCACACTTCATCACCTGTGGTAAGGACGGGGCAGCTGAAGCAGACGTTTGCTGATGATGGAAGAGAGTTCCACTCCCTTTCCATTAGCTGGGCTGTGCTATGCTAAGTACAGTAGTAAAACCATATTTTTACCAGGATGTTCAGTAGATGTGGCATAACTGAGTATCCACAACGAATGGATCCGTTGAGTCAATATTTTACTAACTACAGATGCATGTTCATGCAAAGACAAAGAGTAATGCTAGCAATGGGTATAAATGAATTTAAGTATCTAGACAACAGTTCTCTTCTGAGCTCCAATGTATTTACAAAAAAAAAAAAAAAAAAAAAAAAAAGGGCACTGAAAGCAGTGGGAACCATCCTGTGTTCTCACTCATGAAACAGATACATGGTGACAACCAGGCAGTCACCTCCTGAAATCAGTCCACAATGAATTTCCACTGGAAAGGGTCCTGCTGAGCTCTCTCAGCCTGGGTCAGACCCAAATGGAAGCAATTATTCATCAGACTAAGGGTCAGCTTTACAGCTGTGCAAGATTTAACTTTCACTCTAGCATTCAGGTTTTCCAGAAGTTACCTTGTGCTGAACTGGAAGCAATGGGCTGGATTTCATTCAAGCTGAAGCACATTTCTTTCATCACTTAGGCCAAGCCACTTTCAGCACTTGGGCACAAATTGTAGGGTGATAGGAGACTGATCACCAAGCTTCTCATAGTCTGGACCTGGTGATCCCAAAAATACACATACACAACCCACATGGATGTGGGTTAAAGAAAATGAAGCTGAAACTGATGAAAATATCTCTGAAGATAGGCTAAATTCTTCAAATCACAGCTGGATAGCAGAGGAAGTGGATGTGACTGAGACCTTCTCATTTAGGCACAGATAAGGATCACAAAATAGATGACAGATGGACAACTGTGCTTTATTTTAGAGCCTGAATGATTAGATTGACAGCAGTCCAGAGTTTAGTCCATAGCTTATTTTAAATAGCCCTGTATGGTAGTTATAGTTTCTAACCTTGTTTTGATTTGTTCTCAAATATGCATTTGTAGATTTGCAAATATTCTTTGTTGCCCCTTTCTAAATATTCCCAACCATCATACAAAAATAACACAAAAGAAAAATTGAGTATAGATGCATTACATTTCATTGAAAGGCAACTCAATTTTTTCAATTCTGTAACTTTTTATAATAACACATATGGATACCAGCCACATGTGGAAATCCCTTGTGCTGTACAAATTCCCTATGAGCTCTGTGTTTTACTGACTTTCTAAATTTCTGTAAGAATCCCACCGATTTTTAAACACTTCAACAACTTTCTCCACATGAATAGACTCTATAGTAGAGTGAAACAATTTATATGTGTGAAGTTATAGAAGGATTTAAGAGTCTGCAAGTTGAAATCTTCTACTGAAAAGGAGCAAAAACAAGTAGGAATACAAACTGCCATGGAAGAACACTATGCACTTGTTATTTACAGCTGTCACTTGGGATGTTTCCTCATGTCATGGCTTAAGAGAATTTGCTTCTTTAAGGTGGTGAACTCCAGCATAATGAGCCTACTTCACCAATGGGTTTAATGCCTGTCCCATTGAAACATATGAGTTCATCCTAATGGCCTTTCTTAATGTTTTTTTTAATCATTTTCATGTGCACTGTTTGGATGAACTGTATTTTCTATAGACTGGACACTGTCAGTGTCACATTTTAGGTTAAGCAAAGCAACAGTGAACTTGATTCATAACGTAGTTGTAGCTTGTACTATCTAATGTGTTCTTAAAAGACCAGGCCAAGGAATTTTTCTTTTCAAAATGCTGTATAAGATTTTTATCTTAACAGTGTCCCTTATAATCAAAGGCCTTGATTAGAGGCTTCTTCATGAAAGACCAGCAGCCACTGCAATTAAACATGTAATACTTCCGCTTCTGTTCCAGTTTAGGTGTTTTTCCTTAGGAGACATCCTTATCTGATATTGAGTTTGAGGGATAGCAGCTTGTCAACCCTCTTGTCCCCCTTCCCACTCTCAACAGTACCTTTCCCCAGTCTCACTGCCCATTCATTGAAGGAGTTTTGATAATACTTTATACGAGTTGCTGACCAACTATTTGGAAAAACATGTGAAAACATGTTGATGTCTGTTTAACAGAGGCACAAAGAGATAATCATCAAGAGGAAATGTCAGAGAATCACAGACTCTGAGCTAGCATGTAAGCAGTGTAAAGATGGTCTGTGGAGTAAATCGAGCCCTTTTGGCACAGCTCAGTGGGCAAGTGGCTTTGTGTGAATCTGTGCTACCTGCAAAGAGGTACCTCAGTACATATGAGATTAGTCCTTATAGATGAGGGTTGAATTTAGAGCCTATACTACAGATCCCACATGTGGTAATGAGTAGGCTTTTAGAACCACCCCCAAGGGCAGCTAACAGCAATGCACTTCGTGTAGAGCCTATATGAGTTGTGTGGAAGGGAGAAGAGAAAGAGGGAGAATAAGAGAGAAAGAGAACAGGAGATTCCCCCTGTAAAAAGCCTGCAACCTGATTTTGTGTTTAGCAGACTTGTTCATTTTGTTATAAATGTTGATTGCTGTTATGAGGGAATGGATATAGTGTTGTCCTACCAAGCTTTGCCTTCACCAGTTCTTTGATTTCATATAAGTTAAGGGCATATGAATGTATGTATATGCCAATATAGATGTGTGCGTACATACAGGGAGACACAGCCACTGCTGGAAAATTATTCATCAGCCTTAGTGATGAAAGGCTTACAGAGGCATCTAGTGCAGCAAAGTCTGTACTTCTGTGTCTTTGGGGAAACCTAGAGATTTCAATACTAATCTGTAAAATTTAGCTCTTAAGGGTCAGAGAATCTGTTTCTGCCTTAGCTCCACAGCACTCTGAGCTGGCTGAGTTACCTGGAGCTGACGGTGCCTGAGTCTGTACAACTGACAAGTGCTGAAATCATATTGTCAGCAAAAACCCCCAGTGCTGTGTTTTGCTCTTCCATTTGTCCCAGTGAGGCTCACTGTGAACATCACAGTTCGCTGCAAAGCTGTCAGCTGTTGAGGCACCCAGGCACTATGCTAATAGTAAAGTTTAAAAAACTGCTAAGCAAACCAAAACTAAATTCTCTGCGTAACTGGACTAATGGAAGAGGTGGCCCTGTGGATTCACTGAATTCAAAAGCCACAATTTCACTGACCGAATGGAGCCAGAATTACACTGCAATGCAGGGTTGGCCCCTTAATTATACTGATTGTTGTAAACCAGGTTCTGACTTGCACCCAGATCCCTGCAGTGATACGGTGTAGGGATGCACACATACAGCATTCAGAGCAGGATATGGCCCTAAAATTTCTGCACATTTTTCTAATACAAGGTTAACAGCCTGGAGCTGACTAAGCACACACAGACCATAGGATGCATCTGCCTGGCCCACAGCTTTGCACTAGTTTGGCTGCAATAGCTGTGGATGCTAATGTGAGAAGAATAGGGGTACCCGTGGCCAGGCATGTGGAGCTGCTCCCATTGCCCCCACAGAGCCCAGGAACTCGGCTTCAAGCCCCGCATCAAACTTCAGAACAACGATCATTTTCATTACTGATTCAAAATATCTGATGGCAATTTCCGCAAAGAACAATAAGGCAATGTCTATATTTCAGAAATGGCGGTCGGTGTTCAAAAGTCAGAGAGAGAGGAAATGACAGCAGATGCAAAAGAAAATCTGTTTTGATTATGACATTCAATAAGCCTCATTGGTTCATTGTGTCCAGTATCTGCACCGCTAAATGTAATGATCATGAGTGAAACCTCTCTCTGTGACCCATAATAAATGGCATTTTGAGGATGATGAATTCCTTTGTCTTTTACATCTTGGTCAAAAGGATTATATCAACTTCTTTTGCTGAAGTCCAACAAAGGAGATGGCACATTTTACAATAAAAAAAAATATCAATAAAAAACCTACATAATCTGTTCCACAGTCTTTTGGCAAAAATCAGCCTAAAAAGGTGTGGTAAATTTCTACCAATTTAAGCAAGAGGGATTATTTTAAGAACAGCCATTACTATATCTTCATTTTTTCCAGGAGAGCATTACATATTTTGCAAGACATAACTTCCTATTTCCACATCTTTGAATCAATGACTTTTAAAAGTGTAAACCGACCACCTCTTCTTTGCACTGGTAACTTGCTACTCACAGGAGTAATTTTACTTGAGGCATGAGTAGCTGCTTGTCGTGGCACTTTGAGAGTCGTGATCTGCCCCAGGAAGGTGAGTAGCCTGTCCGAGAACAAATGAGGGAATTTAGCAATATGTGTAAGTCCTTCCCATGCTGCCTACTGAAACAAGCAGATCTATAGTCAATTTATTGAGCATAAATTACTGCCAACCTTCGCTAAAATAATTTATACTCCTGAGCCACTTCAGACAGGAAGGCAATAGGGAACTGTCAGGATACATGAGGTTTTATATAGAGATGAACGAATAGCTCATTATTCAAAGTCAAATGATATTCATATTTAGGGGTCAGAGAATTTGGGAAATGTTTAGACCCTCACCTGAGATTACTGTATGAATCCTCTTTCCCCATAAGGTCTTCTCAAAATAAGTGCTGGCTTTTCCAATCCTACTGCTTAACCAGAATAGTTAACTCAGGCAACAGTTGGATGGGGAAAATTTATAACAGTAAAGGAGAAGAAAAGTGAACAGAAGGACTCAGTGGCATAGGATTAAGGAAATGAGTGAAAAGAAGATGGGAAAAGAAGAACAATGAGACATGGAGATGAGCTGAAATAATGATGGGAAGGAAGAGGTAAACAGCCTCTCAAAAAGAGAATTACAGCATGGTGCTGGTTTTTGGAAAGGCAGTGCCCATTTTCTTGTTTTATATTATTGGAGAATCTTTGAGCAGTGCAGTACAAAATGTTCCTCTGTGCTGCTCTATGTACCAGCGAAGAAAGCTCAAGCAATAGGAAGCAAAGTGACATCTTTGCCATCTCTTTTTCAGTTGATCTTACTATCACAAAAATTAACTTCTCAACCAGCTACAAACCAACTTTGTTTATAACTAAGTAAATCCAGCTGTGCTTTAAATGATTTAAATCCTGGTTCTTTGGAGTAGAGGAATCTCAGTAGAGAATTGGCCTGTTTCTGTGTTTCGGGCTCTGGATGTTCAATCTGCTGCAGGTTTTGTCCCTTTTTGCACCACTTACACCTTGGCTGCCCTATGCCAGCTCTCCCTGAACACAGGCTGAATTCTGATGGAAAAGGAAGGACCTGTCTCTTTGTCCCTTTCCCTACCCCAGTGCAGCTGCATATGGGGCACTGTGCAAACACTCAGCAAAGACAGCTCTCAGACTCCAAGGCTGGAGGCAAGAGGGAAGGATTTTTGTGAGTGAGGCAAAAAATACCAAAATGCAAAGAATAATTTTTCTCTATTATATATCTTAATTCTAAGGAAAATACTCATGTTCAGCAATCTCAAGTGGCATAGTCACAGAGAAAGTTCAGAATATGTTTCACTCCAAACTTCCCTAGTGCCATTAATTCCCCAATCAACCATTATGTAAGTTTACTAAGTCATCTGTACTCACCTATAGATCCTTCACTTCATTACTCCCTAGCAAAAATCTCTTCCGAAGTCTCTTTTGACAGATTTATATTCTGAGCATCAGACAGGAATGTGGTTCTCTGTTTTTCCTTTACCTATACTACATAAACATGTCCAGGTTGCTGCTCCTAGGGCTCGTCTGAAACAGCTGACATGCAGGATCTGAGGCTAAGCAGCACAGCTATATACAGGGATACCCCTCAGCTCTCCATCTCCCTGCATCTGCTGCCACAGATCTGATTTCTCAGGGCTTCACTTCAAGGCTTTTCTCTGTTTCTGGAGCAGTTTCATGACTACAAGGGCTGTGGTGAAGGGAAGCCACAACGGGGAAACACTTCATAGCAATGCTAAGGTCCATTTGACTTGAAAATTTTACTACAGTGCAGCATCAGTTCATGGGTGGAGTTTCTATGATGGTGCAAGTTATTTCAGTTTGATCTACAGATCAGTGCAAATGTTATGGGTATATATTTTGCAAACCAGTTTCTTATATCACACAGGAATGACTGCACAAAACCCAGCCCTTCACCCATGTTATGGCAATAGTGGCTTTTTGTGGTCTTTTCCCCTTTCCCCCAAGAAGGAGCATACAAAAGTACTGCTTAAGGATACGAGTTTTTCCTTTCATAGATCAATCTTCCTGTCTCTAGAGAACATCAGCCATGAGAATTTATATTAAGTGAAACTAATTAGATAAAGGTTGCATCAAAACTCTCACAAAGACCCACTGAGATCAGATTCCTTTCCTGCTAGCTATCTCCCTCACAGATCCCCAAACAACAGAAGGCATTGAGGAGACAATTGTACAGATGCAGGTATGAGACCTGCTGCAGCGGTGAGGGCTGTTTCAGTGGTACAAGCATTAGAAGGAAAAGGAAGGGAAAAAAAAAAGACATTATCCTCAGCCTTTTTCTGAAAATACCGCCAGCATCCCTTTTGCAGGACTCTATTAATACCAAAGCAAGATTCCACAGCCCTACAATGGGCTGGGAATGGTTTGATCATCTCTTTAAGCTTTGTCCAACCATGCAGTTTGGACTTTTAGGGTATCCCTTCCCTGGAAGCATTGTTTCAGTCCTTTAGGCTAACTTTAATTTAAGCAGAGATAAGCAGCCTCACCTGGTATTTTTGCTTTCCCAAGAGGGGCAGGAGCACATGGCACACACGTTGTCAATGGTCTCTGCGCAAGGGAGGCCTGTTGCCCACAGATGGCACTACCACACACAGAGGGATTTGTTTGCAGATCTGCCAAGGGCTGCACCAAAAGTTGTGTGTCTGGCACATCATAGCCTGCCCAAAGCTAAGAGAAGACCGTCAGACTCAAACCAGGCAAGGAGACACTGGCAGTAAGTATCTGATTTATTGGTACTCAGTTAAGATTATTGAATTTCATACCAGTCTCTATGAAGCCAGTGGATGGTAACAACTCTTTCCATCCAGTTTTCTTTGTTGATATAAGTAGGTGCAATGCTATTGAAAGTATCAGCTTATGCTTGTTAGATGCAACTCATCTCAAATCAGGCTTTGAGGCAGAGGATGGCGAGTGATATTGTGTTACCCCAGCCAGTCACTGTGATGGATGTAAATCACACCAGTAGGCTCCAGAGGTATTCAGTCAGGAAAATGAACCTGTAATACACACATATGCAGACATGAAACATCCTCGTCTCAACTATTTTTATTTCATTTACATTCTCTTGAGGAGTAAAGCATATTAAAAAGATGTTCCTTGTGCACAGATTAATGCTAAGAGCAATAATTTGAACATTCTATTATACTCCAGAGGAAAGATTTTGTTTTCTAAGCCCAGAGATAGGGCATTTTTGGTTGCAATTCCTTAAAGAAAACCAGAGGGAAATGGGAGGATTTCTTTGCTGTGTATTAAGCATTACAACAGGGTTTGTTAGCTTGGTATTATGAAGAAATATAGGTGAGCAAGGCAAGATAAATCACAGCAATTTGAGATGTCATTTTGCTCTCCTATAGTGTTTGAATCTCTTCCATATTACCATAGATCTTCTCTCCTTGTGCCAGCTAAATTGAATTCCTCTTTTTGGGCTGTTTCTTTGAAGGGCTTTGGATGAAATGTCTCATGCAGTTCAGTTTGGAAGCTTCCCAAATCAAAAACCTGAGCCCTACATTTTGTTTCAGTTGTGGGGAATGGGAATTCAGATTGTTTCTTACCTGTTCATAAGACATCTGCTTTCACTATTTGGCATAGCGTGGGGCTGAGGTTAGTGGGGGAAGGAGGGCTGATTAGCCTCAGAGGATTTATTACATTTGATACATTGAATGTCTGATTTTGCCTCTCTTGTTCTCATTCGTTCACAGCCTGAACATCGAGATAAACAGCAGATTCTTTTTTAAACCATTTAGATTTAATCTTCATGTCTTAGTTAACATTGAAATACTCAGAAAAAGTTGCTGGTATCTATTTGATTTGGAAGTTTTGCCTGGACTAAACTGGACTCAGCCATGAAGTCCCAGAATGGGAAGCTGATTTACAAACTGCCTTTAAATCCACTGACAAAGGTTAAAGTGTACTGAATATTCACAGGACTTATATTAGCAGCCCCTACCACTCCGTGCTCCCTGGGACTTCAGTTCATCACAGGAGCACCCAAAGTGATCCCAGATTATAAAGCTGATCCTGATCAGAGAAAATTTCAAATTTAATCAGAATGCTTTCATACGTCTTCTGTATATGGTTATCACTTGACCACATATCCTAAATTTTGTATTTTCTCTGTGATATGTTTTGTGCAAATGGATAACAATAAGATTGTTGGTAAAACATGATATTTTTTTGGAAATATTTCCAAGCAAAATGTAATTGAATATACTGCCCTATGTAGGGGTGAAAAGATTCAAGCAAAATAACTCAAAATGTTCTTAAAATTGGCCAAAGCTTGTCTGAATCTGTGTTTGGCTATTAGTAAGGATGTTCAGAAACCCCATGAAAATGAGTTTCAGTGAAAAAGGTGAAATTTAATGGAAGTGGCAATGTTCATGGTGCCTGCTACATCCTGAGAAACATTGCCCAGTGTAAGAAAGGATCTGACTCAGAGTTCTGGTTACCAACATATTGCTGTATGGTATATAAGAAATCTATTTCTATATATGCCCACATAAATATATGTGTGTGCATTATATATATAATAAATGTACATCAGATATACATATATGTATATAAGATATGTATGTACACATATAAATATATATATCCATTTCCAGCTCCAAGGCCCAAGAAGCACTAAGAATTTCCCCTGAAGTCAGGCTGTCTCCCAGCCCTTCTGCAGAACAAGATTCAGATCCTCAGGTCTTGGGTAGGACCCAGGTTTGGGGTACAACAAGGCTGGAGCCTGATTCTGCTTTGTCCAGGCTGACTTTTCTGTCACTTTTGCCAAGCACCAGAAGGATGCAGGCAGCCTGGACTGTTTACAAAGCAGTTTGCTAGCTTCTGAAATGAAATTTGAGCAGCCTTTTTCCCAAGTAGAAGATTTTTGTTTTGCTCTAATTCAACATGAATCCAAACCATGGGAAGAAAAAAAAAAAGATGAACCTTTAGCTGAATTCACAGTTCTGCCTTTCAGGTCCAGTTGTGCTTAATATGCTTGTTGCAAAGGTTTCTGTGTAAACACACACATGTGTGCACACCCAGACATGTGAATGCATTCTGAATTGCATTTTAGCATCAGCACATCATTTGCTTTATTGCCCTTCTGGGTGGCCGCAAAATATCAAACAGTGATTCAAGAAGAGAACATATAACCACTCACACACTGGTACACCAAGCTTTCTGAATGCCAAGCCCAGAACAAGCAGGCAGATTTATGCTCTTCAATTTGAGGTAAAAATGGAATAACAATCGATTACTGCTGTTTTCCTTCCAAGCAATGGTTGCACCTAATGTACTTCAGGTATGCATTAGCCATCTCGATTTTGAGATGAGGGCTTGAATTCTCACCTGGTGAATATCAGCCTGGCTTCACCACTGAGAGCAGAGATTACTAAATCATGAATATTATGCCTCAAGCGGAAGGCGCTTGGCCAGCTCCTTCCCTGTGTTAATGATTTTTGTACATTGTGCAGATTTACATCAGCCCAAGATCTGGCTGAATGCCTCCTATTTTTAGCTGAGATTGTAGTTAAAACCCTTGCCTATATATTCTTCAGATACTATTTTCACAACTGTAGTCTTCAAAACTTTGCCTGGCCTCATTCTTTCTCTCCCTGTTTTCAGTCTTGTTCCCTTCCTTTGTAGAACAGGAGATCTATAATTGCTGATTGCTCTGCAGTTAAACTGAAATACTGGTTGTATTATGCAAACAATTAGAAGGCAGCTACGATGCTTCATCAATACCCTTTCATTCCTATGAGGGCTATGATGAAAAAATAGTTAGGAGGTGCTGCACTGTGAGAGTAGGAGTGCTTTAGTAGCCTGTGCACCTTATCATACTTAGAGATTGTTTGGTTCAGTAATAACCTGAAATAAAAACAAAATGGAGGTGGAGGTTGAGATGGAGATGGATACAGAGATAAATCCTACTGAGAAAATATAATGCTGCCACGTAGCAGAGGAACAGAAAAAGCACAGCAAAACCAGAAAATCAAAAAGGAGACCGGGGCTAATAAAGCTGCTGCCAATGTCAGATTGGCAGAGAGGGGGAGTCCAAGAGGACCTGAATAATTAGGAAAGGTTTTAATTTAAAGAATATCCACCTCTAGCTTCAGACTTGAACGGTTTGAAGTATGGACTTAAAGAGGGACTTTTAACTTAAGCCCAGTCCTTGAGACCAAAACTAAATAAACAAATATTGAGGGTTGTTTTATATGGCCTAGTCCTTGTGAGGAGAATAACAATTATAAAATTAGTTAGCTAAAATCCCAGTGAAGATAGTTTCATAGAAATTAGCAGGTCAAGAAGAATCCTGAACTCTCACATTGTCCTGATTTGGACCTGCCTACAGTCACAACTAGAAATTGCCATATCTTTATTAAGGCTTTCATACTAATGAGAGTTAGGAATTCACCTTTTATCCTCTAAATGCAAAACTCCTTTCTCATTAAAGCCAGATGAAATGAAACTTTCTGAAAAAACAGTGTTTGTGGTTTGGAAACAGTTTTGCAGACTTAAAAAAGTGTTTCACATTGAATGAACCCTTCAATTCTTTTTTTTAAGGCAGCTTATTTTTAAGTGTATTAAAGGAAATTTCAAAACAGAAAATCATTTATACTTCAAGAATTCTGATTTCAAAACGATGAAATGAAATATTACAGTGTTTTCAAACGTTTTTCTTCCAGACAATTTGACAAAGCTACAATGAATTTAGAAAGCACTTCAGCATTGCTAAATCTGCATTTTTGTCACAGAAAAGCAATGATCAGCATTCATGTGAACTCTTCGTTATGAATAAGAATTAAATGACCCTGTGTCGTGTTTTGAGCAATCTCACTTTTACCATATTAATCTGAGTGGAGATTGAGTTTCATTTCAAACCACCTAACACAGTGCAGTTTCGTAAGCAAAACTTGTTTGCAAGTTCGTTAACATTTTAAACTCTGGGGATTTAAGCTAGTGCAAACTAAAACCTTTCTCTCAGCTCCAAAAAAATAAAGAGTATAATAAATCACAAATTCATTGCAGAACAATATGGCAATAATTTCATACGCTTTCATGTATTTAACAGAGACAGTGTTTGCCTTTCCGCTTCTTTAGGAGCTAATGGTTGATTTAATCCAATGTTGAAGTCATCAGACAGTCAGTCAGATTTTGTTTTAACAACGTGCCTCTGATAAATAAACTTTTAGATTGAATATTGTGGTCTAACATTGGCTGCTGTTTGTGATGCCCTAAGCAGTGGCAAAAATGATTGAGTCAGGGAAATGGAACTATACAATAACAAAGATAAATAACAACATTTTGGCTTCCATCAAAGAAAGGAAAGGATGTTAGTTTACAGTTAATCCTTGAACATATATAAAATCCCTCTGTTGTGAACTATTGTTGTATATCAACTCCATTTAGAAATACTTCAATACTTCACAGGTGTTGAGCTAATGGTTTTAATCATTCTCTTAAGTAAGGTTCCCAAATTTCCTTTGCAAGCACCTAGGATCTTGTTTTGCCCATTTCTTTTGCTGGCTTCAGAGTTAAGAGCATTGTCTTATTTTTCACTGTTTATTTGAAGGCGTTTTTGTTGTTTTGTCCTTGGTTTTGTTGGTGGTGTTGATGGTTGGTTATTTGGCTTGGGCTTTGATTTTTTGATATTTCCCACAAGCCCTTTCACCACATCTAAGCACAGTGGCTGTTGTCCCTGAGACAGCACACAGGGAAGAACAGAAAATAATTCCTTCTCACTTAGGGACTGGCATGGTGAGATGGATAGGGAGATGATGTGAAGTGCAACAAAAGCTTAATCAAGCTGGCTGGCCAAATTTCCTGCTGTTCACCCTGCAGCAGGAGGACAATATCAGACCTCCTTGGAGATCGTGGTTCCACTGGATACCGGGGGTTGCTGTGATGAGCACTCATACACCCAATTTTAGAGCCCCCTCCCACACGCACACACACAGAGGGCTTTCCCAGCCTCCACTTTGCAGGGGTGTGGCATTGGAAGGCTTCCTCCTGCTTTGAGGCTATTTACTGCATATCCACATTTGGTTCCCAGATCCCCATGAGTTGTGCCAGTGGCCTTTTGCAGTGAGCAGGGTTAAACACGAACCTACCTCAGACTGCCGGGAAGAAACGAAAACACAAAGGTGCCTGCTTGGAACAGATATTCCCCATTATTCCTCTCCGCACTGACTGACAGCAGCTGGAATTTATGAAGCCTGCTTATGCTTTACAAGTTCCCTGGTTATACATTCTCCACTTTGTTCCATGTGTCAGGCTGATTCCCCTCCTGTGCCCGAATATGCGATGTGTCTTACAAAAAATCCCTTCTTAAATTACATCCCAAAAGATGAACTGGATATGTGCGAAAATCATTACTCCTTCAAACAGTATGCCACACCTGTACAGGATATGCAACCTTCTGATAGAGAAAAATAGCCCAAGGTGCCTGTGCTATTCCCACCTGGCCATGTTCTTGCATTCAGGAATTTTGTGTGGCTGCTTATTGTGCATTTATGGGCTGAGTCCTTCTGCATGCTAGAACTGACAGAAGATATCATTTTGATGGCTACTGCAGTGGGCAGTGCAACTGAAACTGCACAAAACAAGTCAAAACAGATCTCTTGCATCTTCATCATATTCAGAACTGTCTGTCTGACACACAGGAAATGTGTCTGAAACTCTTTTCTCCCTACATGACATCACACCTCATTTCTGAGCACATGCGCATGCTCACACACATGCGCACATGCACATAACTCTACAACTGCAAGTGACTGAAAGTCATCCAGCTTTTATGATGGGAAGGCAGGAGAGAGGGGAATCAATAGCTCAGCAGTATTATTTCCCCTACTTCATTGCCAAACCTCTCTCGCTGGAGCTTCATAGGCTCTCTTCTCCAAATTATTTATGGGAGAGGGGCAATCCACCAGACGCTGTATGTGCCATTATCCCCAGCTATTATCCAACAAGTAGTTAATGTTGTTTGAAGCAAGCATGATTCCTTCTGAGCTCCTCTGTGACTGCTACTGCATGCCTAGGGCCTGGTTGTACTCCCTTAAAGTCAACGCTAAAACTTCGCTGCCTCACAAGGTAGTTGTGAGGATAAGTTCATTAACGTTTGCAAGGCCCCCAGATATCATAGTGCTGGGAGTAATATGAGTATCTAGATAGCTTGTTCTCAAAGACAGCACCTCTGAGGGTCACATTCTGTGCTAGGAATTCCCTTATGCCCATCAATTAACATTTGCTCTTGAATATGTATGTAACATGATGTTTTCCTATTATACATACTTAATTATTACATATTCTCCAATAGCTATATAGACGTTGGAAAGAAACATCACAGAAGCTACAGTTTTGATGCCTCCTCCAGAAAAATAGGTTCTGAAAATTTGGAAGGGTCTTGGGTTTTTATTTTTGTCTGAATGGCTCCATCAAAGTGGCCATTTCTCCAAAGCAAAGCGTGATGTATTCCCACTGTGACTGTAGATGATTAAATATCTCTTATTCCCCTTTGGTTTCCATTATTTTTATTTCTGTCATAAGCAGAAAAATGCCTGTGTTGTCCTTTCAGCTAGGATAAAACACGCGAAACATGGCAGAGAATGAACAGTAGTACTCCAGTGAAGTTGGCTCAGGGCATATGTTGGGCAATCTGTTGACTGAGCTGAAAAGTCTTGAATCTTCTTGAGTTCTTGAAAGCTTTTCTCACCTTTTTTTTCAATCTAGTGGGTCAAATTCATTGCTGATGAAATTCCATTGTCTCTGTTGTCAGTGCTAAAAACATTGTGTTATAACACTTAAGCATTTCCTTCTTATGAAATGGAGAAATGGGAGTCAATAGAAATAATCATATGCATAAAATTAAATGCTCACTTCAATATATTTCACTGGATTGATGTTTTAATCTGCTTTTATGACTTTAGTAGCAAAACAGAATCGTTTGGCTAAATGAGAAGTAAATAGAATTGTTGAGAGTGCAAATTACTACCAGCTACAGTATCTGCAACTGCAAGAGGAGCGCACATATAATACAGTTGACTGTAAAGGCTCAACTTCTTAATTAATTTTCCTGAGGTTTTGCCTCCAGTTTAAAATGCAGCTGTTCTAGTTCCAGGAAAAAAAAAAATTAAAACCCACCCTTGGAGACATGGCTCAAATGTAACCAGTTGGTTTGCAGAGTTTGCAGCCTGAAACAACATCCCTGACACATGAGTACCACTACTAAGTTCTGTGTATGCTCAATCCAATGAGGAGCAAGCTGATTTAAACAGACCTGTAGTTAGCTAATTTATCATTTATTAAAGTATGAAGAAATGCAAATTTATGGCAAAGAGCTTGTAACTTTCAGAGACTAGTTGGGGCATCTCCTGGAGGGCAGTGCATGAAGAGTAGGGCTGAACGCAGAGGTAAATTTGGAGGCATTAAGCTGAACGTGTTGAACACCTCATTATTTCTTTGTAGTTAGCTGTAGTTTATGGCTTATACTCAGGCTCCAAATTCTCTCGGAGAAAGACATTTTGTTCTGCATTTGTACAATATTTGGCAAAATATTCCTTATTGCGTCAAGAAGGTCCAAATCTAAGACAAATAATAATTAGGAATAAAGATGACATTTTCCAAGGGAATGAACTTAACTTTCAAACGCTTAAAAACCTCTCTCTTTCAGTAAAAACATGAATCTCTATTGTAAAAAATATAGGTATAAAACTGATTATTTTTAACATTAATCCAATCCTTTCAAAGTTTGCCTGTAAATTGGATGCAGGCAGGACACATACACACAGCACTCAAACTCCACAGTTGTCTCTGCATTTCCATGTGGATATTTTGAGAGACAGGCATTGTCTATTAAATGGAAGTGGTGAAACACAACTACGCTGGTCAGTTTGAAAACTTTTCAGTTGCCTTAGGTAACTAGATAATGTTCCCTCCGTTTTTGCAATATTCCCCAGGTATTTGCTGCACTGTATACCAGGGAAGAAAGCCCTGGAGGGAATATTAAGGGTAGGACGAGACGGAGCTAACAATATACAGAATTTCTGCTGCACAAAGCTGTAAGCCCTCAGCTTCCGTGGTGTGCCTTAGTTACCATTGCTTCAGTATTCCCTGGGTAACCCTTGTGTTACAAAAGTCCCCCCTGCATGGGGAAGGGAACAGCTGAGCAGAAAACAGAATAACAATGACAGGAGAGAAACAAAAACTGATCCGTTATTCATGAGGTTGGGTCCATAGCTCAGGGAAACAATTCCCTGGACCAAACTGCACCATACAGTGTGAATGCTGTAGGGACATTGTGGTCTATATGACCCATGTGGGCACAGGACCCCCAGCTCTCACTCCTGCCAGAGCTGGGTCTGGTGGCAGGGCTGACCCAGCATGACTCAGTTTAAAGTGAATGCACTTTTTGTAGCAAGTTTGCAGTATCATCTGTCCCCTCTTTGCAAAAACCAGTGTAGTGCTAGCTGAGCTGGTTGTCATTAGGTGGACTTCTTCGTGCAGTTCATCATTAAAATGTGTTCTTCAATTAATGCCTTACAGCTTTCATGTGGTGTAAATGTCTTTGTATCCATGGAAGAGAGATGGAAATGCTATTGTCAGTGTGGTACAAAGGTTTGCATTTATTTAACTGCAGTAACTGTGTTTCTTATTTCAATAACCCAGCACAGTAGGGACAACATTTTGCCATTACATAATAAAAAGCTTTTTCAGGCAGGACTGACACACTCTGAAAAGCAGAACGGATAGTGCAGTCACATCCTGATGAAATTAACAGGGGAGAAATACAAAATTTCCACCTTCCATTACACACACTCATGGACATTTGGAATCTGATCTGAGCACGAATCTAAATTATTTTTTTCTCTTCCTCCATCTTAAGTCATGGATATTTACTATCTAGAACACAGTATTTCCTAAGACAAAACAAGAGTTGTATTAGGAAGCAAAGAATGTAATAAACATTTTACTCCCAGGACAATAATGATATAACAAAAAAAATTTGATGCAGTGCACTCTTCTTTTTATTTTTTTTTTCGTATGTCAGCAGGAATAAAAACTGCTTTACATTTTACCTCAGCTTCACTACTTTAACCCAAGCTGATGGCAAGAAGCCTAGAGAATATTGCTAGCAGCCTGTTCTCTTCTGACACCCACCCTTCATCTGGATGTAATATCTCAATATTGCTCCAGAAGATTGGATTTTATTTAGTCTTTTAGCATGATATGAAAAAGTGAACCAAATTCTTAGATGGCAGGGGCTACGTCAATTAAAGTAGTCTAGTTTACTAGGAGCCAGCTGAACACTTGACTTTATCATATGCAGCCAATTAATGAATGCTACTGCTAGTCAAGAGAAACAAGAGGTCATCCAAATACTACTTTGTTTGCTTCTTTGGTACTTTTAAAAAATGTTTCTTTAAATATTTTTTGTGCAAGCCTGCTCAGCACCGTAAGACACATGCTGGCCAGGCAATCTGTGATACATACCAGCCTCAAGGGTGTCTCTAGTTCTCAGCTTTGTGTCTAAAGAAGATTTTGTGACATTCTCGCTGGTCAGAGTTATAATGTTTTATCATACAGCTCCTGTTAGGAGAGCTCTTTACTGCTGCGTTTCCATTCCTAGACACCCAACAGTTTTGTGGTTTGGCACCTGCCTTTAAGCGGAAAAAACTTCCAATTAAGTCCTAAGAGCAAGGTTTTGAATGAGGGTCACTTACTGCACTAGAGTAGTGCAAAAACCATCTGTTTGCTTTTTTTACTGAAAATTTCTGAAGGTCACAAGTTCATTCTGAATTACAGTGCAAACAAGAGCTGGAATTTCAAAATATTTCAGAAAAGTGGAATGTATTTATTTTTCTGGGCAGCCTTCAGCTTGAGGAACAATGACACTATGCTTGCACAGTGGCCACCGCAATACTGGCAGCTCCCAGTGGCTCCCAGAGTGCCAAATCCCCAGCAAGTCTCTCAAGTTTGGGTGGAAACGATCATAGAATCATAATATTATAGAATCATTAAGTTTGGAAGAGATCTCTAGAATTATCTAGTCCAACCCCAACCCATCTCCACCATGCCCACTAACCATGTCTCTCAGAGCCACATCTCCATGATTTTTGAACATCTCAGTGAACAGTGACTTCACCACCTCCCTGGACAGCCTGTGCCAGTGCATCACCACTCTTTCTGAGAAGAAACTCTTTCTAATATCTACCCTGAAGGTCCCCTGGCACAACTTGAGGACATTCTCAATGTCTTTGATGATTTGAGATACAGTCATCGGAAAGATCTGAGTACCATATTTCCCAAAAGCTATTGTCTTTTACATTTCTGTCTCTTGCTCAGTTGAAAGCAAACTCCCTCTCTTACCAGGCAGGAGGAGCTTTTCCCCACACGGTGGCTGAAATCCTCCCTTGAAGGATCATGGAGTGACAGCGTTATCACAGCCAAGAAACAGCAAAGGTAAAAGTGTAAAACTATATCTGGATGGATAAAACAGCAGTTCCGCAGCTCTACATTCAGTGGCACAGAGAGGATCCCAAAGTTGCTCATCTCTGAAAGTCACTGGGGTCCTTCAATCTACCACACTTTCTCATAGCCAGCAAAAGATGCTTAGCTGAAACACTCCGATTGCAAAGTTTCCTTCAATTCTCCAAGCGCAAGAATAAATCTTGACTGCAGTGGA
Source organism: Callipepla californica brunnescens (assembly GCA_023055505.1). Taxonomy (NCBI): domain Eukaryota; kingdom Metazoa; phylum Chordata; class Aves; order Galliformes; family Odontophoridae; genus Callipepla; species Callipepla californica. Next base: position 104,861 of record JALIRH010000115.1, on the reverse strand, counting down.
ATATTTATTTTCCCATCTGGATGCAAAGAAGTAAAACAAAACTCTCTTTGCACTTTCAAGTGAGAATTTACTTCTTCGCTGGCCTCATACTTAGAGAAACAGCCTGTGAAAGAAGAGAGGTCAGCAGGCTCACTTTGCTCCATTCCCACTACTACTAAAGTAATAGCTTAAGAAAATAAATCCATACTTTATCATTATTTTTACCTCCCACTGTACATCACTTAAAGGGTTTGTATGCAGTCCTCTTAATTGGCACAGCCCCTGCTGGAAATAGAAACATGCCAATGAATTGCTCATTCAGATTAGGCTCTCAGGAATATATTGTGCTGAGAGACATTCACTTTTATTTCCTGAATTGCTTTAACAATGAGCACTGAGCAACACTTCCTCTGCTCCCTTCCTCCCAAGTACCCTGAGCTGCAAAGCCAGGAAGCAACCAGAAGCTAACAGTGGGCCAGACAGCAAGAAATGCATGCACATAAATACTAAAGCATACCTGTGAACAACTGTGAGTGGGCCTTCAGGTATTGCATTTAGCAGTTGCACACATAATTCTCAATTAAGTGAGCAATTACCCATTATTGTTTAGCCCTTGAAATGCATTGTGTTGAATCTATTCCCTGGCAACCATCCCAGTTAGCAAGCAAGTCATCTATTCAGGGCAGAGATTTATATCCTCCAGTAGTAGGGTCACTATTAACAGTTTGAGAAAGGATTCACTGGTGAACTCAGAAGGCTTCAAAAGACTTTGACCACCTTCATCTCCCACTGTAGAGAGTGTATGTTTGCAAAAAGACATTTCTCTTTTCCTCTAATTATCTACTCATGTAAGACTGTCTTCTATGAAGTGACACAGTTACTTTTTGCCATTCTGAAGAACAAGAGGCAAGAATATAAAATTCAGCAACTGTTCCTCTGGGAAATAGCCTTCTGAAGAGTTATGATGAAAACAAGCATGACAGCAAGTGAATCAGGGAGAAACTCATCTTAGAATAGTGGAACTATAGAATCATTAAGGTTGGAAGAGACCGGTAAGGTCATCTGGTCCAACCATCAACCCACCACCACCATGCTCACATTTTATAAGAGTGCTTTTAAAAAGACTTCAATTGCAGGACAAATGAGGCCTTCTTTTCTTAAACTTCCGTAATCATGGATGTTTTAGTTGGAGATTAAGGATATTTAACAGATAATCTCTAATAGAGACTTCCCAGGAGAAGACAGAAGTCAGTGCTTTCAGCTGACAAGAAAGATCTTGGTATCAGACCTGGATGAGTTGGAAATAATCTGTAGAAAAATTTGAGGTCATTCTTCCTTGTGCTTTGTGGACACTTCCTAAAATGTAAATAAGAATAATATCCAGAAGATCTTGGATTAAGCTGGAACTTTGATTTGCTGTCAAAAAAACAGTTGACAAGACTTTCAAGTCATCTCAGCTGCAATGCAAACCTGTGAGCATTTACAAGACCACAGCTGCTTAAATCTGTATACATAAGATAAATTAAAGGTTTGCTTCAATCTAATAGTATTTTAACTTGCAGTTTCTGGAAAACAGATATGTAAGTTGGTAGGCTGCTTCTTTTCCTCTAGTGAGAAAACAAATACCTTAGATAGCTCCTCCTGGAAAAACCTGGAGAATACAGAAGTATTTTAAGCTTTACTCAAAATTATCTTGCATGTTGAGTTAGGTTTTGCTCAGTTCCATCTTCACCAGCATCCAACTTGTGCAATACAAATCTCATGCCATTTGTGATGGATTGCACATAGGACCGATTGGAGCCCCACTACCTTTAAAATTGATAGTACAAAAACTAAGAGCGACAGTGCAGTTTTTCATTAAATGAAATGGAAAAGTGATTTAATAATTCTTTCTGTCTTAAATTGCTTAAAAGAATTTTAGACAGTTAAAAATTGCATGGATTTTAAACCATATGTGTGAGAGTGGAAAAAAAATAAGGGTTTTGTTTTTCCTATTTTTAATATGAGCCAGATGAAACAAAAAGATTGTTTCCTTGCAAACTATAGGTCAAGTACCTATGTAGGCTTTGAGATGGCTCTGTAAGTTATCATGTTATCTTTCTTTCTTGACAGTATACCATTATGTGGTGTATCATTTCAGCATTTACTATCTTTCATGTCCTTTTATCTTCACACTAGGATTTCTTTTTAAATTCCAAGCCATGCATTTGGTTTCATTATATAACACTGGCTTTTACAAAACATTGGCTCTTCATATTCTTTGGTTTCATATTTGTCGGCATCGGGCTGAAATAGTAAACCCGCTATGTCTATTTTATCTTGTTGAAGATAAAAACAATATGGCAAATGAACTATTTGGGGAACACTACTTTCAAATTAAAGGAGAGGAAAAAGTATTAAGTGTCACCACTGAGTTGAACTATATTGAAATTTTGAACCGAAGTGATTAAAAAAAAAATTGAATAAAAAGGTGACCCAAAATGTTACAACTGTCATGAAGGACTGTGTTATCTTAAATTATTTATTTAACATCTGGTAAATATTATCCAAGCTATAGTACAGATAAATTGAATAAAAGAATACCAATGCCAGGGGAAAAGAAGAATTGCTTAATACTGTAAGTATATAGAACTGTTCCACAAAGCAGTTCATTCTCTCTCTGCAAGGGGAGATGAGAAGCATGGTACTGGGCTAAAATGCATCTGCTTCGTTTCACCCAAAGTATGAAGCTATCAAAGCAGTTTTAGGGATTTAATTTAATCTCAAACACAAATTCTATGAAAACAGTCTGACAGCGACATGAAATTTTACATAACTTCTTTTTCCCCTCCCCCTTTGTACTGCAGCTTCCCAGTTGATTCATTTTATTTTATCCTATGCGTATTGGGGATCAGATTGAATTTTCTTTGAGAAAAGAAAATAATTAAGCCATCTATAAAGGTTTGGCTGGGCATGAACATAGCAGCACAGGATAGAGTTACTTGGAGGGGGGAATGAGGTCAAAGAAAAGTACTGCAGGGGAAAAAAAAAAAAAAAAAGTAGAAGCATCGAGTTCTGCAACTTGGGGAACAAAATAAGGGGATGGAGTCTGAGAAGGGGGAAGGAGCTTAGATTCCCTGTCAGTTTGTGGTTACAAATGGAACAAAAGGCTTATCTTAAATATATGCAGGTTTAGAGATTTTTTCTGGAAGCTATTGAAAGCTAATTAAATTACAGTCAAGCACTGAGCATTTCTCTGGTGCTTCCATAGTCAGTTTCTGCTGAGTTCTTCTTGGTTACTTGATACTACTTATGAAATAAAGAAGATTGATTCCTAAATATTTGTTCCTATTCCCTCTTTGTGGATTACATTATACCACTTTTCATTCTTACAGTCTTTCCTTAAGCTGCAGGATATAAGGGCCCTATTCAGGCTGCCAACTACAGCATCCAAGATTAAGAGCCTGCTATCGCACCTAAGTTCAAGAGGATAATGAGCAATTGAGACCACCTAGTGTCTACAGCTGCCAGATTCTGGCTTCTGCACACTCAACAGTGTGAAGAAGTTGTGGCACTGACTGTACCTGCATATCTTCAGCACTGTGATTATTTCTCCCTATCCCACTTCTCTCTGAGTGTACTAAGAGACAAAAATCTGCATCCTGGACAATGGGCACTTCTTCTGCAGGTGGCCATACCAGCTGATACCCCTAGCAGCCTCCCATACTGCTCCAAGGGACAATGAAGTCAGCATGCAAACTGTGATTTGGTCTACTGGTGTAAGGATCAAGCTGTTAGCATCCCAAAAATCCACCCAGCCAGCCCTACCCATGAGATGTTCATTGTTCAGTTCATGGGCAGTGTGGAAAGTTTAAAACCGCTCATGGTTTATGCAAATGAATAATCATAGTTAAAGTCACTGAAAGTTCTAATTCACAGAGCCAAAATCCTTTTACCTTGTTCCAAGGTAAAGCATTGCTTGTAAGAAATAATTCTCTACTGTACCTACGTTTTTATTGCAATCATGATCAGTAGCAAATCTGAATCTGTCAGCACACTACTATAATTTAAATAGTACAATTCACAGCTGACAGGGGATTTCCACCGATTCACTTGGAAAAAATGTCATTTGCTAACTCTTGTTAAGAAGTAGTAAAAATCTCTTACTTGCCCACAGTCACATGAACCAGCAAGAGATATTATCGATCAGAAGAGTTTGCTAGCAACAAACAGAATGCAGAAATAAAACTTTCATGTGTGTGAAACTCAGAGGAAAGGCATGTTAGTAAGCTGTTGGCACCCCAGCTTATCTGAACTGGCTATTGCAAAGTCTGTACCGGAGGTCCTCTCTCCAAATACTGACCAAGCAAGATCTTGAGATGGCTCTCAGTCTCATCTTACTCACATTAAGAAGTGAAATCTTCATAAAGCCTCTAGTAAAAATGTCAGCTTGGGCAAGCAGAGACAATGTACCTTTGAAGGAGAGAGATAGCAGGATGGTTTGGTACCTGATGCAATATATCAACACTCTTGCCTGATGTATTGTAGCCTCTGTGATCTTATGCCCTCTTGGAATGGCACATTCTGCTGATGCAGTTACCAAAATAGCTCTCCTTTTCCTTGTACTAACAAAACCAGATACCTGGATTATTTGCTTCTTTATGATCTCAGTCATTAAAAATTGGTTTGAGAGAAACTAGAAGACAAGATCTCTTTCCTCATTATTACTGCTGTAAATGACTAAGCAGAGTTCTTCCCTTGGCAAGACACAAACAAAAGAGACCTTTCTTTCATGCAATCTGCTTTATTTACAAGGATCTTGACTTCTTAAACAAAAAAGAACTGGCAGTAATATCTAACATGTTTGACTGGAAAGCTGTAAGAGGTTCAGAGATCCCTGTCTTCCACAGGCAAACCTCACAGTTACTTCTCTTGCTATTTTTCACTCTTTTTCCTTCACCTGCTCAGATACTATGGTTAAGAAGAATGAACTCATCAGCCCCATCATCATTCTTTGCAAAATCAGGTGAATTAAATGAACTCTTAAGACTGTACTCTATGCAAGAGAGCATGTAGATGCCTCTTCAGTTGGGTCTGAAAAAAAAACCTGTTTCTTGTAATTTTCTGTAATTGTTTATAGATCAAAGTTCCATTTGATAACAGATATAAATATCTTTCAGTATAACACTGTTAATATTCACAATTTTATTTTGCCTGGGATATTATACCATTTTTTTCCTTAAATCTAAACAAAAATTTTGCTGTTAATCTGGGAGTTTGGCAGAGTAAACATTTTCAGCAGTGCTTTCACTAAGTGATGCCTAATGTCCAGACTCACATAACAACATTCACGGTGAGCAAAAATCCTTACATTCATAAACCCTTCCGTAACCTAACAGAATTATGAGGGCACTTTTTCACTCTTTAAAACCACTGCCTATATCCTGTCTTTGACCTTAATTTGTAAAAAGGAAGTCTATTCTATGAAATGATGACCTCCGACTATGTATTATATATTATATACTGTACAGAATGTATAGTATATAATGGGAATATCTATGTAACATATAATATTATATACTATAATACTATATAACAATATATAATGGGAACATCCATATACTATTTCAAAACTTGAAATGGATTTCAGAAAACTTATTTCAAAATTGTTTTTTATTATAAACTTTTTCTTCATTCTCGTGCAAGTTCACTCTTACTATGAGATCTGGTTTGTGAGATCAGAAAATGTAGTCTAGAATTAAGACCACTTCCTGATAGCATACATAGATCATCAATACTGAAAAACTTATCAAGGTTTGGATTGTCACTCTTTAGATGCAAATACTCAAGATGTATACATACTCAGTGAAATACAGTTCTGAAATCAAATGAGGGAGTGGAAGTCCTTAGTTGGTGTTTCACTCAAAACCAAAGGAAATTATTGGTATAAGCCCTCCTGGCATTAATGTTTCTGGGTCAAGATAAGGAGAATTTGGAGTGTGGAAAAGCAGCAACACTGAAAAGATACGATTTTCCACACGATCTAAATGAACTAAGTTGCCCACAAAATATGCTTTACTGATAGGCAAATAATGTCAGTGTAGTTTTTCCCATTTTATTTTTAGTTACAGATGAAATACAGAAAATTAGCAGCTCCATTCTTGTTACTGACCCAAAAACCATTTTCTTTACAACTGTTCATGAAGCAGTCAACCTGAGCATGATGGCAACTGTGATGTAATGCAACTGAAAATGATTTCACTCCATATTTGCTCTCGAATACTTGGTATTATTAGGCTCATTTAATTGTTGCTTATAACTCTTCAAAGTAAAATCCTATACTTGTAATAATTTCCTGTCTTTACTCATGGGGATCTTTCCTCCCAAATCATAGTTATTATTCTTATGATATTAAAGATGTCCATATATGTTCACCAAGCTCATCAAACCACCATTATATGCAGACTGAATATGTAAGGTAAATCATACAGGTCAATTTGCTATGAAAAACTGATGCAACACAGAAGGCAAAAAAGCAAGTAAACAAAATGCCCAACAACTGACCAAGGTTCCTGATAGATGGTTACCGAATGAAAGTGCTTCCTAAGGAGGCCCAAAACACATACTCTGGAAAGGGCTGAGGAAGTTCATCCTAAAGAAAGAAGTGATCAGGAAGTGATCAGGAATACAGTCTTCACCATCCCACAAAGGAGTAGAATAACCTACTCTCCATATCCATTATGGGCAAGGCAAGAAGTAATGGGCTTCTGGTTTAGTTGTAGTTAGGTGTTATTAGAAGCTTTGCAGCACTAAGGATAATGCCTTGAGGTGGGGAAAAGTTCAGAAAACCTCTCAGTGTCTCTTCTGTCCTATGATGAAACAACATTCTTCTTCCCAGAGCCAAGATATTTGCACACCAGGATTCACAGGGCAAGCTCTCCCTCCTCTTTCTGCTAAGGTGACCTCTGACTTTTGCCCACCAATTAATCAGTTATGGTTTGAAAAGTGAGCATATTGCCAGAAAAGCACTCCTGGTGAAGTGTCAAGAACAGAGTCTGAAAGACACCCTTACACACACCCACAAATGCATGGCCACAAAGGAGACCTACATCCAGCTACTCGATTTTGAAGTCTTTGAACAGTTTTACCCACAGTGATTGAAGTAAAGTTTCCCATAGCGCTTTTCTCAGCAAATAACCCCGCATCTGCAACCTGCCCACTTCTTATAACCTATTTGGACCGTGGCTAATACAGACTGTGCAGTCCATGTGTGAAACACATGTGTTCTGCCCCAAGACTATGGGAGCTACATAAATTACACATGTGAAATATGTCAAGCACATGTGGACATGCCTGAATCCTCATGCCTTCTCTGTAAGAAAGAACTCCAAGGGTGTTTATATCAACAATTTATTTATGAGGAGAGACTATGGGGAAATCTGTGTAATATTCAATTTGCAGAAAATAGAAGATTTTATTTATAACTGTGCTGTCCAAGTTGTTAAGCTGGATGCCAGTATTTCCTTCCCTTCTGTGAATACTACTCCTGTACATTTACTACTGTGTAGGATTCAAAACTCTTACTGCAAAATGTAAATTAAGACACCGAAGTGGGAGCTTCTGGAGATAACACAACAATTCAGTCATCTGAGTGTTGCTTTAGGCTGTATCTCTACTTATCAGCACTATTTACTTGCAGACATTTAAAGCAAATGGGAAGTGAAATGTCTTTAATCTTCCTTGCAACAGATCAGTTCAGCTTCTTCAACATATCAAACAAATTAGGAGAGCCAAGGCTGAATTAGTGCACTAAATCCAACATCCAGTTCTGCAAAACTTAAGATCTGAAGACACTATTTACACCTGATAAAATAGGATGTCAAATACCAACTCTGAAGAGATAAGTTTTATGTGTGAATCTGGGCTTGGAAGTCACAGAAATTGTCATCGCAACAGGTGAAAGTTTTTAATTACCAGCTTTGTCTGCCCTTTACTCTCATAATAAAAGATGGGATTCCTGGTTCCTCCTCAAGTTAGTGCTTCTTCTTGTAGGACAATTACCCTACAGCAGGATTTCAATTTTTATCTACCTAGGACAGATGAAATAGGCTGAAAGAGCAGGTGTGGCAAAGAGACCACTGTGTGTAAAAGGATGGTATGATTCAGAAATTTGCAAGTTTTCTTTCCTTTCTTTTTTTCCTTTTCTTTTTTTTTTCCCTGCATTGCTCAGATTTCCACCAACTCTCACCAACAACATAACTTTAACCACACCTTTAACCAGGAGTTTGAGATTTTGGTATTTTTTATCAGGAACTTATTGTAAAATACTCATAAAATATAGGATCTTTGGACTATCCTAGCAGGGCAGAAGGAACTCAGCTGAGACACAGAGCCAGCATTATCCCCAGAAGCAAAGGAGCAGTCCTACTCCAGCAGTTCTTCAAATTTATTTAAAAACACTGCTCTTACAGAGAGTTACAAGCACAGTCGTTTCTCTGAGACTTCTTTTTGTTCTTTGTTTCGCTGATTTGAAATAAAAGTTATCCATTCTGTATTGACCTTGTAGTGCAGGACTTACAGTGTCCCCTTGCAGAGTTTGGATTGATGCACAGAACAGCTGGTACCACTAATACTAATGGATTTCCTGGTTTTAGTTCAAATATGGTCAACTTTTAGTTTAGTTCTCACTAAATCTGAAGGTAGGTTTTTCATATTTGTTTTTCTCCAGTGGGAGTCATAGGCTTTAAACACACTTTTAGAAATAAAAAGAGAAAGAAAAGAAATAAGGTGGGGGAGGGGAGGGTGGAGAGAAGGAGCACTTTTTATATGTTAGAGAAAAATGTGTACCATTTTCTCTCCTCCCTGCATTTTACTCCACTCCCTTGAAAGATCCTAATCAGAACCCTAGAACTGACCAGATGATTTGTGAGACCCCAGTGAAAACATGTACTGGAATGAAAGAATTTAAAACTTAATTATATACATTCAAGAAAATATCTGTCAAAACAGCTTCAAAGATTTAATTAACTGTATACGGAGTGAGAAGGGGTCAAACCACCATTAGCACAGCACTATATGAAGTTTCATTCCTCTCTAAAATGGGGGACTGCTGAGGAGTGTGCACAGACCGATAGCCGGATCCTTCTGGGGCTCAGTGACAACCTGAGACTCATGGGAACTGCAGCCCTTGGTGTGCCAGTCCATCCCTCTGCAGGACATAGTCCAGTCTGGAGAAAGCTTTGGAAGCGGTTCAGCACACTAGAGAATCAAGCATGCAGGACGCAGGGATGTGTTTTTAAATTCAGCTAAGGCATTTAGATTTTAACTCGCTTACAGCTTCACATGTTCAATAGCCTATGTTTAATTTAAAGACAGGGAAGGAAGACACAGTCCTCTTTCATACTTGTGGAAACTGCAGTATTTACTTATTCCTTCTCTCCATTCAGACAAAAGCCATTTTTTTTTATTTCAAGAACAGCAAGAACATGTCTGTGTAGGATCAAAAATCCATGCTGCTCTCGAAGCTCAGAAATAGGCACTTAAGGCGAGTGCAGACTCTTTGTTTTGAGCTAGCCATCCATTTCACAATTCAACTGCTTTTTACTTTTATCCCAGCATCTTCCCATCCCATATTGGATTCATTCAGAAATGAGCATTCAGTTGAACAAACTCAAGAGAGACCTCAACACAAGGGAGCCTAGTGTCCCCCTGTGTTTCTCCACCAGTTTCTATAGATATCTCTCCCACCATCCATATAGTTTTGTGATGGCACCATATAAACTCTGTATACTGCTGTATCCTCCTTAAATAGAGTAGGGTTCACCTTCGCTACCTGACCAAAAGAACACATGATGGCATGATAAAGATTATTTCCAAGTCTAGAAAAGTAAACGACCAGAATGGAAAGTCAATAAAACAGTATGTTCTCATTTGGGATTGATACTATGGAGGGAAAGTTTAGCACCTGGAAAACAATTCTTTATGTAGTCAATAAACTGAATATAAAAAGAAGATATAATAGTCTCAAAGCATACGCTTGGCCACAATAAGTACGTTCAAGGTAAGTTCTTCTAAAGGTGCTTCAGGGACCGTTTTTATCAGGGCATTTCTGAAACTAAACAAAACTATCCTTGTTCCATATGAACATCCTATTCCTGTTATACTGCTTTCATGGAGAACAGTCCCTGAACAGCTTTCAGGAACTCATTTCCTTAATATGAATTGTTCTCATTGGAACCAATCTGATGATCATTACAGAGGCTCACTAGCTGGGAGTGGAATGTGCTCAGGAATGAGGTATAAAAGTCTTTACATTCCTCCTCTCTATGTGTAGTAGATCCCCACACTATTTGGTAGCAAAGCAATTTTTAAGGTGTTTTTGTCTCTGCTTCAGTAGAGGCAAGAGCAGCATAGGCACTTATCCACAGCTGTGCTTTGGTGGCCTTTACTCATAACAACAAGCTCCATTCCACCAGCACTTGATTAAGCCTTTGCCCCAGTGTGGGTGGTTTGTCTTTTACCTGATCTCCCAGAGAAAAGCCATTTTGCAGTTTTGCTCTGCATACTTCTTGTTTCTTCCTCTTGCTCCTGGAAGAGCACCAGATTTGCTCTTAAACTCCAGAGAGAAAGAAAGGCCAAATAATAAACATCTGCCTAACATGAGCTTGAATTGTAGCCAACTTTGATCCTCGTCAACATTGATTTTAGTACTCTGATTATAGACCCAACCCACAGCTTTCTTTTGATCTTTTTTTCTGAGTATTTCTCTACCTTGATGCACTGATGATGGGACAGTATTTGTCTTAAGCACTAGCAAACCCTTCATCTGGGTTTCTGGCACAGGCATCCTGCCGACATACATTAAAGGTATCAAATGTCTCTGTTTCCCAATTGTTGTTTCATATTTTGGTGTTTGCAGAGACTGGTAAATGTGTTTTTCAATTATCAGTCACCCACATTTTGGTATCAAAACACTATAGGGACTGTTTATTAATTCCTGCTGTTCATTTTCTCAAAACCACTATTTTAATGGATGTAATTATGGCTCATGATTAAAACCTAGCAAATTCTGTTCTAAAACAACGATGTGTGTGCATGTAAGTACTAAAACCAGCCATCTAATAGTGCCAGCATCTGAAATATTGTAGTTCTGAAGATAGATTAATAGACCTGTAATCTATTTACTGCTGGTACGCTCTCATATTTTACTACATATTTTAATAAGCAGCTATTTAAACTTACATACGCGCACATGTTGACTATTAAGGTAGTTGATCCTTGAAAATGCCATAATTCTTGTTTTTACACAGCCATATCACTTTTCCTTTTCTTCGTAGGCATGAAGACACTGTAAATATCAAATTTGTATGCATTATCTTTGATCCGTGTTGTTGCTATTTAATATTAGGCAGGAATTAGGAAATGTTCCAACTTCTGTGAAGACTGCAGTAAGATAATACAATAACAAATTTATTCATAGTACATTTATTGCTAAAAAATAGCATCTGCTAAGCTAGAACAGAAAGTTATGATCTTCCTCACTTAGCAGATAAGTGAATTCTATGGTCACTGTGTAGAATCTTTGGAAAATACTAATGTTTCCAACAGTCATTGCATCTGTGTCATGTCAGCATGCATGCACACAATGTCGTGGTGTGGTTAAAGTGCAATGATTTTTAACACCCTTTTGAAAAATATTAGGACGTGTCAGGCATTTTAAAAATTCTGGACGCCATTTTTGCAACACAACCTCTTAAATATGACATCTTTGTCTTCAGCAAGTCACCTTCTGGAACTGAAGTAGCTGAAGAGAAAGAGAAGCCATTCTGAACATGTGTATTTGGAGCTGAACTGCAGATTGTTTTCTTTACCTCAGTGGTATTTTGTGCTTAAAGCACCATCTGCAGCTATGCCTGTTGTTAAGAGTTCTCTTCATGAGCCAGCTTTTATAGTTTGTTGCCAACATTTAGCAGTCTCACTGTAATGCAGGGAGATCTAACTTTAGCATATGCCTTCTCATAGAAAAGTGTCCCACTCTTTGGGAGACAAAGTATCAGGAAGCAGAGGAGGCATCATCCTACACAGGCTGGGAAGGAGCTGCAGAACTGCACTTGAAACCTGGCTCTATCCCAGAGGTTGAAAACCAATGTGATGGTGCATTTATATGAGTGTTTCAGGGAAAGATGAACAGGATTCTCCATACAGCTGGACAGAATCACTTGTAAGCTGCTGAGATTTACCCAGCAGTGCTTTAAGAGGTTAACCTTTTGGAGGTTAATGCACTTGGGTTTTTATGGGTTTTCTGCACTGGATATTTCTCTTATGGATGTATTCCCAGAAGAGAAAATACAATAACACTAGCTCCTAGGCTTCCATAACTGCCTGCCACCAGGAACAAGCTAGAGAAACTGCAGGTTGCAGCAGTGATGGAGTATTGAATTGGAAACATGTCAGACTTTGCATGGAAATTATCTGCTTCTCACAACCTGCGATCTATGCAGACTGGATATAGTATGAGAGTATCTTCTTTATATTGTAGAATATTCATTCTAGTATTCCTACTGTCTCAGTTTTTTTTCCCTTCCCTTCCCTTCCCTTCCCTTCCCTTCCCTTCCCTTCCCTTCCCTTCCCTTCCCTTCCCTTCCCTTCCCTTCCCTTCCCTTCCCTTCCCTTCCCTTCCCTTCCCTTCCCTTCCCTTCCCTTCCCTTCCCTTCCCTTCCCTTCCCTTCCCTTCCCTTCCCTTCCCTTCCCTTCCCTTCCCTTCCCTTCCACAGAAATAACTATGTAAGCAAGCATTTTAGCAAAGATTTTAAATACAGTGGTAACTGTGTGCTTGAAAGACTAAAGATTGTCTTAATAACCTCTCAAATTCAAATAGAAACTCAGAAAAATAACATTTTTCTCTACAAAATTAGGATTTTTTCATTTTATTTTTCTCCCATTTACAATCTTTGCAGTTATTATAGGTATGAAATATGCAATAGATAGAAAAAGCTGACACTTTATTTAAATTCCCCCTTAGATTTTAATCTTCAAGCTTGTTACATTAATATCTTTTCCAGGTATAGTATTTTCCAGGATACTTCGTACATGTGCTCGTGGCTTGTAAGTGATATGAATTTGGGCTTTAATCCTTCTTGTTCAGAAAATTCTCGTGACAAACTAACTGTTCAATGAAGCTGCATGTGTAACACTCCTTGAATGTGTATTTGAAAAGAAATGCATAACTTTTTATGTCAGTGGTGAGAAACATGACTTCAAAAATAGTCCATAGCCAAAGGGAATTCCAAGCATGCATGCTTTTAAAAATAATTATTTTCCTTTTAATTCGTTAAAGTCATCACACAGGATTCAAATGGGAAAATGTAGTTCAGCTTATCTGAATAGAAAGTAATGAATACCAGATTTATAAATGAGGCATGCTTTTAAAAACATGACTTAAAAAAAACTGAATCAACAGGAATGCACTGAGACCAAGTCTGCACATCTGAGTCAACACATCCAGAGTACTTACAAAATACAGGATCACAACCAATATTATTTTCAAGTCATATAAGTAAAGAAAGTTATCTAGTTCTCTTTTGTCTTACCAAGTGACAACACTGGGAAAACAACTGAAAATTTCCAGTTTGACTATGTCATATTACAAGCTTAAGTGTTGACTGGAGAGATCATTTTTGAGAGTCAATTTTTACTGTCTTCCAATGGAGGATATCATGAGCTGTCTATAATTTAGAAGCAATGGTTCCACTTAAGACTGTCAGACCTTTCAAGAGTTATTATTGAAATAGAAAAGATAGAAAACTGACCTTGAAGAGAGCACATGACATCCAGGAATAGGTCCTCTTCCAATAGTAATCTACCAAGGTGGGATTGAAGTGAACGAGGCAATAAATCTTTCAAGCTTGTGTGTTTTTTTAGGTAAACAGTAAGTTTGTAGGCTTCAGGATCACATATGTCTCTTTGATTTGTACCACTTTGAGCAAATATCTCAAAAAAACAAAGCTGTAAATGTTGATCTTGTTCTACAAGAAGTATTCAGATTGAATCCCTCCAAACTTGCAAGCATGTCAGCACCTGCAATGTAAAACATTAAAGCTTTTACAATTTGGAGTTTAAATTAAATTGTTCATAGCAAATAGTATTGCTATTTATTGCAATTAAAATCACTTTTATTTGTGTGGTACCTACACCAGTGCAGGACTGCATTATGCCCGGCTCTGTATAATAGCTCACAGCCTAAACAGACAATGGAACAGAAAGAACAGAGAATAACCAGTATAAGTACCATAAACATCTTTTTCAAACGAAATCCTTTTAGAGGCCTGGAAGGAAGAAGGTAGTTACATGGGGCTGGCTTGCTGGCTGACTTCCAGAGAAAGAAATAGAATATATGAGGAAGATGAAATGAAAATCAAATGTAGACAGAATACTTAATCTTTTCTTCTCTAGAAAAGATCAAAACTCTCTTCCCCCTAGCAACAGCTAAAAATACACAAATACATTCCTAATATTAGTGGCAAAGTACTTATAAGGAATTACTGCTTTGTCATAAGGGTAATATATTTTCTTGTTGCTTTACTTTATCCATTACATTAAGTGTCTAGAGAACACAACTAACAGACTCCACAATATTTGGGCTCTTCATAAACAAACTGAACCAACCTCTTGTGTGTAGGCAAAAGGGAAGAAATAAGTAAATTCAAAACAGAAACTCAAAATTTGCAGCAGACACTTTTATTGTGTTAGGATACTTTTCCAATAAAGTGAATTGTTCAGTGAAGAAAACACTTAGCACATAAGCCACGGAGAAGAGTACCTGCACAGAACAGTTAACTGAAGGTTCATTTGGGGATGGATGGTGAAGGTGTAACAGAAATATAGCTGAGCATCATGACAGAAACAGAAAGGCTCATAACCAGAAATGCAAACTACACTTATGATGCTGATAACAACAGGCTGATGAAGTAGTGGGTTACTTTTGTTGTACGTAAGTGCGAATACATGTTTGGAAAAAAAAAATCTAGGCTATACAAAATCACTGGTGGTCTCTCACTGGTCATTACCAGCCAGGAACCAAGGAACAGACAATTCTGTGTAAAGGTCCATTCGTCACTCGGGGGCCAAACAGCAAACCGACTATAATTATGTCTCTGTCCACTGTGTTTCCACATCTCAAACCTTTTATAAGGATCTAATCCCTTATCCCCATCACCCTCATTTGAAGAAAGCTTATCTTAAAACTGGAGAAGGTGGCAACCACCAGAATTATGGAATTACTGTAGAGAAAGGATGTTTAATTTGAAAAAAAAAAAAATATGACTGAGCTCTATTAGCTTATGGAGAGCTGGGCAGGATAAGTAGAAGATATTTGTGCATGGTATTTTCAAATGCTCCTTAGGAATTCAGCAACTAGCATCTTCAAAATAAACAATGGTCCTTCATAAAATGTGCAGAGAAGCCTTAAGAACTCATTGCCTCAGCCAAAAACAGATGCTACACATTTACATCAGTGCAGTTGTTTTTGTGTTCTTGCAAAGCACAATTTCTGTAGGAAAAGTAGTGGAGAACCAAACTTTCATAAATCCTTTGATTTGCAATGAAAAATCTAAAGCCAATTTTTCCTTCTAATTGCGAACACCCTCTCTGCTGAGATTAGAGTCTGTTCCAGCTGTAGATCCTGACTGCATATCCCTCATGCTAAACAGTCAGCAATTAGAGTACTGACTGTCAGAAAAAGAGACAGTGTCCAGGCTTTAGTGATTTCATCACCATCAGCTGTTTTTGTGTACCTCTCAAGGAACACCCAGGATTTAGATCCTAATCCAGTGCACTCGTAACTCTCATGACTTGCGTCTCCACTTTCTGAACTAGTCACCAGCTGCTTCTTCACTATGGCTGGAATCAGAACATACATTTCATCTCCCCTAAGGCCTGAACACAATAATATTTAAAACAAAGCCTTAACTGTTTAACTGGTTGCACATTCTGTGAGAGTGTAGCAACAAAATCACAGAATCAAAGTCTTGTAGGGGTTGGAAGGGACCTCTAGAGACTATCGAGTCTAACCCTCAGTAAATACTTAAAAAGACCAAGAAGTTCTTAGCAGTGGAATCACAGAAACATAGAATAACAGAATAGTTGGGTTGGAAGGGCCTCTTAAGCCCACCCAGCTCAGACCCACCAGCTCAGGCTGCCCAGGGCCCCAACCAACCTGGCCTTGAGCACCTCCAGGGATAAAAAGAACAGTAATTATTCATATTAACAAATAGCATATCAAAAATGTGTTAAAAATTGCTCTAGAATATCACAAAAATATACTAAAGGTCAGACAGAACAGACCCTGGTGTCATAAAACTAACTTGCAGGAATAACTGGGACCAAAATGAGTAAACTAAATCCATAGTTTGGAAAACTGATCTTGAAAGTGATAGCCCTAGGTTATTAGGGTAATTTTTAACATTGCCATATCCCCTTCACTCTTCAACCTTCAACGTTTTGAAAATAAATAAATAGATAGATATAGATAGATAGATAGATAGATAGATAGATAGATAGATAGATAGATAGATAGATAGATAGATAGATAGCTATTCTTTAGCTACCCTTCAGTGAGCATTGAGAATTGGATCTTATGCTGATGGGTCAGGGAGAGACACTGACATTATTTCAAAGATAAGGTGGGAATTCTGTTTCCGTCCAGCCCTCTGTCTCCTTCCCAGTTGAGAGTCCTATCTGTTCAAACTCAGAGACCTTGAGTGCATGACATTTTAGAAACAGGAAAACTCCTCTGGGGCAATATGCCATCCATGACATAGTGGTCAAAAATAGAGCACTGTAATTAGATAAATAGGCAGACAGACTGGATAAAGGCAAGAGACAATCTCAAAACATACCTAAGAGGGGGAGGAGGAGAAGATTATAAAACACAGAATTTGACATACTTGCTATTTGTCATGTTTTCTAGCATGTATGCGTCACTTTTTAGGTTGACAAATGGGTTTACATTACGTTCAAGGGCAGCTAAAGCTAGGTAAGATACTTTGCTTAGCTCAAGTTTTCCTGTATTCTGCTTATTGCATCCTGGTTGTTTGACCAGAGAAAAAATATTGCACAGACCTCAAATTTCAAAACTACCTTTGTTTGTTGCACTTTTCTCACAAAAGTACCCCCCTGTCACTAATAATTCTAAGAGCCAGCTGCAGACACAGTACTGTGGGCATAAGGTGGCTTCCTGAAAATTTGGGTAATCATAAGCATTGCACAAGGATACATTGGCTTTGTTCAAATATTTCATTCTGCAGTAAAAACAGCACAAGGACTTCTCAGAAAACATCCACTATTTTTCATGCCACAAATTAAGTCAATTTTTCTGTAGAAATATGCTGAGATTTCTAATTCGCTCTAATGTAAGTCTCTCAGGTTTTAGGTAACTTGTCATACAAATCATTTAGTTCAGACTGTCTACATGCTTTTAATACAATCCCTCAAGGACCCTAAAAAAATATTTATTTTTTCCCCATTTTCTGCCCTAAGACAATTCATTTATTTATTTCTTTGTTTCTAATGCCTGTTTGGAAATTGTTCTAAAGGGGGTAGAATTTTGACCCGATCTGATGGGGGCTTTCTAAATGAGAAATTCTGGAGAAAAAAACAGATTTTTTCAAACACTACCTATGTTGGTAAATGTTAATGAAACTTTTACAGGGATGGGATCTCAAACAGAATTTCCACTATTTCTAGGATACCTGAAAAACTAAACTCTCCTCAACACTGAAATGCCAGACTCCAATTGAGAGTTCTTTCTTTCTTAGTTAAAGGAGCATCAGGGATGAATGAGAAACACCTGAAAGAAATTAACTCATTGAATACTGCTTGAAGGCAAAGCTTTAGATCTCAGTTGTACCGTTTTCCTGTAGAGATGGCCCATGCATAAGACTTCTTTCTGAAATGAAGGTACTCAAAGTAGTAGTAGTCGTAGTGGTAGTCATAGGAAAGTTATCCTGCTTTTTGTCTTGGAATGGAATCTCAAATAGTTTTACAGGGTGTCAAAATCACATCTTGTTCAGTTCTGGAGTTTTACCTTTGGTGTCCTAGAGTTTGTGGGCCATAAATTTTGAGAATGGGGATATTTCTGGATTTTTTTTAACTTTTTAAGCTCAGAACAAAGGGATTCTGTTAAGATAAGGATGGCTGCAGCTTCTTTGTACTAAGTGATGCTTCTGTGGCAAGTGTAGCTGCAAAAAGGAGAAGGAATAATGTTTGTTTGCACACAATTTTCAGTTACACTCTTTCAAAAATGTGTTTATAAAATGTTCAGGGATAAACTTCACCATTCCTGAAGGAAGTTTAGAAGTAGATAAGTGACAACGTTAGCAGAAAATTCATTCTGCAAACTGCTTTTGCTGAAATCTGAACATTTTAAGGCTTTTCCCATGCTGTGTAGTGAGAGAGATCTCTTTATATTAATTTGGACTTCAGAGATGTCACATGATATGAACACATTCCAAAAGCTAAGATACAAGATTACTCTTTAACCATAGAACAAACCAACAGGAATTTTAATCAAGACAATATCCAATAATGACTGAATGTTTTTGGAGGGATTCCAGAATACACATTTGGGAATTTTAATCTTGATCGCCTTTGAATTTTGTAAAAAATATTTTAAAGTTCGGGGAACATGCCACTTTAGCTAGTTCCAGAAATGAGCCTTCTAAGGTATTAAAGTGTTTCATCTGTTCAGATGTTGAATATTGCAAATCTGTTTCAGTAATTCATACCAGATAAGTTTAGGGTGAATGAGCCCAAGTGAAGAAACTTGCTTCTCTTAAAGTAGTACAGCAAGTCGAAAATGGAAGAAAATACAACTAAGCCAGACATTTTGTAAAATCATCATTTCTTCAGAAGATACAAATACAAATGCCTAAGAAATTACTTCCAAGTTTGTGTGTCATACTGAAGTTTCTGATGCTCTGTACAAACTTCCCTATGTTTACAGATGCATCTATGTATCTGCATTTTTTATGTTTGAAGTATTCAGAAAACTTGATTATTGCTTTAGAAGAGATCATGGATGTTAGTTCATCACGATTTTAATGCTGTAGGCTGCATTTGTTGTTGTTTTTTGGTTTTCACTAGAAACAGATTCAAGGAAAACAAAGAGCCTGTTGTAAACTCTGTTGTATACTCCTGGAAATTTTGAGAGTATTAAGCCGTATATATTACCATAAAATATTTGGCGTATCTGTCCCCCAATTTCCATTTGAAGTCATTTCATATGTAACCAACTTAAAGCAATTTAAAGCAATAGAAGTTGCTCATTTTCAACTTGCAACTTGTCTCAATTGGAGTAGCAATATGGGTATCGATAAGAGATTATATTTTGGACATACAGAGATTTAGGCTTCTTAGGATAAAAAAGGGGTATTTTAGAAAGGTGCTAATCTTTACTTTCTAGGAAGAGCCAGCTTCCAGCTATTTTGTCACCTGATTATGATGGTGTCTAATTATTTTAATGGGAAGTGGTAAGAGCCTATGAAGAGGGAAAAGTATTCTTATCTTTGTTTCTTTGTTGTATTTTTAATATAGATTGCTGCTCCTTTGTTTTTCTCTTGTAGTCAATCACACAACTTGATCTCCTCTGTGCAGTGAAAGTTTAAAAGCCCAATTCTGTAAGCTATAAAACAAACTAAGCACAGAAAGGAATTTACAGTATGTTAAAAGAATAGGAGAAGAGACTAATAGAGTTGTATGCATTTCAAGGATAGATATAATCAAGTGTGTACAATATAAAGCAGAAGGTTCATAATGATTGAAAAAGGAGAAGGAAGAAAAGAGCTATTTTGTAGTAGCTGCATGAACTCTGGCTGAACCTTACTATTTGGCAGCCTCCAGTAAGGACAGCCTAAGATGAGGCATTAGGGTTTGAATCTGAGAAGCTGACATCAAGCAGACAGCAAGACATGATATCTTATTTTCCTGAGCTATGCTGACACAAATTGAACTCCACTTATTATTTTCTTATGCCAGTAAAGTTGCATTTGGCATTTAAGCATTTTGCTTGCAGATGTTGGAGTGCTGGTTGTCTTAATTTAAATAATTTGCAGATTGTTTGGTAGTATTAAAAGATAGAAACTCATTCTTCATATGAGTCCAATTTTATAGGCTTAATTTTTTTTTTCTGACCTTGTGCAAGGTAAGAATTTGATATTAAATCCAAGTAGCCCAAGGATATAGAGCCCATTTTCTGTTATTCAAAACTAGGTGAGGTGAAAGTTGCCTTTCAGCTACTTAACTTCTTCAAATATGAAGAAAAGATGAAAATTCATTCACAATGATTTGAGCAATGAAAAGTGAGTGTTATTTCTCTGTTGGACAATGTTAATCAGAACAGTTTTGTCCATTGTACATAAATAATATGAATTTAATACTTTTAATGTGCTTCTCATTCTTCAAGGGAGTTATGTATGACTGTAACAAATGGATACCCCTTATCATAGGCCTTAATAGATAGTCGATGGCCATTGTTACTTTGGTTCATATGATGCTTAAACCTTTTAAGTCATGACGATATAGATGGCATAGTGTTACTTTTCATAAAAAGAGTTGTCTTTCTGTTGTACATTGCATTGTTTTTATTTGCATGTTTGTATTCCTAATCAAAACATTCTAAGAGTATGCAAGTGATTTTTTTTTTTTTTTTTTGAGAAGAGAGTAAGATGTCAGTTACAATCCCCTAGGGCAAATGGAGAGAATGGAGAGAATTCATAAAGATTTAGAAAAAAAATGTAGTGCTTTATAATGAAATGTACTTCATGTAATTTATGACTACAGTTTAGTAGTCATCCATTTTTCCCATGCTGTCTAATTGTCTAGGGGAAAAATATTTTTACTAAGAAACAATATGAAACTCATTTTCATTCTTTAAAAAGAGTTGTCTTTGAGAAATACAGGGCCATGTTGTCAGATTATTCTAATGACCTAAGAAAGCGTGGCCCAGGACTAAAGGCTGGAACGTAATGCTGGTCTCATAGGTCTGGTGAAGGCAGAGAGCGTCCTGGCAATATCAGTGGAACAAGGATTTGTGAAAGGGCTCTCACCCAATTTGTAGGTAACTTTTCTGCGAATCACTCAGAGTCTTGTTTTTTGTCTCTAAAACTTGAAGTAATAATGTCTGTCCACATCTCTAAAAAGCTTTGAAATCACCGTTTGAGAAATGTTGCACGTTATGAATAGCAGAAATATATAGAAGCTATTGGGACAAGAGATAACTGGTCTACTCTGCTTTCAGACCAAGTTAAATATCAGTCTGTACAAAGTGATTTACCTAGGTTTCAGTGAGTTACTTATGAAAAATGTGATAACATATGTCAAATCATACTGTGTATCTTACCTAAAGCAATATTTTAATGTTTTTTGATAGATTGCCCAGAAAGTCATTGGAAAAATGTGTGTCTGTGTGTTGTCCTACCAGGGATTAATGGGAGCAATTAAGAAATATACAGACATTGCAGAAAATTAAGTGATTTCTTTGTCTTCACAATAGAGGATGCTGGGTGACATATCTCCTCTTCTCCGCAAATAAAGATGAGATACTGTCAGACGCTGCTTTATCAACAGAGGACATATTAGAACAGAAGGAGAAAATTAGAGAGTAACTAGTTATTTAAGTAGAAGAGCATATTTCCAGGAGTTCCAGAGTAGAATATTTGAATTGCTACAAAACCTAAAATTCAGAATCATTAAAATCCATTACTGTGCCTGATCACCAGTGACTATCTTTAATAGCAGGAACTATAGATGATCCAGGGAGTTGAACAGAAATTTCTTAATATCAAGAGTATTGTGAAACAAAAATAAATAAATGAAAATCATAGTAGATCAAAGGCAGTGTCTATCTAGGAAAGAAAAACATACCTCACTAATCTATCAGAGTTTTTCAGACACTCTGCTCACAAAGAGAAAATGTAAAGCACCTTCTACAGTATTCTGAAAAGAGATTATTGAGAAGTGGTTAGAAAAAGAGAAATTATTTTGAAGATCAGACACGAGCAGCTCATCTACACAAGGTCTGCAAGTACTACATTATCAGTTTCTGCTCAAGTCCTTTTGAACAAACTCTTAGTGAATAATTTGGAAATGGGTTAAATAATACTTCACCAATGCAGACACAAATGGGGAAGGATGAACCTAAGTAACCTGTCCAGTAAATCATGTAATGATTTCCAGAGTCCCGGAGAAGTTAAGTTATGGAAGGGAAAGGTCATTCTATGCTTATGCTGTCTTCTGCGTTATTTTCCTGAGCACATACTGTTGGGCACTGTCAAGGAAAAAGTAGTGGGCAAGGTGGATGCTATTCCAATCTTGTTTGTGCCTGTTCTTCTTTCTAAGCAGAAATAAATTGCATAACACTGAAGACTTTGAATTTAAAGTTTTGATATTAAATTAAACTTGAACAGAGGAAATGGATATGCGTACCATTGGAACCAAACTGAGCTAGGGCATGTCATGGCTTTCTTTGCCTATGGTTTTTTCCACAACAGGACTTTCTCCTTGTTACTAGTGGTCCAAAGCAGCTACAACTAAGTATTAAATAGCACAGAAAACAGATGCATATTCTGCATCAGAGTAGAGTGAAAACAAGCATGTGACAGGGATAGTTTATCTGGACAATGTATGAGTGAGGTAAAGCTGGTATAAAATTTATTCCAGAAAACCAAGATGCATAGCCAGTGCTAGAGTGCTACAGTTCCATTTCTTTCTCATGCATTGCTTTAGTTGTGCCAAAATAATGTAAATTGCCAATGTACTATTAAACTATTAAACCTGAGGCAATTTAGCACTGAACTTTTCTAAATCTCCTTCTGTCTTAGGATTTTTTTTTTTAATCCTATATATTCAGTCCTTTGCAGTCATCTCTGGTCAAGTGTTCTTATGTAGCATGGAGCTAATGAATTACTTCTGTATTCTGTCACTTAGACTTCATGAATCAGTCATCTCCTCCTGAAAACTGTTCTGGTCTGGATCTTTAACTAGTGCAAATTAGCACTGTGCCAAGAAAATCTGAGGTGATACAATACTGTACAAAAGTCAGGGATCCAACCCCATGCTTCTGCAGTACTATCACTCTAGTGTCATTTGTAAATGTTACAGATCTTAAGAGTTATATAAAGCAGATCATGTGAAAGGAGAAATTTAAATTGTCATATTTATGAAAGCTTTAACCTCCAGTCTACAGACCTAAGTGTACTATGAATGCTGCATTTTCCCTAAATTCTTTTAAGGAGCTTGTGCTTCTGACTTATAAAATAAGAAATGAGGGAATAAAAACTGAATGACCTTTTAATTTTTTAGTCAACTCCTTCAGTAACAAGTGTTTACTTCAAACATGGGCTTTTATTCCTTGGAAGCCTCTTACAGTAGTTTGCAGACATCCAAGAAATGAAGATAGGCTGTGCCTTGGTTTTCGGCTTGAAAGATATAACCATGGCAATGCTAGTGAAGAGAAACAGTCAAGGAAACTGGTAATTCAGAGGGAGGGAGACAAAAAGGGAGCTCTGAAATACTGCAAGCTAGTCTGGTACTTCCACAATGGTGTTCAGGAAATATCTGATGTAAGGCAGTGCTCAAGTCTAGTCTTTATTCGTGAAGATTTATAAATCTCAAATAAAATGAGCCGGATCTAATCATTTTATTGTACTTTGCATTGAGGCTCATCATCTCCAAAGCCAATATGATGAAAGACTCAATTTTCCCTGCATGGTAGCAATGTTCTGGGCGTTTCTGTTGTAGAGGGATGTGAACAGAAACAGGACAGACTTCTGCCATAATCTGTTTGGAAACTTATGGAATCTGAATATTAGGGTGGCATTCCTCCTAAGTTTCTATTTGCAATTAATAAACTGCAGCGAAGTATTGGTAGTCAATATAAAAGCATTGCTTTAGCAATGGAAGTGTGTCCAAATTCCCTCTCACTGAGCTCTACAGTCATTGTTAAACTTCATCCAGGGAGGAATTATTTCGTTTACTGGATAGAACAAATATGATGCAGTGTTTGGTGTGTTTTTGTAGCTTGGGGTGTATTGGGCAAGGAGATCCTTCCAAGAGCTTGAGAAACTGAATCTGTATCAGGAGATACAGGTATAGAGGAGGTGGCAAAGAAGGGAGATGTCTGCGCTCCTTAAATATAAGCATATTACACTGATATCAAAGAGAAACAACTGAGTGTCTAGAGAAGTTGTGATGATGAGTTAAAGGATGACCAAAAATGGGGAGGAAAAGCTTTATGGAGGTTCAATCCCACAAACCTCAGTTGCAGAGAACACTTCCTGATGCAGTAGCCAGACCTACATGAAGGTGAAGGTGGTGTGCACTGTTACACAACACAGAATGCTTCCACGTGCAACTTAGCAAGTGTTTTTTTTTTTCTCAGATGAGCTATTTCACATCAGCCTCATTCAGTCAAACCTTTGAGTGGGACAACCTTTGTAAGAAGGCAGCACTGTTTACTCTACTGGTGGCTCAGACATTTCCTGATGTATAACAGCAAAGAAACGGGATTTACAGTTGTGATATCATCTGACTTTGTATCCAGAATTTAAAATATGAAGGATAACATATGCTTTTCATGCTGGAGAAAAAAGGCAGAGGAATTATATTCTTGGCATGTAGGTTAGAAAATGGCAGTGTTGGTGAGATTGTATCTGTTATCTTCAAAATTACTTTAAACCAGAAGCTTGGGTAACAAAGGACAGAAGTTACTTTCATATTAGCATATATGTCATGTTTAATCAATCAAAAGGGAGTTGTAATTACTTTACTCTCTTCTTAGCGAACTTTAAAGAAAGGAAGTCATGAACCTATAAAGTAAATGTCATCCTGTTTAGATAGTTATAGTTTTATAGGTAATTTGTTGCAGATTTTATGCAGATAATTTATAATTATTTCCTTTCATGCACATCTTTTAGCCTGAAGTCCACTTTTAACACAAACATAAGGACTGCAGATGCAGGGAACATATCAATGAATCTAAGTTATTTATTTATTAATTACCAAATTTGGTGCACTTGCATTTACAAGTTTATCAGCCACTGTACTGCTACTGAACTTGGCAGCAGTTTGAACCACATCAGCACTATCAAAGTGAAAACGAAGCAGAGGTGATAATTAGCAGGTTTGGTTAGGCAATCTAAGACTTTCAGGATAGATCTGTGCAAGGAGGAATTCATTTCTTCTCCCAGCCTGAGTCTTTGGTAGCACTTCGTTTTGGATGCGATGCAATAAGTGGCTTCCAGCACATTGTGCTACTGCTGTGAGGGAAACAAATTGCATACTCAGTTGAGCAGGGAACTTTAAATTGTCAAATGTGTTGAACTGCACATACAGCAGCAAGACGACTGTATTTGAAAATAGTTTGAAATTGCCACAGCTGCTTGCCTTTAGCATGTTTCCTACCACAAAATAGTCTGTATTTTCTGCTTCATGGCTAAAACCTCTGTGTTGGAAATCTCAGGCAGTCCCAAGAAGCAAAACAGAAAGAGTATATTTATGCAAGATGAGATTTGTTACAATTGTTTGCTGGCATCATAAGATAATTTCTTTTTTTTCTTGCTCTTTAGAAACCTCTTATAGAGTTAAGAGGCAGAAAGCTAGTATTCGTAAATATTTAAATATGTTAAGCCAAAATGTGGATTTGATTTGTTACAAGTATTGGCAGTCCGTCTGTTGACTGTCCTTTCTTTTCCAACCTGCAATAAATTCTATGAAAACATATTATTTCATCACTCATTGGCCTGAACTGATTAAAATATGCACCAGAGAAGCACTCCCTAGCCATGAGAAATATCAATAGGACTCTGCAGTATCATATGCTTTTTATGTTGCTGTGGTACCCGTGTGTATAAGTGCAGCACTCTCTTAGGGCTCTGACTAATAGCACCGGTGCTAAATATCACCACAATCCTATGAGAACAGAAAGTCAGCTCTCTGTCAACAGCAGCACACAAGCAGTGATATAGCTAGTGCTGTGTCCACCTGCCTTCGACTTCCCAGTTGGAGTGCTGCATAGCCATTTACATCTGGCTTGATTAGGAAAACCTTTGACACAAGCCTGGAGTGAGGCTTAAACTTCTGCTCTGGATCCATAGGGAAAAATGCTTAACCAGCTTTAACCTCTCTCCAACTGCTCCCTTCTGGCTGTTATGAAACATGAATTCATCTGACCTCTTCAAGGTCTGTTTATATCTTCCTGTCTGGGAGATCCAGTCATTCCTTCCTTCAGCTTGCTGCAGACAAATGAATATCTCATGGCACTGTCATATAAAAAGCTACTTAAAACATTTCAAAGCCAAAAGGGCTGCTAGTTTATACTCTTTGAAAAATCAACAGAGTGTCTAAACAGCTCCATAATACAGAGAACTTCTACAGCTTGGATTTATTTCTTTCCAGCTCTGTAGTGTTTTTTTTGTTGGTTTTTTTTTTTTTTTTTTTTCCATTTGACCAATATGTTGTCTCGGTTAGCAGTATTTTTCATTTCAGTAGTAGTAAGGATTAACTTCTTCAACCAGAAGATGCTTCAGCTGCATGTCCAATTCATTATGTTATGAGACATTTTTCAAAAATGTTAAGCAGTCTGAATCCAAGAGCAGTGAACATCATCTGGAAGTACAGCCTACATGTTCCATGGTTCTGGTGTTGAAATACAAGAAAACATCAACAGCATAGAAGTTAGTGATCCTAATGACCACTTGTCAAATCATGGCTTACTGACAGATTTAAAGCTAGACTGTGAATAAAATTGGTGTTTCCTGATAATTTGATGTGATGTTGAGGGTAGGACCCAAGAGAGGTTAATCCTGTGCCCGGCCCAATTTTTGTTGTGCCTCAACCTTCTGCATCACCTGGATGTCAAACACAAGGTGCAGTATGTCCACAGTTCTGCAAACTGGACATAAACCACCCAGTTTTGCATTACATTTGCTGAAAAGAGGAAATTGAAGCCTTATCCATATACTGAAATACTGGATGGGAGTGGAGAGAAATGTTGAATATAAGTTGGCTTAAATGATGATAGCTTACAAGGAGTAAAACTAAGAAGCAAGATAAAAGGTAAAATGAGCATGCTTGTGATACAGAGCGTAAAAGGGATGAATATGGAGGTTTGTTACTCCTCCTGCCTTTGACGATAAATCTATAGTTTTCTCCCACTTTCAGCTGATTGATTCTACACTGCCTAACTGCAGTATGCTAACAGGAATAATTTAGGAATTGGTGGGTAGGCATAAATGTTCATCCAGTGCATTGGTGAGAAGAAAGGATTGTTAAATGAGAAACAGGACAATGCACCAAATTCGGGAAACGTGTGAAAAATAGTGAAGCTAAGAGAGAATTATGATAGTGTGAGGAGAGATGGGCTGTTATGGAAAAGCAAAGAGGAGTAGTGAAGTAAAAACAGACTAGAGGAAGTAAGTTAAAGAGTTTAGGAGGAACTAGAACAATGGAAGAGAAAAGAGGAGCCATCAAAAGAAAACATCAAGGCATGAAAGAAAGGCAGAGAGGAGAAAGTGTTTCCCTCATCATCCCAAGCTTTCACTCTGAGTGCCTGAAGCAGCCATGCCCCTGGGCTCCTCACAGCACCCAGAGCTCTGGCCACCCTGTCTGTGACCAGAGCAAAATGGCTGTTCTTGGGCTTTAAGTAGCAGAAATAGAGAACTATCTTAGCTTTTTAATCCCTGTTTTGCCAACTGTATATTACACAGACTAAAGAGCACACAGCACCTATAAACATCAGTTCAGACAAAAGTTTGGGGGAGAAGAGGATTTCAAAGGAGCTAATTAAATTCATGGAAAAACACTAAATAATCAAGGATTCTGGAGTCATATACGTACTTAAGAAATGAAATAAATCCCATAGTGATTACTCATATATTCAGTGTAACTCCATATATACATTTAATCCAGGTGTGATAACATTATTTTCATCTTTAATCTGATTTATGTGCAGTAATAATGTCTTGTTAAAATCTAGTCTACACTACCTTACAACAAGCTGATAGACTCAATCCTGTAGAATATTAAAGCTGAAAGGTACATTTCCTAGCAATAAAAGCTGCATTATCTGAGTAGGGAAAGTACTTCAAAAATTTTTCAAAAGATAGCTCATATTTTTTTGGTTTCAGGTCATGCTATTTTGACCAGGATATCTTACTGAATTATTCTATGGTTTTACCTCCTTCCCCCATATAAGCCTATACATTTTTATATTTTCTAGAATTTCTTTGGGGGCTGTTTCCTTTGTAACATATGAGAATATTTTAATTTGGTTTCTTCTCCATTCCAATCATTTGGGGTTAAATTTTCTCTAATAGCCTAATCCCAGTCCAAATAAGTTTAATGAGAAAACTCCAATGTGATAAAATGGAGCCACATTTTCCCTTTTAAGCCTGCACAGCTGACTTTTCTGGCATAATTGTGTCATTCAAGGGTAGGATGAGGTGTGATCTGTGACTGGCATGAGCAAAAGCTTTGAGTGTTGCTGCAGGTAAACAGGTAAAAATACCTATTGCCATTTCCACTTCATTCAGTGGAACTGAAGAAAAGTTATTGTATTGAAAGTGGAGCTTTGTTGCTACACGTGGCTTACTCAGCCTAATGATTGGATATTTGTACTCCAGCAAAATCCTCCAAGCATGGGCCTGGATTGAATTATACCCATGTAAATTGAGCCTAATTCTGTTGGAGATTTTCAGCAAAGAGCCTACTCACTCTTCGTCTGTGCCACGCAGCTGGAAAGTTAGCCAGGGCAAACTTATCTATTCTCTGTGAAAAGAAGACCTGTGCTGGCAGCCCACCACAGCTCTCTCACAGAGATGAGGTCAGTACTCATCAGGTCACCATGTTCCCAAAACGCAGAGCTGAGGCAGCGTGACAACCTCTTGCAGGCATCCTATTCTCACGTGCTTTCTGTTATGCCTCTTCACTTTGATCTGCTCTGCCTGCATCAGTGAGATCAAAGAAAAGCTGAGCTCTGCCTCTTATCTCTGTGCTCCTGTGTCTTTTCTTTCTTTTTTCCCTCTATTTCTGACAATTGGACAGTGGAGGGAAAGCAAGACGTGGAGGGGACTCTTCCAATAACCCCAGACACATCCAACCCAAATGCATTGCGTCAGGAGGAGGCTTTTTCCCCGCAGTAGTTGACTGCTGAAAGATGTTAGAGGCTGGGGAAGCTGGGTTTCAGCATTTAGCTTCACAGGAGCAATATCTTAATTCTAATTGAGTACATAAGGCTCAAAGGAAGCATTAATAGAGTTGTAGGCATTTTGTTCTGAAGAGGCAACAGTAGGCCTAAAAGTTGTGATGATTTAGTTAATGAGTGTGAAAGTTGTACTTTTCTAGGAAATAACTTTCTGAGATACTGATACTGTCCTTATAAAAAGCAGATTTCTGGATAGGAACCACTTTCTCACAGCTGGAAGAGGCCTAACCTAAGCCAGATTGGTTCAGAGTTGTCCCTGACAACAGAGTTTTGCCCTTAAGTCATGCTTTACACATCTTATCCTTTTGCTAAGTCTTTTCTCAGTAGCCACTTAGAAGAAACATAACTATGATGTTCCTACTTAAATGGTCTTTGTCTTTTCATCACCTGCAACTTTCAAGTGAAAGAAACCATCTGGAGTTCCCAAAAAGTTGGCGTTTTAACTTTGATCTGGGGCACACTTTGAACCAAACCTTGCTGCTGTCCCTTACTGTACTCGTGTTTTGTTCATGGCATTGAAGTCCATGGAGTGCCAGTTGAAGGATGCAATCCAAGAGGCAGAACCTGATCCCAACTGCTGCTACATCCCAGTGTTGATGGGCACTCAACTCCCAAAGTGGTCCAAAGCAAAACCTCTGAGACCTTGCTGTGGACTGACAGCCAACTCTTTCTCTTTACTTGTGTTCTCTTATGGCATGATGCTACTTGCTTAGTATGACCACTGGCACACTTTATTTGAGGAGCTTGGTTCCTACTCTGGCAGAGAATTATTTCTGATTACATCAGCTTCTCACAGAATTTGTTGAACTCTCCATCTCATTTTGCATTTCTTTAACACTTCTGGATACGTTGGGTCAAATTCAGGATCAAAAACTACATAAAAATACACATTTTTGAGGAATAAATGAATGAGTATATATTAGGAAAAAAAAAAAAGCATTCTATTAATGAAGAATCCAAGCTAAAACTTTGCTGCCTTTCAAACCACATGAATAAGCTTTCAGAAGTCTGCTTGTTGGAGAGCTGGGATACTCATATTAGCAGAGCTTTTCTCTCCAGTGTACTGCTTTCATATTTTCAGTAGCAAATGAACTGAGACTTAAAATGAATGAGCTGTTTAAGAGTAATGTGCCTCCCCTTGCACCTGCGTACATTGATGGCTACCACCAGAGCTATGTAGCTGGAGTTTCAGTAGCTCTGATTCTTTTATTGTGATTATTTTCTTAAGTAATGCATTTAAAAAGCACAAGAAGTGCTGCCACTCAGTACAGCAACCTGTGCTAAGCCCAAGAGAGGCATCCTTGTTTATCTAACTCACTGTTCTTCAGAGCAAAAGCTGTTGTGTGTAATTCTACTAACTTTATTAATCCTGATTCATGTGATTATGCACATGGTGCTAATTCTTGCCTTCAGCTGTATTTGTTGCAATTACACACTCTTCCGTTAAAAATGCTATCATACTCTCAGAGGTTGATCTTTTAAATTCCATGTTTAATTTCATTTTCATGCTGTTCTATTGACTTCCTTTTTGTATTTCTAGAGACGACCACCTTGCTACAGTGAGGCACATTCACAAGCCTTGAATCTATCTTGCTATCACTGTCTGTCTTTTAATACTCTTCCTGAATCTTTTCATCTGAAATATGAATAACAATTTAATGCCTTCTGGAGAGGAAAGAAGGGTTTCCATTTAAAAAAAAAAATCATATATATAATATGAGTTGCATGGCAAAAGGATTTGTGGTTTGAATTATTACTGAACCTCACTGAGTATCCTCTCACAATCATTTGCATTTATAGTGATATAGGAACTGGGTCTTTATGTAACAGCTACGGAGCAAGAACCCTGTGGATTTGGCTGTGGGCTTCCACAGCTGAGCTGTCTGTGAAGTCAAAGCACCGGGCCAACTCAGCCTGACACCAGGGGCAGCACATTAGGGATGGTTTCTTGAAAGCATGCTGACAACCCCCAGCAGTCCATTTTTTTTCTTTTAAAGATGAACACACATTTCTTCTACATGTCTGCCAACAGCTTGCTAACCAGTACATACAAATGTGAGCCCTAGATGGTTGAATCCTTCAGCCAGCTCTGTTTCTCTCTCTAAGCTGATGCACAGGAAGGACAGCTGTGGGTATTACGCTTCAGTTTCAGTCCCTTAGGCAATAAAGTATTCCTGGACTAATCACAAGAACAGCTGGGACACAAGTCCTCTGCTTCTCTTCTAGTTTCTAGTGTGTTCACCCCACACTTAATTCAGATCCTGAGGGGTCAGGGACAAAACTGCTGGGGCCGTGTAGGTAGACATCCAGAATCACCTTGCTGTTTCCAGGGGATCTGAGTTCTCAGATTATTGCCCCCTGAAGTAATTCCAACTCTGTATCTCCTCATCCTCCCTCTCACCAGCCAATGACCTTGCTGACATCTTACCTATGGGTCTGCACTAAAAGCTTAGGTTTGATTAATGTCTTTTAAGGCTTGTTTGATGCATTCTGAAAAAGTAATCTAGGCCTCTGCATCCTGTGCATACAGTCCATGTTAGATCTTACTGAAATGTATGCCACCTGAATAAGCCAGATCTTGTGTTCTCTGTCATGAGCCCAACCCATCTTGGCCAATTAAACATTTCCATCAGCAGAGGTCTCCTGGTTCCCACTTGAGAGGTGCTGGAGAGCATTCTAATACTATTTTGCAGTAAGCTGCAGAGGAAAAGCAAATCAGGGCAGGGAACCATGAGTTTGTTAATGGTCATCTGAGCCATAGTTAGATTTATTTGGAGAAATTAAAATGAAATCTAAAGACACTTGGCTCTGAGTGTTTATTTTTCCAACAGTCATTTCTTCTCACATTCCTTTTCACTTTTTTGATGAAATACTTCAGGATAAAATGCAACATTTTTATGCAAATTAAATCAGTTGGAACATTTTTAGTAATCCTGATGATTAATTGTAATGTGTAAGAAAAGGCTTCTTGAGCCTCGTTACAAACTTCCCCAGAAAATGTTGTACATTTATTTTTAGAGGGCATGTCTGATGGTCTGCTTTTTAAATTAGGGTGTAACAGAGGATTACATCAATCTTGTGACAGTTATATAGATACTAGCTGCACTTTAGCATTTCTTGTGCTATCTCCTGGGTCCATCATGATGGGTGTTGCACAATTGCTCTCAGATGCTTCTCTTTGCAGGGGGCCTTGGGACAAACTGTGCTCTTGTGGCCAAGGGAAGAAGGAAAGTCTGATGTGAGTTGCTTCTGTGCACCTTGCAGCCTTGCTCCCAGGACAGGCATCAGCCACCTGAAGAGCCACTTGAACTTTCCTCCTGCTGCAGTGGGTGATGGAAAGCCCGAAAACTGCAAAATAGGGAATCTGTCTCCAATCTCTGCTCCTTCACACTTTCTCCTTCTTCCTTTTTATTCTGTCTTCAAAACCCTTGAATTCCAGGATGAGTATCTCCTGTATTTGTATGCTAGAAGGAAGAGAGAGAGTTTTATTGGGTCTTGATGAGAACAGGACAGAAGGTTACTTCTGCTTCTGCTCTTTTTGCATCAGCCTGAGTACAGGGCAGATCTCCCTCAAAGAAACAACCAAAGGGCTCCATGCATTATGTTTGCAGCTTTATTCTCATGAGTAGTTCAGCTGTACACACGTTAAGTGCTCATAGGATCAAGCAGGATGAAGACAAAAAGCAGACAAAGCAAAGGGGAGCAAGTTAGACATACAAGTGCAGTGGTCAGGGTGATGATAGGCACACATGTTGTTAGTTCCTCTCCCCCTCCCTCCTGCCAGCCACTGAAACAAGCAACATATGATAGGAGGAGGAGAGGGGTGAAAATTTGAATCCGTGCTTGAAAGAAAAACGCCCATCTGTAAAAGATTCATATTTCATAGGTCTTGCTTGGGCTTCATTTACACTCTCAGAGTGAAATTTTCTGATAGGGAGCTCTGTGGGCCATCCTGCTCCATCTCAGCACGGTGTAGGGAAGCTGCACTACAGCATACTGCAGACTCCTCATTTAGGGAGGGAGAAACCTATCTTTTGTCAAGCAGAGGTGCTCAGAGGTCTTCAGTGCTCGTAGTGAGGATTAAAAAGTAATGATGCTTACATTTGAATTTCATGAGACAGCTTGTATTTTCTGATAGGTGTTTTTCAGGTTTGGAACAAAGGCAAATATGTTTTCAATTTCTAGTGAAAATGAGCTCTGAAAAAGATCAGTTTTAGTCAATTTTCATTTCACAATTTTGATTTAACAATTTTATCTTGCTTCCTATACTCACCTGTAAAGCTTTCCAGAAGCATATTCCTGACATGCTACATGTGCTGTAATCTCATTGAAATCTTCCATTTTTAATATCTTTTGTTATTCCTAAAGGATACTGCTGTTCACTACTAGAAAGAACATCTTCATCTGCTTTCCTAGATCAAACTCTCTCATGTTTTGTAATGAGTATGAGAACATGAGACTTTGCAAAGTGAAGTTCCTCTTTGCACTTACACACTATAGATCTGGTACGAGCTTTTGTGGAGTGAGAGAAGATCTAAATTGTAATAGCTTTATTCTGGAACAAGGTTTCAAGCACGAATATAAATTATTCACCACTTGAAGGCCTCCAATGTGCTGTTAATCGTCCATAGTGTGGCTAGCATTTGTGTAGGTAGACATGAAGGCAGATACTAAGCAGCTCTGCCCATGGTGATGTCACCACAAGGCTGTGTGGCTGTAGGAGAGTCATGGAAATTCCTTGTCTTCTTGTTTGTTGAGTGGCTATCCATTTCCCTGGAATGTTGCAATCCTCAAATAATGAATGATGTGAACATCTCTGTTGAAATACCGCATCATTAATTTTCCCCTGCTCTTTTGCCAGCATTTGAAGATGTTTAGATCTATGGCGGTTCAGTCTTTAAAGCTGCAAGCAGTACTACAATAACTGTTTTCAATTTTTAAAAGGTCAGATTTCCTACCTTGTTTGAAAACATTTGCTACTTCAGCCTCAAATGCATTGTTACAGAAATGGTAGCTTATGTTTCTTGTGCTGTGCCTCTCCCAATAGTGATGTACAGTATCCAGTAATTCATTCAAACACAAGAGTAGTCCATCCCTTTGTATTTTGGAAACAGGTTCATGTCACAGATGTACTGCGATATGTTGACCTTGAATCTTCACTACTCTGTAACTCAGCCAATATCACCTTGCTTTGATCCTCTTGTGAAAAGAAAAGAAAAGAAAAGAAAAGAAAAGAAAAGAAAAGAAAAGAAAAGAAAAGAAAAGAAAAGAAAAGAAAAGAAAAGAAAAGAAAAGAAAAGAAAAGAAAAGAAAAGAAAAGAAAAGAAAAGAAAAGAAAAGAAAAGAAAAGAAAAAAAAGGCAAAATCTAGAACTTTGGCAGTCATTTTTTACAAAAGAATGCACTGAATTTAGGTCTTGAATTTCTGGGTTTATGCAATTTTCACTCCATGTTTTAGGCATCTATTGCTCTTTTCAATTTGAAAAGCAACTGGTAGAGAGTCAAACTTTTCTTAGAACTTTTCCTCCTGGCAATACAATTCAGCAGATCAGAGATTGTTCATAAAAATGAAAATATATGTGTACATATTTGTAACTGGGTATGTGAAGCCATCCGTAGCTAATCTACTATTCCAGCAGATATCACTAACACGCTGTAAGGCTTCCTTGGAGCCAGGCTCTTTGCACTTTCTTGCAGTGGGGAAATATTAATGAAACACATCATCCTAGGAATGTCCATATTACCACTTTTGTTTTAAAAGCTGTCCACAGTAATGAGCTCTACATAACCTTTTGCCCCTCAGATTTCTACAGAACGATCCACCTGGCAAAGAGTTAAGCACAGACCATAACTGCACAGTACAGCCTGCAAGTGTCATCATCTTTTCCCTGCAAACCGTGTGTGCATGTGTGTGTGTGTGTGTGTGTCTGAGCGCACGTTTTAAAGACCTTGCCTAATCACACCTCACTTATTTTTAAGTAGAACATGTGGTTTGACTTTGCACCCACTTTTCTACTGGAAGACTAAATGTTAACACCCAGGGGCACCTGTCTTCGATTAGCGAATAGTTTACTACAAATGATGGAACCAAACTGATGGGATTATACTTGGTTCAGAAATGCGAAATTGAGTCAAATAGGATTTTCCCTTTTATTTATTTATTTCCTTCAAAGTACAGAAGATGACACTGAAAACAAAGGGAAAATGTGTCTCTAATGCTGAAGTTTAAAAACATCTGACAAGTTCTGCTGACATGTTTTCTGTGAGGAAAGACCTGAAAATCTCATGTCCACTTGACAAGAGCATTTTTGTCATTCCACAGTGGCAAAACAAGTGCAAAATGTGAAGTGGTCTGCACATATGGCCTTAGAGGGCACTGAGGTTTGGTGAGGGTCAATTTTTTTGGGATCTGGGTAAATTTCATGGTCCCAGCTGTCCAGATGATTTGCAGAGGACACCAATATACTAAAGCAACCTGCTGTGAATCTTCATCCAAACAGGCTAATGCATGGCAGGCGTCCTCTACTGTCCTCAGCAACTTCACAAAACTAAACGGAACTTTCACCAGCACCAGCTAGCTTGAGATTTCCTCTTCTGGTTTTCTGATCAACAGGCTATAAATTGCATGATTCTCTAATGTTCTGTCCTTGTGCTAACATGCTCATGGACATATACATACACTTTATTACTTAGTGCTCAAACTGTAAGTTTCTTTTTATCACCACGTGCCACAAATTATCCTTCGCTTGTCATCCACCTCTGCTTCTCAGTATCCCTGTTTCTCTGACTAGTGTTATGTGCTGCTTTGGAGTAGATGTGTATAAATATGTATTCAACAAAAGTGGAGTTAATAGAGGTCGGTTGTTTTTCCTGATTCCTTCATATTGTCTGCTGCTCTCCCCAGTGAACCTCTTTCTTCTTATATAGGGTATTTTTTGCAGTGCCAAATAGTGC
Source organism: Callipepla californica brunnescens (assembly GCA_023055505.1). Taxonomy (NCBI): domain Eukaryota; kingdom Metazoa; phylum Chordata; class Aves; order Galliformes; family Odontophoridae; genus Callipepla; species Callipepla californica. Next base: position 68,696 of record JALIRH010000115.1, on the reverse strand, counting down.
ATTAGTGTTTTGTGATTTCTTAGGAACGGGAGCTGCATTGTTGCTGTAATACTGCTGCCATCACGTTTTCAAATCTGCATTTTAGATGTCTTTGCTAACACAAATTGGAGTAGTTTAAATGGCAGCTTACAAATCACAAAAAAGTGATTTTCTATTTACTATTATTTTCAGTTAATTATCTGTTTGGTGGAATGAATGGAACAGAAGCACCAAACTTCTGCCTGTCACCTTTAAGCTCCAAGTCAAACAGACTGGAGGTATTTCACTTTGTACTAAAAATGGCATAGTTCGTCTTTACATTCTGTTACCCGAAAACAGGTTATTTTTCTGACATAGGGAGGCTAAATGTTTGATAGCGGGCAAATGGAAAAATAAGATACCAAATATAGCACAAAATGATTTGTTTTAAACTACAGTGCTACCCCTTCACAGCAGAAATGTGGTATTTTCTAATTGTTCGTGCTGCTTTACCATAGGTCTGTGTGTCACTGAGGTGCCCCTCGTGGAGAAGTTAGCGTGAAAATTTTTCTTGCGTATAGAAAAACAAAATAACCCAAGTTGGAAGGGACCCATAAGGATCATTGAGTCCAGCTCCTGGCACATACTCCAGATTTTCTTGCATTAATGAAAAATCCTACATGTAACTACTGAAGCAGTGCTCATCATTTTTTGCATCTCTAGATGTAACTTGCTCTCAAAAGCATAGGGCTGAAATGGTACTTTATTGACTCCTTGATAGAAAGAAATCACAGATAGAATGCATGTAAATAAAGACAGTATGGGAATCGTGAATTATTAGGGACATCATGTTTCCAGCAGATGTTCTCATCCCATAACAGAAGCTGATTGAACAAGGCTGCTTGCAGCTGGCCCTGGAGCCCCACCGAGCTGAGTCAGCACGCTGCATTTGTGGGACTGCGTCTTCTCCCACCCTTCACCATCAGCCATATGAGGAGGCCTGGATAATGAGAGAGCCAGAGTTCCTGCTCAGCACCATAACAGAATGGTGCTGGGCAGGGGACACCACGGAGAGCGTTAGGAAATTCAAGATACTTATTTCCACCTCCTGATTCTTTGTTCAAACACCACTGCATTGGGTATGGCTGGAGCTGTATGCACAATAAGAAGCCTGCCCTGCAGCAGTGAAACCTGCAGGTGCATAAATCTCCAGCATTTAGGATAAAATCTGTGTTGTGGTCGTTTTCTTATCAGGATAGATCAGGGAGAGGAGAAGGAGGAAGGGCTGGGGAAAGGCAGCTGACAGATTTGAGCTGCATGGAAATGCTGGCCACTATTTAAAGAAGGCATCCGAGTCCTGCTCTCCCTGGAGCTGGTAATAATTGTGCCTTTTGCTTCCATGAGAATAGGCTCAGGCCTTCGGCTGGCGAATGTTTGCATATAGTCCAAATCAAGTCATTAGTTGCCATGTGTCCAACCTGTATTTTGGGGCCCTCCAGCTGAAAAGTCCATTTGCATATTTATCCCAGCCAGGAACATGGTAATTAAGTCTGTGGCATTGTACACAACCCCGAGGAAAGTCTGTAATTCAATAGTTCAGAGAGACTCCTGCTGATTTCAATGGGTTTGGAGCAGCCACAAACTCAGAGGGTGTTTACTGGATCATGGGCAACCCAACTACTTGCAAGAATTATTAAATTAACACTTCAAATTATCAATGCCTCCACAACACTCAGCCAGCCCCCACCTTTCAGACTGCAGAGGAAGCGTTACAAATGGGGTGAACTTTGCTCTTTGATGGGTTCTGCTCCATGTGGCTGTACATCATGCAAGTGTGCACAGCACTTGTGTCTCAGCCCCCAGCAGCGGGCAGGAGATGGGCTTGGACCTGAATGATGTCCAGCACTGTCCTCACAGTATGCAGGGGTGAGTGATTACACTGGAGTTTAGCACAAAGGCTTTTTGGTAGCAGCTAAAAGATGATCTTGTTACAAACAAGCAAATAGTTGCAGTGACAGAGTCCCTGCAAGGCAGTTATTCTGTGTGGGGACAAAATATCTGTGGTGGGAAAAATGCATTTACCAGTAGAGAAAATCCTTAAGTATGATTCATGGAGATAGGCCAAAAGCAGCGCCTGCATCTGAAGTTTAACTCTACAGAAAGAAATATAACAATCCTTAGTGTGATTCTGGAAAATTTGTTTACATGTTTGTATTTTTGGGGACAATAATACATGCTGTAAATCTCCCACTGACTTCCGTGGTGTGTTTGATGTTCAAGGGTCTGGCTATCCTCTCCTCAGTACACACATGAAACTGTCTGCTCAGCTTGCAGTACTTCAGCTTCTCTACTCTAACTTCAGCATCTCCTGTTTAGCTGATCATCTTGTTGTTTCCATACAGCCATCGAAGAAATGGGAAATATTGCAAAATACTGTAGATATCTTTAAAGTAAATTGAAAATATGCAGCGTTTTGGAAAGTGGTTGTAATGGCAGCCAAGGGTTTTGTGCAATGGTGCCAATACCTTCCCCAGCTCCTCTTGATCATGGGCACTCCAATCACCATCACCAATGTGGAGTGAGGAGGAGAGGGGTTTTTGTGGCATATTGCATTGCTGGACAAAAAGGGATAAAAGGAGACTTTGCATGAAAACAAGAAAGGCTGAGTGAGAGGCAGCTGAGGGCGCCTGCAAGAAACAAAAACACTGGGACCAATTCAAAGCCCATTGAAATCAATGGAAACATTTCAATGGGCCTTGAACCAGACCTCTTTAGTGAAATGAAATGGAGAAATAATAAACGGGTTTGGGAGAGAAACAAATCTGGAGCTGGTGGAGGTAGATGGCACAGCTGTAAAGAAAAAAGTGATCTGGCAGGAGGGAGAGAGCCTGGGCAGTTGAAAACCAAGATAGGGGTTGGCAGCCAGCAGCACTGAAGTTTGGCAAGAGACTCAAAAATGCCGAGTGCGAGATTTGTTTGCTTGTTTTTGTAGTATGTGGCAGCAAACAAGGGTCAGAAACACTGTTCCTTTTCCCCTGGGGACTTCCCTTTCCTCTGCCCACTGCTGGCAGAACATTTTTGGCTTTCTGAGTGCCCTTCCCTAAAAATAAAATATTCTAAGCAAATTTGCATGTAGCAAACTGTGAACGTGACTTAATAAATTTTCAGCTTCTTGGCTAAACATCTAGGACATTTTTTTGCAAACAAATAAATGAAATTACATAATGATTTGTAATGTAACTGTTAAATCCAGATTGAATTCCAGAGATTAACCAAACCAGCCTCAGCTCCTGTTCCCCAATCCCGGCAGAAAATTGCTTGCTGAAGGTTTCTGGGAAATGGGACATATAGGGAAAAAAAAAAAAAAGAAGAAGAAGAAAAAAAACCACAACAAACAGAAGTATGAATTTAATTACCAATACTATGCTCCAAGCTCCATGGGGAAGGAGAAAGATAATTGCTTAGGGTCCCTGGGTGGAATCCCATCCCCATGGCCAAGACAACAGCCAGTCTAGCCAGCATCTCAATGACAGGAGAGCAGTGTGAGGCATGTTTTCTGGTGTCAGTGATTCTGCATAGAGTCATAACAGGTAAACGAGATGGTAATTAAAAATGGAAAGAAGCATTGGCCAGAGGTGAGAACATGTGGTACAGGAGGGATCTGCACTTTGTTGTGTATAAAATGGCTAGATAAAAATATACAGAAGCAATAACAGCACAGTTCTCATGGGGAATTTTTGCAGAAGGCTCCAGATTGAGAAATAAGAATCTGAAAGGGAAAGGTGGAGGTGTTGTCTCTTTTCTCCCAGGCTGCATAAGAAGCCAGGATAATATGTGGCAGCCCAGGAACTGCAAAGAGGTTGTTGCGATAAAGCAAAATGTCCCTGGGGAAAACAGATTTGAAATGGCAAATACACTTGCAAGGGATAAGTGTGCGCTTTTGAGGAGCAACTAGAGCAACAAAGAGTGGGATGTGGTGCTGTCTGATGGAGGAGGGCTGCAGGGATGCCCCATTCCCCACTGCTGCCAGTGACACCTGGCCGCTGACAGTGACTGTGAGGGGACATCACATGTGCTGCCAGTGCCACAGGTTGTGGCACTTCTACCTTCCCAATGGTAGAGGTTGGAGTCAGCATCTCTCAGGGCCTGACAGAAATCTAATTTTGAAGGAAAAGTCTTCTAGAGAGAACAGAACCTCTCTGTTTCTTTGCTTGTTGGTGGTTTGGGTTTTTTTAGGTAAACGGGCATAAAATGTCTCTGAAATGTTTCATCAATACCACAGATTGTTATCTTGGCAGAAATCAGTCCTTCTCCTTTTGGGGTTGAGAAGCCAAAGTAACTTGGGGCTTGAAATTTACCTATTACCATGTTTTTATTAAAAAACAAACAAACAAATAAAACCCAACTCAGAAAAGAACTTATTTGGAAGGAAGGGAGACTTGAAGCGCTAATAGATGAATATTTCTCTTTGATGCAGGGAGGACAGAGTCCCTTCTCTTGAGGTTATGGTTCCTTGCTGCCACCCTGCCGTGATCTCACCTTCATGCAAACACAAAAATACACACCTGAGGGCTGTGCTGACTGCTTTCATCTGTTCCTCCATTCTTAAACACTGTGTTTTGGAATTTTTGCCTTATTTCCTAAAAAGATTTGAAGCAACTCTCTTATTTCACACTGATTGCCACAAAATTATTTTCTATCTTGTAAAACGTCTTCTAGAAGGAAAAAGGAATAGCATTTGGTCATGAGATGATAACTTAGATCTTTTGAATCTCTTTACTCATTATTTCTTAGTATTCCTATGTTTGTTACTTGTTGCTCCATTACTCTGCAGAGCATTGATTATGGGGTGCATTTTGTAGATATATGCACAGAAAATTGATGATTTAATATAATCCTATTAAGAATTCAGGCAAGCAAAAGGCAGAAATCTGTAGGATCATTTTTCTCACAAATCATTGTCAGATTAGTTTTAAACAGTGAGACATTGGGGGAAGAAAATGTCTCTGTCTATGTTTGCTAAATACCTACTTCAGTGCAAACCACGTTTTGACTGAAGCCTTTGATCTCTGCAACACTGCAAATGAATAAAAATTAAACATGAGGACTAGTGTAGAGGAAAAGTGTTCAGCATAAGCTGAGGAGCTGTGATATCTAGGAAATAAGCAGGAGTTCATCCACCACAGATTTAACGCTTGGCGGCCAGAAACTCTCCTTTGCTACAGCTAGTTCATCTCATGTTAAATCCCCGCTTTGATAGCAAACTGGTTGAATATTTAAAAACCCATTCCTCTCTAAATATGGGAAGGCTTAAATGGGAATAGGGCTATGTTACATAGGTGAAGCAGGTAAATGAAAATGCCATCCTTCACACCGGATTCAAAAACATACTAATTTCTTCAGGGTTCTCTATGTACACAATAGGTATACGATGTACCAACATTGTGGGATCATTTCAGCTGGAAGAGACCTTTAAAGGTCATCTAGTCCACCCCCCCTGCAGTAAACAGGGACACCTGCAGCTCTATCAGGTGCTCAGAGCTGCATCCAGTCTGACCTTGAAATGTCTCCCACCACTCTACGCAACTGTGCCAGCGCCTCAACAACCTTAGTGCAAAAAAACTTCCTTCTTACACGCAAACTACATTTCCCTTATTTTAATTTGAAAACATTCCCCCTGTCCTATGTTCCTGACTTGTATTTGTTTATATCCTCAGCATATAATTTAGTCTTAGCACATTTGTATGTTTCATCAGAACAGTAGCGCTAAATAATAATTTTTGAAACTGCCATTAACACATTCCTCCATTTTCTGTTCACACAAGTACAAATGAACAAACATTTCCATGAAGGACAGACGTACATGTTCATGCAGGGAGCTTTCCACTCCTGACTCTGTTTATTGGCCCTATGAAAAAGTCTCCATAAAACACAGGCAAATTTAGTGAGATCAACATATGTAATATTAAGCCCACATGTTTTTTTAATGGGTATGACTTGGTCCTCACCTCCTTCCCAGCTGGAGGTTGTGCCTTTTGTCTCCTCCATTTCACAGTACAAGTCCACTTAGGGAAAGCAGAATATTAGCCTAGCACAGGCTCGTGTGCTCACTGAGATGAGGACATTTTGGGACTGGCAGAGCCCCTCAGCTAACTCAGCATCTGAACATGCTTTGGGTATCTCTCAGTGCACAAACATGGGGACATGGAGATAGTCCTTCATCGTCACGTGGTGTAATTTGCCATATTCCTTCAGTAGTGAATTAAGTACTGATCACAGTATTTTTGGCAGTGCTGCACAAAAACAAACTACTGACAAAAATACATAAAATAATGATAGCTTGTTGTGATGGTATCAATCTCTTCACTAGTGGATCTATCTTTCTAGTTTCTGCATTTCTTATTTATATTATCCTGCATTTATTTATCTTCTTTCCAGAGCGTGTCTTTTCATTACTACCAGAGCACAAAAAATAACAGTAGTCCTTAGATGCTAAGTGCTGTTATCAGATCCTGGCTTGCAACGAGATCTTTGCAGAGGGATTTGTTTGGTTCTTCTTCAGACTGCTGAAACATTCCACTTTGCACAGCAGATCTGAACCAAATCAAAGCAAGAAGGGCTAATGTGAGACTTCGGAGCCCTCGGTCTCTCAGGATGGTAGGAAATAGCCATGGTGAGGGGCTGGCTCATGTCCTACATTCCCGTATTGCCGCTCTCTGAGAGCGATGCTGCAATGGTTAAACTTGCTGCTGTGGGGAAGCACAGGTACCCGCACGCAGCACGGGTGTAAAGCGGAGTCTCTTGCTGATAGCCATCTGGAGATCACAGACTTCAGCTCACTCCGACTTATTTTTAGGCACCAAGCTTCACAGTCTTTGAGGGCAATGAGAGGGGAGTAAAAATAGGCCAATTAGTATAATTTCTAAAAAAAATTCCTTAAAGATCTTGAGCAATTGCAAAGGTGACTTTAAAATTTAAGTGGAATGAAAAACAAATGGGCTGGGTAGGAAATTTGGAGGCCTCTAAGAAGATCATTTAGCCAATAAATTGCCTTTTTTTTTTATCTGAGTATCTTTGAAGTATCCTCCCTGGAGGGACTACCTTAAAGCTAGCTTTACTTAGTAGCATTGGGCTGTTAATGGCTTCCGAATGTACCTTTCTATTCTCTGATCTTACTGTAGCCTCTTCCCTTCAGTGCTTGTTTTGTTACAATTTCACTCTGTATTTAAAGAACTCAAAATTGTGGAAAGAAAAGTCTTTCTTATCCGATCGCAAAGTGATATTTTACATTATTAAGACTTGCCATGGCCAGTAACCAGTTTGTCACGCAAGGTCACATAAGTTTGTCTGTAGCGTTGTGAATTTGGGGAAAAGATTTCAGTCCTGCGTAAAAATTTACGTGACATCAGCTCATTGGACATCTGCTTTCAATCTACAATGTATCTGCCTGAGGGAACGTCTCACCCCCAGAGTAAATAATAATAGTAATGTTAATAATAATAACAATATCTATAATATAGTAATAATAGATGTAAATGAAGTACATGTTCTGGAGTTTCCAAGGCGGGAGAAAACAAATTAGAAAATGAATTGCCTGGAGGTTCGCATTTACATTGCACGGATGGTTTACATTTTAAGGAACATGAAAACAGACTGCCTTCAAGGAAGACCATGAATATGTGAGGAAGATTTATTTAAACCAAAGATTTGAGGAAATGTTAAAACCAGATGAAGTCTATAAGCAGCTAAGGTGCTAGATCAAGTAATTGGATTCAACACAAACTCTGGCTCTAATCATATAGGTAAAATCTCTATTTAAAGTCAGGGCAGGTAAATGTCTACAATTCTGTGGGGAAGCAGAATGTCTTCTGAGGCTGAGGGCAGATACTTTCTAACAAAGGGAAGGTTTGGTTTCTGCAGACAGTCTGAACCTTTCCATGGAGGGACAGAGGCAGAGAAGGGGAAGAATGGGCAGCCAGGGCTGGGGGCTTCATGCCAACCTCCTCATTCCCAGCTGCATTCAGCAGCCCCAGCCCCATCACTGAAATACTTACACGAAGATGTCAAAAGAAGGGTGCTGAACAACACTGAGCTTTTGAAGGAAATTACAGACTGCTTCATATTCCCAGTTGAGCCCATTTTGTATAAAGCAAAATCTTACATGGAAAAATGTCAGTTTGATATCCTCCTTTTACTGAGAAGTGAGAGAGAAAACAGCAAAGGCAGCAGTGGTCAGTAACTTGCTTTCATTTTATTCTACGGAATCCTTACTTCTATGTCAAACAAAATGAAGCAGGAAGTTATCACTGGGAGCATGGTACTAATAAGCACAACTTGGGATTTTTGGAGCTTAAAACTGGATATGTACACAGGTAAAATGTAAGAAAGACATTCAAGTGTTTATTTCCTTAGAAATCTACAGAAGGGAAAATTTAGGAAAGTAATTCATCTCGGAGTGTATTTTAAGAAATTATCTCAGAATCGTGGATAGTGTTCATATTTCATCTCCAAATAAGATAACAGAGCAGGAAATCTACCAGGAGAGAAACAGGACAGCGCCAAGATGCAAAAGTTCATTCATTTGAAAGTTCAATCAATGCCAAGTATGGCCAAGAAGGAAAGAATTCTGGATGGTGGCAATATGTGGTGTTGTTTCTGAGAACTGCAAGAAAGCCGGATAAACAAGTAACCAGATGCTCAAATAAGTGTTTTGATTTCTTTAGAATAGAAAATAAGTTTGTAAAATGAAAACATGAAGAAATATAGAAAAAGTATGACAACCAGAGTAGTACACGAGGTCATTTGTCATCAGGCCAGAAGATGAATAACATGTAGTCATAAAGTTCAGATGCTACATCATGCATAGAAAAAAATGTAAAATAGTAGGTTGCAGATTATACTCATAATTGTCTTACAAAAATGAATTATGAAGTAGATGTGCTCTATGTGACTATGCTACTTGGTCAGATATTTTGTTATTATGTCTCATATAAGCATATTAAAAAAAAAAAAACAATAAAACAATCATGCTAACAGTGAGCATCCTGAATTAGTTTATCCTGAAGAAGAGAATAGGAGGAAATAAATGTAAATAAGTGCTATTCAATCCTGCAGTATGGATAGAAGAGTATTGCTGATTTAAAATAAATTAATTTACTGTTCTCTGGCTAAGGTTTCTGAAAAGACTTAAAAATAAGGAGGCGCGGGAAGACTGATGGATTGTTTTTATGTATGTTTTAAAGAGATCCTGGAGTTCCTCAAAAGTCACAGTTAAGGGCACCTGTTAGTCAAGATATCAGTTACACGTAGCTAAGATCAGTGAAGGAAATGGGAATACAGAGGTGGTTTAAAGGACCATCCCATGGCTCACTGCTGGAACAGGACTGTGGGTGTGGAGAAGGGCTGGTGCTTCTCACATGCTGAAAATGGAAAGGGAGGCCAGCACTACTGGGAGTATGAGTGGCTCTGGATGGATCTTACAAAATGAGGAAATCAGACAGCATTCTGACAGAGGAAAATCCAATTATTTACAAAATAATCTACTTTAGAAATGACATTATTTGCACATGCCTCTGTGAACTGAATTTGTTGTAAACTTCTGAGGGAGATTATTTAGGCATCAGTGTGGACAGCTCAGTGAAGATATCTGCTCAAACTCAGTGTGCAGCAGCAGTCTGAACTGTAAAGTGGATGTTAGGCTGCATTAAGAAATAGAATGGAGGTAACGTGGAAAGTATGGTACCATTTATAAATCTGTGACACAAACATGGAGACAGAAGTCTCGGGTGGCAACAAGAGATCACAGGAGCTATGGGGAGGAAGTATTTAAAACTGGAGTCATTAGGCTTTAGTTTAGAAAGAGGAAAAATCACGCATACGAGTAAAGATAGAAACATATGCCAGAGTGAAAGCTCAAATGAAAATCAGACATTCTCATATCCCTCTTTTCTACAGATGCATTTCTATAGAATTAGAAAGCCATGGAACTCCAAGTACACAAATACAAGCTTTAATAATCCTTCTGCAGATCAGAGATCAGCTAGAGCTGCTAGCATGACGTCTACTATTTCAAGTGTTATTGGTTATTCAGTGCTGGTAACAGTGGCAGTGTTTCAGAAACACTGCAGCTCTTCTCACTTTTAACACTTTTCACGTTTCTAGGGACGTTCGCAAAAGGCTGATCTGTATAAGTTCAAAAACTCTCCTTAATTAAAAAGCCATCTTTGTGAATGCAAATGAATACATCAAAAACTCTCAGAAGTCCACACAACTAATAATTAATCTAGATTTCAAGGACTCTCTAACACTATTACATCATGGGTACCTCCTCATTCAAGAATGGGCATCCTTCTAGCAATTAAAAGAAAAAAATTAGGAGATAATTAGACGCAATTCTCACCACAATATTTTATACAGGTAAAAGATTTTGAAATTGGGTCAAGGGAGGGAGGGAAAACAGTGATTCATTACAGAGGCTCCATGAAGCAGAATTACCTCATCACAATTTCTAAGTGATTTGTTTGTCTCAGTTGTCACTGTAATGAATCACCGCTGTTAATAAACTAGGAAGTCAGGGACCGCCTTATGGTGTATGGAAAAAGCAACTGCAATCTGACAGCTGTCTTTATCCAAAAAAGTGCCAATAAAACTGTTGAAAAGTTCATACATTACAAAATGTGCAGACTTTGTATCGCTTATGTAGTATGACGATGGGCTGATGCACTGATTGCTCCTTAAATGTCTCATTTACACAACAGCAATTAGAGAATAAACCTTTGCTACCAAAGCAATTACACCAAAATACATCAAAGTCTTTGCATTCCCTGAAATAATAGGGGAAGGGATAGATGTAATTTATTTTAATGGAACAGCAGTGGTAATAAAGAATTGCTTAATGTCATTCTTCACAGATTTAGATCTTTATGATAAGGTTTTTATGAAATGAACTATATAACCCAAATAAAGTGAAACCAGATTTAACAAAATTGCCTGTTGATAGCATTTTCACAGGTTCGGGTTTTTTTCTTCAGTTTGGATTTATCTGTTCTTAAAACCATTTGCTGAAGTTCACACAGGCTTATAGCAATGATAATAATAGCTACTGAAGCCAGATCGTTCTCGGAGAGATCAAAAGCTATTTTCTGTAACTGATAGTATAGTCTGGTAGGAGATAATATCCAAGAGTTCAGGCAGGTCTCAGGAGTACTGGTATCACAGTTCTGCTGCTGATTTTGTTACTCCTGTGCTGCTTGACCTTAGATATGGCATGTGAGCTCGTGTTAAATAGGTGTAAGTAATACCAAGAGCACAGAGTTTCTCACAGTTTTAATTAATGCCTACGAAGGGCTTAAAATAACCCTGATGAAGTCCTCTAAGCCTTTCGGAAGTACAAATTATTATTGTTTAAATAGTTTGAAGCTTTGATATCATTCCATTCAAAGATGAATATTTATAGGTAACAGAAGGTCATTTACACTTGGTGTGCGCTCTTGGTTGTTGTTTTTTTTTCTTAATTTTCCAAGTTAATATATTATAGGTGCATTATACATATTAGAATATACATATAGACATGTATTGATTGTACAGTGCCATTTCATCTGTGAACAGCGAGTCAAAACCCTTTTGTTAGCTATAGGAAGAATATTCTGTATTCTGTATATTCCACTGCCTGGGCATCCCTGTTAGAATCACGTCCAGTTCTCAGTGAGGTCAGTGTGAGGATTCCCAGCTGATTTACCACAGATGAGTCTTTGGTAAATGCTAAAATCTCCAGAACCACAAGGAGACCTAAAGGATCACCTTAGGGCCATGACCGGTCTCTTCTAGCAGCCACGCAAGATCTGTAAGGTCTTTGCAAGGGCTTTTGTTGGAATCCTTGCCATCTGTTAAAGACCACATTGTCACATCTGCCACCAGGTCTCCTTCAACCAACTAAAGGGACACCAGAAGTGTCCAATTAACCATTTCAAACATTTGTAAGTAAAGGAAACACCCTACATTTCTTTTTATAACTGGTGCAGTTCCCAATAAAAGACTTGTCAGAGTTGGAATTTTACCATCACTTCCCCTACTTCTTATCATTCTGCCCTTTGTCTCTGCTTTCTCTGATGCATTCTCCTATAGTTCCCCATAAACTCAGAGCAAAGAAGCTAACCTCTTTTCCTGTACTTCTGCATCACTTAAAAACAAGCTGCATTTCAGATGCACAGCAATGAAGACAGATGAACTGAACACTCATGATTTCTGATGAGTGCTCATTTTGCTTTCTTTTGTTTTTGAAGTACTCCACCAAAGACCATTCCTGATAAGAATAACTTTGGAGAAAACACGGTGTCACATGGGGCAGGTTGGTGGAACCACTTGTTCAGAACCCAGCAGCCATAGAATTAGAGAACTGTTAAGGTTGGAAAAGACAGCTAAGATCATCTAGTCCAACCATCAATCATTTATGTTGTATGTGCAAAGACACCAGAACAAATTCAAGTAAATTTCTTGGACAGAAGTAATAATTTTCCTGTGCATAAAATAGTCAATATGAATAGCAGAAAAGCTCCTTTATGGAACAAAACAGCTGAAACATCAGCGATCTCCATCCCAAACACACGCATTTTACAACTCAAAACACTGGAGGGGATTTCACTGGCATTGTTCAGGAGCACTTTTATGTCTGTTGAGATGAAGGAAATACCAGAGCAGCTGGAGGAGAGGAAAACAGCAGATTCAGAAGCATATTAGTGTCCAGAGAACAAGCCAACAGAGAAAGTGTTTAGGACCAGTGCTGGTTCAATGAGGTGATGAAGAAGTTGTTGTTGGCGAGACAAAACGTTATTGAAGCCTGAGGTGTAACAGCTGTCCTTCATTTCAGATGGCCATAAAGAAGCAGTTAAACTCACTTATGAAACTATAGCAGTCTCCAAATCAAACCCAAGAAACATGTCATTGCACAAAAAAGCAAAGGCAAATGTCTGGTCAGTCAGGAATCTGAGCTGTGCAGATATTAAGGTTCAGTAGGTTGGAGAGGGATGCAGATGGTGTACAGAGGATGTACAGAAGGCAAACACAAAGTCTGGAAAGTGGGATTGAGATGATTTGCCAGTGCTGGAAGTGTGGGCTAGGGAAGCTAATTCTGCTTGACTTCTTGCATTCAGGAATACTAGACTTTATAAGACTTCAAAAATATGCAAATTTGTATTAAAAACAAACAAACAAACAAACAACAAAAGCAGTCTCAAAGCTCTCAGTTTTAACTTCTCTTTACAAAATCTCAGCTTTTAGCCTGCTACTTAAGATCAAAGGAGGAGCACTGTGCAGTATTCAGGGAAAACTGACAGTGTGTTTATATTTTCTCTTGCTTGTGATCCCAAGGCAGCACTCTATGACGCTGAACACAGAGAATGCAGAAAAATGAATCAGCATGATACGCTGCTCTGGGATATTACAGAAGAACCAAAAAGACCCACAGAAAACTGTGGGACCCACAAATTGCTATTTCACAGCTTCAAAGCCTTCCCTCTGCTTGAGAAACACAGACACAAGGAATCTATAAAAAGATGCCAGTGCAGTCTACTGTTCATTAACTGCAACAAGCTATATGCTCCAAGAGAAAATAAAAAGTGCATCTCTAAGTCCTCCACAAACGATTATTTTCCTTCAGGTATGAAGACAGACAAAAAAAAAATCCACAGACAAGATCGCAGGAATGAAAATTTAGGCCCCCTGTTGCTTCCAACTGCTCCACTTCAGCATCCCCACCAGCGACATGAAAGGCTCGATGATCAAACACTTTAGATGTCTTCCGTTATTTTCTCTTGGGAATCTGAGTAAGTTTACTAGGAAACTTCGAGTGGAGTTGTGCAGGATTTGTATTGTGCACTTTTTCTTAAGTCTGAGGAAGGGATCTTGTTGGTTTCAGCATGCAGGCACCGGGATGGTAGTCAGATCAGCCAGGAAATGAAATGGGGTAATGATGCACCTAATAACTTACTGAAAATTCTGCAATAGGGAATAGAGCCAAAATCTCAGTAGAGATGTGAGTCTTTATTTCAAAACAGAGCAAGAAGCCTCTTGGCAAACTTCCCAAATGCAAGGTGTGCAGCTGAAAGCATTATTTCCAAACAATTCCATTCCAGAAGTACAGATTGAATGGAGATTATCACAGCTACCCCCAGGGCATGACTAACCAGGACTGGTGAGGTAGATCAAGCTGGTGAATTGCTCCAAAAAACTGACGTTTCAATAGTGTGTGTGATAAGGGCCAGATCCTTAGCTGGCATTGGCAAGGGCAGCTCCATGGACATCAATGGAGTTGTATCATTTTATGCCAAGGGAGAATCTGGCCCGTGGTATGAATGCAGAGGTGATTCACAGTTTAATACCAGGTAACACAAGACACTGTCAGAAAAACTTTAAAGTAATATACTGCAATAACCTAATCTTGTCTCAAATGCACACCAATTCATCAGCCTCAGATTAAGTTAGTATGGGCTACATCTGCCCAGGCCTTTAAGAGAAAAATGCAGCAATTTACCATCTGGTTATAATGTGAGGGTCACATGGAAGGAGCAAAAGTCTTTCAGTATATACAATTTTTCCTTTTCTAGAAGTTTGGAGAAATGATACTACTGTCAAGAACTATTTGGAAGATAGGTATAATGAGGGGATATGAAGAAGTAGTTATTATTCCTCAGTTTAGTATTCTTACAGGGTTCACAAAATAGGGTAAAGGTTGTCTCTGAATATTGCTATTGTTCAGCCTCTGATCCACTGCCATTTTTAATATTGATTCATTCATTTTTTCATTTTATGCCTTTCATACAATCTTGGAAGTCAATGCCACAAGTCAGCCTGCAGCTATTCGGGTCAGATCAGCATCCCAGGACATTTGGCCTCTTCATTTTGTGCAATCCTATATTGCACAAGAATCTTTACCCTCTCAAGTTCAGTAATTAAAAGTTTGGGGTGACTTTCACATCTGAATATCATTCATAGATTATAACCAGATAGTGGAAGCATGTTTTCTTTTATCCCTGGGAGAGGTTTTCTTTTCAAGCCAATGCCAACTCCATTGGATGTTGCTGGAAAGATATCTGATTTGAAGACACCTAAAACAGACTACTGCAATATATTATTTCAGACTCTTCCTGATAAACCCCTAAGTAAGCTAGATAGTTGAAATCAAATTCCTAAAATGTAGTTTCAGCAAGGAGGAAAATAAGCTATTATTCACGTGGTTAACACAAAAAAAGTTATGAGATTGCAACAGTCCTATAGATTTTGCCAGGGAAGGAAAAACTTCCTCAGTATTTCTCTAAATTTAAGAGAATCTAAAACCTCTGCTACCTTACTTTGAACTAAGTTAGCTGAAATGCAAAGTGGTCGCACTTGATGGTGGCTTTTGATGAGACTTCTAGGTTGATACTTCATTCCAACAAAGCTAATGAGTATCCTTTCCTTGATCTCATTTGGCTTTTGGGATGCTCCACTTACCTTTTAATCAAAACCTTCTAGTCATAATTGAGCTGTCTTGGTATTGGAAGCACTAAAGGTGTGTCAAGACACTCTCTTACTAACCCAGGAAGGGACAGTCTTTTCTGAATCCCAGAGACACGTAATGGTTTATGGGACATGACTTTACTCTTGGTGTCATCTTTTAAATAGCAAGTAAAATTAAGGTCTGGCCATTTGTGATTATGAAAGATCATTAATTTCATTAAGATTTGAGGTGCTCAATTCCCTTGCATCTAATTGAATTGTGCTTAAGTTACATTTCCTTGTTTTTCTATTATTTCCTACTAAAGAGTGATTTGGTCTAATATTTAACCTGGAGATTAACGGATGGGTTATAATTATAAAAAATGGACGTACCCTTAAACTCATATATACATCTTATACTTATTTTATAGGTGTTGAAATCCCTTATTTGTTTATCTATGCCTGTATTGGCCAAATCGTGTAACCCATAATACAGAATATGTTATAAATATGTATTTAGATCCCTATGTAGGTGCCATATTATTTGTTTTACATAAAGAATAAGATAAGGCATCCCTGACAGGTCCAGCCTTTGCTACTCGAGTTGATAGGTAAATCTTCTCTTTTTCTCCAAAGTAGTCAGAGAAATAACACCTAAACTGAAATAGGTAAGTCGTAAGTTAAGGGACAAGCTCTCCAAATATTTCTCTGAAAATATCTGTGAATCTCCAAGAAATAAATGAATAATAATTTAAAAATAAATTTCTTACTTAATACTTCAGCTTATCCATCACAGGCAAAAAAAAAAAAAAAATTAAAAAAAAAAAGCAAAAGTGGAACATCTTTTAAAATAATATTCTAATGCTTCTCAGAAAGAGCACTTGTTCCATTTCTGATCTCGCAACCGTGGTAACAATGAATGCAGTGATGTATAACAGCCTGATCCAGCAAACCCAACTCAAGTGAGTCAAAAGGTCTACTAGCATGGGTCAGGATTGCTTGTTCAGGCCTTTGGTGCCTTAATTTAGTAACCTGAGAAGAATATACTTTATATTCCATCTAGGAAATGTAGAGTATGTGCAGGTGTGCTCCTTCCAGATGAAAAAAAGCAGTAAATAATCCTGACAAGATAAATCTTGAGATAAAATTGTGAGTTCTCTTCTGATTTGTGTAGTCAGGTGATATCTTAATTTTTATCAAGGAAAAGGTTCAATTTATTTGTGTGCACTATTTTTATTGCAGGTTAACTGATCGTACTGTCTTTGACTGGAATTAAAAAAAAAAAACTGAATACGAATGTTTATAATTATCTGAAGAACTGGTGAAGATTTAAACTCGAGGTTGAGTTCTGGCTTGTTACATGTTGAGTTCAATTATTTCTGTGACTACCAAGAACTTTTCTGCATTTAGAATGTCTGTGTCAGCCAAATCTTGAACTCCTTCCTCAGTGCAGACTCTAAGGAGGCAAGATGAGTTTTGTTTTAATGATAACTGAACAAAGTCAGCACATAAAGGATTTGTTATAGGATTCATTCACCTCTGAAGAAATAACTTTAACAACAGCACTTAATACGTTTGATATACAGGTACATATGATTTCATGTAAATGAAGGTGAAATACGTTAGTTTGCTTACTTAGAGGAATAAAATTGTTTTCATTAGCAGGTATCTGAGAAGGATGCGCCCATACATCCACTAAATAGTCCTAAGCAGTTGTATCTGTAGCCACTTCTAGCCAAAGCAGAGCTTGCTTCAGTTATTTCCATACAATAAGTCCTCCACCTGTGTTGTGAACTGCTGCACTGCCTGCGATGCTGAGTTACTCTCAGAAGCCCTCTGCCTGATATCAACCAGTCCAATACTCAGTGCTGTTTCCTCCATTAGCACAGAGCTGGTCAGTCAACTACTTCTGCAGTGTAACACTTGGTTAACTTGAGGGTGAAATACCTCTAAAATCTGTTCATTTTTCTCAAAATAATTAATAATATATTGCTAGATATTTCTCTAATTGCACTCCTGTAAGGTTGCAGGGTTGGATTCCTGTTAGACTCCTCATGAAGCTTCATATTCTTGAGATATTCCTCTTCCACACCTGCTTGGATTGTGTCAGTATGCCAGTAGTATTCATAAGCAAATATGATTCTAATTTAGGAGCCTTTCGTCATTGATGCATGAGAGATTTACAAGCATTAATAGGAGTTAGGATGTAAATCCCTTGCCCGACAATAGTGGAGAATAACCCCCTTCATATAGATTCTGATGACCTATGAACTAAGGGTCAAGTGGGCTGTGCTACAAATTATCTGACAGCAACAGATGCCGAAGAGTGGAAAAAAATAATGAGTAATTCAGGGCTAGAAAATGCCTGGTGCGTTTGCACAAGGGAAAAAACAGCAGCTAGTCCTGTAACTTCATGCATCAGCTGGTGACATGGCTGCAAATTATACAGAAGTAAAACAAATATTCCCTCTTGCCTGGCAGCAAACGGCCTTCTTCCTCCAAAACTATACAAGAACAGCTCCAAAATAAACAGTCATCACAATTAATTGCAAGTATTTGTTTTCAAGTGCATTTTCAGCATAAGGGAATGTTTGGAGAGTCAAGCAACAGAAACCACAAAGTATGTCAATTCTGCAAATAAATGGTGTTTTCATAACTCTAAGATAATCATCTTAATTTTCCACTCCTTTGCCTCAAGTTTTGTTCCTGCCTAGCTCCATTGATTCCAATAGGGATTGAATCTACACCACATCAGGTCTGTATCAGTCTTACATCAGTTGTAAGCCAGAGAAGGATCACACCAAGTGTAACAGCTCACAGGCTTTGTGGTCTGTTTTCACATCTATGCCTTCATACTTTATTTTGAAATCCCATGTTCTGACTGCTTGCAGTTGTACTTTTTTCATCGTCCCACAGGTGTGCAAGGTACCATGAATGCAGGGAACAGGCACAGGTCTGAACTACAGGCTGCATATTGCTTGGGCTTTTATTTTCTAACCACATCAAAAACATTTTCATTTTTCAAACTGGACACGATATTTTTTTCCCCAATGAGTCATGAAAATCCAAATTGTTGCAAAGATTTTCACACTTGTGTTACATTGCTGATGAGCTTTGTCTGTGAACACAACAGCTGACATGAAAGGAGGCATAAACAAAAATTCCTGGTGGAATGTGGGTTATGCTGGGGTAAGGATGGAAAGGAAGAGGAGAAAAGTGTCAACATCATTTTCAAAACAGAAACTTTACTTGCTCGCACTTTCAGGTGAGGATTCTTCAAGAACTTGCATTTTGCTCAATCTATCAGGAGCTCATTCAACTTTTAATTCATCAGATGTATCAGCTTTTTAGACCAGGTCCGTCATTACCAGGGTCATTGATTCACTGTAACGATGCCTCAAAACGGAGCACAAGGAACTGCAGCATTTTTATCTACTCCATAAACTGTTGAAAATGTGAACATTAATGAAGCTAAGGGCAGCATGACAAAATATTGAAAAGGTTCAGGGGGTCACTGGTTCTCATCTGCATGAAGGCAAATGTTCACTTGGCAGAAACTTCCTGTGCAACTGTAAGTGGCCTAGGGCACTTTGGTTCTGAGCCACCAGCCGAGCAGTGGCACTCTGAAGCATTTGTTATTTCTTTTCTATTCTTTTCTTTCTGCTCACAAACCACCGTGCAGGGTCTTTGAACAACAAGACCCCACTCGGCACCCCTTCCTCTCAAGCTACACATCAGCAATTCTGTCATTAATTCAGTTGTTTTTAGGGATAATTTAACGTAGGGGCACCAGTGCCACCTGGATATTGCTCAGCTTTCTAGTGCATGAAGGGCAGGGACACCAGCCTGGGACAAACGGGTGGGCAATGTGCACCAGAAGAGGGAAAGGAGGACAGAGGAAACAACAGGGATCTGGGAGGCATGCTGGAAAACTCTTGTTGAGATGTTAAAGAGAAAATGAGTGTGCCTTATTGAATTTATTTGCAGACACCTGCAGAGTAGCTGAAGACGTCATCTTCCATTCTATTTTAGCCTTTTGTTCCTGTGACTACCATCAGCCTTGGTTTCCCTGCAGTCACTCTTGAAAACAAGATGCCAGATCTAAATAGGCTGCCTGTTTTAAAACAAAATTTACAAATAGAGGACTCTACATGCCTTCAATGGAAGGAAGAGAATAAATTACAGTGGCTATGACCTGCTACTGGTTTTTGTTTGTATTTGTTTAGAGATTGGTCATGGAGAAGCTGAAAATGATTCTGTGTATTCCATGTGAGATGACAGGCATCTCAAATTATGCCATCATCTTTCTTGTGCTGACTGAGGGAACCAATTTTCTTTCCATTTTCTGAAGAAATGCATGAGAGTCTGCTCTGTGTTCACAGTGTTGCTGGAAACCTGAATGGCAGAGGTCACTTTCCAGGTTTGATAGGTGCTGTGCAGTGCTGGTGGCTTCCAAATGGCAGCAGTGGGTCCTCAGGCTGTAAGGTGTTTCACCTTAGGAAGGTGTTTCATATGTTGTCCATATTTAAAGATACTTTGGAGATTGCTGTAGGAGAGCTAGTGAATCACCATAAGTTTTGTATGCAATAACATTAATGTCCAAGAACTGGCTGGCTGTGATTTCTCAGTCAATTTTGGTACAACCTGAAGTGATATTACTTCCATACAGTTTGGCAGAGAACACCATTTGGTTGTGTGGACAGAGCGTATTTGACTCTGCCAGGGTTTTATGGAGTGAAGAGTGTGAACATGACTGTGGCTATCTGCTTTTTTTTTTAAGGATGGAAACAAATCTTAAGCCATTAAGACAGTATAAAAAGATCACTTCAAAGCAAACCTATTTATATTTGAAGGGATAAGTAAAAACACTCGTTTTAATCAAAAGAAAGAGTACCAGGCATCACATGTATGTCTCATCTGACACAAACACTTGTTTTCAGTGGTAGAATGTCCACTGACCTATGTAGAATTTGAATCTTGAATCAAACCCTATATTTAGTAAAGTGTAAATAGCAGCATTAGGACCTTATGCGTCCTCAACAACTGATGAACACGATATTGGCAATGGAGACTGAAAAAAATAGGAAAGAATAGCATGCAAAGAAGTCCCAGTTTATTAGAGTGATGACTAGAAATGAGGCAGTCCAGATTATCATCTAAATTCCTAAATATATTTACATATTACATAATACATATATGAATACATGAATATAGATATATAGACATGCATTTACAATATGAAAGCAGGGGCATGTGTGGAAACAAAATATACTGAAAGTGAAATCAAAGTAACCTGTGGGATTTTGGGAATTAATCATAGAATCATAGACTCCTCAATGTTGCAAGGGACCCTGAAAAGCCATCTGGTCCAATTTCCCTGAAGTGAAGGACATCCACACCTCCATCAGGTGCTCAGAGCCCCATCCAGCCTGCTCCTGATTGTCTCCAGGAACAGGGCTTCCACTGCCTCTCTGGGAAACCTGAAGGAGAATTAAGGAGAATCCAGAAAATAAACAAATCTGGTTGGTCTATGAGACATACCAGGAGAAATAAAAACAGGATGAATGGTCCTGCTTGTACACTGTCAGAAGGAATAAAACCAAAACAGTTACAGTGTTTAAAAATAAATAAATAAATAAAAGTGGGTTTGCAGGGGAAGCCAGGCCAAATTTAGTTAATTTGGTTCTTTCACAGAAATCCACGACTCCCTTAACTCTGACTAAAAATAAAGTGCTTTAAGAGCACTTTTTTAAGAGCCAGGAATGGAAACAGCCTCTCTCTTAGAAGAAAAGTAAAGGGATGGCCAAATTTCTGGAGCATCAAGTCACATATTGGAATGAATCTGTAGGAGATTTGTTTCTCATTACCTTGAGAGCCAGCACAGCAGAGTGAATTTGTTGACTTACACTTCATCCTTTCTAGCCAGAGGTCTTGAGCTGTGAAAAGCACAGGATGCACTCAGGTCAAGCAAGAGCTTTCTTTGCAAAAAAAAAAATGAAATGCAGAGTACATCACACTGAGCAAAACTCCCATTTTTGCCACACTTAGAGCCACCTCCTTCCTGCAGCTGAGGGGAGCCAAGTGGGGCTGCATGGCCACATTGCAGCATTTTATATGGTCTTTTGGACACCCACCATGACACATGGCTCCCAGTAGCAGCCTCTGGAGCATGCACAGGCAAATGAGACCCCCTTCGAACACTTCAGGTGATGATTAATTTTGTTCAGGCTTGTAACGTTTCTCTTCGCAACTCTGACATTTCATAAGATAAAGTAGAAGGTGGTTATTGTTCAGTGAGTCTTGTTAAATAGGTGAAAATACGAAGTAAAGGTGTGAGTCCTTTCAGGTAGCACGGATTCGGAATGTTTTAGAACTTGTACACTTAAATCATCTCTACATGCAGACAAATACATACACTTAAGGAGAAGCAAAACTTCTGTCAGGGTAAAGCCTGCCAGAAACAAGTCAGTTCAGGCAAAGCTACATGTGCATACTTTGCCTAGGAGAAATATTCTTGTTACATAAAAATCCCACTATTAATCAAAAATCACATTACAGCTTCTGGAATGAAGTTTCCTTTACTACTCTTTAATAATAAGTCTAAGATAAGATAAAATTGGTAATCGTACGTTCTCTTCTGATAGAAGATAATACTAAAGTGCTATAGAAATTTGAGCTACAAGAATATATTCACCCCTCTAATATGTTTCCATTATGCAGCCTTCACTGATTTATTCATTATACATTTTCTCCATACACAGAAAAATTTAATTGAAAGTTACTTATTACATTGTTACCAAATGTTAACTAGAAAGTTTTCTTTAATTAACCAATCATTAATGCTAGGAGAGCTGTTTTATTTCCATAGTGCATTTAGCAAGCATTACCAACAATAGTTTTACAGCACTGCGTATTACATGAATGCTTACAGGGAATGAAAGTGCAGCTTGTTGAGATAGCATAATACATATTAAACTCCTATTTATGACTTTTCTTAATAAATGATTTAATGACACACAACATGCAAGCAAGGAAACTATCTAACACAATGACTAGTCAAAGAAATGGCACTGCCAAAGATTACAGGAGTTTGCAAAGTCAGGCAAAAAAAAACAACTTGGCATCACGATCACCAGCAAAAAAAAGTAAGAGAGAGGATAGGGTACTCAGAGCTGTGGTTGTACCTAAGTCATTTCTTCTGTATATTTTGCATTTCTGGGAGGTGAGTTTTGATACCTCTCTGGTGTTGCTGTATCCCCTTGCAATGTCTTGAGTCGCCTTGGGAGAATGAGCACTATCCTTGGACTGGATCGGTGTCCCATGCTCTCAGGTCCTGTGCAAACACATATCAAAAAGAAATCCTTTGCCCTCAAGAGGTTCAAGGAAAGGCACAAAGAAGTACCCACAGATGGACATGTTACAGTGGAGGGAAATTTCCTGGTAGGCAAACACAGAAGCAAGCAACAAAAATTCCAGTCCTCTGGTGTGGATCATTTTCTTGGATGAGTCTTGGCTTTTAACTTGATATCAAATTTATCCGAAAGCAAGTCAGGTGATCCCATTATACAACAGAGTCCATTAAAAGCTTCTCTCCAGCCAGTCCACAGTGGTTCCCACTGCTGACACTGAGCAGCTACAGAAGCTGAGCTCAGACACCAGCTTTCATGTAATTGCTACTGACTGACGGAAACAGCCTGTCTGTGGGGTACAGCCAGGCATCCTTCAGGAGTTCCTAAGCTATGCTTGCAAATATGTCCTGTGTTTAACAATATCCATAACTACGCTGTAAACATCTCACCTTTCTGATGGCACATCCCAAGAGCTGCAGAAGACTGAGTCATTGGTACCTTCATAAGCACTGCGTCTGGCAGAACCTAAATCTGACTCAGACTCAACTGTCAGCTTCTGTTTCCACAACAAACTCAGAGAAAATCGCAGTAGCATGCAACAGCTGTGAGTATCTACTGAAAGAGGTCTGAAGAAATACCACTGGCAATTAAAATACACCACTAAATGAGAACAATTTTCTCCGTGATTTCATAGGCATTGACCTATGCATTAATTCAGAAGAAAGATAGACCTAATGCCATTGATTACTTTATATCAGCTTTGAGTTGTGTTGCCCTTCAGCATCTCTTACACATTCTGGGACTGCAAAAATAGTGATCTGAAATGCATGGACAACTGGCAACGGGCAATACATACCTATGTATTGTATACATGTAATACATATGTGGACAGTGTCCAACGGACTCATGCACAAAGGTTTCCCAGCAGTTTGCCATGGACTATGAAGGAGTCACCTGGGGTCATTTCCAAGTGAGCTGAATCCAAAAGGATGTTCCCTGATGGACCAAAAGCCACCTGCAGGCATCAGAGTAGGGGCTTCGCCTGCTGCTCCCATGCCTTCAGTCACGGCCACAGTACACTAACCCCAGCACCAGCTACAGCCCTCTGACAGCTGCAGCCTTGGCCTCCCATCCCTATGTGTATCTTATGACATCTGAGATGCACACCAAGAAGTGCAACATTTGTCTGATGGCAACACATGCAACACAGGGAAGATCCCAACACAATATCTGTATCAACCTGCCCCTGTACTCTCTTCCTAACCGCATGGAAACTGGAATAATCTCAGGCAGGATTTATAAAAACTAAGCTGCACGTGAGGTTGTTACTTATTTCATCTTTCTTAAGCTAATGGTTTCCGTCTCGAGCTCCTCACTGCAAACAAACCTGAATGGTGGTTATTTCTGAAGCCGTTCGTACCCTGTGTGTCTTGGCCTCCAGCCTGGAGCTTTGCATTGCAACAAGCCCAAGGAATTACATAAGAAAACCACACAGTGATGTTACTCAATAACTGCAGAGAGCTATAATTGTTTATAGGAGCCAAATTCAGGACTGATGAGTAAGCATTGGAGTTACACCCATCTGAAGGCAGCGAGTCAAGCTGCCTGTGAGTTGTGTTTATAATGGTGCCCCTTCAGAGTAGAAGTTCGCTCAGGGAGGCTGAGCTGGAATAATTTAAAACTCTTTCCAACCCCTTAAAGCCAAATTCTTCCTTGCCTTAGACTTCGTGTACTCCACTGATGTCAATAGGCATGTTGAGACTGTAAATCAGGCCAGAAGTTGGCCCTTGTTTGGTCCAATTACCCCGTAATAAACTCCCTGAGGACTACTGCACTGATGTGTAATTTGCATCCTTGCTCCTCTGAAATGGTATATTTATGTTTATAGATTGAGTTAGCTGTTCTAAGGGAGGGGAAAGGCTGCCTGAATCATTCACAAATGGGAAAATCCATATATTTGAAACTCAGTATGAAATATTTGCTTTTGGGCTGTAACTTTGTATACTAAGCTGCCGTCTAGAGTAAATATTTACCGCCAAGTTACAACAAGTTCTGAGAAGATGTGATTTTCTGAAACACTGACACATCAGGGTGCGACTTTCCCCCAGTAAAACACCGAGTTAATTGTAGGTTTTGTAAACGTTATCAAGTATAATCTTGAAATTATTCTTTAAATGCTCAGTAATGGTTTTTAACCACTTATCAAGCAGCTGGTTTTGTGTTAGATTCACAAGTTCTTAAGCAGACAACTGTTTTCCTTTCAGTGACTTTGTCAGGCTTAACCGGGGATTAATTTGACTGCAGGTGTCAGATAAGCACAGTATTTTAGCAGCACTACCGAGAACCATGTGGACAGAATGAAGAAGCATGAAGGCATTTTGGTCAAAACTTTGAAAGATTGATGGAAGTGAGTTATGCTGCTTAAATATCTCTGTCTGTCCACAAGAGCTAAACCTGCAAGCAGGGTGAGGAGCGCAGAGCAGCTATTATTTTGCTATGTTCCCTATTAACACAGGTGAGAGTTTTTTAATCGCAATTTCTCTGTCGACGTAAAATCTAGCAAGTGGCCTTAATAAATCATGAGGTGACAGCTGATGTGGTTGGCCAGTGCTAAACGCAAATGGACTCTTCTTTTTAAGCCTCTGCTGCTTAGGTCGTCCGCGTCAGCAGTACTCCTCAACAAACATCTGCAGTTCATCTTATCGTTTGAAGAAATATATGAGTTTCTCCATTGGTGTGGGGGGTTTTTTTGTTGTTTTTTTTTTTTTTCTCCAGCTTCAGCTTCTTGATTTGCTTGAACGCCATCTGCTCCATATAAAATTCAGGGAATTTGGGAAATGTGCATGCAGCGAGAAAATTTTAATTGTGTTAGCCTTTCTTTTTTGATCGAGATAACTTAACTTTTTGTACCCGTCGTCTCCTGACATGTTAAGTGAAGCAGATATATGTGTCTCATGTACGGTCTACTTGCTGTCTGTAAGGTCCTCTATCCCTGCAATGCATTAACAGTTCAGGTACAAAACTAGAGGCTACTCCTTGCAGCTTTTAAGGGGTATTTTAACACATTTTGAGTTATACATCTGAAAGCAGTTTAGCAGCAGTAATCTCTTTTAAAGAAGCTACTCGTCACTCTGCACCTTATATGCATCAAACCGACCAAGCAATTTTGTTGCCCCTGGAATGAAAGCCAAGGAAACAAACAATTGTGTACAGTGTTCTTTCCCAGCCTGCCCGCAGCCGGGCTGCACCGCACGTATGTCATGGCATGGAATTGCCACAGGGTGGTAGGAGTAGTGCAGCTCCGCACACACCAGCCAAGAAAAGAAAGGAGAAACTTTTGAAAGAAGGGGGAATCGCTTTGCAGTGAGCCTAAAGAGAGGTATCAAAAATAAGGGTTACTTCATGGTAAATCCAGATGGTTCAACATTTGACCCATATCTAATCCCTGCGCCGAGCGTGCACCACCGCCATCACTGCTGTCATAACAGAGCACATGCAGCTAAAATCGCTGACGTTCCAGGAGGCACCACACATTTCGTAGAAAATTAAATTTTGAAGCCTGTTGTAGGAACAGAACACACACTCTTGACAGCATGTTATGGCTCCAGCTCTGAGAGGAGTGGTGTTGAGTGTACTGAAAGAATTCCTCGAGACTGCGGCTTGCTGCTGCACTTTGTTGTGACAATGCTGTACAAAACATCGGGCAGTGCTTTTATCTTAAAAGAGTATTTAGATGGGACCTATTTATTGTATTATCCATCTAATAAAAGGAGGGGAGGGAGGGGGAGCTGTTCATATGAAGAGGAGAACTATTCAAAAATAGAAATTCTGCCTCACTTTGTAAGGCAAAAATAGAAATTCTGCCTCACTGTGCATAGGGCTAAGTCCTACAGCACATCGACTGCTGTTTTCGAGGCATAAGGAGGGATACAAACAAACAAAATCCTTGGTTTGTGGTAATTACAGTATTGCCACCAACATTCTGATTTACCTTTAGGAGAGCCTGCCTTGATACGTAAATGTTCATTTACAATAACAAAAGAATTCCAGAGGAACCTTGATTAATAACAATAATGATAATGAAAAGATTAAATAAATTAGGAAACATAGATAATTTTTTATATAAATATAATAACAGATAACTTCCAAATGTCTCCATGTTTTATGTTGGGATGAAGGCAGCTGCATTCATCTAACAGAATGGAGTATTGGGCTCAAGAACATCAATATATGGAACACATGGCATACTCAGAAATGGGCACGGTTTGTGTAGTATAGTATCATGTTTTAAACAGTTCATAAAAGAAGCTGAGTGACAACATAACAGTGTGGCTGATATAAAATAATGTAAACCTCCCTTCAAATATCAAGCAATTTTTTTTCTGCCTCAACTCACTTTCCACAATAGAGTGAGTGAAAAATCCATAGAGAATAAAACCAGTGATCCCTTTGAGCAAGGATACAAATTTACCTAGATATGTCAACCACACAGATTTATGGGACAAGGAGTTTTTCACCCTGAAGAAAGAAGCTTTCTTGTCAGTCATCTAGGAAAAGAAAAAAAAAAGGAAAAAAAAAACCAGCTGAAAATAAAGCTCCCTGAGTTATTTTCATGTTTTAGGAATTACAGAAAATTTCTGTTAGGGGGTTTTGGGTTTCTTTTGTTGGTTGTTTTTTAAGGATTTTTTTTTAAGTGGCATTTTTTCTTTACGCTTTCCCATAGCCATGGAACAGTTTTCTTCATGGATGTATAAGAAACACTTGTGTTGTGCTGCTGTTAACGGTATGATTTGTTAGTGTACTTTTATGTATGGAGTGTCTGCATCTGGTAAGGTCTACAACTGTACCTCCTTGACAGTGCCAGATGTTGTGAAGATAAAATGCCTCCTGTGCGAGGAACTGCTGGAACCAGGCTCCCTGATAGGTGTTCTTAATACAGTTTAAAAAGGCATCTGTCTTAAAATAATTTCAACATCTTACTTTTCTATTTATTGTTTTGTCAGATCTTTCGTGTTTCTCTGGAAATATTTTCATGCCCCGACTAACATGATTTTAAACTTTCGGCTTCAGCTTCTCTCAACTTTTTTACTCTGAAGCCATTGCCTTGCTAAAAGGGAGAAAGGGGAGAAAAAGGTTTTCACAGACTCGGATGAGGTTAATCAGATCGACCCAACCAAGTAAAACAATTGGTCAGTGAGTATTTTTAAACCAGGACAGGCACGAAATAGCATGCAAAACATGAGTCCGCATTCACCCAAAGTTTGTGCAAAGCATTTCAGGGCAGAGACAAGGGGGCTGGTGGAAGGCAGAAGAGGAGCCCTGCTCCCCTCCCATCCCCATAACTCACAGCATTGTAGCCCTCTTAAAATAGTAATGATACTTGACCCTTATTAGTATTTCTGGGCAATATATGAGCTTGAGTTTCCTAGGGTGAAAGCTAATGCCTCGGACCACCCTTTAGACCACCATTCTATCTAGTTATAGTACATATTAATGTTATTCTTGGGTCATTTAACTTACTCTCAGTGAAGGGTGGAGAATGGCGCTAAGCTGTAAATCAGCTCTGTCCTGGAATGGATCCGTGCCATAAGAGATCATCTCGAAAATTCCAGCCTTGTCTGACCATGGTAAAGAGATTATGGTATGTAAAATTCTGCTAAACATGGCTTGCTTCGGTTCTGTGCTTCTCTGCTTGCCTGTCTGTAGGGAAAGGTTAAGACCTGTTTCGGTGGACAGTGCACTGGAAGGGAATATTGCTCTCGTAAAACCCCAAAGGCTCAAACTTTACCCACATGTGGTTAAACTCTCCATCGTTCCTAAAGGTGAACTGCAGCAGCGAGGAAATTTATTAAACAAGGCCACTTCTGCTGTGCATAAAAATGATTTTTTTTAATCCTCAGGGAAAGAAAAAAAAAAAAAAAGGAGTTCATAAATGAATTGTGCTTATAAGGTATCCTCTGTGGTGCCAGTGCTCACACCCAAAATGATGGTTTGAGGTGTTCGGCGGTGTAATCCATTTAGCTAAAAGCTGACTGCTGAAGATGAGTTCATTTAAAAAAGCAAATGTATTGCTCCCTTAGCAGCGCTGTTCCTAAAAATCATAAATATTTTCCACACTGTTCTGGCAAACAAACAATGTTTACCTTCAGCTTCCCAGCAAAGATGTGCAGAGAAGTCCCCAGTCTGCTCTGCAGATGTGCCGTGGTGAGTTTAACAGTAATACATACTGTCATCACGGTTGTCTTCAAATCTTTGAAATCACTTTTGCCTTTTACAATACATATTTAATTGAATGTCTAGCAAGTAGATATGTATATGTATCTCGCATTTGTGGGTGGGCATGTGTGTGCCTAATACATATATTTAGCGCTTAAACATGGTCTGATGAGTGATTGAGAAATGCCTACGAGAGGGGCTTTGTACATGCACAGAGTTTGTAACTGTGCGCTCTCCTGGAGCAGCAGAGGCAGAGGGGAAAGCAGAGAGGCATCTGCAAATTAACAAATCATCCATCCTAAGGTCATCCACCAATTAGTTTTGCAGAATAACATAGAACAAAAATGTAATTCTGAGGAGCATTTGTTCTGGCCATTTATCACATAAAATTGTGTAACAATATTAGACACAGGAATTTTTGCTCAGCGTATTTCTTACAGTCTTACGACGATTTCACAACTTGCTGCAGATGTTTCATGCTGGATAATACCCTTTGGTTGACATTTGTGCTCCTACTGTCAAACTTTTAACTAGCTGTGATGCATATATTCCATAGAAACACGCGGGCGAGAGGGAAAGGTAAATAAACGCCGCCAGTTTTGCTAAAGAAAACTTTGCATTCTGTTCCCCTCACGCCCAAGTGGAGCGTTTTCCACATTTCATTTGCTATTTTTAACAGCTACTTGCAATTTAAATTATTGCTCAGCAACACAGGCGATTGAGGAAACGTGAATATTCCTGGGATTTAGTGAGTGTGAGCGCTTTCCTTCTGCGCTGAGGCTTCCACGTCCCTCTGTTGAGATATGCACTAATCCTATTCCACAGTGTGCACTTATTGCTAATTTTATTGCTTGAGTGGAGCACGCAGTTGTATCTATACCTCCAAAGGCTATTGTTGTTAAATTAATTGAACTGTTTCAGGGTTCCTTTCTCTCTGTTAATTATTTAAAAACAAAATCGAACGTCTTAAAAGAACGATTTACTTCTGAGTGAAACCTAAAGACAATTTTATGTTAGGTAAAACACGAATTAATCAGCCACCGCAGAATGAACCTCGCTCAAAAAAAAACCCTGCAATCATTGTATTGATTCCCTCAACGCATATTTTTCATTTATTGGGACTGTAAGATTACGCCTGAGCCTGCAGCAAAAAAAAAAAAAAGAGAGAGAGAGAGAAAAAGAGAGAGAAATTGGGACTGTACAAAAGGATGGAACCTCGGCTTAGTTTTATCCCAGCAAAATATTTTCTCTGAATTACGCCTTCATTTAGAATCAGTCTCAATTCATTCTAGATTTATTAATCCACTTGTTTTCGTGCTCGAAACAGCGCTGCATTCCTGCTTACGTGCCTTTTGTGCCTTTAGAGCATTGCCAAAGAAATATCAAAAAATTCCCACTAAACTCTTTCGAGGATGCGGGGGAAAATATTTGCTAAAGTAAACTGTGTGAGCTTTGTGACCAGAGGGACGAGATTTTCCTTGGTACGTTGTGCTGTGTGTCTGTACCAAACTTCAGCGGCTCTGACCAAGTTCGTGGCAGCTCAGACTGCCCCTGGATGACTCCCCGCCACCAGCGGAGTTACTGCAGCAAAGAATTTGATTCTTCACCACTGTGAGCATTTTTCAAACGTGCCACGGCGTTGTGCCTGCCCCTCATATTTCCCTGTGTGTGCAGGAGAGATTGCAAATTTATAGTTAACTCTGTGGTAAAAAAAAAAAAAAAAAACAAGTGTGGGGGCAAAATGATTTACCAAAGCTCTTTTCTGCTATTTTCTGCAGTTTGGGGGCCAGATAATGTAAAACAAAATCCCCAGGAGGTTCAGTGCATGTTCGTTCTTAGGCCAGCATACCCAACACACTCTTTCATCTTAGATTAAGGAATTATAGCACTGCAAATGAATTTCACATCCAAAATCATTCAACTTGTCCCCTTTGTCTTCCAGAACCTTAAGCATATGGGACCGTACTAAGTATAGCAAAAATAGCTGACTCTATAATCATAATTAGTACCTATTAGCCCTTCTTAGGTGCAAAACCCCAGTGATGAGAGCGCAGCACGAGAACGGAGATAGAAGAGGATGTGAGGTCTCAGGAGCACAGGAGTGTCATTGCTGCCCTTGCGTTCACCAAGCACGCAGCGAGTGGGGGGACCGCGGGGCTGGGGATCCCACTCCTACGTGCCTCTCCCATGTGCACAGAGAAGTGCAGACTGAGCTCTTCTTTACCCCTTTTCTGAGGCATTTCTTCTTTTCCTGATCAGTTTTTCCTCAGAAACTTGTTTATATGTTCCTGAAGATTTTTTAAAGGGCGGCGTTATTCATTTTTAATAGCTGAAGTAGTAAAGTCTGCCTATCAGGATGCTGGAGGGAGATTTTTCCTTGGTCACACTTTAGACAGCAGCTGTTTTACACCATTTGGAAGAGCTATTGGTGAACAACTTTATGTCTAAACTTTTCACTGAATAATTTTGTGAGCTCAGCTTTGGTATTGTACACAGCTTAGATGCAGTTTCAACCTCTCCTCTATAATTGGTACAAGTTACGTGCAATTACAGACTTAAAGGATTGTCGTTTAAAAATGAAAAATAAAATAAAATAAAAACATGGCATGCAAATTTAAGACGAAGCTTTTCTGACCAACAATATTTTGGAACATGTCTGCTTTTAGATCCAGAGTACAAAAATGCAAATGTTTACATTAGTGAGCCACAAGCCACATTTTCAAAAGCAAAGGTTCCAAACCGTGCATAAGAAATCAGTGTGCATTTCTATTTCTGAACTGAAAAAAAAAAAAAAGAAAAAAAGAAAAAAACCACATCTCTTTCTGTAGGCAGCTTTGTACTGAGTGTAATTCACTTCAGTAGCACATGGGCTGCCCAGTGACACAGCACAGCTCGTTTCGATGGGACCGATGTGTGCTGCAGGAACGTGCCTGGGATCAGGGCATGGTGCTGCTCTGTGTTGCATCACCCTATAAACACAGACCCCAGCAACCCCGGCCCCATACGGCCCCGTCCAGCTCCCCCTCAGCTGGTCAGAATCCCTCGCATCCCTCCCATGTCCCTGCCTCACTGCAAGGAGTGATCGAACGCGGAGGCTGTCATTATGTTCAGGGCTTCGTGTTATCCCTGTTGGCTTCAAGCATAAAATCAGAGGAGAGCCCAAGACAGCTCATAAAAGTGGAGTCACGTGCAGGGAGAAGAGTATAGATATCACAACCTATGTGTAAAGGAAGAGAGAGGGATGTTATGATCATTGTCTAAGGAGACCTGTTCAAACAGTCTAATAGAAAGATGCCCGCTTTGAATCAACATTCCACTTTTGCTAGGGGTTACGATTTGCAGTTCCAGCATGATCTTTTGAGATCGTGTGAATACATTTAATATAGAGACGTTTGTGCAGCTTCCCAAACACACGTTGTACCTTGCACCACAAGCTCTGCCACTTCTTTCTTTTAATCGATAGCTCATGAGTATTCATTGAAAGATACGTTGGTATTCTGAGTGCAAAACTTGCAGCATCGCCACAACTGTACTAAAATCAACATTTACCTTTGAAACTCTTCTTGGAACTGACAAAATAATGGCACATTTAAAGGAATGTTTAATTTATTACCAGCGATGAGTTTGGATATACGCTCTATAAACCACTATCACACTTTCCATCTAATTAACCTAGAGAAATCTGTTAAGAAAGCAAAGAAAAACTATGATTCAACAGCCAGGTCCACGTCATGAATATGCAAAGGAGACAAGGGAAACTTTACCTCCGTGCTTCCCTCTGCAGCCCCAACCCTCCCTGCAGCCCTCTCCTCCCAGAGCCACCCCCTGCTCTGCTGCTGCCTTTGCAATACTGATCCAAGGGCTCAGGCTATCTGCTCACCTCACTTTCACAGGAAAAAAAAAAGAAACGTTTTCAAAGGCTGTGAGCTTTTCTTTCTGTGTGTGGAAATATTTTGATTGCCATTAAGGAGATGACTACTCCAAGCCTAGATATAATTAAAAGATGAGGTGCGTTTTTAGATACGCTGACTGGTATACATGCCAGAACATGAAAACATGTCATCTTCATTGCGATTTATTTTGTGGTTAAAGTAATGCACAACATTTTCTCCAGAGTCATCACTATTTAATTTATTGCCTGAAAAATAGATTAATTTAATTCCCAATTTTTAATAATATATTGCAAGAGACAAAAAATAAAAAAATAAAAAAATAAAATGGCATGTACTGAAAGGGTAAAATAGGAGATGTCTTGCACACAGCACTGGATAGGAAGCTCTGAAAGAATATACAGACCTCAATGGTCATGTTGTATTAAACTCAGTAATTCACAACTCATAGATATCTCTCAACATACAAAAGTGATCACGGTGGCTATTTTTTAATAAAAGGCTAAGAAGGTAAATGGAGACGGAAGGCCAGAATTGTTAAAGGAATTATGTGATTTGATTGATACTCTCTGGGCAGCGTCAGCTGAGGAAGAAAAGTGAGGAAAAAAGTGTCATCCTCTCAGAATGAAATCCTCATGTCTAATATCTCAGAATTTAGAGATTTGTACAGCCCATTGCTAAGCATTTTCTCAACATCCTACTCAAAACAAGCCCCTCCAGCAAGAGAAAACCCCACCCTGAACCAACCTATCCACAGTAAAGAGTCTCCGGTAGACCCTCATTCAGCCTCCTGTATCCAGAGATGTTCAATAGCTTATACAAAAGAGAGGATGGGATGAGGTGGGTGGAAGCAGCCCTGTCCCTGCCTTTGGGCTCAGGAGCTCCCCCAGGAGTAAAGCACAGAGCTCCGTGACCCACAAGGAGAGGAAGAAATGAAGGTCTCCCATCCCTGGCTCTGTATTTGGGCTATGAAGTAAAGAAGCCCAATTTGACAGGCAACTCCTTGCTCCCTTATTATATCCTTCTTTTTTCTCTCCCAACTCTCTTCAGCCATACCACTCAAAATAATTCAGTCTTAGTTCCAAGGACAATGTAAGATAATAAAAGTGCATTTTTTGGCTAATATCCTACTTTCAAAAACAACTCACTCTGTTGTGTTCAAGGCTGCCCAACACATGCTGCTGGGGAGCTCTTCTAGTACCAAACAAAATAACATGGATGTGGTTTTTCAAGCCTTACTCCATCCTGTCCCAAGCACCCCACCTCCTAGGTGGTAAGCCTTCTGCTGCCCCTCTCGATTTGTCAGGTGTGATGGATTTTTTCCACTGCTTCAGAATGTTGTTACCCAAAAAGAGTCAACTCTGTCCTGTAACTCTGTATACAAGTGGTTTCCGAGTGTGACTTATACCAACAAGTATGCACTAGAGAAACAATCACTTGGCAGCCCTTTGTCACCAGCTACACCAGGAAATTTTGCCGTCACTCTGTGCACAATTCATTGTAAATGTGCGTCTTCATGCAACAGATATTTTTCATGTAGCTGCATTTGTCCAAATGATTTGTTACTTGAATGATATACATTCTCCCAGTGGAATAAAACAAGTATATCGGGTACCACAATACTTGATATAGTCCAGGATTCTGTAGAATTGTCATGTATTATAACTTCATATATCTGTTCTGCCCTTATTTTACCATGACTTTTTTTTTTATTTTAAAAAGGAAGGGAAAGAAAAAGAGAGGAAAAATTTTTTTTCTTTTCTTTCTTTCTTTCTTTCTCACTTTCTTTCTTCTTCCTCTTCCCTCCAGACTGAGGAACCTCAATACCCAGGTGTTCACATACAACAGATCACTACATAGCCACAGGTACAGGATTAGGGTCTTCAAGAATTGTGTTTGTCTGCCTGTGTGGCACGTTTGACTTTATTCACCTGGTGACTACCATCTGCTTTTGTTAGCTACATAGTAAGAGCTTGGTTAAAACAAAGAAAGGAAAAGCCTGATGTGCACAATGGGTTATGCTTTTCATCTGTTTCTTCAGTTTTAGGCAATGTTTAGGGAAATGATTACTCTATAAGAGATGGCTTTTTGGAGTAGATTTTGGAAGAATTTGCCAAAGTCCTTTGAGTGTGAATGTCATGCTGGTCACAAAATTCATGCATGCCTCTGGTTTTCAATTTTCACAAAAGGCTAGAAGGTAAACTATCACTTTGGGTCTGTATCTCATTCAACTTGAGTGTGACTCAAGATCCTTGCAAGAGGTGAGCCCTCCCTCCTGAAATTCAGCTGCTGGCTCAAATATGTTTACTACAGGAAGTAAACTTCACCTGAGCCATGATTTAATAATGACAAATGTCCTCCAGTAGCTGAAGTGTGGCCCTCAGATGTAGTTGCATATTTGCTCCAGAACATTAGCCCTGAAGATCTGACTTCGTGACCCAAGATCGTTACTTCTTTCATGTAGAACAAGGTATTTTGCTCTCTCCAGAATCTACAGAGACCAAACCACCCTTGGGAGCAGTGTGTCCTGCTCAATCTCATCTGCTCTTCACCCCCAGCCTGGAATGGTTGCTGTTTAACATGCTTACTGATTCCTACTTTGCTTTCATATTCCAAATCCCTTGCTAGAGGCTGAATGGCAAGCACCACACAGGTTCCTGGCCTCATGTGAGCCATAGAAGAGTCATCACAGAGGAAGGACACCACATACCTGGCACGGGCTCAGACCAGCATTGTGGAAGCAAACATCTCCATTAGCCCATTGACTGCCCTGTGAGTCAGGTAGTCCAGCCAGCAGCCTCTTCCCATAATTGTTTGTCTTCTCTAATTAATTAAATATGGATCAGTAAATAAACCCCACGCTCCCAAGTTTTCAATATATTCAGCATCCAGAGCTGGCAACTCTTCCCCAACAGATCCCTAATAAATACCATCCACAGGAGCTTTGTGCGTAATTTCTGTGCAGACCCAGCTTGGTCAGTATTTGGAATACAGCTTCCAGCTGTTCCACTTGGATCTGTGCAATGAGAAAAACCTATTTATGAAGTTTCCACAGCAGTTTATAAATAGTCACATGATAAACAGTGGGTTGTGCTATGTGTAAGAAATTCATCAGAGACATGGCCACAGAATATATCATGCCTTGTCTGGGAGGTAAAAGGGGCCTCAGAGATGCTTCCAAACTGTGTAATTTTATGTAAATCGGGTAGGACAAGGGTAGGTCTCTGTAAGTGTGCCTCTACAGCATCTCTCTGCCTTGACCACAAGTCCCATTGACCTGAATGATCCACCCCAGTCTTGGACAGTAGGACCGTGCCCATCTTGGTTATCAGTGCCATGTCCATCCTGAACAGTGGTGCCATGTCCATCCCAGTTATCAGTGACACCTTCCTCCTGGTCTGTATGGGAGCAGCCATCCCATGAGGAGGATCTCCTGAGGCTGCAGGGAGCATTACTTCCACTACAGCACCAGTTGTCTTGGGGACACTGAATTTATACCACAAAATCTTTTTCTCTTGGGCCGGCAAACAGCCATCATCTGGGAACAATGAGAGCTGTCAGGATGGGGGAAGGGAACAGGGCAAAGCGAGCAGGGGTTTGAGAACTGATCGAAAGGAAGGAAACACTCCTTGTGCAAATTTTGCCCTGAAAAGCACAAACTTCATTAGCTGGAAATGAAACCTTGGTCTATTGAGATGTGCCTTGCACTTGGAGAGTACTGTAGCAGGGACAGGTGACCTATTTTCCTTGGAGAGGAGGGAGAGGCTTCTCTCTATCAATCCCACCCTTCCTGTATCAGCTTATACACTAGCTTCTATGGCCTGTGGAGGAAGCAGCTAGTAATGCAGTGAATCATTCACAATGAATAAATCATCTGACTAATTTAGCTTGTTTTTCTGCTCTTGACTGTTCCATGAACAGATCACCATTTCCCCAAATGTATGTATTATTCAGATTTATCTTGTGGTTTTGGGGGCCCCTTTTTCCTTCCCAATTTACACTGCTGCAAGTTAGCAAAAAAAAAAAAAATGCTATTAGCCCTCACTGAACGTGAGGCTATGCCCAGCCCCAGATTGGATGAGCTCAGTGAGGCTGATGCAGGAGGTATTTGCACCAAAGAAAAAAGAAAAAGAAAAAAAAAAAAAGTCCAATTCTGCAAATTGCTGAAGCCCTCAGAGTCCAAGCTCGGTTTCTACAGATACACATATCCTTCAGAGTAGGTTTTCCCAGCATCACTGTGACACAGACACCCATGGTGCCAGCACAACTGGAAGAAAAATGTAAGATCATCAAGATTAGCACAAGCATTTTTTGCTGCATGTGTGGATTTTAAATCCAGAGGGAATCATTAGATCATCCGAGCCAACCTCCAGCACAAGTCAGGCCATAAAACTTCACCCAGTCTCCCCTGTATTGAGCTTGACATCTTGTATTTACCCAAAATATACCTAAATCAATCTATATTCTGGCCAGCACCCACCTCAATGAGCAGCATATGTGGGGTGATGTCACCTAGATATCTCTTGGCTTCAGCTCTCGCTGAAACAACGGTAAAAGCAATGGAGAAAGTTCCAGTACTGGATTTGGACTGGGACTGTAGGACTCAGAGTCCACAGACCAGATTTGGGATGTGAGGTGCAACGGAGCAGCGTTAACTCTTCTGTGTGTATAGAGCTTCCCAAGATGCATGTTCCTTCACTGTGCAGGAGCAGCCCCTCCTGGAGGCCCTCTGCTCCCAAGAATAAGCCCAACAAATTCCAGAAGCCAAAACCCATTCCTTTCTCAGTCATTTACTTCATCATTTAACCAACAAGTTCACCTCATTGCCCCCCTCTTCCTCCAGTTTCGGTTACTTGCAATGTGCTACTCAACCAACTTTTATCTTTTCCTATTTTGATACTGTTAAGGTTGCAAAATAAATCTACTGGCATACACTGAGTGCCTGAGATTGCTCTTGGCTGAGTCTCATAGGCACAAGGAGTATTTAAAAACTCTGAAGACACTATTGAAGTATTCTCTAGAATTTTTTCATATGACATAATTAACGGAAAATTGAGTCATGGTTACAAAAGGAATGCTTCAAAGAATCTTTGGCATTTTTGTAAGATGAAAATAAGCTCAGATTTTAGGGTGCTTTATGATGGAAATAAAATGCAGTGTTATTTGGAGTATGCTGGAAATTAATGAAAGCCAAATAATCACTCAATACTGCAGTAGTTTTCTTAAAAGCTCCTTTGAAAAGTTTAAGGTCAAATTGGTTGCAACATCTGAGACTTTTGATACTGAGGGGCACTTTTGGTGTATCCTCTCTGATACACTTGTACAGATGAAAGGGATGTTTCTGGCAGTGTTACTGATGACATTGTTAGGGGAAAAATATGTTGTTTTTGTGATTTTTAAGTAAAGAATTAAAACTTAAGAAAAATATGTTTAGGAAGTGCATTTCTCCCTAAATCTAGCTGCCTACACTTTCAGTTCGAACAATAGTGATGGGGTTATTTACAGTAAACCTTTCTTGTAAAACTTCATATTACTAAAAGCACTTTGGAATTAGCTTTTTTAGCAAAAGTAGAACCTGCTGTGTACAGCTCATTATCTCTGGAAGCCACTTTTACCTCTATTTTGAGCAAGTTTAATTGATATTAATCTGAACACTGCTATTGGAAAGAAGTAAATATCTACAATGAATTTTGAACTCCTTTGCTATTATGAAAACTTCATCAAGATGGCTAGAGTCACACAGTACAGAAGAAAGTAATTATCCAGCTTACTGGGAACATAAATTTAGGATGCCCTGAATATTTGCTATTCTACAGCAACCAGATATCTATCTCAAAGCTGGTTATAATACTATGTCAGAGAATTGATTTTTAAGATCAGAGAGAGGACGGATTTCATTACAAATGTTCAGAGATTCAACTTACGATGGTTTTGCAACCTGACTAACTTGAATATCTTAAGAGCTTGAAATACAATGTGCTTTGGTGGCTATAAACGCTCTGGAATCAAATTATAGTCTGGTCAGTCATACAGTAGAATCTTCCTGGTGACCAAATTCAGACGTCTTGGTTCACCTCCACACTGACTTTCATTAGCAGGCATTTCGAATCTTTCATCTTGTGAGGATGGTGAATGGTGGCATGACAAAAGTCACTGCTAAGTACTAAGATTTTGATACTTGGTCTCGCTATGTGGGGTAAAGATAACTCTGTGTTTGTGAAATGACCTAGAAGTTTCTGTGTTTCTATGGTTTCATTCAAGCCCCAACACACAAAAATTGTTTTTTCTATTATTTTACTAAGTAGATAACAAAGATTCATTGGATACTTAGCATTTCTAATGCAATACTGTAGGTAATTATGTTTTACAAAAATGAGTAGATATATCTACTGTTCTTGGTGGAAAATATCCTACTCATCTTGTCCTGTGACTTTCCCTACTCCCACATGTCCCAATGAAGGCACAGTTTTAAACCAGTGTGACTCCACTCCCATATAGCTTTTTCCTATCCAGATCCGTTGGTACCCTCTGTATACCATGGACCTACTGAGGGTCAGCATTCTTGTTTGTACCAGATCAGTAAACATTCACAGAGATTTCCTGCACCCTTATCTCCAAATTTGCCAGGGGCAAAGGTGGGCCAGATATGGTTAAATGAGCATGATGGTAGTAGTTTCATATTTGAGATGGTTATTGTTTTTGCAAAGGTGAAGATGATATTCTTACTGGATTCTAAACAAAACAGTACCTTCACTGTGGTCCACTGAAACAGATCAGTATTATTTGTTCTTTCATCTGTTTCATCAGCCAGCAACTGGATGTTGGCGCCAGAACACTGATAAAATGAGCATCATCACATTTATTCACCTTGCCATGATGCACTGGCTTTGGCCAAACAAATCTATTTGATTCATCCATAGGTTCTGAGTCTGGCAGTAGGTTCAGTTCTACAGTAGTTTTTCTTAGTCTTCATTTACTACAATTATGTCATTACTGACTGTAATTTTTTTTCTTACGTGTTACTTTGATAATCATTTTAAAAAGTTGTACCACCTATTCTAATATCCATTTAGATATATATCAAGAAATTTTCTTAGTCAATAAAATTAACTAGGCCATATAGTCTAGAAGGCATTGGTGACATTGGAACAGAATGTTTTTAACTAATTACATTAATTAGAGCAATTTAGGCAATGTGAAACCAAACTCTGTGTCAGTGGGAGTGATCTGAGGAGTGTGAGAGCATCTATATTTGCTTGATAGCTTTTCCATTACTGGGTAAGACAACTCACTCTGCTACATGTATCTCACACCATCAGTGTCTCCAGTCTGCAAAGAAACAGCTGCAATGACTTTGGAGATGCTTAACTGAGAAAGCACTTTGGGGAAGCTATCATCACTTGGAAAGAGTCTGGTAATAGCTCTTCAACTTTCTAGCTGCAAATGAGCTGGTCGTTTTGTTTTTCCTTTCCACTGACATTAAAAGATCAGATATACTGTACTTGGGCTACTGCTTCCCCCAATGTATTATTTTGGATTTCTCGGTAGTACTGTAATGCTTTTGATGGTTTTGATGCTGCTCTTACTAAAGATATAGATTCCTCCCTGCATCTTATCCCATGTGTGCCCTTTCCTTCCCTATTTGCACTGTGCATCTCTTTTCTTAGCAAAGGAAGCCACAACATGGTAATGTCGTGGTCTCCAGATCATCTCTTTAAATATACTTCCAGTCATGGTCCCCTCTTGGAACACATATGGAAGTAGACAAGCTCCGCTGCTCACAGAGGAAGGGGTAACAGCACACAACTGGTACACAGTGCCCAGTGGGTCCAGAGGGTGTGTGGAGCAGATGACAAAGTAGCCTGCACCCTTGAACCATTCTTTCACATCAAGCGCAATAAGCTAACAACACCTCGGTGAAAAAACATTTGCTGTGAATTCATTCCCATAAATTGAGCTAAAAAAAAAAAAAAATTAGATCACTCAATACCAGAAAGGAGAAGAAAAAAAATCTGGTTATTTAATTATAAATGTATCTGAAAGATAAGAGCCGGGATTTGGCGGTTTAAAGAAGGCAGAGGCAACACACTGCATGTTATTGTACCAGGGAGGCTCACAAGTGGTTGTAAATTCTCAAACAACCTGGCATGGTATGTTGTGAGGATTGAAAGCTCCTCTACACAGAGATCCCTCTTCTCCCTTCCCTGAGAGGATTTCTAAAAAAAACTTGCCGAAAGCAGCTGTCGGCTAATGTAACACACAGCACCACTGTAAGAATGGATCCATTAGCCCTGGAAAAACAGCAGTCCTTGTCAGTACCTATGAATGAAACTGTCCCAGGGAATCTGCGGAACAAGTCTGCGTATTTAGGAAGCTCAAAAGGGAGTCAAAACAAAACCAAGTGGAGCAGGAAAGCAGCGCAGACACGTCAAAGGCTGCCCACATGGCTCAACCAGCGGCCGACCTAAAGCCACTGCCACACAATTGCTTCTGAAGCTCACAAAGGAGCCAGATGCTCCTGTTGAAATTATACCTTCTGCAAATCAACATGGGAAACCTGTCACCGCCCTCTCTAAAAGGAGGAGTATTGATACCGTTCTCTTGACTAAAATAATATCTTTTCAGTGAATTAGTTGAAGAAAGGACGAGAGCTGTTTGCTTTGGACAAGTATATTTCCAGGCATGTCATCCCCACAAAAGATCTTTCTTTCGCCCTACTTTCATGCGACCCTGAAAACAAATATCTGGTGGGTACGATCGGGCTGGCTCCACATCTCCAAACAAGACGAGAGAGCCAGTGGCGAGGGGGATTCTTCTGTTGCTCCGAGCTAATAGATATTAGGAAGAAAAATGCAATTCTTCTCTTGGCCGGCTTTGAAAGGTACTTAACTTTTCATTCACAACATGCTGCTGACATCCACAAAGCTCAGCAAGGCAGCGAATATCATTGGCCTGCTTCAGAAACAAGGGGAAAATCATTTGCCCGAGGTCTCACCGCACATCAGAGCAGCGGCCCTGCGGACACAGAACCTGAGCGCCAGCCCTGCGCCCACCCCACCCCGATCCTTCCCACCTCCTTCCATGGTATTTTGAGCATTGATCAAAATTTGAGTTAGTGGAGGGTGTGCCTGGGTCAGGTTGTAGTCTCACAGCTTGTCCTGCTACTCAGATTAATTGTTCTAATTAGTTACTCCGCAGGCAAATATCTATTGACTCTTTCTTCGTCTCAGATTTGGGGCCAAGAATGATTCAGAGAAATAATCAACTGGGACTTCCTCTCAGAATTTGCCACCCACTTAAATTGTAAACATCCCATCTGAGCCACCTTTCATAATGCAGACAAGTAAACCAGCCTAGTGTTACTTGGCAGCTTTCTTCTCTGTTTTTTTTTTTTTAATATCAAAAGAAGGCTATATTGATAGAGCACATACAATTCTGTATATTACAGCATGCATTCTGAAAATGTTCAGTTCTCAGGATGAGAACAAATGTTGCCACCTCCCTGTGGAGTAAAGCTGTTTCATCTTGTTGGAGAAAGGAATGCCAAATAAGCCCAAAACAGGCCTAGGAAATGTTAGCAGAACAAAAGACTTCAAATACAGGACTCAGATTTGTACAGTGTATGTCACAGCAGAGGAAAGGGGATTTTTGGGCACAACCTTATCTCAGCTCTCCTTTATGTCTGTAACGACCTTTCCAGAATGAAAACGCTGAGTGTGGGAAAACTTAGCAGTCACTAAGCACAACATCCCCACATCACCTGCTTTGTGTACTATTAACCATAGATTAGATTGCATGGACAGCACACCTACCCTGTCTCTGTTATTAAAGTGCATATGGTTTAACAAACACTAATGACAGACTCGTTTTATTAGCTTTGCTATGTGCTCTCACAATTACTGTCACTCATTAGGGTTTATAACCTCCTGCTCTAATAGGAGGCTGCACCTCTCCTGCCAGTGGGCTCTGCATTTGCCAGGACCTCCGCTCATTCTCTAACTGCAAATGAGGCATTCACTGCCCAGCTCCTGAAACCACTACATGAAAAGCTAAGGGTCCGCTGTGACAAAATTTGCAAACATTTAATGAAGAAACAATAAGTTGAATGAAAAACATAGACAATATAAAGAATTTCAAGGAAGTGAGATAGCAAAATAAATCAACTATGGAAATTGACAATTGGCGGTAAGATATATCTCACACTGTGATTATTTTTACAGCTCACTGTAGTCATGCTTTTGTATTTTCTTGCAGAAGCAACAGAGAATTGGATATTTTAGAAGCCAAATGAACACTAAAATTTGAACTGCTTTCAGTAGAAATGTATTTGAGCTGCCCATTGGTCCTCAGATAATCGTTATCTCATAAACTATGGCAGCCTACAAAAAGTAACTCCTTAAATTTGGTTCAAAATGTGAGGGGGGTGGACCCCTCACATTTTTTCATTTAATATCTTTGAATTGGTGACAAAAATTATTTCAAAGAGTACTGCTAGAGCTGTCTGGGACTGAAATCTCCCATTCTCCGCTGATCATTTAAATTTTTATTTTTAAAAAAGCAGTGGAGAAATAGCCTTGAAAAGGTATTGTTCATTGAGAAGAGTGTACAGGCATTTGTAAGAGCAAAATGATTTCAGTCCAGATTCATTTGTATTGGGAGGAATCTCTGTTAATTAAAAACAAATCCAGAAAATTATGGCTGAGCAGAAGAAAATCCTGCAAATGCTTTTCTTTTTTGAGTCTGCTGATAATTAAAACACAACTGCAGTTCAGTTTATCCTGTACAGGAGGACAGGCAGGCAAAGCCCCTGCTGGTGGTGGGAAGGTGGGTGGGTAGGTATAGGCACCTGAAAATGGGAAAGTTGTTCCCACAGAAGTAAGCAGGAGCAGAATAGAACTGAAGCAGGAGCTAAGCCTGTCCCTGTCAAGCACATCTTTCCTATATTAACTCTGTAATGCCCAAACATGGCCTCCTGGATCCTTCACATTTTATTTACTGAAATTAGGTTTTCCTTGCAACTTGCACAATAAAGATCTAAAGGGTCCCGGGCAAAAGCTTATTGCTGTGTTAGCTTAACTTCTATCCATCATTTCCATGTATACTACTTTTATCTTACTTCGAAGTTGAAAACAATTTCTATGAAACTATTGTAGTACCTCACCATTTGCTAAGCAGTCCAGCACAGTGATATGAAAGGAGGCTGTTACAGATAGATAGCTTTTTGTTTGTATTTTTTCTGCCCCATCCCACTGTTATGTGATGTAGAAGTGTGTGTATGAGCACACACTCACAGCTATGGCAGCATGAATGCAACACAGGGAGAGCTGATGAGGGGCACAGGGCCACTGGGACCACCAGTGCCACCACCACATCCAGCTGTGAGCACTGCTCCCCTCTGCTTCCATAGACATTGTTTACCTACGTCCAACACAGTAATGCAAGTTTATGTGCACTCACTTTTGCACTTTCGGTATTAACTTTGCATTTTATTGATCATTTGGGAGCAGAATGAAGGCTAATCATTAAGTTTTATGCGAATGTTTCTATTAAAGTGAAGCCTTACAGCACGTGTACTGAGT
Organism: Callipepla californica brunnescens; assembly: GCA_023055505.1. Lineage (NCBI taxonomy): Eukaryota > Metazoa > Chordata > Aves > Galliformes > Odontophoridae > Callipepla > Callipepla californica. The sequence continues at coordinate 24,233 of JALIRH010000115.1, read as the reverse complement.
TAAGGGATGTTGCCTATGCAAATGGAAAATAACTCCACATTAAAAAGACGTTTTCTGGAGCATCTTTATTTGGTTACGTTTCAGCTGATCTGAAGGGCTCCTACAAGCCCTAGCACAGAGGGGCAAAGAGTAGGAATGCAAGTACAGACAGTAGTTTGCCAGACCAGGATACTATTTCTCTGCCACGGATTTCAGAGAGACTTACTGTACACACTGGGTCTGGCATTTGAGACTCCAGGCTGAGCCACGGGACGGGGGGAGGCAGAGGCAAAAAAAGCATTTAATAGGAACAAAACATTTTTTTGTTGAAAGTCAAATTCCTTTTTGTGTCCATGTGCCATGCAGTCAGCATTTTTGGAGTCTTAACTGATGCTCTCACACAAGCAAAGTGACTCCCGAAAATGCACCATTACAACTTAATATATCCAGTATGTAATTTGTACTTAGCAGAGAGATATTTAGGACCATTTGCCTCCGCCGTAAGACTTTCAGCTGCACGGTGGGAGGTAGCGCTTCAATGAAACCTTTGTTTTTAATCTTCTGATACAGACGCTAAGGCAGTTGGCGGGCTTTAAAATTACATCAGTTTTCTTTTTAATCCAGGGTTTGCAAGTGGTAGTTTTGCAAGCACCCACCAAAGCGCAGCATTTCACGGGTAGAACCACCACCCTTTTTCCTCCCGCAGCGAGGACTGAAATCAGCGTCTAAAAATGAATCAGAAGAATTAAGAGGAAAGTTGCCCTGCAATCAGGCAGATTCCCACAAGACGGCTTTTCAGCCCCAGGTCCAGCAGCTCCCTTTTCCTTTCCACTCGCTAAAATTAGATTAGGGCACAATGAGGACAGTGCCAGACAACCACGGGTAACAGTGGCTTCAAAGCAGCCTCTCTCCTCACCCATTTCGGGCCGCAGCGAGCTGGGTGGCAGTGGGTGCAGGCATGGGGCTGTTGCTTAGTGTTCCGCTAAGCTCTGCCCTCCCCTAAAAAAAAAAAAAAAAAAGAAAAAAAAAAAAGAAAAAAAATCCTTCATAATTCAGGCAACAGCTGGAAAGCTTAGCTTAATGGCCTGTGCTTAAATGTGGAAGGTCACAGGGTGCTGATCTAAGGAGCGGAGGAGGCTTGCTCAGCCGACTGTTGACGCTGGGTAAACGGAGGAGGAGGGGACGGGTGTGCATCTGAGGACCCGCGCCCCGGCGGGCGAAGAATAGGAAGCAGCTTCTATTCAGGGCTTGCAGGGGTCCGGGACCAGTGGGGAAAGGCAACAAGGCCCTTCGCTGCCTCCGAGTTACCTTGTATTATACCGGGATTAAAGTACATTTAGCTTCTCTATTAGCATACTTTAGCCCCATTTAGGCTTACTTGATGTTTCCGATGGCCTTTGATCAGCCTTGCATGGTGCTGGTCAGCTTCGGGACACAGCAGTCAAAAAGCGAGACTGTGAAATTATCCTGATGTTGAATCTCACAGGAGATATTTCTGGCTGTTTTCATTCACTTGTCCCCGATCTTCTGGTCTCTTTCTCTCTCTCTCTCTCTTCGGCTCGGGAAAATAATTTACACATTCTTTAAAAGGAGAGGGAGAGAAAGAGTGAGATATTAAAAGAAAAAGGTAGCTTAGTGACCGGCAATAATTAGCTCCTTGTTGGAAATCAGCACAGCCTTGTGTGCCGGTGCTGGAGCATCTATGAAAAATACTATAATTTCTACAGTGCCTGGCTTTTTATTGCTTACATTTGCATATAAATTAAATCCATATTGTAGCTTTAAGGCAAGCGAGGCTTAGAACGCTGTACAGCTCAGGGTCCTATTGTTTTACATCTACTTTCTATACTGTGGTTAAATGAAAAGGGAGGAGAAAGTAAAGGAGGGAGAAAGTCAGCTCCATAGCCTTTTTAATTGCTTCTCTGCCAATTACAGCCAAATTAATATTTAAACTTTGTAGTGCTTTGAGGAATTGTTTACAAAATCCACTTCCCGATGTTCGTCGCTGCCCGCGCCTGCAGCACTATCAGTGCTGGAATGTTCGGTCGAGGAAAATAAGAAATAATTTCAGATAAATTCTGTTTTCTTTTAAAATATTTTACGGAAACAAACGCTGTCCGTTGAACCGTAAACCTGCTGAGGGCGGGCCCGATCCCCGCTCCCAGAGCTGCGTCCCTTCACCTGGCAGTGGCTATGGGCAGCATCTGCTCCCTGGTGCCCACCTCCTCCGTCCCCTCCGTGCAGGGCTCCCCAGGGCCACGCATCGGGACGGAGCCTGGGGAGACAAGAGATGAGTAACAAGAAGCAAACGGCGCCTCCAAGTCTCCCTTTAAAAATTCTTTAATGAGATACAGTACGGTTGTGTTGTGTTTTCGGTTGGTGTTTCTTTTTTTCTTCTTTTTTCATTCTTTTCTTGGGCTAATGCCTAGCGCGTACCAACCACTGGGCCACATTTTTAGGAAACATCTAAATCAAAAGTCAGAAGATTACACAGGGATATGAGAAATGCTGGGGATGGCAGGAGGCCAGGCTGGGCCTGCCCTCTCCTCCAGCGAACAGTTGTTCCCCACAACGGAGCGCTTCTCCCCCTCTCCCTCCATATGCTTCCTTCTCTATCTGAAATCTGGTCAGATTGGTTGCTTCTAGAGCAGCATCTGGTACCTTATAATATATACCCTCTGGAAGAAAAAAATAAAGAAACATATTACATTTGTACAGGGCAAGACCTCGCTGGAGCTCTGTCCCTTGTTCTTGTGTCTGACTTTAGCTCTAAGAACAACCCTGCTCCCTGCCATTCCCCACAGAGCCCTACGCAGCTCCTCCAGGTCCCCTCTTAATCTTTTCTTTTTTCGAGGGTTACAGACCTAGTTTCACTAACCATTTTGGAGCCTCCGATCTACAAAGTCGCTATGGGACTTTGTTGTACTATTTCCATGTCTGTAATATTCCTGCTGTAATTAGGTAATCAAGACTATGCACCTTTCCCGTGTGGCCTTTTGAGGTCGATTTTATTTATTGACTTATTTATCCCTTATTACACATTTCATAAATACTGGTTGTGATACCATCAGCAGGGCATGTCTCTTGTCTTCACAGCTGTCTGCTTTCTATCATAATTTCCTTTTTTCTCTTTCCCATCACCCATTCGCTCATTCTGTCTGAATTTTTTGCAGCTGTTCATATTAATAGAGGATGTTAGAAGCGCTCACATGCATGTTGAATTGTAAGCCTATGCATGGTCTGTTATGGACAACAGTGAGGGCATGGCTTGGGCTGGCACATAAGGGGAGAAGTTGGTGGCACTGGCTTAGAAGGAGTTTTGAGCAGGGATAGCCCCTAGATAAATGTTCAGACGATGCCTCACATGAAGAAGTCCTGGGCTGGACAGTGGCACCTGGCTGGTGCTCTTGCATTGGTGATGTCAATCAGCATCAGTACTTGAAATACTCTTCCCAAGGCAGTTAACCATTGACTCAGCTGGCTTCAGTAGTAAAAGTCTCACTCCTCATCCCCACAACAACATAATAATTACCTTATAGATTTCCATCCGTATGTTCTGAGCTTCCTTACCACATATAAAGCAGCACTCTCTAAGCCTTTCCCCTCTTTAATCTTTGGAGAGATATAGCTCGTATAAAGCTCAATTTATTTATTTAAAATATATAAATATCTTCTTAGTCTCTTCATCTTTTCTATCCCTGTACCCTGTGCCCAGCCTCTGGTTGAGTCAGTCCTTTACTTCAGAGCCCTCAAGCTCTAACATTAGACAGTTGGCAAATTTCCTTATTATGTGTTTCTTTCTGCTGCTCAAGACTACTGGCATATTCACCACTATGTCCTGGTTTCTAAATATTTGAGACATTTAAACTGCCTTTTATATATATATATCAGCCTATTAATTGTTTATTCTTCATCTGATGCTTGATGAAATGCCAATCCTACCAAAGCAAAGCTGGCTGTGAAGACAGCACTTTGAGCCCTGATGTTTTTTAAATGGTATAACTTTAAGCTTTTCTTTCCCTGTCTCCAAAAATGGACAACGGATGAGAAAATAAGGACTTTTGGCAACACTGACCAAGGCTTCAGTCACAACCAAACACAGCTTAGTTTGAGCCTTGTAAAAGTTCAGTTCTTTATTTGCTATTATCTTCTTTATTGCTCCGTGTTCCTTCAAAATCAGGACATGGGAGCCCCATCTTCAGCAATGCACCTGAGGGAGGATCTGCTCAAAATTCCCCACCCTCGTGAAATTCTCAGCCTACACCTGTTGACGAGATTTAAAGAGCTCAGACAGCTACAAGGGCAAAATAAATTGAGTCCAAACTCCACCGCATTTATATTCCCCTATGAGTGGCTTTCCTGTGTTTGTTAGCCCTTCACATTTTAGCTTTGTGTGTTGCAAACCCCATCTTCTGGCAGTTTATCAGCTGTCTCCAGTATCGGTTTCAAAATAGATACTAAATACCGCTCTCGCACCTTGCAGCGGCAGTGATTTTCAAACGTATCAAACAGCTTTTCTGCTCTTCAGCCGTCAAAGATTATACACTGAGAATAAATTACTCAGCTGGGTGCGTTGTTTGTAGGCAAACCCAGGCAGTGACAGCATCGGTAGTCCCTGTGTTTAAAAGCATGTAAAACACCTTCTCTGTTCTGTGCTTTACATTGCGATCCTGGGAGCAGCAGCTCAGTAACATCCTGCGTGCAGGCAAGGCCAGGGCAGAGATGCCAGACTTTTGTGGCTGCTGGGCTTTGCACACTCCCATTTTGATTCTTGCCTTACATAGAAAGCAATCTATGCAATTCATAGTGATCCCCTTCCACCTATAACCTTAGCTTGGATTTCCTTTTCCTATCTTCCTTCCTTTCCTTCTTCCTCCCTTCTTTCCTTTCTTCCTTTCTTTCTTCATTCCTTCCTTCCTTCTTTCCTTCTTTCCTACTTTCTTTTCATTCCTTCCTCATTTACTAACTTCCTTATTTTCCTTAGAGTAACGCATATGCTGGGTATCAATAAACATTTCCCACATCAAACAGCTTTCTGAGGTTTCCTTATATTTTTTTTGTCCTTTTTTAATTCCTCACTGCAACACAATTTCCAGTGTTGTCTGCTGCATCAGTGTACTGTGCCCTTCAAGCACAACATTACAGTCCGCTAGAATTGCTGGATTACTGTATTCACAAACCTAGCACCAAACTAGAAGCCAGAATAAGTTTTATTCATTACCATTCTTTTCCACAACCCAAGCTTCCTAAAATGTGTTCATATAAATGTTCACAAATGGTAGATTTTACTTCAAAGTTGAAATCAGTTCTGTCAAGTTGGCATTTCTTTGGGACAGAAGCAGCATGAGTTCATCCATGCTAAATCAGCTTGGGGGGTATATGAGCCAACACAACCAGTCACAAAATACCTGAGATCCTCAGCCATCTAAACTTCAGGCTCCAGGCCTGTAAGAGGATTTCCATTGGGAATAAAAGGAGATAGAATGCTCCCAAAGGGAATTCTCTGCTCCCTCGTAGCTACGGTGTGAAACAACTTATTAAGACAACAGATTCCCTCCACTTGATAGTGGAAGGTGCTCAGAAGACATAGGTAGGTATATCCTCAACTTTCAGTTAGCTACAGAAATATCTTGCCATGTACGACTGGTGAATAATCCATAATTCAAATATGTTTGCAGGATCATTTGTCTAACCATTTTGACAGAACAAATTTGAAGGGGAAAAAAATCTGCTTGCAGGCAAACTGCAAGCATAAAAGATTACAAAATTCCTTTAATTAAAAAATCATTGTAAATAGTGTTCTTGTTGATATTAAGTATGTTTGTGAAGCAAAAATCGTTTAAATTAAGCCTTACATATAGTAAATGGAGGGACAGGCTTCTCACTGTGCATTTGATGCCTTCATTATTGCTAACTATAATGTTGGCCTATTCGTTTTTTATTAGAGAGGTATGCTCATTTTCTCTTGTCCTTTGATACAATAACTGTGATGCCCAGCTATTTCTCCTTCAAATAAAGTTTTCTGTTTATAGATGCTCTCTAAATTTCTTGAGAAACCTTTCCTTCAACCCTCTCATGTCAGCATTCCTCAGTTACAGTTGTGGCTTCCTGGTGAAGGGTTTGTACATGAAATGCAACTGCTCACTGATGGTTTGCCTTTGGAGCTCAGCCTAAGTAGATGACTGGTATTCCATTGCTGTCATGTAGATGCTGTAACTTGTTTCAAACCTAACGATCATCCCTTTCGAATCCTGTGATGGGATTGTGGCTTCAGCTTTCACTATCAGTTTGTTCTGGTTGATATGAATATTGGAAGAGTAAGAAGAGAAATCCCTCCAACTAAAAGCAGTCACAAAGAGACTGTCCCAGGAGGTGTTTCAAAAATAGATGCTGCCATTTTTTTTAACAGATTGCTAAAGCAAAGGCTTTACCTTAGGCACTGGGGGAAAATAAGTTGGGAAAAATCTCTCAACATATACTACTGAGAAATTTGCTAAGAAAGTCCTAAGCTTAAATTACAGAGTAGAGTTTAATATGTCTGGGAATCTTACATGGCAGAACAAATTCCCTTTCCCACACTAATGGCTGTCTCTGTCTGTCTGTCAGCTCAGAGTTCAATCACGTATTCACAATAAAGTATGGGTCAAGTCCTAGGATGTCTATGTCTTATAGTCTTATTCCTGGCTGACAAGTGCTACATCTAAATCAGCGTATGGCATTAAGTTATAACCTGGAAGCAGGCTGGGTTGGTAAGACCCATTTGGAGGACAAATACTTCTCTTTCCGTTCAGCCCTCGACTTGCACAGGCCATACTCGCTCAAAGACACAACTTGCAGCATCACTCATCTAGTTCAATTCTACAAAATGAAAGCTTAGCTCAATTACAATATGGTGTTGGACTTGTCTGGGCAAGCAACTATCCGGACTGAGTCAAAAGATTACACACCAGCAATAGAAATTTATTCAGAGCAAAGATGCCCTGGTATAATAAGACCATCTTGCTTCATGTAATTATAATTCATGCATCCAGAAACAGCTGTCCATCAGATATACTGTATTAGCTGGCTTTGATTTCTATAATGAGTTTTATTAGTATATTTATGAGGAAGAATAACGGCACATAAAGAAGTTATGAATAAGTTATTGTGTGCAGAACCATCATTTTGGATCTTCTAAATCCTGCATTGAAGCCAAAGTCTGAATGGGCACAGAGGCTGAAACATTATGTGCGTCCAAAAGATGATCCATACAGACGTGTTTCATAACACAATACATCAGCACAGCCCATTGTTTTCTTTAACAGCCATGAAATGATTGGATTTATGTAAATAAGAAATCTAAAGGGTTCTGAAGAACAATTTTTAAAAAGTGAACAGGAAGGTCAAGGTTTAACCTGTCTTTGACATTACATTTATGCCCAATGGCACTCATCGAAGCAGGCTGACCAAATACTTCAAGTTACCCCAGCTACCAGCCAGAACATCAGACCTCTTGCATTGCTGTCTGCATCACTCACCACATCCCTCAGCTCTTCAGACTGCACACCAAGAACTGGTTAAAGAGGTATGACAGCACATCATGAGCTCTACACAAAGCTTCAGTAGTTAAGAGAGTGATCCTCATACAAAATGTCTGTTTTAAGGAAATTAATATACGAGTAGTCAAGGCAAACTCTGATTGAGGGTGGGGTTTACAGGCCAAAGAAATGGACACAGTATTGTTGCCACGCACCAATAACAAGAACAGTTGGCTACTACAAAAGCCAAAAGTCTTGTCAGTACACACTAGATAATGCCACCTAGACAAGAAAGGAGACCAGGTAGAAGTCCTCAATTGAACTGCAGTCTCTCCTGGGACTGATATTAAGCATGCCTAATACCTTCATCTATATTCCTGATATCATGCTACTGTGAGCTGGGGGTCTGACAGCTAGATCTCGCAACTGACTTCTGTTCTGCCAACCAGAAATGCCACAGCAACAGAAGAAGAGGAAACTCTTGTTCTGTCAAGAAAGAAGCCTTCAGCACAAGAGAGTAGCTTGGTTTCACCTGTTGCCTTGCTGCCAAGTTAACCTGTCAGTGGCAGTAAGATCCAAAACGGATCCAATTATTTTGCTACGATCTTCTCAAAAGTCTTCCTGAAAGCTGAGAATTTCCAAGGAGGTAAGGAAAGGTGGTTGAATGGAAAGCAGCTGTTTCCTTGAAAGAAATCAGTGGCAAGCAGCAGGTCCTGCATGACAACGGAGCATGGCTCAGCTGAGATGGAGCCTTGGTATCCCAGATATTGCCCAACCACTCGTGGTAGGAACAGTATTCAACCCTCAAGAACTCATTCCACCTTCAGAAAGTACAAATCAGTGTGGATCTGAATAATTATATTAGAACAGTAATTAGGAAAAAAAACCTCACAGTCAGAGACACTCAGCTGTCACAGTGTGAGGAGCTGTGATTAGCCAGGTTGTTTACTGCCCACAACACTCAGCTGTGCACAGCTCTGCTGACACCATGGTGAAGGGCATGGCAGCCATGCTTGGCCTCATTCCTAAGTGCCTCACATTGTTCTCAGAGTCCTTTATGTGACCATCACTCCAATTAGGAGACAGGATGCCTCCACAAATGCTCTGTCCTCCCACTTCGTCAGGGAGAGATGATCTAAATACCACAGAAACCTCTGAGATGGAGAAAATCACAGTCGAGGGCATTTAGGGATCATAATGGCAATGAGTGGTAAGAAGAAATGATTACAGAACTTCATAAATTTTAATCAAAATATCAAAAGAGTTCACTGTCAGTGCAAAGATATCCTTCTCCTAATAGGAGGACAAGCTGAAGCAGTAGCTCCGTAACATTCTTTGATGCCCTAGGATAGCAGGACCCCTGGAGCTGGTTGTTGCATCCCACAATAGTTCATTAGTATTGAGATCCTTAATTCCCTTTATTGGATCTGAGTTTGGGTTTCTAAGATCTGACCCCTGAAGAGCCAGAAATTTCAGAGCGCTTTTTGCTTCACACTTCTTCACTTCAGGCATTTATCTCCACGCATTTACAATCAACACATGGCTTTGCCACGTTACTGGCATCACTCAGGCAAAGAGCTCTGCTTCCAAATCATCTTTCACATTGCTTTTCTCTTGGAACTTTGGGGAAAATATGTCTTTATTAGAGGTAAAAAATACAGGCAGGAAGATAGAGGTTAGGACTTCCTTCTGCCTGTGTATTTTATTCAAACAGGAATTCTCTGACTCACCCTCTTATAATTGAGACTCTTGAAGAAGTAGACATTTCCTGCAAGTGGATTTCAAAGGAATAGCCAAGAAGTTAGGGAAGGTACATAGGTCCTCTCCCTTATATAGTAGAAGGAAGGGAAGGGAAGAATGTATTATCTGTGGAGAGCTATCAGACCCTATCTAGAAATGAGTATCAGTAAGTGGCCACCAACCCACTGCTCACTCCACTCTCCCATAGAAACTCAAAAATAAAAAATAAAAAATGTAACACCAATTTCAAAAATGTTGAAGAAGGAATCAATCTTTCCTTTTATTTTTCTCAATAAGCTCTAAGATCCACCAGACAATGAGGGAATGGGGGATCAGCTTCACATGACCCTTAAAACCAAGGCAAAGCAATGTGATTGGAAGGGAAGATGTGAAAGGAAGGAGTTAACCAGTTTTATAATTGCTTCCAGAGAGTAATTATCCAGTCCCTAAAAATGCTGGTAGAACAAAATGGAAAATGAGCATGGTCCCAGCAGACAAATGATTAATATTTAGGAAAGGACCAGAGCAGGTATGGATCTACAAGGAGAAACAAATGGCACTTTAACGAGGTTGGTACTCAAGCTGCACAGACTCATTAGATTTGAGTTTTCCTTTCTCATCAAGAGTGAAGGACCCAGCCCCACTTCTACCCGCCCTCACCCAGGACAGAGAGCTCCTACGTGAGCTGTTTGCATCATATTTAATAAAGTTGTGGCCTCTTGGCTTTCACCACTGCATTCTCCGGTTTTATTTCCCAAGGGGTCCTAGCAGCAGCAACACACAGTAGTTATAATGTGTCATAAAATAAATATTAGCAAAAGCACATGCGGACCTCTACCGGTTTAGAACTGGCTTGGCACTGTGGTTACTCTGGTGCATGCCTCCAAAAGCAAAAGTTGTCTGCAGATGGAGAAAGTTTGTTTGTTGGGCTTGGCTTAGTTTTTGCCACAACTTCACAGCCAGTGAAGGCAAAGGCTGGTGTAGCAATGCCATTCCCACTGCCCTAATCACATTGCTCCTGAAATTTAGCCTGTCAGCACATCAGCTGTAAGCCCCTACTGCAAGAGCTTAATAACACCACTGCGAACAAAACAAAATTGCTTCTAGACTTAAACCCGGCATGCAAGATTTCTGATTATAGTCCAAGTCTTATGCATTGCTGTGAATGTAAAGAACATGTCTCAGAGGGCTAAGTATGTAGGATCACAGAATATCCCAAGCTGGAAGGGACCCATTTGGAAGAAATTAATCAGCAGCTTCCTTCACCAACCAGTTCCCCCACTTTTTAGGCTCATTTCAATCTCTACTTCTTTTATGAGTGTTTTTACTTTTTTCTTCAGAACCTATCCTAGTCACTTTACATACCAAAATGTCCCATCTATGAACCTGAGTCTTCAGCATGTCTTGCAGGAAAGCCCCAGGGCAGAGCCTTGTACTGTAACAGACTTCTTGTACAGATCTATGCAGATCATTTAGCTCTCCATTCCTCAGCTCCACCACTATAAAGTGGGAACAATCAAATTGCTCTAATTCATCTCACAGCCATGATGATAAATACACTGTGAAATGTTCTGAAATGCCTTTGATGACAATTATCTGCTGGACAAACCCATACAGAGATAAAAGGGTAAGCTTTGGTGCCACTGTAAATTCACAGTGATTTCAAGTGCAGAAGTGCTATTCTAAGCCAGCTTTAAAATGTATTTGCTTTAAAAAGACAACAAACTAATAGATTCCTCTATTATAACAATATATATAAGGTTTATTTTCCTATTAAAAAGTAGTGTAGTCTGCATGCACAGTGCACGTCATGGCATACAGCTTTGACATCATGCCTTCCTGGAGCTGATGTTTGCATGGTGGATCTGAAAAACACCATGGAGTGTTTTTGCTCCATCAGGTCAGAATTACCCTTCCTTAAGACCTGCAGTGCTGACTCAGGTGCTGGGTGCCATGAAACCTGTGGCACAGATTTGGAAGTTGGTATAGGTTGCCCAGGGAGGTGATGGATGCCCCATCCTTGGAGACATTCAAGGTCTGGCTGGACTGGGCTCTGAGCACCTGATGGAGCTGTAGGTGTCCCGGCTCATTGCAGGGGAGTTGGGCCAAATGGCATTTAAAGGTCCCTTCCAACTCGAACAGCTGTATGGTTCTATGATTCTAAGATATCCCTTACTACAACCACGGCTATGGGAGTGAGGCTGCAAATGCAGGAGAGCCTGTGGATACATGTTGCAGAAAGGGCAGGGGAAATTGAGTAATGTCACAGACAATAACATGGACAAGGGGAAGGAAAATAGCCAGTGCACACAGTGTGGGTATGTTGATGGGAGGGACAGCTTGTTCTTGAGCTGTAAGCAGATGACTCAGGTTTTTGCTGACAAAGCCTCCGTCCTCACACTTCCCCTTCTGTTTGCCTCCTTTTTGTTGAGGTGTCTACTCAAGTTATGAATCTGGCAAAAATGCTCCACGTGCTTTTCCCCATCACCTCACAAAAGCCCTACCTCACTTTACCATCACCTCCCTTTGGACCCCAGGAAACAAAGTACAACAGCAGGGTCGGCCAAAAACATTTCTCACAAGGCTCTGTTTTGGCCAAAAACAGACAAAACTAAAGCAAAAAAATGTCAGGTGATGCTGTGGACATGTATTCACTGTGCTGGGGAAGCTGAGTGTTCTGAGACAGGGTATCCTACCAGTCCTCAACCATAAATCTTAGAGAAGTGTGCCAGCGTGGACACGTGGCAGCTGTTGCAGTAAGTTCATCAGATAGCACGCACATTTATTAAAGCACCTTTAGCACACTTACTAAAACATATATTTAGCTAGGGAAAATAATCTTGCCCTGCCTATAAAAGTCAAAGTTTGCCTTTATAAATAACTCTGGGAACCCTGCACGCATCAGAGGAAATGGTGACAGCGTGTGTGCTCAGTCTCCTTCCCAGAAAAACTCTCTGAATAAAATATAAACATGCTGAAATATAAAGAACAGTTTGGTGAAGATAATGAAATCTAGTGAAGCCAATAATTTACCCTGTAAATCATAGAGCCACTTCTCCCTTACAAGTTGCCTGCCCTGATTTACACCTTACACCTTATTTCCGAGCTTCTCCCCACTTTATTGCAAGCACTGAGAGCAGGCTGCACGTGTCTTGGTCTCTGGAAAACCCATTCATTCTTACCTTGAGAAGTCCCACTCTACCATAACCCACTGGCTTGATTCACTTCTTCTTTCCAGTGTCTTTCCACGAGTTCTTGAGGAAGAAAGATGGACAAGGCTCTACAGCCAGTCCACGGCGAGTCCCTGCTTGGCTCAGTCCCATCCTCATTGCTTGTTCATGTCTCTTTTAGGTCTTTTAGGTCTGAGCAAGCTGGGCTCTCTATGAATTGGAGAGAATGTGCCTGGCAGGGTCTGCACGTACATTAGGTATGGTGTACAGGGAGTGCCTGCGCAGAACTAGGGAAAGCGTGGCATCTCGAGGAGCCATTTCAATGTGTGCTCCTTCAGTCTTGAGATCTCTCCAGGCTTTCTGTATCTGGTAATATTGCTCTTGTTTTAAATTCTCCTCATAATTTTAAGAGAAAATTCTTTGTGACAAACGCTGTTGATTTAAAACTAATGTTTAGCCAGAAATGGGTAATTGTATTAGACCAAAAAAAAGCAGCTGTAAAATCGGCCCTAGTCTGATTTTTAATTTACTGCATCATCAGCTACTTTTATGATACTATTTAATCTGCTGAAATAAAACTATTGCACTATGAATGTCTCTGATGCTCAAGGAAGATTGTTTTTAGCCATTCCACTCTTGGGGCTGAGGAGCTGTTAATTATTCTATGAATTATTCCCACAAATGCATTTATTTATATTTGCTTTAATCGTCACACCACTCAGAGAAGTTATGCTTTACTGTGAACTCTTTTTTAACCCTTAGAGAGGGAAAAGGAATAATGCTCATCACCGTTTCACATCGGTCGGGAATTCTCATAACTCCTTCTGTGTTTCCATGGAAAAACAACACCCAACAAAGCCAACAATGCCCAGCAGTGGCAAAACATTGCCTTGTGCTTTTCCCATCAGTACAGCTGGGTGCAACATTGGGTTTTGCTTCCTCTGGGATGAAGAAATCAGCCTCAAGGGCCCATTCCAAACCCATCATTGCCTACAGCACAGCCCCACTAAGCACAGCAGCTCTGGGGATGTGTTCCTGCACAGACTGCGAACGAACGTCAGGCAAATCATAAAAGATAATTCTGCTTTTTCTTGGATATTTAATTCCTCCAGAAATAGTGAGAATGGAACTGAGGCAATGGAACTCCCTGGAACAATGCACCTCCAGGTGAGAAAATTCTGCCTCCTGCTTCGGGTGGAAAAAGAGAACCTCCTTCAAAAAATATCTATCCCAAGACATAATCCACCCAAAAACACACCTAGTTTGAAATAATAATGAAGCTGACAATTCTCTGTTCTTTCCAACGAGCAGCAGCAGTTCTCGTAAAGATTACCTGTGGGATAAATGAATGCAGTGGGAGGAAAAAGGCTCCGGGTGTGACCAACAACGTACATCTGTGGCACGCGAGCTGCTGGGTTTCAACATTCCTCACCCGTTTCTATTGCAGCGTCAGGTTTACTGGCCCTGCTGAACACCTGACCACCTGCCTGCGCCGACAGTGGGAGCGAGCTGGTGTCGGATCTCTTACAGACAATCAAGTGATGGTTACGAGACAAAGTACAGTGAAACAAATAGTTCTTAATGCTGCGCAGCCACCTCTTGTTTCATCCAAACAACGTCTGTTTTGTTATTTCCTTACGGCCGAACGCCTACTCCCCGGGCAGACAGCAGAAGTCTCCTTTTACCTTGGTAATTAGCTCGTTTGAAAGCTCCCACAAATTCTTCCTATCATAAATTTTGCATTGCTCCGTGCACAATAATGCACATAAAATTAAATAAACAATTTAATTAATTTAATTAAAATTAAATATTAAACATATTGTGTATAAGAAGCCCGTGTCTTTGATTTAATTGGGCAGGAGTACCCAAAGCAGTTTGGGTAACAGTGAAAAATAATTAAAAACAACAAGTACGGTCGCCTCTGGGTACGAAGAGTAGTTGGGAGCTTTCTCCTGAGAAAGGTTTATTTAATTAAAACTAAACTAATCTTTGGAAAACACTTGATAAGCATTTCATAATACAAATCATAATCCAAAAATGAAGCTTATACTTCGCCTACGTGATACAGGAAAATAACATTAAATAATTCAATTCTGCCACCAGCCACTTTCCTAGCAGGAATAATTCAGCAGAGAGTGTGTTCACCACCTTTACATTTTCTGTACTGTTCAGTTCATCTGGATACTTATTGGTAAATTATAGGAAGGCATAAAGGATCTGTGAGAGACAAGGCTGAGGGTTAATGCTTTATTTGGACTGATTATTGCCTCTCATATGTGTGACACCAGCCTGGCATCAGATCCCTGATCAGTTCTTGAATGACACCTTTCCTTCATAGTAGAAAATACTATTTCCAGCGTCTCCCACCACCAGAGGAGGAATGGATTATTTATAAGGTGGCATCTCTATCAATACATCCCACAGCCGAACGCTTGCATTTCTGATACCGTACAGTGAGCACTGCAGCTCCCTGCAACACTTGGACCCTTCCCAAGGTGGCCAACCACGGCCGGGCACCCAGCAGGCTGCCCAGCGCTGACAGGTTTATAGGGCATCTCAAAAACAAATGCTTCATTCTGACACCTGGACGGCAGCAGCCTCACCAGCAATCTCCAACAGGGCTGATGCCAAGCGGATCTCTAAAAAATGATTGTGCCCGAAGAGATCCTAATTGACACTCTCAGGCAAGTGCCCAGCATAACCGAGCGTCACTCAGGTTGCGCAGACCAGCCTTAAAGTGATGATGTAATTTAAGTGACCTTGGGGTGTGATGCCAATGGGGTCCAGCGTGTGGATGGGCACAGCCTCTTATGCATCACAGATCTGCTGGGCAACCCAGGTTGTGTTTTGTGAGTGTTTTCCTGGGAAGACGCTATTAGCCGATGTGGAGTTACTCTGGCTCCTCTCCCGCCCGCAGCTTTCAGCAGAGGATGCAGTGATTTATCAGGAGTTTCTGCCTAACAGAGGTACAAAGGGGCCCTGTATGGGGTGTGGGAATTTCCCGCATGTTGATGAACCTCATACTGTAAAAGACTGTAGGGCAAATCCTTCAGTCCTCACACAGACAAAAGTCCACATCGACTTATCCAAAATCTCCCTGCAAACGCCCATTCCAGCCAGCAGCATTTTGCCTGGGTGAACGATGGGGGTTTGGCCCCGTGGTTGTCGCTGCAATTGGGCACCAGCACGAAAATTTACCTCAGCACCAAGACCCAGCTCTGCATCCTGGCTCCTCTACAGCCCCCAGCCCGCAGTACAGCCACCAACCCTTGTTCCCGTGGTGCCACCCCATGGGGACAGCCACCGTGCCCCCATCCTGCCTTTTGGAGGACGTAGCCCATACGGAAGGAAGGTCCAGAAAATAATAGAAATGTAACAACGATAAAGGAAAGTGGGCTCATTTTTATTTGCTCGTTTTGGCCGTATCATAGCTCAGCCCTTCATCACACATCGTGGCTCAGTATTTACTGATCAAAAATATAGACCGGCTGCGAGGCACAGAGATAGCGATTATCATCAGAAAGCAACGGGCACTAAAAGAATGGCTCTTCCATTTCCAGAATGTAAAACAGACATTCAGAAGAACAAACAGAGCAGGGAAGAGACGACGGTCATTTGCAAGTAAAATATTACCAAACAATATAACATTGGATTAACTGTTTCATGTATTTATTGTGGAGGAATATATAGAACTTTACATGAGAAACTCGCGCTACAAGCAAGAAACAAAGCAGCCTTTTGAACAGCCGGCTTTTAACTTCAGAGCTCCTGTGCATGCAGCACAAGGGCTGCTCCCACCGAAGCAGAAGCTCCGATTGAGTTCAGGATCATGCCTCGTGGTTTTAAACTTTCCTCCTGCAATGTCCCTTTTCGGTAATATTGCAAACCCCCAATCTGGGCACAACGATGTGCTTTGGACAAGGGTGTGTGACATGGCAAAAAGAAAGCAAAGATGTGCTTTGGGGATGACGCTGAAAACTGCAAGAAAAGGAGAAAAGAAAGAAAAGGAGGGGAAGGATAAAGGGAAAACAGCGAGCAGTGAGTCCGATCCCTCACCAGCATGAAGCAGAGCACCAAGCCTGCAGCACAGCAGTGGGCTGGGTGCACTGGACACAACCTGCCCTCATTTCTGCCCTTTGCTGTGGTGTGACAGGAATGTGGGAGCACAGGGTGTGCCGCTCGGGGCTGCTTTGTGCACCAAGGAGCTGTGGGGTTCTGAACACTGGGGTGACTCTAAGCTCTGCCTTTATAGGTTTTCTCCCTTCTGGCGTCATCTGAAGCATTCACATAATTCCTGTGAATCGTTATGTGAATTTGAGGCTACTTCACGACTTTATGTAAGCTCAGCAACATGCCAAGTGTGCCTGGGTCTCATTCTAAAGGGCAGATCCTGTGCAGAAATGGCAACACAAAAGGAGCTGCGGTGCTTGGGCTGATCACTGCTCACTGCGAGCACCACAATCGCCCATTGGGATAAAGAAACCACAGCATCAGAGATGCACCAGATCAGGGTGAGATGTTTTGGGCTTTGTTAGCACAACTTTTGCTCTGCTTGATGCCAGGGACCAGGCTGCGTGGCTCGAAGAATTGTCTGCGGGTCCATCTGGGCTCCGTACACAGCAAACAGTCGTATTTATTTGGGTTGCTCATATTCTCTGTGCAAGCACACTCTGTCCCAAATAAACAAATGCCCAAGCATTTGAACAGCTCAGAAGCAGATTCCAAGGCCCTGCCTTACAGTCAGCTTCATACTCAACTTCATAACTTTGATTCTCAGTATCTCTACTGTTGGAGCAGGAAGAAGCAGAAATAAAGGAGTCCTTACAAAAAAAACACCATCAGGACTCAGCCCCTAATAGGTAGTAATAACACTAATGACGTCGTTTGTGTTCAGTCATGTACACGTGGGGTTTTGCTCCTGGGTGTGAATGTAGTCATACGGAGCCATGTTTTCACAGCTCAGCCTCCCGAGCCCCATCCTTCTGCCACTGAAAGCCATGGCAGAGCTCCCAGCTCCTCCACTCCTATCAGATTAGCTTTGTTCCGTGGGTTGGAGCAATCTAATAGATACCAGGTGGCCCTGATAGAGCCTGTGTGGTCTACAAGTAAGTGAAACATATTTTAAGAAGTCAAATATGAAACAGCTACATTACAGAACCTGCAATAACCCCAGCTGGTATTATTATCTATGGAGGACACGATCAGTATCTAAAATGTGATTCCATATATATTTATATGATACATCCTATAACAGACGTGTTCTGGGGTAAACTCAGCTGCATGTTAAACCACTGCAGAAACAGATCCATATTTACGCTCATTTCCACAAGAACACACAGCTCTCTTGTGTTTTTACTTAAGAACCCCAAGCAACCTTAAATTAATCCAGAAATCCACTTTAAATATGTGAGTTGGTGTGTAAAAAGGACCTGCAGAAGTAAAGGCTGCGTGTGAACTCTCCTGGCTGCTGCTGTGACATTCAGCTCACCCCTTGCTCCGTGCCATGACCCTGTGCTGTGAAATCCATACCTGCTCCAGCAGTGCAAATCAAAGGGAGATGGGGCAGTTCCTGAGCAGCACCGTGACATAAATACATGTGTCCTGTGCTATGGGTGCTGCTGGAAAAATGGATGAGGACTTCCTCGGTGCTTTCTGCTGGTGTGGAGCTCTCAGCCCAGCTCAGGTGAAGCTCTCTGCGCCCTGCTCTGCAGCAATGGGTGGGAAGTGCCCTGCGCAGCCTGGGGCCTGACTCTGATTCACAGCACATGTGGAGAGTGACCTCAGTGCTGCTTGGTTTGCCCTTCTGAGTTCCTACCACAGCTCAACGACCTAGGAGCATGCATAGGGAGAGAATCCAAGCAAAACGCAGCCCACATCATGAAACCACCCCCCAAAAAATCAAAGCTACTTATCATTTTTCCAATCCAATTAAAGATTCTCAAACGTGATAGGTCTACCCTGGTTCCAAGCCAGAGAGATATCTCCTGTGCTATCTGCATGCTGGAGCTTGGCTCTTCTGCTCTGCTCTTCCCTTGCAGTTCCATATCCATAAGAGATGAATGCTCCATCCTTGGAGACATCCAGGATCAGGTTGGATGGGGCTCTGAGCAACCTGATCTACATGCAGGTGTCCCTGTTCATTGCAGGGGAGTAAACAGCATTTCATTTGGCACCCAAAAAATTAGTGTTATCTCTGCTCTTATCTGCTAGCAGCCGTCCTCCTTCATCATGGATTCATCTCCTTAAAAAGCTCAAATACTCGCACTTTCCCGATGAAGATCTTGGAAAGTGCGTTCAGGAGTATCCTATTTTAACATTAATCACGTTTAACAAGACTTTTACCAGAGCTGGGAGAACGCGTAACTAATCGTTGGAAGAGCTGGTCAAGTTTATTGCAATGGGGAACTGTCGGGCAATGATGATTTATTTATTCGGGGGGAGATAAGGCAGGCATTGTTCTCTGGTGAGAAAAAAAGAAAAAGAAAAGAAAAAGAAAAAAGGAAAAGAAAAGAAGAAGAAGGAAAAAAGGAAAACCAGGGCTGGTCTTAAAGTTAATGTTAGTTTCTTCCCGTGCTCTTTCCACAGCGGAGGGGAAAGGGGGGGTGGGGGGGATCTGGTAAAAAAAAAAAAAAGGTGGGGAAAAAGGGAAAAAAGAGAGAGAAAAAGGAGCAAGGGACCTGCTCTGCCGCGGTTCCCCGCGTCCCTGCGGTGCTGTCCCGGCGCGGTCTCTCCCCGCACACCCGGGAGAGCGCTCCGAGGGGCATCGGGACGCGGCCGCCCCCCCGGGGCTGTCCCGCTGCTGCCGCCGCGCTCCGAACAGCCCGAGCGCGGGTGAGAAACGAAATTAGAAAATAATAGTAAGAAAATGAAAGTTTAACGAAACTCAAAGCCGAAATGTGCCCCGTGGCCCTGCTCGCCCTGGCGGCCCCGTCCCTCCATCCCTCTCCCCCCCCCCCACCCAGCACCCCCTATCCGCCCCAGCCCCGACGGCTCCGCCGTGACGCAGGGAAGCAAGTTTTCTGCCGATCCCCGTTCCCTCCGAGCGGACAGTGGCCAAGCACAAACCGACGGGAGCTCTGTTTTGTGCGGGGGTTGCTCACCTGGTGCAGTACGGATCAGATCTCGGAGCAAAGGACGTCCCCGTGCAGCACAGCCCGGTTCCCGACCCCCCCCCCGCCAGCCCCCACGTAGGGCACAGCCGCGTTACCCCGTCCACAAACACCTGAACTCTCTCTAAGGCGTTGGATGCGGAGCACAGAGGTGCACCCAACGCTCCCCGCGAGGCCGCTCTGTGCCCCGCTCCCGGCAGAGGGTAAAAAGTTACGGATTTGTCTTCCCGACTCAAACCTCTCCTCTCTCTGCTCCGAATTTCACCCTTTGGCCGCCCGGCAAATCTTTCCCCGAACTGCTTGAGATCGAATCGGGAGAGCCGGTGCCGCGTTTCGGTCCGCCCGCGGTTTAGTCGTTGCAAGAGGGAATGAAACGGGATCGAACCGCTCTCACCCTCCGAGATGCCGCAGCCCCGACGGCAGCCGCCTCTGCCCCCCCCCCCCCCCCACCGCCCAACTCGAGACCTCACAGCCCTGGGGAGGGGTCCCTTCAGCCCCCCCACCTTCCAGCCGCTCCGAACAACCAAACGTGAGCGCCGGTTCGGCGAGCAGAGCTCCTACCTCCGCTCGGGCACGGTTAGCGCTGCTTCGGACCCGACTCGACGGGGAGGGAGAGGTGCAGCGCGTGTTAACGTTCACTGTACAACACCGGGAGCTCCGCTCTCATCGTCCCGGGACCCGCGGGGGGGGGGGACCCTCCCGAGCCGCCCCAATAACACTGCGCCCTTCGACGGAGGGAACGCGGAGCCGGGCAGCGCTGCCCCCAGAGCCCTGCGAGCGGCGGGGAGGGGAGAGGAGCCCTCTTGTAAAGCTCGCGGCAGTCGGAGCCCTCAAGATAAACATCATTAGAAATCATTGTAATTGGGATTGTGAAAGCTGACCTCTGACCCGCGGGGCTACGTGTCACAACCGTGTCTGCTTTGATTCCTCGAAAGGCGGCACAAAGGAACAAGCTCCGTGACTGGAGGCAGCGGGATCTGCGGCCCGGCCCGAGGGGACCGACGGGGGGGACTGCACGTGGCCTTCCTCCCCCTCGTCTTATTTGCATATGCAAAGCAGACGGGCGCGGGGCCGCCCCGACGGCGGGACGGGGGCAGGCGGGCGGGGCTGGCCGCAGGGCCCTGGGGGCGGCGAGAAACGGGGCCGCTGTGGGGCCTTACGTGGATAGGGAGTGAGGGGGGGACTCTTGCTGCTGCCTCCGGGGAGTGGGTGTTGGAGGGGGAGCAGACCCTCATTTCCGATGGGTTTTCCTCCGGGGCTTTTCCGCTCGCACTTCGCTCCGTCCGGCCCCGATGGGGGGGGAGGGGGGGGGGGGTGCTCTCTGACCGCAGCTCCGTGCCGCAGCCGGACCCGTCCGACGCGGAGGACGGAGCGGCCTCGCTCACCGCTCCGCTGCCCTCTGTAGGTTTGGGGCTGGCACATGTGGCTCTGCCCCTGCCTCACCCGGGGGACACCTGTCCCCAGCGAGGCCGGACCTGATCCCCTTGTCCGATCCGCTCGGGTAACGCTCGCGGAGAAATCCTAAATGCATAATTATCCTAGCAAGCCTGATTTGCTTAAATAATCCTCCTTAGGCTCCCCTTAATCTGCTCTATATTCCCTCCACCGTCTTTATCCCTGCCTGCTCCGGCTCTGCCGAGCTTGGTCGAGCACCGACCCCGCGCCCAGGAGGCTGCAGGTAGGCGGGGTTGGGGGGAAGGGTCGGGAACCCTTAGCCTTAGTGTCACCTTAATGTCACCTTAATGTCACCTTAATGTCACTCGGGTTCCGGGAGGAGAAATAGCACCGCGCGGGTGCCCCGTCCAGTCCGCAGCCACACCGAAGCATCAGACGGCCGCAGCGGGTGGAGATCCTCGGTTTTTGAGGAGAAATTACATTTTGGCCTCTGCAGCTTCAGGGAAGTGAGGGTAGGAGGACAGAGGAAGAGGTCTGAATGGAAACCGGAGCTGGGTTGGGGGGAGGCGACTTCTTTTCACCCCCCTCCCGACGGCAGAGAGTGGGGAGTGGGGTCAGCCCGGCTCTGCAGGTGCCCGCAGCCCGGCCCCCGCCGGGGAGAGCTTCGCTCGGTGGGGAAAAATGAAGTTTATGCTTCTGTTTCATCGAGAAAGGGGAAAGGGAGAAAGGAGTGAAGAACTTTAGATGGCGCTGTGCAACATCTCTACGAACCGTCCGAGCCTTCCCCCGGGCCTGCAGAGAGGAGCGGGGACCTCGGCGGGGTGGGGTATTACGGGGTGGGATCCAGAGGGTGGGGTGCAGGGGGTGGGATGCCATGGGGTGGGGTGCCATGGGGTGGGGTGCCATGGGGTGGGGTGACGGGCTCTCTCCGGGCAGGGCAGCCCCATCCTGTGCCTCCAGCCGAGCTCGGTGGCAGCACGCTGCGGGACGGCGGAGCTGAGCAGGGAGAGTTTAAAAAGAAAATAACAATAATAATAATAATAACGATAGTTTATAAAAAATATCTATTAAAAAAAAAATTTCAAATAAAAAATCCCAGAGGCTGTTTCTCGCTGCTCCTTCTCCTCTCTTTAGGGGAAAGCCCCTAAAACCTTCGATGTGGAGAGGCCGGGGAGGCCGCACGCTTAACTGAATGTGCTAGGCGCTGATACTCGCCCACCCTAAAGCCCACCTCGGGCCCACTGTAAGCCCATTCTGAGCCCGCACTAAAGCCCCCGGCCACACTCGGCCCGGGCACGGCCTCGGCGGGGCCGCAGGGAGCCCGGCACACAGCGGCTGCCGGATGGAGAGGGCTCGGCTCTCGGCTCTCGGCTCTCCCCGCTTCTCCCTTCGTGCCCGCCGGCTGCGGGCCTCGGGAGGGGGGGGGGGGGGGGGGGGGAGGGAAAGGGCTGAGGTTCCCCGTCGCGTGTCCCGTCAGAGCGGCCCTCGGAAGCCCAGAGAAGCGGCGAGAAGCCGAAGCGAAGCGTGCTGGCGGCCGGGATGCTCCCGCAGCCGCTGTGAGAGGAGCGGGGCAGACGCGGGGCGACGCCGCGTTCAGAGCTCCGAGCGGCTCCGGGAGCCCGAGACGGGGAGTGCCCCTGTACGGCTCCGCGTACGGAGCTTCGTTCCGCGTTTAAAAGGGAGACGGGAAGCGAAGAGACGAGGAAATATAAAAAAAATAAATAAATAAAACAGAGAGAGAGAAAAAGAAATTAAAAAAAAAAATTTAAAAAGAGGCGGGGAAAAAAAAAAAGAAGAAAAATATCGGAGGTCGAAGTGCTTCAAAGCAGGAGAAACGCTTTAAAAATCACTGCACTGATCCATCAAAAGCCAAAACTGATCGCAGCAGCGCTGCGTGTGCACAGATGCGTTTGTGCCACACACACGCACGCACCGAAATAAGGAACCGCGGCAGCCGCGTGCTGAACACAGCCTACACTTTATTTCAGACTACAGATTTCTGAACATAATAAAATCTTTGGCTTGGAGCGGCCGTTCAGCCTCGCAGTCTGTGGATCAGATTTATTATTATTAATTATTATTATTATTATTAATTTTCCTCGGGAAAAAAAAATTAAAAATAAAAATAAAGAGAGAGAGAGAGGGAGAAATCCACACGCACACACACAAATAAGGATCGAACGGAAGAGCGGAGGCGGACACCGTAAACGAAGAGCGACGGACGTAGGGAGGAAAGGAAAGCAACAAACGAACAAAAGAGAGAGGGGGAGAGAAGGGCAGAGAGAAACTGTCCAGCAAATAGAGATCGCTACACATATTTCTTACCTGAAATTAAATATATACAAGGTCATATGTTTGGCTATATAGAGATTTTTTTGTTTGTTTGTTTTTATGGTTTTTTTTTTTTTTAAGCGTTCATATGTGTTTTTTTTTCTTTTCTCTCGTTCGCAGTCCTTATACTATGGATAGACAATAGCTCTGGGTTCGTGGCACCTGTCCGCGCGGGGCCGTCACTCGCTCTCCTCTTTGTCCTGCACCGTGGTGGTGGAGTGGTTGTACAGTCCCTGGGCCATGAGGTGCAGCGCCAGCCCGTTCTTGATGCCCGTCGCCTTCTTGATCTTGGCCCGCTTGTTCTGGAACCAGATCTTGATCTGGGATTCGTGAGGCTCAGCTCCTGGGCCAGGCTCTGCCGCCGCTGCTCCGTGATGTAGCGGTTCGCCTGGAACTCCGCCTTCAGCCGCTGCAGCTGCTCGGCCGTGGAAAGCGGTGCGCGGCCGCTTGTCCTCCTTCTCCGTCTTCTTCTTCTTCAGCTTCCTGGTGCGGGGGCCTGCGGGCAGGGCAACACACACCGCTGCGCCGGGCCCCGCCGCCGCCCGCCCCGACGGAACGTGGCCCGACGGAGGGGCCCCGGCCCCGGGGGGAGCGGGCCCCGGAGGAACGAGGCCGCGGAATTCCCTCTCCCTCCGCCGCCGAGGCCTCGCTGTAGGCCGGAGCCGCTCTCCCGGCGCGGCCGTTCCCTTCCCCGCAGCGGGAGCGGTGTGATCCCGGCACCGCGCGGCGCTCCGAGCGCCCGGGCCCGGCGCTGGGAGAGAACCGCGGCCGGCTGCGGGGCACACAAAGAGCGCGGCCGGGCCGAGCCGGGCGGGCGGGATCGGGGCACGGCGTGCGGACACCTCCCCGAGCACGAAGGAAGGGGAAGGGAGGAAAGGAAGGGAAGGAAAGCCCGAGTGAACGGTCCCTGAGAGCCGGGAGCCGCGGCCCCTGACAGCTCGATCGCTCAATCCATCACCGCAGTCAATCAAAGCGGCTTTTCCCGAGTTTGA